>JAFCMP010000555.1:0-573618 GCA_017506865.1 Tribonema minus
GCCTCACTGGGGAGGGGTCACCTCTGAAACGCAAACGGAACAGCGCAACCACGGGCTGAATACTGGCTTGTGGTGGTGGCAGGTCAAAGCTGCACGCCAATCTGACACACGCCGCAGACGCCGCCATGGTGTTGGCCGTTGGGTACGCCTAGTGATACCGCCGCCGCCACCGATCCGGGCCCGCCGCCAATCCCGGGCCCGCCGCCGATCCCGGGCCCGCCGCCGATCCCGGGCCCGCCGCCGATACCGGGCCCCCCGCCGATACCGGGCCCGCCGCCGATACCGGGCCCACCGCCGATACCGGGCCCGCCGCCGATACCGGACCCGCCACCGATACCCGGCCCGCCACCACCTCAGCTGATGGCCCAGAGCTCTAGACCGCGGCCGATGCCAGAGGTGCCAGTGTGCAGTCAGGTTGCAGAGCTGTGCAGAAGCATGCGCAGACTACACTTGTCGTCAGCCGACTCGGACGAGCCTCAGGGCAGTGGCAGCCACGCGCACGTCAAGAAGCGCCGCCGCCATCTGTCTAGCCCAGGTGCCGCTAATCACTGTGACAGGGGATGCTCACAGACGAAGCGCCCGCGGCATCAGCCTGCCAGTGACTCGGAGTCTCAAGCGGCGAGTTTACGGGAGGCACTGCCGCCAGCAGCGATGATTGTACTGAGCTTGGTGGTACTACCGCCACCAGCGGCAAATAAACGCCGTCGGGCGACACTGCCGCCGGATTCACCAGTAGCGACAACGCCAATGCCAAAACGACGTTCGCGGCGGAAAACGCCTTTAGTGACGGCTGCCACTGCCGCACCAGCGGCGGGGCCCGCACCGGCCAACCCGGTGGTTGCACAGCCACGGACGACTGTCACAGCCGCCGCTGCATGCGGTCGCAAGGTTACCTCCGACTTAACGGCGGCGGCAACGCCACGTGCGGCAGACATGGTGCCAAAACCGCCGGCAGGCGCTGCCGCATCAGATGGCCAACGCGGGGCAGCTGCATCCCGGCGGGGTCGGCGTCGCGGCGCCAGCGCCGGGCCGCCCCTGGGACGCCTCGGAAGCATTGGCAGCATCAACCGCCCAGAGTCGCCGTCTGGCAAACTGAGTGCGCTGGCAAAGGCGGTCACCACGACCGTGCCCGTACCGATGGAAGTTGGCGAACCTACCAGTGGGCCAGCGGGTCACCAGAGACGGATCACGTCGCGGCCTTCGCAGCCAGCTAGCAGCGGCGCCTCTCCCCAGTGGCATCCCGGTCCTCAGCCGATGGAGGTCACCGCAGCGGAAACCCCATGTACTGCAGACATGGTGACAACAGCACCAGCGGCCGCAGCGGCTGCTGCACCGGGCGGCGAACGTGGGGCGGCTGCACCCCGGCGGGGTCGGCGCCGCGCCAGCGCCCAAAGCACTGGCAGCGTCACCCGTCCAGAGCCACAGTCTGGCGGTGCGCTGGCAAAGCCGGTCACCGTGACCATGCCTGTACCGATGGAAGTTGGCGAACCTGGGCCGGCGGGTCACCAGAGACGAATCACGTCCCGGTCTTTGCAGCCAGCTGGCAGCGGCGCCTCTCTGTCAGGCGGCAGCGTCACCTCTGACGGTAACAGTCGCAACGGGCACCCAATATCCGGCATCACCGCTATGACAGTTTTGGCGCCCGCCAAGACACCCGCTGCCAACCGGAAGGTCAATATCCCGGGGCTGGACTGCCGCATGTGCGACAAGTTCATAGTGCGAGCAAATCCTCAGGCCCCGGGAAAGAATTGCCCAGCGGCACACGCATGTGCACACCAGCGCACGCGCCACACAGGGAAAGGGAAGCAATTTGCAGAACTGCATGTTCAGCTTTTCCTAGACCACCGACCAATATACGGCGGCCTAGAGCAGGTCTGCGACGGGTGCGGCAACCTCTTCATCAGACGCACAGCAGCAAGCGCCACGACACCATCTGGTGATCTAGGGGCCCTGGACCAGTGCGACGCGTGGCGCTGCGCCGACTGCCTCGCAGGCCCGGTCGCCGCGACAGCATGCACACTGTCAGGCTGTGACCGTGCATCAGGCCATGATCACATTGCTGACATACACACCCGACCAACGACATGCGCGGCGGCAGCGGGTGGTGCAGCTGTTGGTGGGGGGAATAGCCTGAAGCCAACAGCCGCGCTGCTCGCCGCCGCTAGCAAATGTGGTCCCATACGCAAATTCCTCGGATGCGAGCACCTGGGGGTAGACCCCAGGCAAGCCCATGCATCTACGTTGGACGGTGTGGCAGATGCGCCGCTGCCGAGACTGACCCGGAGCAGCACAATGGGTGTGCTGCCTGGCGAAAGTCGTGCTAGCGATAGCGGCGCAACGATGTCAAGCAACGATCGTGTGCCCAGCACACCTGGCAGTGCCGCAGCTGCTGTCGCAGCGGGCGCTCAGTCTAGCGAATGCCCCAGGGACCCGACGGGATCACACTGGCAAGGCCTGCTGGGGGCGGCTGGCGCACTCGCGCGCAGGGTACGTGCACTGGCCCTTGCCCCCAATCGGGCACGCGTCACGGTGCTTTGCGCTTGGCCGACGGGTACCAAGCTTGGACCCTGCCGCACGTCACGCCGACTGCATATGCGGCCGGCGCCCAGCGACGCGCCAGCAACACAGACCCTGCTGGGCCGGACTTCCTGCGCACCGCTGGTGAGTCAGATGCATGACCTGACGGTCACGTTCAGCTTGCTCTCCCTCCGAGAAGAAGGTAATGACCTGGCAACGGTGTTTGACCAACTCTCCCTTAGGGAACCGGTCGTTGCCAGGTCGCCTCGCCAGCCAGCCGGGAAACGTGGTGAGTCAGACGTAACGCAGGCTGGTGATAACAGCACCCACGCAACAATGACCGAGACAGCACCTGTCACGGCTATGGTTGCCAGTGGAAAGCGCAGTCGACGCAGAGGTAAACACAGACGGCGGACGCAGGAGCGACAGGCCCAGTGCGACAATTCTCGTGCACCCCTGGCACCAGCCACCACACCGCCGAGGGGCGGTGCCTCTGCCCCCTCAGCACCAATATCCGGGCCGGCGAAGGTCACCACCGTGACGGTGGCGACCCGGATACCCTCAACCGTGTGCCATACAGTCACCGTGGAGGAGCAGCAAGACGCGCTGGCAAAAGCCACCAACTATGGTTTTCCCACTTGGCACACGGGCCTGCAGGCACTCCACAAACAGGCGCTTGGGGAAAACACAGCGACGCTAGCACGTGGTGGGGAGCTTCGCCCCGTGAGCAACGTGGGCAACGGCAACTGCCTGATTCATACAGCTCTACACGGCATAGACAGCGTCGCAGTTGAGCACGGACTGCCGGCCCCAGCACTGGTGATTGCCATGCGAGAGGCACTGCTGGACGGGATGGTGGCATACGTCACGCAGGGGGCGGGCAAACAAGGGGCCAGCATGTCATCGATGCGTCAACTGACCGCGCATGCAGCAGCCCAACCTGCGTGTACACGTGAACAATTCGACACGTACGGGACACGCGCTCGCTGCCTCGCAATCGAGTACGGCACAAATGAAACGGACAGCGCGGACAGCGGGCACACGCTCCTGCTGCAACGCCTACAGGAAGAGGGCGTGTGGGGACGGCCCCTCGGTTTGTCTGTGTGGGCCATTGTTGCAGCGGTCTACGCGGTCTCGGTGACGGTGTGGCAGGCCGAGCCTCAGGCCACTGGCAGCACGCAAAAATCAACAGGGCTGGTGCTGGCACAACTGATGGGGCTGCCAGCGGTATTCGCACCGGCAACTCCAGCTCAGCCTGACTGCCATCTGGATGTGCTGTGGACGCCGCCTGGGCTATATACAAATGTGGGACACTTTGAACTGCTTGTCGCCCCTGCGGCAGCTCCGCCCTTGCCAACCACTATGACAGCGTCGGCGACCACTCAAGCTAACAGCACCCACATCACGGCTCCGAGTCGGACACAGCCCCGTACTGCGCTGCAGTTGCCACAGCAGCCTGAGCCACTGAGGTGTCCTTTATGCACACTGGCATTTTGGCAGCTTGGTCAGAAAGAGGACAGCAAACAGCGAGGCAAACTGTCAGCTGCGAGCCGCATGGCACCGGTAGTGGCCCACTTCAACGGTGGTAGCTGCACGAGGTCGATGCTGAACCCTGAGGCGAGCACATCACACTGTCAGCAAAATCTGGCGGCAGCATACGCCAAGGGCATCCGGCAGCAGGTTGATCACGACCCATCCGGTGACCGTGCCCCTTCAGGCAGCAGTACCTGCAACACTGGGGCACACCATGCCAAGCGTGTGCAGGAGATGAGCACCATGTATGGTTGCACGGCAGAAGACTTCCTACGGGCGGTAAGGAAGCTGAGTGCATGCACAGGTGCCTGCGGTCTGGTCCATATGTCAGCCAGCGCGGGGCAGAGGCAATGCGCGCTGACCTCGCCATGCCACACGTGTCGACGGAATGGAAGCGCCCCCACGCGCGCACGCCCGGCAGTACCCCCGGGCCAGTCCGAGGGCGGGGGTGCGGGTAGCGACGGCGCGGCCGCGGCGGCGGGGGCTGCCGCAGCGACACCTCCAAAGCCACCGGCGGTGCCGGCTAGTGGCGCTGCCAACTCAAAGTCCAGCAAGAAACGCCCGGCGGCCACGGCAACCGGCGCGCAACGCCGGCGCCGAACGGCAGCTGCTGCAGCACCGCCTGGCAGCGCCGGCAGCCGCACTCAGTCTAACAGCCTAAGGCTGCAGGACAGCAGCCCCCCCCACGGGACGGCCGTGGGATGGGCGGACATGGACTTGGACCCGCCGGACGATGCCGCGTCACCGCCCCCCCCGACCACCACCACCAGTGGCAGGCCCTCAAAGCCCCAGTCACGAGCATCCCTGGCTTGGGACCTCTCGACGCCCTCGGTCGTCCACGCACTTGACCAGACCAATGAGGCGGATCTACTGCTGCTACGGTTCACCACGACTGCCAACCCCTTCCGCACTCAGCTGCAGTGCACCCAGTGGGCACGGCTAGTGGAGCACGCCACACGACTACTGGCGGACGCCACAGACAGTGCACGTGAGGCGGCACGGGTGCGCCTCCACCATGGTGCCGGGGCGTTTGCTCATCAGGTTTCTCAGACTCTAGTGCAGCGCGGCTACAGGCTGCTGCACCTGCTAGCAGCAATGGCCTTTGGTAGGCAACCGGAGGGAACCGGTATGCCGCCTGCGGCCCGGCTGGCAGCGTTGCTGTCTGGCGACTTTGCGGAGCTACTGAGAAAGACGCTGTCAGCAGCAGCGGCGCTGCGGGCCCCCAAACCAAACAACGCAGCTACGGCGTCGGCACAAACGAACTTCGATGCCGACTGGACGGAGGCTGACTCCAGGCAGCAAACAGCATGCGCTGCCCTCTCAGGCAAGCGACGGGGGGTAGGCCTGGCTGCCGCACGACTAGAGGCGCGTGAAGCATGCGCCCCAGCAGACGAGGTCACGGCACAGGTGCTGGCAGCAAAGCACCCTGAAACTGGCACCCGGCCCGGGGTAGTCGATACGCCAATGGAGCAAGTGCGCGGCCTGGTACGCGACGCCCGGCGGCACTGCTTGCACGGCGCAGGGGTGGCAACGACCGCCGGGCCCGCTGGCAGCGGCAGTCCCGTCTTCGAATCGGGTCAGGCGCATGATCGCAGCGATAGGCCTGAGGATGCTGCCAGCGCAGCCGGACGGCGCCTCGAGGTGGAGGCGACAGACATACTGTCGACCTTGTCCGCAGCAGGGGCGGGGAAGGCAGGAGGGCTGGACGGCCTACGCTATGAACACCTCTTGATGGCCGCTGGGCCTGGTGCACCAGTGAAAGCAGCCACCCGCCCCGTGGGCAGTGCCTCGCCAGGACTAGCTGGTGATTCAGAATCGGATGTGATGGAACCGGCATTCGCCCATCACCTGGCCAAGGTGTTCACGACGCTGCTTGTTGAGCCCGAACTGCTGCCGGAGCAATCGCAACGG
Organism: Tribonema minus; assembly: GCA_017506865.1. Lineage (NCBI taxonomy): Eukaryota > Xanthophyceae > Tribonematales > Tribonemataceae > Tribonema > Tribonema minus. The sequence continues at coordinate 5,962 of JAFCMP010000555.1, forward strand.
CTTCTCCGCGCCGCGGCCCTCTCAGGCATAGGACAGAAGCGGCGTCCGATCGCCTGCTCCAGTGTCTGGCGCAGACTCCTCGGGTCCACAGCGGCACGGGGTGTCAAGGGCAAAATATCGGGGCTGCTGGCCTCCATGTCGCAGTTTGGCGTAGGATACCGGTCTGGCGTCGAGCATGTGGCAGCGCGCGCGCGCGTGTGGCACGAGCTGTATGGCACCACAATCCAGCTGGACTGTGAGAACGCATTTAACAGTGTGGATCGCGCCGCCATTGTGCGGGGACTTATGCTCTTCTGTCCGGAGCTGCTCCCGCACTTTGAGTCCGTATACTGTGGTGACACTGCCCCAGAGATGCGAGTGGAGGTGAACGGTGAAGCTCGCATTATCTGCTCCCACCTAGGGTGCCAGCAAGGGGACCCTCTAGGGCCGCTGTACTTTGCAGTGGCAGCGGCATTCCTACTCTTCTACCCTGATGGAGTGAGTGCGACGCCCGGCAGTATGCCGGCCTACGGCCACAGCACAGCGGAACCGCCAGCCCCGCACTGCGCTTTCCTGGATGACCTCAACGTGCTGCAAGCTGCCTACTTCGACGATGCAGCGGCCGCTGGGGTGGCAGAGGTGATCCGTCGGCTTGCGGCAGGGGGCCTACGCGTTCGACCAGACAAGTCGCTGGCCATTGCCATGCGCGGCACAGTGTTTGATGAAGCGGCCAGAGCACGCCTGCGCGCCCTTGACATACCGTTTGTGGACGCCACCATGCCAGAATCCAGTCAGGGCTTTACGTCGGTCGGGGTACCGGTAGGGCACCCAGCCTATGTGCATGCTGCCATGAGCAAGCATCTTGTTGACGCAGGGACATGGCGATTGTCGTGGCAGCTAGCTGGGATGGCGCGGCATCACCTACAGGCAGCACAATTCATTCTGCGCAGGTCACTGACAAAGCGCATGGGCTTCTTAGCTCGGGTCGTTGACACGGCTTTGAGTGAGACATGGCTGCACGCATTTGACGGGTTCTGTGCATGGACGCTTGAACGCATGCTGCACCTGCACGGCTGCGCTACCGCGGCAGTCATGAAGTCACACCTGCTGGCCGCCTGCACTGCTGGTGACAATGAGGTAGCCAGCAGTGGCAGCGTGCTGGTATTGCCGCGCTTGGGCCCGCCAGAACTCACGGACATCGCAGTGCCACTGCGGGCGTCACGGTTGCCGGAGCGACGAGGCGGTCTGGGCATGCCGCTTTTGGGGCTACTGGCACCAGCCGCATACACGGCCCAGGCATGCACAACACTGCGGCCTGCAATAATTCATGCCACTGTGGCAGCAGGGGCCCTGAGGCTCGGCACTGACGAACACGGCGCAGTCACCTGGTTCGCGCAGCACTCATGCGCAATACGCGAGGACCAGGGACTGCCGCCAATCATCGAGGCCGTGCGACGCTCTACGCGAGCGCTGACAGCTGATGGCGGCGAAAAATCACGCACAGCTGTGGCCGAGCAGCTCCCAGCATCGTTGCTACGGTGGGCAGCGGATACAACGGCCGCAGCGTCGACGCTCCCCACTGCGGTGCAAGCGATCTACGCCGCAACTGCCGTCACGGAGACGGGGACCACTGAGCCAGCCCCACACACCCACGGCATTGTGCCTGGCGCCGAGGCGGCCGCTGCGGCGGCGACCGTACCTGGCCCTCAAGCCGCTGCCGCGGCTGCCTCTTCCACGCCCGCTAAAACACAAACTAGCGCGGAAGAAAGCAGCTGCAGCGGCGGGCAGGAGGACGACGACGACGACTGGGAGGCCTATGCTGACGAGATCTGCAGAAAGGTAGTGCCCCGCCGCCGGCGCGGTCACTTCACGCACGGACTACAAGCCGGCCTTTCAAATGTTCTTCGACGTCAATACGAGGACTGCCTGGTGGAGGACCTAGAGGCTGCCTCGGCTGGTGCCGTGGGCAAGCCGACGCAGGCTACACTTATTGGTGACTTGCGTGACACCAGCCGCCGCCGCCAACAGGCTAGCGCGCGGGTCCTGGCGCAGCTGCGCAGCCAGCGTGCGTCCGGGGCAATGGCGTGGATGAGCGTGCCACCCGCTGCCAATGACCGCCCGGGTGCGGCGCCCATGTCCAGTATGGCAGCAGCCACGATGATTATGGTTGCGATCTTTATAGACGGGTGGGGCATACAGGGCGAGGTGTGCCCATGGCGGTGCAGTGACGTGAGCCCCACCTCCACGCATGCGATCAGCTGCCCCAGCCAGCACATACGGGGGCACAACGCGACACACACTGCCCAAAAGCGGTGCCTACAGCGCATCTTGAGACAGCACCATGTCTCTATTGTCCGCAATGAGGACGCTAGCGTCTTCAAGGTACCGGGGTATCGGGCGGACACAGTCATTGACCCAGGGTGTCTGCACTTTAGCAGTGCATACCGTAACAAGGGAATAGTGCTAGACACAAGTGTGCGCGCACCCACAGCGAGCTCGTACCTGACAGGCAAAACAAATGCCTCGAACACGGACGGCTATGCTGCTGGGGTGGGGGAGGACGCGAAGGTCAAGCACCACACCGGCACCTTGACGTCATCTTGGGCTTTTGTGCCATTCGTGCAGGAGTCGTACGGACGGCTGGGCAAGCAGACAAGCCTTTTTGTTAAGGAGTTGGCAATGCACTCAGCACTGTGCTCAGGGGGGGGGAAGGCAGATGTGTTACGCAAGGCCGGGTTAGCTAAGCGTCAGATCCACATTGAGCTGAGCATATCGCTGGCGCGGGAGTTGGCGGAGCGCGTCATGGCATACACACGTGGAGCGCGAATGCTGGGCTGTGTTGCGGCGCCGGTATCCAAACTCCTAGGGCACAGCGCAGACTAGGCTGCTGCGTTGACGCAAGCTTTTCGATTGCATAGGCAACCCGGCCTCCCTTGGGCCTTTATAAATACAAGTCCATACGTACTTATGATCTTGTATTTATAGCAGCCCCAAGGTGGGCTTGATGCGTTGGATAAGAATGCAAAAAACTAAAATCGGACGGGCCCTTAGAGCCCTGCGTTGCAGGCTTGTACTAGACTCATGGGGGGCAGACACAGCGGCACCCAGTCTGAGCCACACCTATCGTAGCCGATGTCTCCATCTCTTGAGCGAAAACGCCGGAGGACCGCGGTTATGCCTCTAGTATACATTTGGGCCAGAGGCGCCCGGTCCTCGATTCCTTGCCTAAGCACGCCGCTGACGTGCCTGGCCGAGGTTCTCTTTCTTGCGTGTTCAAGCAAACGATCTACAGTGTGCCCTGATGCTATCCGTATCCCCATGTTCCAATATCCCCTGCTGCTGCCCAAAGCCGTATCCTCACCACACGCGACTCCGCAGCTCCTGCTCACAGCCAGCATCTCCCATCCCCTTGCTGCCTGATGCACCCTCGCCACCATCAGCGCCACCGCGAGTGCTGCCGCACCTCTCGGTGCTAACGAGCAGTATATATTGTGTACTTGTGCAAGTCTCAGTGTTAAGGTTAAAGCATAACATTGTCAACCAGCTGTGCCAGATAAGTATAGCATAGATTTCACAGCATTTGAAGTGATCGTGTATACTTGAGTGAACCTTTAACTTGACACCTTCAAAAGATTGCGGTGCAAACCAAGGTTATTGCGTTTGTTTGCTTACTTGCTGAAGCAATTGCTTGCAATAAGTCGTCATCGCAAGTCCCCCCCTTGCCCCACTATGGGATCGCCCTGTGTGTCTGGCTCACATAGAAGCCACTCTGCTCTATGCGTTTCCCATTCTCATTCCCCCTTCCCAACTTCTGCGCCATTCGCCGCAGCTGCATAAGTGAAAAAGCGCTTGATTGTTGCACAGAAACTGCAACAGCGTCTCATGCAATGTCCGCGTTTGATGCTTCTGCGGTTGAACTAACAACGAATGAGTAAATGCAGGCCACTCACTGCAGCATGTCAAAACACATGCTTCGAAGTAATTGTTCTTTTGTACGGTAGAGGTTCAGTACATGGCACGTTTCACCGTGCTTGAATCTGCACGCCATGTCTCATGTAGCCCTAGGTGTGCCAGAATCAAGCACCCATAGTACAGATTTTTTTGGCACAGCTAAGTGTTGCTCATGACAGTGATTACTGCTTGCCATGTTGCTCCTGCCCCAATAACAAGCATGCCTGTGTCATGTTGAGCATGTATCACGCACTGACTGCACCGTGACTCCTTCGCTGTCCCTGCTGCACAGGACACCAACGCTTTGGAACCTAACGAAACAGACTGCTGAGCTACTTGACAACACCGAGCGAACAAGTAAAGACTTGATTTGTTATCTGAACCAATGTACTTCTATGAAGCTGGCAACACTGAAGATTCTGATCCACACCATACACATCTGATAAGAGTTGTGTATTACATGGACTCATACGCAATGTAAGCCCAGCCCAACTCCCACTTTTGCATCGACTTGCATCCGTTTTTCGCTCTTGATACAGTAGGGACACCAAGCTCAAGAACCTGTTTCACTTCTCAGTGCTTGCAAGCAGCTAATTCTGACTTGCATTGTTCAGGCGTGTTTCTACCACTTGAGTGAAGAGTGAGCTGAATGCTGTCATTGGTGTATAAGGTGCGCCACCATGCACAGGACGTTGTACGTCATGTACGTATGGACTTGTATTTATAAAGGCCCAAGGGAGGCCGGGTTGCCTATGCAATCGAAAAGCTTGCGTCAACGCAGCAGCCTAGTCTGCGCTGTGCCCTAGGAGTTTGGATACCGGCGCCGCAACACAGCCCAGCATTCGCGCTCCACGTGTGTACTGGAGAACCAGGCTACAATCGAGTTTTGGCACATCCCTGGAAGTCTTTGAAGAGTACTGTTCTTGGACTGCATGCAGTCGACCATTGACGTCTTCTTCTGTTCTGTTCGAGGCTCTGGTGCATGCTTCTACGTGCATTTGTTGACGGCTACATCGAGTCTGTATCATGAGCTACAGCTGGCACCTTTGTTGCCACTTCTGCAGGTTATGCTGCACTGAAGGCTTTTACATCGGTACCGCCTCAGACGATGCAACACATCTCATCTGTAAACCGTGCGACACAAAGTCCATGGACTGCGGCAGCGCTACTAGTATCGGCATCACCGTGTCCACCGTGCAATTGCGCAAGGGGTACTGGCGAGAGACACTGAGCACTGATGCGGTGCGAGCATGCTGGAACCCGGCCGCCTGCAGGGGCGGCGCGCCAGCCAGTGACCATCAGCTGGATGATTACTGCGCAGAGGGGTACAGCGGCCCATGTAAGTAGAACCCTGTCTTCCATTGCGGTCACAAATGCGTATGACCACACACTTGGCACGAGCATAAGAAGTGCATATCTTGCAATTTTTAATAGGGTTGAAGCGGAAGTAAACAAGTACAACCTTGCTGGGCGGGCATCACTCTACTTTGTACAACCCTGCTAGGCGGGCATCAATCTACTTAGATAAGTTACTTGTATACCTAAAAGCTGTAGCTTTGAAGGTCCATAGATTGCTCTGTTTCTCAAGTGCATGTTGACATGCTGTTACAGTAGTTGTAAGCTCGTTTTGCCTCGAGTACATCGGTGTCACGGATGCGTACATTTGGTGGCTAAGGTCGTGCATGGGATACACGTAGTCTGTACTCGAAGTACCATGTTTCAGGTGCATATATGTTGTATCTGCTAACTAAAGGTTAGGATTATGTAGTACTTCGTTTGTTAGGCCAGCTCCAGCTGGTAGCCCAACACAGGAGGTGCAGCATCTACTGGCAGCGCTCTTGAATGCGCGTAGTGCAGAAGATGATCAGCAGGTTTTGAACCAGTCCGTGCGGTGACACAGGCTCCAGGTTGTTTAGCACGAGCTATCCGTAGTATTCTCCTTTCCTCACCTACGAGCGGTAGCGTAGCAGGTGGAGTTCGTGTCAGGATGGCACGGCCAGTCAGCGGCTAGTTGTTTTCATAGTCATTTTGTTTCCTGAAGAGCTTGACAGATGCCATCTGGGTGAAAAACCAAAGCGTACCACATGAAGTCTGCGCATCAGACTACGTCAAGTCTTTGACGCTTCATGTCAACTGCAACTGCACATGCGGCTTGCTTGATCCCACTTGCTGCACTGGTGTGCGCAACCCTTCCCTACCACCTGTAGATGTGTATCCCAGGAATCAGGGGTCAATCCGCCTACATGCAAGTTACGATGTTGAGCATGTACCTAGACGCACATTTTGCTGATTGCGTTGCACCTTGCATCGTTTGTTTGTTGTGCAGACTGCGCTGTCTGCACTGCCAATCACATGCACCTTGGCAGCTACACATGCGCCCCCTGCGGAAACTCCGCCATCTCAGCCGTCATCGTCATTACGGCGGTGGTGCTGCTGGCGTTTGCTGGGTGCATGCTGTCAGCCGTGCTGGAGTCGCTGCGGCAAAGCGACATGTCTGAGCAGCAGGTTCAGCATGCAGCGCAGGCGCAGCGCTCAGCAAAGTCGCATTCGCACTCCTTAATGCGCTGCGAATACCAATCGTCGTCTACCAGATTCACACGCAGTTCACCAGGATAACTGGGGCCCTGCTCCCTCAGGCATACCGCACATTTCTTCAGTGGCTCAGCGTCATAAACTTTGACCTGTGCTGGACGCTGCCAGTTGGGTGCATTGTAGATTTGAACTTTTACCAGCGGCTTCTCGTTTCCACGCTGGCGCCGCTGGGCGTTGTCGGGTTGTTGTTTATGCCGCGGGCATCAGCCGCGGTGCTATCCCGTGACTCTTTTTCTGCCACATTGGTGGCACAACGAGTCAAGAGTAAGGCAACACGATTAGCCAGCGCTGACCTCCAGCTGCTGTTGGTATTTACTTTTATCATATTTTCAGGGGTGTCAACAGTGGTTTTCCAGACTTTCGCCTGTGAAGAGTTTGAGGCGACAGGGGCTAGCTTTCTGCGGGCAGACTACAGTATATCGTGCCGCACACCTGAGCACAAGGCATACATTGCATACGCAGGCTTCATGATATTTGTGTACCCCATTGGCATACCAGTTCTCTATGGCTGGGTGCTGCGGCGGCACCGCACACACACAGCAATGCTGCACCGTGACCGCGAGGAGGTGCAGCACGCTTCTGTATTGCTGCCAAGCAAAGAGATGCGCGAGAGAATTGCCATAGCAGCAGCGGCTGACGAGGCGGCAGCACAGGCGGCAGGGCAGTGGGTGCCCGCAAGTGTCAGAGAAGCACCGTCCCTTTCTGCGCGTACTTCACAGAGTGCAGCTGCTGCTATGACAGCAATACCTCAAGCGGTGCCTGCTTCATCCCCAGTGACGCACGCATCTGCGTTCCTGCGCAAGGCGTACCACCAGCGTGCCGACTATTGGGAGTGCATGGAGTGCATCCGCCGCATCTCACTCACCGGCTCGCTCGTCTTCATCGCACCGGGGACGCCATCGCAGTATGTGGCGGCTTGCGCCCTGTCGTTCGGCGCAATCGTGATTTATGAGCTGGTGCAGCCGCACCGCTTGCGCGCTGACACGTGTCTGTACACGCTGGGCGGCGTCATCACCTGGATGACCATGTACCTGGCAGCCCTCACTGGGGGGCCTGCGGCAGCGGCCACTGTGGAGGGCAACGCTTTGAGTGAGCGCGGCGCAGCCGCTGGAGTCGTGCTCATTGTGCTGAACGTGCTGCTGCTTGTGCTGGCTTTGGCCATGGCGCTTGTTGTGGGGCACACAGTGACAGGTGACCTAAGCGGCATGTCCCTCATGGAGGTCAGCTCGTTCTATGGCCTCCGCGGCAGCGGTGGAGACGCAAATGATGCAGCCAATGAGCACGTGCAAGGAAAAGGCAGCAACAGCGGGCAGAAAAAGCACTCAGGCAGTGGTGCAGTTAGCGATAGCCCTGCCGTCGGCCATCAAACTTCTGACAACATTAGCAGTAGACGTGCGGTTTGCAGTTAGGACTTGGCAGATCGCCATCAATTTCACCAATTTCATTCAAAAGCATGTTTTGTTAACTGATGCAGCCCTGTGGGCAACCTTCAGCTACTTGCTGCATCCACAAACATGCACGTGACCCTTTTTGTTTTGTCATGCAAGAAGGTGCGGGCTCTAGCCTGAGTGCCTAGGCTACCTCTGATGTTGAGCTGATGTATAGCTCATGCGTGCTTGTATCTACGCAGCAAATGTATACTGTCAGTGAAGGTGTACGCATATATGACCTGCCCCTCAGGACAGTGCGTCCATGCAGCTGCAATGCACAAAGTCTTTGGTCCCATGACGCATTATATAGCCTGACATAGGCATGCATGCATTCGGCTGTCGCGTTGTGCCATGATGCGTTGTACAAGCTGTACAGCCAGGAACACGCAAAGGCTGTGAGGATCTAAAGGGCGCTCATCAGGCAGGTCGCGCGCACAGCGCTCCAAGGACAAGGCGCGCCCCGCGGCGCCGGGGTACATGGGTCCCCCTGTGTGCGGTGTCGCGGCTGCGGTCACCACCCCTTGTGCGGTGTCGCGGCTGCGGTCACCACACGTGCCGGGACGTTCGGGCACGCGGGCGTGCAGGCAATCGACGCGCGCTGCATTGCGGTAGCCCACGCAGTCCCTGCGCATCAGCACTGATCGGCGGTGCAGCTCCACCAGCCGTAAATAGAGCGCCCTGGTCTCCGACTAGCTGGACTAGCACCTCACGCTGCGGTCGGGCGCATAGTGCCTTGCGATGATCTCGCACCCAACATGTTCACCCTGTGGATAGGCGCAGCCTGATGATTGTCAGCAAGAGGCGCTGCAGCAGCATGAGTGTTCATAGCAGCCCTAAGCCTACGAGTGGTCCGCTGCACTCTACTCAGCCGCTGCCTGTATATATTTTCTGTGTTGTGCGTGCATGGAGTCGCTTCCATTGAAAAGTGGCAGTTGACATCTGACAGTTAAATTGTTTTCTGGCATACATGCAGTACTCACTGCATGCAGTGGGTGAAAAGCTCCAGGTGCCAACTCTCATTTCCCCCATGCCCCCCCCTTCCCCTCCCCCACCGCTGCCGCTCATACGGCGACTCCTCCCCCCCTCCCCTCCCCCCTGTTTCTATTGCGGCCATTGATGAACTACGCGAGCCCGCTCAAGTCGAAGCTGCCAGCGCTGGTGACGTTGCTCGAGGCAGCGGCTCAGCAGCCGACGCGCGGCGCCGCACAGCAGCGCTGGCTGGTGGCGCGCCTGCGTGAGCTGCAGGAGCGCATTGCCGAGACGGATGCCGCAATCGCCGCTGCGGCAGGCGCACGCGGTTGGCGCCACCGCCGAGGACACGGTGAGCGCAATGAGAGTATCCCTCTGTGACCGCTTACAGTGTTAAACAGGAGTGCCGCTTGTGACCACGAGGAGTGGTGTCATGCTTCTACGTACATAACCTAGACTAGGGTGGATGCAGCGGGTCGCGCTGCTGCAACAGGCGCAAGTCGTGGACGCCACTGCCGAGGACACGGTGAGCCCAACAAGCGCAACCGCTTGCGGCCGCTACGAGTAGTCATCGTTTATGGTGGCGGATGACCGGTACCGCCGTACCGTAGCAGTGTCATGCATACCTACCCTAAGCTGAGCTGCACGCGGCAGGGGTGGCGCTGCAGATGTATGCAAGTGGCAACACTGCTAAAGATTTGGTGAGGTTGACGCGCAACTGCTTGCAGCTGTTTGGAGCGCCTCGCTTCCCTACCGGCGATTTGACAGAGACCATTGGATTCAAAGTGTGGACGCATTAGTGCGTGTTGCTTGTGAAGAACCTCGGCGGAGCACCTTGGCGGAGCGGCCGCGCGGCAAGCGCCCATGGGGCAGGGTCGAGCCGCTGCTGCAGTGTCACTACCTCAGGCGCGCACGGTTGATGTCATCGCTCGGCTCGCTGTGCGTTGGCGCACAGTGTGAGTGCCTGGCTCCTGCACACATGCTGCCAAGTTGGGCAGGCACTAAAACAGCGCAGGCACGCTGCCACAGCGGGCACCAATTTTCAATGCTGCCGCATCGCCGCATTCCCGTGCTCACAGGACCCCGGGAACAGAGCGGCGAGCCAGCCCGAGCGCAACGCGGCGGTGGCGCTCGACGTGCGCCGCCTGCTCGCGGCGGCCGCGAAGGTGTGGACGGAGGCGTGCACACTGCTCAGCACGAGCAGCGGCAATGAGGAGTCCATGCGCGACGCGTGGGTCAGCGCGCGGCGCACGAGCGTCAAGCGCAGCAGTCTCGGCGGTGTGTAGGGTTGCGGTTGTAGCTGAGGCGCGCGCGCTGCGTGGCCCTATCAGCGGCGGTGCTGGCGGCGGCGGCATGGAGTGCTTTGAGCGGTCTGTGTGTTTTTGAATGCGGCGCATTCAACTTCATCTGCAGCATCAGCAGCAGCAGGGAGCTGCAGCACTGGTGCAAGGTGAAGCTGCCAGTGGGGCACACCGGCTTAAACAGCGTGGTGCCCTGGCCGCACACACCCAGAACAGCCAGACAGCGCTCTGTGGCGCGCGCAAAACACCTTCAGGTGCTGCCATGAGGGGTTGTGTTGAGGTCACAAACAGTAGCATCAGTCCGGGCATCAGCCCTCACCGCAGGCGTACAGCAGCAGCGCCCAAAGCGACACCAGCAAGCCGCACATCGGTTCTCCTGCGTGTACAGGGGCGGCACTGCTACGCAGCTAATGAGCAACGACCATCAGGACATCATCATTTTCTCTTTGCAACATTGCTCTCTCTGCCTCCTCTATGCCATGGACGAATCCGAATCGTTGTTGGTGATGCCTGTGCTGCAGGGCTTGGGGTGTGCATGTGCATCATATATAGCATGCAACATTGACGATGCATGGGGCTTCGGCCTTATACAGGGGAGGCTGGCGCTCATGCCTAAGTGCGCAGCTGCAGGAATTGAGTGTCATGCCGTAAAGCGGCGGAAGGTTGAACACGCCGCTGTCGTGCTTTTCTGCGTCCAGGTACCGCGCCTGTCGCACAGACGAAGAGCCTGGACGCACAGACAGCATAAAGGCGCCGCTGAAGCAGAGCGTTCATAGCGCCATGACCTACGCCCTAATCTGCGGCTGCTCCGCCGACTCGCAGTGCTCGATGGCCTTGGCCTGATTACCTACCGCGCGCGCTGCCTGTATTCTGTATTGTGCGTGTGCATGGATCCATAAATGGAGCCTTCAGCCTCGCTGAAAAGTAGCAGTTGGTTCTGACGGTTACTTTTCAGTTACGCCAACTAAGACTTTATCTGGGACCAGGACTGTACCATCAGGGCTGTGCAGTGCGGCGGTCGAGCGTGAATGGAAGAGCGACATGCGACACAGCGGAGTCGGGCGTCACTGAATCGCCGAAAAATGTGGTTCGACGTCATACTTCGTCTCTGTGTAAAAGGAGCGGGGCTGCGATGGACAAGAGCTTAGCAATGGCAGTGAGAGGAGTAGGGATCGATTCGAAAACTGTTCAATACAGGCGCTCTCTGCGGCGGTGAGAGACAGAGTGGAGTCCGACATCGTCAAACGGCTATAGCTTGACCGAGGTGAGATGGTTTTGTCAGTGGAGCTTTGTGGTCTGCATAGAGGGCTTCGCCGTGCAGCTGAGGTCTGTATCGTGATGGTGAGCGACGAGTGGGGCGCAGCAGCGCCTGAGGACGTGGCTGGAGTCGGGCATCCTTGGAGCAGGGAAGTGGGGTGGCATCGATCTAGGGACTCTTGGGTTGTATTGGCGGCTCCAGCGACAGGTGGGCAAAAGCAGGTAAACCGAGCGAGCTACATTGAAGCGGCAGCTTGTATCTGACAGACACTCGCCTGCTTCAATGGCCTCTTGAAGAACCTGATTTTGCGTGACTCCTGGGACCCCTACTGGTTTCCGAGAGTTTCGCAAGACTGCCAGCGCGCTTTGCCCCACCGGCTAACCCGACCTGGGGTGTGCGAGCGTTTTTGCTCTGTGTCCCTTCCCTCGGGTAATCGATGCCCCGCTCCACCCCCACGTGGGCTTCCTGGTGGTGTCATCGCGGTGGACAATGAGGCTGGATGCAACGCCATTACCGTCTATGAGCAGGAGGCTACAAGCGGGAGGGAGCCTACGAGCGAACGGGGTGAGCGACTGGCAGAAGAGGGAGGAGCTCATGGCAGCGCGTCGTTGGCGCCACGTGTGTGTGAGTGAGGACGGCGTGCGGGCAGCGACAAGTGCGGGATGGGGATGGCGGCGGCTCAAGGGAAGTGGCAGGCTTCGATTGGGATTCCTAGGGTCGTACTGGCGGCCAAAGCGACTGGTGGGCTATGAAAGGAGTGCTGAGATAGCTACACCGCAGCATCAGCGTGTTCTCACCGGCCCTCTCCTGCTTTGATGGCCTCTCGGATAGTCTAGTCTTTCGGCATTGCCGGAAGGCGGGAACCTTTGCCCCAACGGCTCACCCGCTAGGATGTCAGAGCTTCATGCTCTGCACTTCCCTGGAGTCGTCGTTGCCAGCGAGACCCACTTCTGGTTCCAGATAGCGAGCGTTGTTTCGGTGCACGATGAGGCTGGGCGCAGTGTGAGCTAGTCGTGCACCGATTGGACGCGGCATCAACGAGGCATTGCAAGGCGGAGTGAAGGTGGGCATCCTTGACATCATTTGGGTGAAAACTTTGACATTGGTACTGAGATGGACTGTGTGGGATGGGTGACAAGAGCGAAAGGGTGAGGTCGAAGGCGTCAACCCGATGGACAACGAGGCTGTGCATAGCGCTGGAGGAGGGAAGGTGAGAGCGCGTCTTATACCATTTGCTCTTTGCCGCTCTGGCTTGAAGCTTTTGCGCAGAAACCTCAAGCATGCCATTTGTTGGCCAGCATGTACTGCTTCAGTGCACTGCAGCGCGGGCATTGCTTCAACCTGCACCTTGCCGTATGCTTCGGTGCTTCTGTTGTGGCTGGCAGCACCCATTCGCTGATTTCTAACTCTCTTGGCGTGAACCAGCTTACATGAGTGTGCTCACTTCAGCATGCCCTGCTTGTTGTTCACAGGTGCGTTGCCTACCCTCCTTCGCGCTGGCGCTGTCCCCGCGCCGCGGGGACTGCTTCTGCCCACTGGGGGCAGGTGAGGCTTTCATTACGCTGTACTGTTACGCATCGCTGCATTTATGCACTGAGCCTGTTTACCTCAACAGTTACATATCATGCAAGATATGCCATAGTATGTAAGGCGATGAGGCGATGGCCCCCGCGTTAATGGCAGTGTTTGTGCTTCAAAACCGCGTGCAGTGCATACAAGAAAAATGAAGCAAAAACATGCCGGGGCGGACACACTCCATTGCGTTTCGCGTGTGCTTCTTCAACGCATTCATCACCGGCACTCAATCACCCACCGCTCACCCACATCTGTTCGCAACTGACCCGCTTTCTGCGCTGTTCACTGCTGTGTTTGTCTCTTTGCCGCGCATGTACTCCGTGGATGACCGAGCGCCCTTGAGTCCACCCCCCCCCCCGGAGTTTTTCTGGACATCATTCCATACCTACTTGCCTAGGGGCCCATTTCTTGTCCCTAACATGTTTGGGGGCAACATCGCCCATGCTGATCAAGACTGCAGCCTCTAGTAACACGCGCTTTGCGCGGTGGCATGCGCATCTGTACTGTAGTTGTACTGTCGTTGTACTGCCCCCCCCCCCCCCCCCCCCCCTCGCCTCCTCAAGTAGGCTGAGAATGAGTTTTTCTTAGTTTTCTGAAATATTTGCTAGATGCCTGCCTGGACTCTCAGAGAGGCGCTTCGGACGCTGACACGCCGTCCCAAAGTGATAAGTCCGCTGGTGCTCCCTGCCGTGCCACAGTAACATTCAAATCGGTCATCTCTGTCCGCCGATGCTTTCTTCAACACGTGCATTGCCCGCTTCATTGTCTCGCCTCGTGCATGTGCTTGCTGGTGTGTGCGTACTTTTTCAGTGCACAATTGCAGCATTCTTGAAGCTGCACATCACAAGCTGCTGCGCATTGAGAGTGCGTCTAGAGTAGTGTGCGAAATGTGTGAGAGACATGTCAGTGCTCAGCATTGTTGCAAATCAAAACGACGTGACATGTGTGAAGTGAGCACACACAAGGTGAAACATGTATAGCTTGAGATTTTGTGTCGGTGCCTCGCGATACTTGCTAGACTGCCTGCAACACTAACGCGCGTCAAGACACGCTGTCAATCGCTTCCACAATAGGGGCGGGCAATCACTGAGCGCTGACTGCACACAGTGCTCAGCGCATAGAGGCCGCACTCATTTTGTGCTCGTTTCTTGCCTTTCAAAGTGCACTCACGCCTTGTCAGTGCACGTAGGTCCCGTGAAACCACCTGAATTGGTCAGAAAGCGGCGGCAAAGCTGCCACATAGTATTCCTTCACGATTATTTTTACCCCGCTTGTACTTCACTCATTCCGTCGAGCTGTCAGTCAAAGCGTCCATGTGAGGCTCTGTCACTTGCTTGAGTTGCTGCTGGCACATTAATGCACTCACGCTCATTTCTTATGGCAGGTTTATGCGGGCTGACAGGCAGCAGGGCGCGCAAGCGCAAATCGCATGCAGTGTGTGTATATGTAGGGTTGCCAACAGCGTATCACGTGCGCACAGGAGTTAAAGGCCGGGGAGTACATTGCGCGCCAGGGGGAGGCCGGCGACAAGTTCTATGTCGTTGCCAGTGGCAAGGTGTCCTGCTGCCTGCGGGGGGAAGGGGGCGAGGAAGAGCAGGTATGTATGTATACTAGGGTTGCCAACAGCGTATAACGTATATATATATACGTTATATGTATATATACGTTTTATATACCGTTGTATGGATTTAGATATACGCTTGGATTATAATGCCTGTTTCGCCGCCTAGGCGTGTTTCTGCGAAGCGGAAGCAGCGCAGAGTTGCGGCCGCACGCTCCTGCGCTAAACGAAGCATTCGAAGGGTCGGTACATCTTGATAAATCAACAGGTGCACGTTCTAGTCAGTGGCAAGTACTCACTGCCCATTCAATCAGCTTGCAGTCGTGACCTCCCAGCACAAAAGCCTGGCTTGCGGTTCAATAGCTGCCTCCTCGACGCATGGTATGCGTAGCGAATGTAAGGCTACAGTCATCATCGGCTACTGAAGCCTCTGCAGCTATGGTGGTGTGTGAGATGTGCTGAGCCGTGCGTGACTAGAACTTCAACTTCCGATGTTGAACATTGACGGTTATTCCACAGTCAATCAGCAGCAGATCCTTTGATTTTATTGACGACAAAAAGGGATTGCAGATGTGGGTTCCTGAGGTCACGCTTGGTGCGCGGTGATGATTACTGCTGAGACATCAAATACGTTGCACGTATGGACTTGTATTTATAAAGGCCCAAGGGAGGCCGGGTTGCCTATGCAATCGAAAAGCTTGCGTCAACGCAGCAGCCTAGTCTGCGCTGTGCCCTAGGAGCTTGGATACCGGCGCCGCAACACAGCCTAGCATTCGCGCTCCACGTGTGTACGCCATGACGCGCTCCGCCAACTCCCGCGCCAGCGATATGCTCAGCTCAATGAGGATCTGACGCTTAGCTAACCCAGCCTTGCGTAACACATCTGCCTTCCCCCCCCCTGAGCACAGTGCTGAGTGCATTGCCAACTCCTTAACAAAAAGGCTTGTCTGCTTGCCCAGCCGTCCGTACGACTCCTGCACGAATGGCACAAAAGCCCAAGATGACGTCAAGGTGCCGGTGTGGTGCTTGACCTTCGCGTCCTCCCCCACCCCAGCAGCATAGCCGTCCGTGTTCGAGGCATTTGTTTTGCCTGTCAGGTGCGAGCTCGCTGTGGGCGCGCGCACACTTGTGTCTAGCACTATTCCCTTGTTACGGTATGCACTGCTAAAGTGCAGACACCCTGGGTCAATGACTGTGTCCGCCCGATACCCCGGTACCTTGAAGACGCTAGCGTCCTCATTGCGGACAATAGAGATGGTGCTGTCTCAAGATGCGCTGCAAGCGCCTTTGGGCAGTGTGTGTCGCGTTGTGCCCCCGTATGTGCTGGCTGGGGCAGCTGATCGCATGCGTGGAGGTGGGGCTCACATCACTGCACCGCCATGGGCACACCTCGCCCTGTATGCCCCACCCGTCTATGAAGATCGCAATGAAAATCATCGTGGCTGCTGCCATACTGGACATGGGCGCCGCACCCGGGCGGTCATTGGCAGTGGGTGGCACGCTCATCCACGCCATTGCCCCGGACGCACGCTGGCTGCGCAGCTGCGCCAGGACCCGTGCGCTAGCCTGTTGGCGGCGGCGGCTGGTGTCGCGCGAGTCACCAATAGGTGCAGCCTGCGTCGGCTTGCCCACGGCACCAGCCGAGGCAGCCTCTAGGTCCTCCACCAGGCAATCCTCGTATTGACGTCGAAGAACATTTGAAAGGCCGGCTTGTAGTCCGTGCGTGAAGTGACCGCGCCGGCGGCGGGGCACTACCTTCCTGCAGATCTCGTCAGCATAGGCCTCCCAGTCGTCGTCGTCGTCCTCCTGCCCGCCGCTGCAGCTGCTTTCTTCCGCGCTAGTTTGTGTTTTAGCGGGCGTGGAAGGGGCAGCCGCGGCAGCGGCTTGAGGGCCAGGTACGGTCGCCGCCGCAGCGGCCGCCTCGGCGCCAGGCACAATGCCGTGGGTGTGTGGGGCTGGCTCAGTGGTCACTGTCTCCGTGACGGCAGTTGCGGCGTAGATCGCTTGCACCGCAGTGGGGAGCGTCGACGCTGCGGCCGTCGTATCTGCTGCCCACCGTAGCAACGATGCTGGGAGCTGCTCGGCCACAGCTGTGCGTGATTTTTCGCCGCCATCAGCTGTCAGCGCTCGCGTAGAGCGTCGCACGGCCTCGATGATTGGCGGCAGTCCCTGGTCCTCGCGTATTGCGCATGAGTGCTGCGCGAACCAGGTGACTGCGCCGTGTTCGTCAGTGCCGAGCCTCAGGGCCCCTGCTGCCACAGTGGCATGAATTATTGCCGGCCTCAGTGTTGTGCATGCCTGGGCCGTGTATGCGGCTGGTGCCAGTAGCCCCAAAAGCGGCATGCCCAGACCGCCTCGTCGCTCCGGCAACCGTGACGCCCGCAGTGGCACTGCGATGTCCGTGAGTTCTGGCGGGCCCAAGCGCGGCAATACCAGCACGCTGCCACTGCTGGCTTCCTCATTGTCACCAGCAGTGCAGGCGGCCAGCAGGTGTGACTTCATGGCTGCCGCGGTAGAGCAGCCGTGCAGATGCAGCATGCGTTCGAGCGTCCATGCACAGAACCCGTCAAACGCGTGCAACCATGTCTCACTCAAAGCCGTGTCAACGACCCGAGCTAAGAAGCCCATGCGCTTCGTCAGTGACCTGCGTAGAATGAACTGTGCTGCCTGTAGGTGATGCCGCGCCATTCCAGCTAGCTGCCACGACAATCGCCATGTCCCTGCGTCAACGAGATGCTTGCTCATGGCAGCGTGCACATAGGCTGGGTGCCCTACCGGTACCCCGACCGACGTAAAGCCCTGACTGGATTCTGGCATGGTGGTGTCCACAAACGGTATGTCAAGGGCGCGCAGGCGTGCTCTGGCCGCTTCATCAAACACTGTGCCGCGCATGGCGATGGCCAGCGACTTGTCTGGTCGAACGCGTAGGCCCCCTGCCGCCAGCCGGCGGATCACCTCTGCCACCCCAGCGGCCGCTGCATCGTCGAAGTAGGCAGCTTGCAGCACGTTGAGGTCATCCAGGAAAGCGCAGTGCGGGGCTGGCGGTTCCGCTGTGCTGTGGCCGTAGGCCGGCATACTGCCGGGCGTCGCATTCACTCCATCAGGGTAGAAGAGTAGGAAGGCCGCTGCCACTGCAAAGTACAGCGGCCCTAGAGGGTCCCCTTGCTGGCACCCTAGGTGGGAGCAGATAATGCGAGCTTCACCGTTCACCTCCACCCGCATCTCTGGGGCAGTGTCACCACAGTATACGGACTCAAAGTGCGGGAGCAGCTCCGGACAGAAGAGCATAAGCCCCCGCACAATGGCGGCGCGATCCACACTGTTAAATGCGTTCTCACAGTCCAGTTGGATAGTGGTGCCATACAGCTCGTGCCACACGCGCGCGCGCGCTGCCACATGCTCGACGCCAGACCGGTATCCTACGCCAAACTGCGACATGGAGGCCAGCAGCCCCGATATCTTGCCCTTGACACTCCGTGCCGCTGTGGACCCGAGGAGTCTGCGCCAGACACTGGAGCAGGCGATCGGACGCCGCTTCTGTCCTATGCCTGAGAGGGCCGCGGCGCGGAGAAGCCGTTGCGATTGCTCCGGCAGCAGTTCGGGCTCAACAAGCAGCGTCGTGAACACCTTGGCCAGGTGATGGGCGAATGCCGGTTCCATCACATCTGATTCTGAATCACCAGCTAGTCCTGGCGAGGCACTGCTCACGGGGCGGGTGGCTGCTTTCACTGGTGCACCAGGCCCAGCGGCCATCAAGAGGTGTTCATAGCGTAGGCCGTCCAGCCCTCCTGCCTTCCCCGCCCCTGCTGCGGACAAGGTCGACAGTATGTCTGCCGCCTCCACCTCGAGGCGCCGTCCGGCTGCGCTGGCAGCATCCTCAGGCCTATCGCTGTGATCATGTGCCTGACCCGATTCGAAGACAGGATTGCCAGCTGGCCCGGTGGTCGTTGCCACCCCTGCGCTGTGTAAGCAGTGCCGCCGGGCGTCGCGTACCAGGCCGCGCACTTGCTCCATTGGCGTATCGACTACCCCCGGCCGGGTGCCAGTTTCAGGGTGCTTTGCTGCCAGCACCTGTGCCGTGACCTCGTCTGCTGGGGCGCATGCTTCACGCGCCTCTAGTCGTGCGGCAGCCAAGCCTACCCCCCGTCGCTTGCCTGAGAGGGCAGCGCATGCTGTTTGCTGCCTGGAGTCAGCCTCCGTCCAGTCGGCATCGAAGTTCGTTTGTGCCGACGCCATAGCTGCGTTGTTTGGTTTGGGGGCCCGCAGCGCCGCTGCTGCTGACAGCGTCTTTCTCAGTAGCTCCGCGAAGTCGCCAGACAGCAACGCTGCCAGCCGGGCCGCAGGCGGCATACCGGTTCCCTCCGGTTGCCTACCAAAGGCCATCGCTGCTAGCAGGTGCAGCAGCCTGTAGCCGCGCTGCACTAGAGTCTGAGAAACCTGATGAGCAAACGCCCCGGCACCATGGTGGAGGCGCACCCGTGCCGCCTCACGTGCACTGTCTGTGGCGTCCGCCAGTAGTCGTGTGGCGTGCTCCACTAGCCGTGCCCACTGGGTGCACTGCAGCTGAGTGCGGAAGGGGTTGGCAGTCGTGGTGAACCGCAGCAGCAGTAGATCCGCCTCATTGGTCTGGTCAAGTGCGTGGACGACCGAGGGCGTCGAGAGGTCCCAAGCCAGGGATGCTCGTGCCTGGGGCTTTGAGGGCCTGCCACTGGTGGTGGTGGTCGGGGGGGGCGGTGACGCGGCATCGTCCGGCGGGTCCACGTCCATGTCCGCCCATCCCACGGCCGTCCCGTGGGGGGGGCTGCTGTCCTGCAGCCTCAGGCTGTCAGACTGAGTGCGGCTGCCGGCGCTGCTAGGCGGTGCCGCAGCAGCTGCCGTTCGGCGCCGGCGTTGCGCGCCGGTTGCCGTGGCCGCCGGGCGTTTCTTGCTAGACTTTGAGTTGGCAGCGCCACTAGCCGGCACCGCCGGTAGTTTGGAGGTGTCGCTGCGGCAGCCCCTGCCGCCGCGGCCGCGCCGTCGCTACCCGCACCCCCGCCCTCGGACTGGCCCGGGGGTACTGCCGGGCGTGCGCGCGTGGGGGCGCTTCCATTCCGTCGACACGTGTGGCATGGCGAGGTCAACGCGCATTGCCTCTGCCCCGCGCTGGCTGACATATGGACCAGGCCGCAGGCACCTGTGCATGCACTCAGCTTTCTTACCGCCCGTAGGAAGTCTTCTGCCGTGCAACCATACATGGTGCTCATCTTCTGCACATGCTTGGCATGGTGTGCCCCAGTGCTGCAGGTACTGCTGCCTGAAGGGGCACGGTCACCGGATGGGTCGTGATCAACCTGCTGCCGGATGCCCTTGGCGTATGCTGCCGCCGGATTTTGCTGACAGTAGGATCCGCTCCGCCCATCCGCGACCCTGAAACCCAAAAAGCAACCGAGCACTTATGCTATAGTGAGGTCAGTCAAAACCCTCAAACAGTTGAAGTTGGATAATAGTAGGTTGTTGGCCTCGCTCAGACGCACCAGAAGAGCTCTTGGTTGTTGAAGTTGAGATTGGTGGAGCCATGCTATTGCACGTTGAGCAGTGATATGACAGTTGAAGTTAGCATGAAGTTGAAGTTTAAATATCACCGTTGAAGTTCAATACCACATCAGGATCAATATCAACTTCAACAAGTGAGTAGTCGGCAAATGCCCCTGACATAGGGCTACAGCATGCCATAACCCAACTTCAATACCAGTTCTGTCCTGGAGACTTTACTACTGGACAAGGGCCTCGGTTGCTTCTTGGCTTTCAGGGTCGCGGATGAGCGGAGCGGATCCTCAGTGTGATGTGCTCGCCTCAGGGTTCAGCATCGACCTCGTGCAACTACCACCGTTGAAGTGGGCCACTACCGGTGCCATGCGGCTCGCAGCTGACAGTTTGCCTCGCTGTTTGCTGTCCTCTTTCTGACCAAGCTGCCAAAATGCCAGTGTGCATAGTGGACACCTCAGTGGCTCAGGCTGCTGTGGCAACTGCAGCGCAGTACGGGGCTGTGTCCGACTCGGAGCCGTGATGTGGGTGCTGTCAGCTTGAGTGGTCGCCGACGCTGTCATAGTGGTTGGCAAGGGCGGAGCTGCCGCAGGGGCGACAAGCAGTTCAAAGTGTCCCACATTTGTATATAGCCCAGGCGGCGTCCACAGCACATCCAGATGGCAGTCAGGCTGAGCTGGAGTCGCCGGTGCGAATACCGCTGGCAGCCCCATCAGTTGTGCCAGCACCAGCCCTGTTGATTTTTGCGTGCTGCCAGTGGCCTGAGGCTTGGCCTGCCACACCGTCACCGAGACTGCGTAGACCGCTGCAACAATGGCCCACACAGACAAACCGAGGGGCCGTCCCCACACGCCCTCTTCCTGTAGGCGTTGCAGCAGGAGCGTGTGCCCGCTGTCCTTGCTATCCGTTTCATTTGTGCCGTACTCGATTGCGAGGCAGCGAGCGCGTGTCCCGTACGTGTCGAATTGTTCACGTGTACACGCAGGTTGGGCTGCGGCATGCGCGGTCAGTTGACGCATCGATGACATGCTGGCCCCTTGTTTGCCCGCCCCCTGCGTGACGTATGCCACCATCCCGTCCAGCAGTGCCTCTCGCATGGCAATCACCAGCGCTGGGGCCGGCAGTCCGTGCTCAACTGCGACGCTGCCTATGCCGTGTAGAGCTGTATGAATCAGGCAGTTGCCGTTGCCCACGTTGCTCACGGGGCGAAGCTCCCCACCACGTGTTAGCGTCGCTGTGTTTTCCCCAAGCGCCTGTTTGTGGAGTGCCTGCAGGCCCGTGTGCCAAGTGGAAAAACCATAGTTGGTGGCTTTTGCCAGCGCGTCTTGCTGCTCCTCCACGGTGACTGTATGGCACACGGTTGAGGGTATCCGGGTCGCCACCGTCACGGTGGTGACCTTCGCCGGCCCGGATATTGGTGCTGAGGGGGCAGAGGCACCGCCCCTTGGCGGTGTGGTGGCTGGTGCCAGCTGCCCTAGGGGTGCAGGAGAATTGTCGCACTGGGCCTGTCGCTCCTGCGTCCGCCGTCTGTGTTTACCTCTGCGTCGACTGCGCTTTCCACTGGCAACCATAGCCGTGACAGATGCTGTCTCGGTCATTGTTGCGTGGGTGCTGTTATCACCGGCCTGCGTTACGTCTGACTCGCCATGTTTCCCGGCTGGCTGGCGAGGCGACCTGGCAACGACCGGTTCCCTAAGGGAGAGTTGGTCAAACACCGCTGCCAGGTCGTTACCCTCTTCTCGGAGGGAGAGCAAGCTGAACGTGACCGTCAGGTCATGCATCTGATTCACCAGCGGTGCGCAGGGAGTCCGGCCCAGCAGGGTCTGTGTTGCTGGCGCGTGCAGTCGGCGTGACGTGCGGCAGGGTTCAAGCTTGGTACCCGTCGGCCAAGCGCAAAGCACCGTGACGCGTGCCCGATTGGGGGCAAGGGCCAGTGCACGTACCCTGCGCGCGAGTGCGCCAGCCGCCCCCAGCAAGCCTTGCCAGTGAGATCCCGTCGGGTCCCTGGGGCATTCGCTAGACTGAGCGCCCGCTGCGACAGCAGCTGCTGCACTGCCAGGTGTGCTGGGCACACGATCGTTGCTCGACATCGTTGCGCCGCTATCGCTAGCACGACTTTCGCCAGGCAGCACACCCATTGTGCTGCTCCGGGTCAGTCTCGGCAGCGGCGCAACTGCCACACCGTCCAACGTAGATGCATGGGCTGGCCTGGGGTCCACCCCCAGGTGCTCGCATCCGAGGATTTTGCGTATGGGACCACATTTGCTAGCGGCGGCGAGCAGCGCGGCTAATGGCTTCAGGCTATTCCCCCCACCAACAGCTGCACCACCCGCTGCCGCCGTTGCACTGCTGACACCACTTGATCTTGGAACTGCTGCTGGTGACTGGTGTGATGCACCTGAAAGTTACCGTTTGCATTGGCAATTGCTGCTGCATGACATATGCAGCACCACTGTTTGCGCACTATGCATGAAAACAAGCCTAGAAACATATTGAAATCAGGAACTGGTGGTGCATGCACTGGATGCCCAGGGGTGCATACATGTAACATGAATGCATTACTTTCAGCTGTGAATACACTCTATCGGGCATAAAGAAAAGAAAATTAAATCGGAGTTTGTCTTCAGAATCTGGGCAATTAATATACGTTGTTATACGCAGTATAGATCATATATACGTTATATAAATACGTTATACGCAGTATATGGATTTCCATATACGCTGGTCGGCAACCCTATGTATATGAAAGCGAAAGGATGCACTTCATGGTACTTCATGCAATCTGAAGTAATGCAAACATGTATGATTGTACGCTTTTGTTTGTATGTGAAGCAGCTTGCAAATGTGCGCGTATGCGAAGCACGCAGGCAGCTGCTGAACATCTGGATGGAGACAACGATTGTTGCATGCGCACGCCCACAATCAATCATGAAAACCTGACCGCAAAGCATTACTGCTCGAGCGCCACTGTACAGCATGCTCGCATGGGGGGTTGCTTGCTGTGACTGCGGTTGTTGACGCCACACTCGCGGGCAACGCTGGAACGAACAGCACAGTGGGCTTGCTGTCCAGAACCGTTGAACGGCCGCAGCTGAGCAGCGCTGCTGATGTGAGAGGCCTCATTCGCAGATGCGTCACTCATGCATCGCTCCGCATGCTACTCCAGCACCAGCGCGCCGCTGCTCTGCCACTGTACCACCATCAGCGCCGCCACCACTGTTGCGCCTGACGTCCACACCGGAAGGCCTTCGCGGGGGCCGCGCTGCATTGCAGCGGCGCTTTGCTGAGCGCTGCTGCCGCTGCCGAGCGCTCGCATCCAGCTTGTCGCAACGCTCGAGGGCATCGGATTAATTGCAGTGCAGGATTGCAAATGGCACGCCCCGTCATGGTTTCGGGGCGTGCTGCTGCATGTGGCAACCGCTGCGTCACACTGCTGCATGGCTGCCACTGTGGGCCTGTCGCATGCCATGACCGCAGCGCGGCGCCCTGCGGCTTCGTCTGCCGGAGATTCACGCAAACCATAGAAATCGCAAGCATACACTGACTATGTATGCTACTTCAGCTACTTCCCGGCGTGTCTCTTCCAGAGCGCAGGTAGATGTGACGTCAACTGGTGTGTGCTTTGCCAGGAGTGTCCGCTGCTGGCTGCAGTGCTGGGAATGGCGAGGACTCTGTGGGGTTGCAGTGCACGCAGAGAGCGCTGGACCTGCTCTGCACAATGAAGTTGCCAACTTCTCCTGGCGCGCGGCAGCGGCGGCTGAGGCTGATGCGTTTTCAGGTGCGTTCTGGCAGCTGCTTACCGCATCCGCGGTGCTATAGAGATGCTGGGTGTGATTGCACATCGACGTAAAGCTAGCATGACGCTCGCACGTGCAGCGGCCAAAGTAGTTGATTTTTCCGCATGCAAACTTCAATTTTGCGTGCACTGTTAGTCTTGAAAAGTGATCGGTACGTACCCGGGGCCCGAAACCCATACATGCAATCTTTGGGATATCCTGAATCGGCATGCATTCGTGTGGCATGTTACCTTCCAGTTTCTTGGAGCCCAGAGTTGCACATTTTAGGCATGATACATTTGCCCGTGCAATTGTTAACTCATCACCCCTTGGCATGAATGGCTGTCACAGTGATTGCACAACAATAACAGGTGCAGCAATTCAAGACGATGCTGCTTTGTAGAGGCTTTCATCGACAATCAGAACCACCACACCGCTCACCACTATCTTCATTCTCATTCGTGTCGTCGCCGTGCGTCGCTGCCGCCGCACTGGCCACTGCAGCCTCTGTTGGCGTTGCCACTGCTGCTGCCTGCGCCGTAGCCGCTGCGCGCGTGGCCATCTTCTTGGACTTAGGTCCAGGAATCCTGCCGCCACCTGCGCGGGCCATGAGGGCGACAAAGCTGCCGAGCTCCGAGCGTCGCGAGGAATGAGAGGATGACACCGCGCCGCCATCCCTGCGAGCATGCGTGCGTGCACACTGCCGCCGCAGATCCGTACTTTCCCCGTGGCCATGGCCGCTCCGCCTTCAGCTCCTTTTCTGGCTAACGGCGGAGATGCGGCGGGGCAACAGCGCCAGCGGCGGCAGCGGCGCCGGCAGCGGCGGCGGCAGCGGCGGCGGATGACGGGAATGCCGTCGAGCTGCACGCCGTACTGTGCGGCACGACCGGCAGCACCTCCTTGCCATGGAGGTGCTTGAGGTGGAGGCGGCGGCGTGCGTGTACTGTGGCCTCGGCGACGCCGGCATGGTGAGTGCCGCCGCTGCAGCGGGTGCGCTGCGGAGGCTGCGAACAACTGGCCGGCGGCGGCGGGCGCAGCAGCCGTAGGCGCACGCGCATGCAGCCGCTTAACTGCGCTGCACATACATGCATATTGGGGCTTAGACACCGACGGCCAAATGCGTGCGCGCACCTGCAAATGACTAGCGCAGAGCTGCGGCGCATGGTGCGCAGCTGCGGAGATGCGAGCTGCGGCGCGCGAGGCACGCGGTGGCGCCTCACGGCACATGCAGTGTTCTGTGCCGGCTCCTGCTGCGCGTCCTCGCATGCCTGCCTGCTGTGCGCAACTGTCATCGGTGCTTTGGCACTCACTCAACGGAGAGCGCGAGGCCGGCAGAGGCGGCTGCAGAGGCGGCTGCTGGCAGGCGCGCTGGCAGCGACAGCGCTGCACAGCGCGTGCGGTGCCAGAATACCACACTTCAGTCACCTGACATGCTGGTGAAATGCAATACTCGTGACACGGGCGCGCGCAACCTCCGGTGCGCCTTAGCGGTTGAGCGAGGCGCGTGCTCGCGGCAGATGTGCACGTACCTCTGCGCAGCGTTCAGTGTCGCAGCTCCGCGGCCTCGAGCGCGCGGCGGCAGTAGTGCGACGTACCGACCGTGATGCGCAGTGCGCAGTCATTGCGGTGCGGCTGGCCGCGGCACACGCGCACGCAGCGGCGCACATCGAGGCCGTTATGACATGCTTCATACCTGCCTTCATGCGCAGTGCTCAACATATCGTGGTGCGATGCACAACGCACCGTCGCGACGACGCAGCTGCGCGGCCTCGAGCGCGCGGCGGTGGCGGAGGACCTGCGCCTCCTTGCGGGCGAGGTCGCGGCGCTGTTCGGTGACGACGGCCTCGTGCAGGAGCTCATGCTGGGCAGCGTGCGCCCGCTGGCAGCGCTCCACATGTATCGCAACCTGCTGCACTGGCAGCAGGCGCTCAAGCTTGCGACGCGCTGCGGCCGGGCGCGGTGCCAGAGGTGCGTCGCCGTCGTCGTCACCTTCATTTTTTTGTGTTGTAGTGCAGTGGGGCGGCGCGCGTGCGAGGGAGGTGACGCTTGCTTCATTGGTGTTGTGTGAACGTTTGTCGTGGTATATCGCGGTTGGCCCTGACTAACACCTGGCCCTATACCCTTAACCCTAACCCTAACCCTAACCATTACCCTAGGTGCTTGCTGCGGACGCCACCCTGGATGTCGAAGGATTGTCTATATTGGGATGTGCGCTTGCGTCTGAGCAGTATGCTCACCTCATTATAGTAGTACTTGTAAATGTAATCCTCCCCGTCATGACCTCTGCCCAGGTCCAGCACAGCCTTGGCCAATGACCTCACTGACAGCTCAACGACCGATGCCCGTAGATGCCACCAGGGCATGCGAAGGCGGTGCTGCCACCACCGCCGGGGCACAGTAGAGATTGACCATTTTCCCCCTCCCCCTTCCTCGCTTCTGCGGCCGCATGGCAGATCAGCGCCGCATACGCGCAGCAGCTTGAGTTCCCCGGCGAGAGTGACACGGCGCTACGCCGCATGTTCCAGCAGGTGCTCGCGGGCCTCGACGACGGCGCCGCCGCCGCCGCCGCCGCCGCCGCAGCTGGCAGCACCGCCGCTGCCGCTGCGCAGCTGCGCGCCACCTGCGCCGCCGGCGCCGCGCAGCTGCGCGCCACCTGCGCCGCCAGCGCCGCACAGCTGCGCGCCACTTGCGCCGCCAGCGTTGCGCGCTGCACGCTGCGGCTTGGCAACGTACGGCGCAGGGTTGCGCTGGCGCGGGCAGCAGCGGCCGGCGACAGCGGCGGCGGCGGCGGCGGCGGCAGCGGCAACGGCGGCGGCGGTGGCGGCGGTGGCGGCAGCGGCAGCTACGGCGTGCGGCTGCTGCGCGAGTGCGCAGCGGTACTGACATGCGCCAGCGCGGAGAGGCAGCGGCGCTGTGGGAGGCAAGCGACCAGTGTGAGAGCGCGCTCGCGATCTACCTGGCGGCGCGCAACATGCTGCAGGCGGCGGCGTCAGCGCCGAAGGTACGATGCGCTGCGCACACCTTCCCCCCGCCAACCCCCCCCCTTCTTGCGCATGCATGGGACAAGGGGCCTTTTTGCCGCCGCTCGGTGTGTCGGCATTTGTAGTGCCTGTTCGAGCGTCGGCAGAGGGCCGGCGCTTGTCATTACTGACTGCGCAGAGCGCCGCTGCGCTGCGGGCTATGTGCCGCATCATGGTCGCGCGTCATCGCCCTCTGCACCCTGTCGTGCTTGAGATATATCTGGGCGCCAGCTTTTCGCGGGGCTGACTGCCATGGGGAGTGCAGCCTACGGTGCTCGGAGCTGAGCATTCATGTCTCACAGAGCACACAATGCCCCCCCTTTGACCCCCCTCCCCCCCCCCCTGCCCGCCCCTCTCCTCCCCGAGCATACACGTCCGCCGGGCACAATGGCCCCCTTCTAACCTCAACACCCCCCCCCCCCCCCCCCTCTTTCTCTCCTCCGTTCTGCGCAGGTGACGCCGCCCAAGCTGCTGGGGCAGTACACACGCGCGTGCGAGGCGGCGGGTCAGTGGAACGCGGCCGCGGCGGCGCACGAGCGCGCGCATGGACGGCGTCGTGCCCCTTTAGACCAACTGGACCAGGTGGCTCTCCCCGCCCCCCATCACTGTGGTGTCTCAGGTGAGCATCGCAGCGCACGGATCGCCCCCCCCCCTTCACTGTGTGTCTCTGGCAAACACCGCAGCGCACGGACTGCAGGAGAGTGCTCCCGCTTCTGCAGCAGCGTGCTCAGGTGCTTGCAAACCTCGTTGCCGCTGATGCGCGCTGAGCCTACCTAACTACCCGAATGCGTGCGGCGCGCGTCAGCTCAATATCAATGCTCAGATGGCGGGCGGGTTGACAGCGCCTTGTGCGGCGTGTTCGACGGTCGCGCGCTGCTGCAGCAGCAGCCGGCAAAAATTGCGCCTTGCCGGAATTCGACAGCGCTGCAGCACTCACGTTCTTTCATCAAACCTCACTGCAGCTGGCCCGGTGTGCGCCGACGCCCCCCCTCCTCCCCCCCGCTGCTGCGCGTCACGCGCTCCTCTTGCGCGTTCTCGCCGCCGCCGCCGCGCCACAGCCGCCGCAGCCGGAGCGCGCCTTCGCAATCGTGCGCGCGCGAGCGGTGCGGGCGCCGAGACGGTCTCGCGCTACTACATGACCGCCGGCGACTGGGGCGGCGCCATCGAATTCCTGCTCGTGGCGCAACGCGCGGACGAGGCGTTCGATCTGGCACACGCGCACGGGCAGATGGCGGCGTTCGTCGATCCGCGCGTGCGCAGCGGCGGCGGCGGCGGTGGTGGCGCGGCGGCGGCGGCGGCGGGGGCGGGGGCGCTGCCGCTGGCGGACGCGCTACGCGTGGCGCGGTACTAAGAGGTGCAGGGGGACCTGGGCACGGGGAAGCGGCACTACGGGGCGTGCGGGCAGCACCACCGCGGGCTGCAGCCCGTTGAGGCGGAGGTTGCGGCGGCGATCAGCGTGGTCGGGCGCACGCGCAATGACATGCTCATGCACACCCTCATCGACTACCTCGTGGGCGAGGCGGACGGCATCTTCAACCAATATCTGCCGCCTGTACCTCGCGCTCGGCAACTACCAGAAGGCGGCCAAGATGGCCATCATCTTTGCACGCCAGGAGCAGTTGCGCGTGCATGCAAGTTTGCTGTATGCGTGTGGGGTGGCGGTGCCGCTCGTCATGGAGCGGCAGCCGCACGTTGCGCGCGTCACACAGTTAAAGTTTGTGGTGCTATGACGCTGCCTAGAGCGGTCCTGTATCATATATGTGTTGGTCAGCGCATTGCTGCTTGCGCTGTTGTGCTGCGTGCGGTCGCCATGGGAGATGGATGCCGTCATCACAGGGTCATTGCGACTGCTTTGCGCTGCTAGGCGCAAAACGGTTTCTCGTGTACTCCCTTTTGACGGACACCCCGCGTAACGTTGCCCGCAAGCCTGGCCGTGTGCGCGGTAGAACCTACAGCATAACCTATGACGACCACTTTCAACGGATAGCAGCACTCTGCCTAA
Source organism: Tribonema minus (assembly GCA_017506865.1). Classification (NCBI taxonomy): domain Eukaryota; class Xanthophyceae; order Tribonematales; family Tribonemataceae; genus Tribonema; species Tribonema minus. The sequence continues at coordinate 34,899 of JAFCMP010000555.1, forward strand.
TCCGCTCTTGCTCGGCCACCTGACAATGGATGCAGTGCTCCGCCTAACCCTAATTTTGACCCTAACCCAAACCAAACCTTATTCCTACCCCTATCCCTCACCCTAACCAAACCCTGACCCCACGCTGACCTCACCATATGTAACCCTCACTCTAACCCCAACCACTCATGCGTGCGCCGTGGCAGGACGTCGGCAACAACCGCGAGGCGCACGCCGTCCTCTACCAAGCGATGCGGCGCCTGGAGGATCAGCGCGTGCGCGTGCCGCAGGCGCTGCGGCACCTGTTCCTGCTGCTGCACTCGTACACGCTCGCCAAGCGCCTTGCACGGCGCGGCGAGCATCAGGGCGCGGCGCGCATGCTGCTGCGTGTCGCGTGCTCCGCATTACGCTTCCCACGCACACGGTGGCCGTGCTCGCGAGTCATCGAGTGCCAGCGCGCGGATCTGCACGAGCGCATTCGAGTACGCGAGCGTGCGGCCGGAGCTCCTTGTGTGGTGCACTGGCTTGTGTCACCTACTTCAACTCTCTGTTTCCTCGGGATTGGGACAGATCTGCTCAGCCAGATAAAGTTCTTGGCTGGCGGTTACGGGAAGTTGAGTTTGGTTGGTTGTTTTCTGTCACCTTCAGAGTGAGTGATAGCCTGAAATACACTCATACTGGAGTGCTGCTGTGGGTGTCAGTGTGTGCTGTCTGCTCTGTTCCTCACTGCTCACGTGCATAGTAAGCACGTCACTTGGGGTAGAATTAGGGTCAGGTTTGCGGTTGCGGTGTGGTAAAGAGAGTGGGGGCCAAGACTGATGCTGATGTCCCCAGGCACATCTCAAGCAGTCCAGACTCAGCCATCGCGAAATCAGCCGCGCTGTGAGGTTTTGATGGTGTTTCTTGCGGCAACAGCTGCATCTGCTGCTCTTGGTTGCAGTGAATGAGTTGTTAACGCAGCGCTGAACTCCGCACCGCTGCTTGCTGCCGCAAACGAGCCCGCCGTGCAAGTCAAAGCCGCCTGCATTCTTGTTGAAGTTGTGGCCGTTTCTTGTTTGAGCGGCTTTGAAGAGAGACTTCCCGAAACGTTTCAGCGAGTCGCAGCTTTCTAGTAGAATTCTGTCGCATCCGTGGCTGTCGTCTGCCGCCGCCGCCGTGCCGTGCAGCTTTCTCCCGCAGCCGCCGGTTGTCTTACTAATCAGGCTCCCACAGCTGCAATGACCATGCTCCTGAGCACTCCCATGATGGCATTGTGTGCTGGATTTTTTAATCCACTAGCAGCAGCAGCATGAGGTGCCATTTGCATGGATGAGTCCACATTATGGCCGCGCTGTCTTCTGAGGCTCCCTACACAGTGGTGGGGCCTCCGGCGAGTGGGAGACAAAATAGCACATCAACCGGTGGATGCAAAGCTGAGCGTGGCGCACGACACATTTCTGCACATGCCATGCGTGCGTGCTCCATGGAGAGCATCATGAGATACATGCGTGGAGATCAGCACGTTGAGAGGTAGCAGCACACCAGGAGGGGAGTGGGGTAGTTCATCATGCGCGACACAGCTTCGTTCAATTTACCGCCCCAGTGACATGAGCACCCTTCGCCACCCGGAAGCAGCGCGGAAAGCCATGTGAGCCAAAACAAAAAAAAAAAAGGTCGCGAAGTTCACCTGGATCTGAAAGTTACGAGTTGAAGTTTTAGATTAGTTGAATTAATCAAGGCAGCGCGTACAGCGGTGCCATGACTCCTCGCCCACCTCCTCATCAGCCTACTGGAGGTCCGCACACTGTCCGAGTGTTTGAGTTACTGGCGGCCGCTCATCTGCTGCCGAAGGAGGGCTGGGGTCTCTCGCGAGAGCTGGCTGCCGCTGCCGTTCCTTTCGCGAAAGCGAGGATGGAAGCGACGGCGCACATCCCACCATTAACGGTGACACGCATCCTAAGCGGCGCCACCAAGCGGCTGCTGAGCGTGGAGTTGAAAGGCGACTTCACCAATTATCCTCCGCTGCCCCTACCTGAGATCCTCATCCGGCTGAAGCTCGTCAGCTTTAAGGGGATGCTGGTGTCGGTGCCCTCCAGTTTGCGATGCCTTCATCTCAGCATGTCGCTCGACGATGGAGAACAAATCGTCCCAGGCGAAGTTCAAGCCTTCCTGGGGCATGCAGCGGCTCTCATCAGTAGTGCGCAGCAGCTGGAGGAGCTATGTCTGTGCGGCCCCATGTCGGACCAGGGTCTCCAGTCAACGCTCTCTCTCAGCACTGCCTTGCGCACTTCAATGGCACTGAGGACCCTGGAGCTCGAGTCTTGGGACATGGACTCGTGGGAGCCACAGCAGCTGCTGCTGTCACCGGAGTTAGCGACGCTCAGGTTGATGGAATGTAATTTCAACTTCGAGGATTCGAGAGAGATCATCACGATGGTTTGCTTGCCTGAGCACTTGAAGACTCTCGAGTTGAAAAATTGTCTTGCGGATCAGGAGTTGAGCTTTGGTAGGCTGCCATTGACACTGCGTCGTTTTCTGATTGTGCCTTCTAGCGTTGATGTCATTTTCACGCAGGGGCTGCCTCCAGGCCTCATGGTGTTTGGGCTGGGCAATGGACATTTCCCATTTGCCATACCTGCTCAGATGCTGCCAGAAAATCTGGAGGAGCTCATGGTTGCAGGATCATGTGATCGATTAGAGTCTCTGCCTCCACGCTTGCGCGTGCTGAGGTTGGCCGGCTATGAACACCAGCTGCCACCATTGCCGGACACCTTGGAGATTCTCGAACTGCGCAGTTGCAGCGATGTCGTGCATTTGCCAGATCAGTTGCGCTCACTGTCGCTGTCATGGCATACAGCCCCTCAGTTGCCCAGCGTCTGGCCGCCATTCCTGGAGCACTTGACGTGCTGGTCAGAGCGGACCAACGCAACAGAGCCTGTGATAGACAGTCTGCCTTCGACACTCCGTAGCCTACACATTAACGGCTGTCGTATTGCTCATTGGCCGCAGCACCAGCTGTATGAAGTGTGTGTCGGCAAGCAGTTCACCCAGCCCGTGCAGCGCGCGCGTGTGTTGTCAGTCTCATTCAACTGCCTGTCTATGCCCGGCAGTGCATGGCGTGACGGAATGTAAATTTATTTGTTGAAGATTGCGGCTTGACCGTATGCCACACAGAAGACACCAATGTACAAGTTCGTTTCCCCCACATCAGTTTGAATTTTTCGGTTGCTGTTTGGTGTGATTGACATTTGACCGTGTCCACGATGAGGTGTGGTTGTTGGATTTGTAGCCGTGCTTGCTTGTGCAACTTGGCCTCCTCTGTGTCCTTTAATGAGGTTTACCCACATATCCGCATGTACCGACCTGCCTAGTTGTGAAATGGCCAGTCACAATGTGAGCCGGGAGCTGGCCACATCCCAAAGAATGAGTTGTCCGACCACGCTTTCATCGTTTCAGCCAAGCCAGCTAGGGGTAGGTAGGTATGGAAATGACAGGGTAGGTAGGTATCTTTCCCTCGGCTAGCGATGTTTGAAGAAGCTGCGGCAGGCGGTGCTTGTGTCGTGGCCAAGCATAGTGCAGTTGGAACCAGGGCGGTTCACCTGTTTGGCTGGCGCGAGCACCTTCAGGTGGTCTGGCTGCCTGGTACGAAAGATCGCACAACAGGGTCATACACATCCAACACAGCGCTGCTAGTAAAGCAGGACGACAGGGCGTAAGCCCGTAGCCATGAGTGAAAGCGAGGGCGACAGCTCCTTTGCTGGTGAAGATGCGCCCAAGGCTGGCGGCGATGCTGGCTCAGACAACAACAGCGACGCTGGCAGCGGCGCAGATAGCGATGCTGGCAGCGATGGCGGCGCCGCCGCCAAGCGCAAGAAGGGAGGGTCTGATGAGTCCGGTGCATCGGGCAGCGATGAGGGAGAGATATCGGAGGATGGCGCTAAGCCGAAGAAAAAGAAAAAGCGGCGGAAGGGGGGAGATAACGCTGCTGCTCGGAGGCGAGCCAGGGCGCTGTTTGACGAGGAGGCTGAAGTCAGTGGCAACGAGGAGAGCGGAGGATCTGTAAGTGCCTGGTGATTGCATGGTTTGCCCCTCATGGCTACTGCCGCACCTAGCAGCTCTGCTGTCATTGGTGCTGCACAGTGCTGTTGCAAAAGTGTAGTTAACAGCGAAAGCGCTGCAATATCTTCGCTGCAGCATGCACATCGACCATGTCTGAGTGGAGCACTCAACAGGCAACATCACCCGAGCTGAATTGATCGAATGCGCGCTGCTCCAGGGCAGCACTGCTCTCGCAGTAAAAAACAGGGCAGTGGTGAGATAGCGTTGCCCAAGCAACTTCTCACCCTATCGTTGGGTGGGTGGCAGCTCAGTTTTGCTTCAACTCATCACTTGAATTGTGGCACCACAAGTCACAGTGTCTCGTATGACCATAAAGTGCGACACCAAGCTTCGAGTCCACTTCAACTTAATGCATCTTCAAAATAGGTGCAGGCGGTGCTGCTGAAGGGAGTTGCTGCCCCAACTTTGCCATGCAGGCAGTAATGACATGGTGCACAATGACGGCAGCATACGTGGTACCCAAACAGCAGCATTGTTCTGCAGTTACCTTACTTAAGCTCTGAAGGCGTTCGCTGCGTAAACGCAAGTACCATGCCCCGTGTGTGCTGACGCACACCTGCTTTCTACAACTACTTCAACTCTGCAAAAAGTGGAACTAGCAGCACTGCAAGATGTGGTGGGTTGGGTAAAGCAGCGTGTCAAGGATATTGTAGCTACACTGCAGGATGCCCGCTGTGCAGCATGGGCAGCGGCATGTGCTGCAGACACAGAGCCTGCCTGCAGGCTTTTAAACCAACAAACGAACCGCAGCAATCCTTATTGTTCAAGCACAGTTTCGTACTGCTAGATGGTACTCAGGAACGCTGCACTGACTGCTCTCGCATAAGATTGCAGGAAGCGTAACGTCAAGTACCTCTTGCAGTAGTAGGCTACCACCGCGATGCAACTTGAGGTTTGAGTCATGAAGACCTTGCGACAGTGAAAAACTACTTCAAGCACATACTGAGCTGAGCCAGCTGTACATGTGGTTAGTATATACTCGTCACATCTACATGTTCGTCAAATCTGCACATGGCAGCTGCCCTACACTGCAGTGAAGGCAGGGAGCTGATGGCAGTCTTGTTGCGCACTCGTGGCGAGTGTCACTCTGTTGACATTTGGATTCATCACTGTAGAGACACAAGTAATCATTGGTGCATCAAGCTGATCGTGCTGGTGCGCCATGTCCCGTACTCTAGGGACGTCATAATTGGACGTTTGTTGCGACTACATGAGCTAGGCAGTATGATCACCTACCCAACTTATCCACAGTTCTCCTGTGAGAATGCGTGTACCTGGGCTGACATGAGTGCAGACTCGCCCATTCTATGCTAGAAGTCGCCATGCAGCTTTGAGGCAATCCGTACTCATTGCCACGCCAGGGGAGAGCAGGCAGGGCAGGCACAGTAACATTGGGCATGTACACAAAGCAATGGCAGCAAGCTATATTACAGCACCACTTGGGGTGCTCACTCATCGCCACGATCACCACAAATTTGCTGCTACTTGACTCAGCCTATTCCGTTCACAGGTCAATGGCATTTCCCCCTAACAATATTATTGCACACGGCTTTGACTGATAAGTGGGCCAGTTCATGTACTATCGCCTGTTTCCATCACTGCTTTGAGAATGAGAGATGCAGCAATGTCAGCCATAACATCTTGGTGGTGGCCGATGACAAGAGGAGAGTCACCTCTCCAGCACCTATCATGTTCTTTGAAGCATGTGCATATCGCGCATGCTACCACATGTCCCAGCAGCTACTTTGAGGTGTGACATCAGACCTCAGGGAACGCAACCCCTCATATGCGTGCACAAGGGTACACGCCACACCAGGCGGCCTTGGAGAGACGACGCGCGCAGGGCAACTCCGCAGACTGCACTCTGTCACAGGATGAGGCTCACTCCGCGATAGAATGAGAATCATGTTGCACCTGTCTCAACCCCTCAATGCACACGACCCCCCCCCCCCCCCCCGTGTCACCGCTCAGGAGGATGAGGGCTCCGACGGCCCCAACGAGTACCAGCGCGACGGCTTTGTGGTGGACAGCGACGAGGAGGAGGGGCGCCGCGTGAAGGGCGGGCGCAAGAAGAAGAAGCTCACGCGCCTTAAGCGCGTCAAGGAGGCGCTTGCGCCGGTGAGCCCTGCTGCGCGGCAAATCATGCAGCACCAAACTAACGAACGGTGTAGACGAGTCGGCGGGACGCGATGCAAACCAAGCGAACTCACGCGGCTGCAAAGAAGCAGAAGCTGAGCGCGCATGCGTGTGCGTTGGGCAGCGTATGCATCACTTTTCAGTGCGTGCTGATGTCAACGTGTGGCGCGCCAAAAGCAGCAGAGCCTTGCTGCAAACTTCGCACAGAATACCAGCCTGATCAGGCGCTGCTAAAGACCAGGTTCACCGCTTGGTCTGCGCGTTCCAGCAGCAGTGCTCAGGTCGTGAGTACTGGCAGTTGAAGTTGATGTTTGGTCAGTGCGACAACAAGGAATTCGTACGCCACATTGGGTGTGGCGCAGAAAGTGCATCACACCTTGACGTACGCTGTCTAACTCACCTTACATCATGCATCAAGCCAATCTACTTTGAGCTTGCGCAAGACACAGAGGATGGACCGGTGCCGGTCCATCCCAGTAGCATCAGTGCTCAAATGGGAGCCTTGTCGGTGCACGCAGTCCAAGTTGAACAGCGTGCGATTGAGGCTCTTCTGCACAAGTGCATGATGCGGAGGAGCGGAGCGCTCGATGTGAAGTTGTGCATCGCCGGCGCGCGGTGCCCAATGCTCAGGTAATCTGTGTCGTGCTCACTGCAGTCGCCTGTGCTCGTATAGGCTTGTGTGTTTGGTCGCTGCTTATGCACAAAATCTCACCTTATCAATGTCATTTGCTCCGTGCACCGGCCCTTCTGTTCGGTCACTCAATGCCTGCATTGTGCTCAACGCAATCGCCGGCACTTGCGCTGCTTCGCAGGACATCGACGATCTGGAGCTGGTGCGCGACGCCCAAATAGCACAGGGCGTCGTGCCGGACGAGGCGCTGGAGAGGGAGACGCAGGAGGCGCTGGAGGCGCGCAACGCCAAGGTGATCAATGACTGGAGTTGAAGTTTACTGGAGTTGAAATTTATTGGAGTGAGTTTAGCTATTGAGGATATGTTGGCTACGCGCTACACAGATGCCATTCCCTTGATATGGATTGACTGGAGTTGAAGTTTACTGGTGTTGAAGTTTATGTTGAAGTTCACTGATGGTCGTGCTACATATGATGTTCTCTGAAAAATATGAAGTGCTTGCCGTGCCGGATGAGGGGCAGGAGAGCGAGGCGCTGGAGGCGCGCAACGCCAAGGTGACTGGAGTTGAAGTTTACTGGAGTTGAAGTTCAGTGTTGGGTTGGAATTGACGTTATCTGGATATGTAGTGCTTGCTGTGCCGGACGAGGCGCTGCACAGGGGAAGGCGAAGGAGGTACTGGAGGCGCGCAACGCCAAGGCAACTGACATGGATTCATGAAATTGAAGTTGACTGCACAGGGCTGTGTTAGCGGCGCAAGACAAGCGTGGATCAGCATGCACAGCGCGCATACGTGTTGCAGGCAGTGGTAAAGGTGGAGGCGCAGGAGGCGCTGGAGGCACACAACATGCAGGTGGCAGAGACGTCAATGAGTTTACTTGAAGTTTATTGGAGTTGAAGTTCAGTTTTGGTTGCGTGCTACACATGTATTCCCCGGATATGTAATGCTTGCCGTGGTGGACGAGGCGCTGGAGAGGGAGGCGCAGGAGGCGTGCCATGCTATGGTAATTTGCTGTTGCGCATGGAAGATGAAGTTCTTGGAGATGAAGTTCGCTGGCGATGCAACCCGCCTTCGAGCCATGCCCCTTCCTCGTGTCCTAATTATCATGCGACGGATCTTGCTGCCAGCAGTGCTCATTGCCACCCCATCAGAGCCCTAACACCATCGCTTCATAATGCATTGTCTGCGCCCACGGGACCTGGCGCAGCAGCTGTTTGATGACGAGTGGGCTCGCATGACCCCCCTCCCCTGCGCCTCACCCCTTTCTCGTATCCTCATCATCATGCAATGGGAGCTTGCTGCCAAAGCAGTGCTCATCCCTCCGCTGGAGGCCTGACACCATCCTTTGTAATTCATTGTTTGCGCCCACAGGACCTGGTGCAACTGTCTGACGAGGATTCGGTCGCACGACCCCCCACCCCCCTTCCCCTCACTTCAGCCATGCCCCCCTCGCTTTCGTCATCATCATCATGCAACGGAGCTTTCTGCCACTGGAGGCCTGACACCATAATTTGTAATGCATTGGTTGTGATGCCTTGTTTGTGCCTGCAGGACCTGGCGCAGCAGCTGTTTGACGAGGAGTCGGACGGCGATGGGGGCGCGCGGCTGCGCGCGCAGGAGGGCGCCCCCGCGCGCCGCCCCGTCCGCGAGGACGACTTTGACTCTGAGGACGAGGGCGACTTCATTGTTGACGACATTGGCGGCATGTACAGTCAGGTATTGTTCGGTACTTTATAGAGTACTTCTAAAGTATATGTAAGTATGTACATCAACAAGTACACTTCTAAGAAGTACACTTTTCGCGCCCTGAGCGAGAATTAATAAAAAGTACACTTTGGCTTTGAGCACGAGGGCGACTTCATTGCATTGGCGGGGATATGCGCGTGGACGCCGATGACGAAGGCGACTTCATGTACTTGAAGTACAGCTGAAGGTTGTACCTATGCTCGATTCAGCATAAATGCTCGACTCCAAGGACGAGGGCACCTTCAATGTTGACGGCGCATGCAGTCTTGTACTTCGAAGTATGCATTGCTGTGAGCTACACGATCATCGTAACACGACAGCAACCATCTGATCTTGCGCCTGTTGATACTGCCAGCCTGAAGCCCACAACGACGGCAACTTCAACAACTGACTTGTCGCTGCCGCTCGTCGCCGCGTAATCTGTCTACATTGCAGGAGCGCCGCAGGCAGCGGCGCAAAGAGGGGGGCGTCGCGGTGGCCGGGGAACGCATGGGGGGTCCGACTGACGAGCAGGTGAGGAAGGTTCCTTAAGCGCAAGCGCCGTACTTGAGGAACGTCCGCTCTGCGCAGGCGCTGCACTCAATACTGGTCTGCCGTACATGACTGCTTGCGTGACAGAGTAGCTTGAGCTGCGCCTAATGGACGTGCACATGGGCTTTTGTGGGGGCACGAAGGGGCGGGGGGCGCTTGCTGCGGTCGTGCCGTGCAGCAGCACTCAGTGGGGAAGTGGACGAACGCTTTGCTGGCCGCAGGACGATACTGGATCATTGCAGATGCACTGCGGACAATCAGCTCCATGTTATGTGATGTACAACTTCTGGGTCATCAACGAACCCCCCTGCACGACTGCGGTCCGCACTTCAACTACTTGAAGTTCAGGGGCATCACCGCAGCGCAGCGACTTGCCTTGCACGTGGGGCGCGCTCAAGCTGGTCCGCCGCCGCGCGCACGCGCCACCGCTCTTGTATCTCACCCCCTCTTCCCGCGATCACCAACCGCACAGATGGAGGAGGCCATGGAGCTGTTTGGCGATGGCATCATCGACATGATGCGCGAAGGGGGCGGCGATGGGGGCGACGCCATGGACACGAGCGGCGGCGTAGGCGCGCGCGCGGCCGCGGCTAAGGCGGCGGCGACGGCGGGCGTGGAGCCCGCGATACTGCGCCAGCACTTCATCACGCGGGTACGTGCCGCTGCAGTCCCCCCCTGCGTGCGCTTTAGGGTTGGGATTAGGGTTGGGGTTGGGGTTATAATGGGCGTTGACGCGCATCGCGTCGGCGGACGCCCGCGATATGCTACGACAGCACTTCGCTCGCCCTCGGCCCGCCATGGCGCGCGGCAGCCCCTCCTGCGCGCGCGTTAGGGTGAGGGTTAGGGTTAGGTTAGGGTTTGGATAGGCGCTGCTCTGGTGGTAGCGCGCAGCGTGTCGGCGGGCGCGCGCGATATTCTGCGACAGCACTTCGCCTCGCCCTCATCCTTCGGGTACATGCTGCAGCCCCCCCTCCTGTGCGCGCTTTAGGGTTGGGGTTGGGATTAGGGCTAGGGTCTGGATAGGCGCTGCTCTGGTGGTAGCGTGCAGTCACGTACGCTTTGTTTATTCACTATGGGTATGTATGCCCCTCAAATTCACCATGGGGTTTGTAAACAATGAATACGCTCGGAGGGTGTATCCCTTGCCTTCACCATGGCTCTGTATCCCCTTCACATTCACCACGGCGTACATGCAGACCCCTCGCACCTGCGGCCGCGCCAGGACGACCGCGACACCCAGGCGCGCGACAAGCACCCCTCTTGCATTCGCTAGGGGTATGTGTCCCTTTGTTGACTATGGGTATGTATCTCACATTCACCATAGGTACGTGCATACCCCTCGCACCCGCTGCCGCGCCAGGACAGCCGCGACATCCAGGCACGCAACAAGCACCCCTTGCATTCACTAGGGGTGTGCATCACTTGCATCCACCATGACAATGTATCTCTCTCATTCACCATGGGTACCTGTGCATGTATTCCTCGCACTCAGGATGACCGCGACATCCAGGCGCGCGACAAGCCGGAGCGCATGCAGCTGCGCATGCCCGACCGCGGCGCCATCACGGACGTAGAGCGCAGCGAGGAGGCGCGCTGGATACTGCCGCAGCTCGACATGGTCGCTGGCCAGCACACGGAGACGCTGCAGGCCATCGAAAAGGTGAGCATGCTACGGTATGTATGGTGTGTGGCGCATGCAGATGTCGCAGTTACAAGTATGGCAACGGTAATGATGGGGAGGCGCGCTGGATACTGCCGCAGCTCGACATGGTCGCTGGCCAGCAAATGGAGACGCTGCAGGCCATCGAAAAGGTGAGCATGCTACGGTATGTATGGTGTGTGGCGCATGCAGATGTCGTAGTTACAAGTATGGCAACGGTAATGATGAGGAGGCGTGCTGGATACTGCCGCAGCTCGACATGGTCACCGGCCAGCACACGGAGACGCTGCAGGCCATTGAAAGGTGAGCATGCAACGGTATGTATGGTGACGATGGGTTGAAGAGGCGTGCGGCATTCTGCCGCAGCTCGACGTGGTCGCCGGCCAGCACACGGAGACGCTGCAAGCCATCGAAAGGTGATGTGCTGCAGCACATGATACGGTATGTAGCGTATTCTACGGTATGTATGGTGTGTGTCACAGTTACAAGTGTGGAAGCTGATTATGGGTTGAAGACGCGCGTTGGATACTGCCGCAGCTCGACAAAGTCGCCGGCCAGCACACGGAGACGCTCCAGGATATCGAAAAGATGATCTGTCGCAGCGCATTCTACGGTATGTAGCTCATTCTACGGTATATACGATGTGTGATGCCTGCAGTTGTTACAGTTACGAGTGTGGTGATCTGTCGCAGTGCACTCTACGGTATACTTCGAAGTATATGATGTGGGGTGCCAGCAGTTGTCACAGTTACAATTGTGGCTCTGCTACAGGGCATTCTATGGTAGGTACAATGTGTGCTGCATGCAGTTGTCGCAATTGCAAGTGTGGTGATCTGCCGCAGTGCATTTCAAGGTATATATGGTGTGTGGACCACAGTGTGGTGCATGCAGTTGTCACTTCCTCGTGCAAATTGAGCCTCATCGCAGTGCCCCCCCCTGTACGACCTGAACGACCCGCAGTGCCATCATCTGCCGCTCCATCGCATGTCAATCTATCAATCTACATAGCACCCGCGATGTGCGCAGCGCTTCTGCCGTTCGCCCCCGCGTATGCGCCGCTGACACGCGCGCGCGACCCGCGACGCGTCCCCCAGGTGCTGTTCTTCATAGAGGCGGAGAGCATGGAGGTGCCCTTCATCACGCACAACCGCAAGGACTGGTACCACCCGCACCTCCGGCGCCAGGACCTCTGGCGCATCTACGATCTGGACGAGAAGTGGGAGAAGATCAGCAAGCGCAGGTATGTATATGAGCTAGTGCGCTCGCATGATGCAATTCAAGTTGAAGTTCTGCGCCCGCGCCTTTCAGAGACTGAGTCTCAGACCGTATTCCTAAGCATCGGTGATGAGTCAGCACTGCAACAGCTGCGGTGTCGCCATCGCCGCCAAGTGTAACAATTCCTTTACACGGTGGTATGGCACACTGTTGTCCCCACCCGCCCGCTCACGCCGCTTCAACCCCCCCCCCTCCCCCCCCCCCCCGACCCTAACCCTAACCCTTACCCCAGGGAGGGCGTCGCCAAGGTTGCCAACGCGTTCTGGCGGCGCCTGCGCGGCGACTCCGACTCGGAGGACGACGAGGGCCGCGGCGAGTCAGAGTCGGCGTACTCGAGCGAGACGGAGGAGAAGCGCCGCAGCAGGCTCGCTGAGGAGGTAGCGCGCCGCGAGGACGTCGAGCTCCGCATTCGCCGCGCGGAGAAGGCGCTCGAGGCGGCGCGCGGCGCGCTCGCGGAGGCGGAGGCGGCGGCGACGGCGGGGGCGGAGGCGGTGAACGCGCAGCGCGCCGCGGCGGCAGCGGCGGCGGCGGCGGCGGCGGCGGGGGCGGGCGGCGAGGGCGGGGACAGCAGCGACGAGGAGGGAGCGGCGGTGCGCGCGGCGGCGGCAGCGGCGGCGGCGCGCGCGCCCGCGACGGACGCGGAGCTCACGGCGGAGCTCGACCGGGTAAGTATCCGTCTTGCTTGCTCAGGATCACCTATGAACTGCCAGGAGTCGATGAGTAATTGTTCTTTTTTGCGACTTGTGTCATTACAGTTAGATTGCAAAGAGCAAATCTGAATTTCAACTCAACTCTTATTGCCGGAGCGGAACGGAGTGGTCCTCTCACGAGCCGGACTCTGTTGTTCGGTGCGACAGCGCGGCACAGCGAGGCAATACTTCGACACGAGTGCAACGCAACCATGTTAGCGTTGAGGATGGGATAACAGAGTACAGTTGCTCAAGACGAGGGCAGGGTCAGCAGGTTAAAGTCAGGGTTGCGCGTGGGGTTAGCACATGACCCGGCGCGTAGACGGAAACAGCCAGTCAAGCCGAGGCGTGGCACTGTGGTGGACGAGATGAAAATTGCACGATGAAGACGCATTCAGAGGCAGCGGCTGCGGCGGTGTTAGGGTTTCCCTAACCCCAACTCTAATTTCAACGTGCCTAACCCTAACCCTAACTCTACATCGTCCCCTGCGAAGCTTGCGCGCCACCGCGAAATGGCGCACCTGGCATCGCGGAGCTGTGTTGCAGAACAGTCTCGCCAACGCGTGCAATCGCGATGTTCTGCTAGAGTGTTTGTTGTAGCAGCTGTGGGATCCCAAGGCTGTCTGCTCTGTGCCCAGCGCACGTCCTTCACAACATCAACTTCAACTTGCATCATAGAATCATTTAGCACTCGCCGTGCAGCACATTGCAGGACCCTCTGTGTGACACGATGGGCAGACCTTGAGTTGAAGGTTTACCCACAGCGTATCACGCTGGCGTCAGCGGAATATATCTGGGGCCAGAAATGATCGTGATTGTAATACCACTTCGGCTATTGTTGCTGGTGTGCTCTGAATGTGGGTCATACTGGCAATAGTCAGGTTGAACTTTGGCCTTACAATGTGAGCGTCACTTCACACGCTGCGACTGCAGACTCGCCGCGCCGCCGAGACGTCCAACACGTACCTGGAGGGCCTGAAGGGCGAGCTGGCCGTGGAGCTGCAGGAGCAGCAGCAGGACGCGCAGGAGCGGCGGCGGCGCCAGCGCCAGCGCAAGCAGGCAAAGCGGTATGTAATCAGACAGAATACATTTTTGGCTTATGGCTCTTGAAGTAGAACTGTCTCAAGCGCAACTGAGACCGTTTCAGCATGGCTACAATGCAGGAGTGACAGAGCAGCAGCAGGACGCGCAGGAGCGGCGGCGGCGCCAGCGCCAGCGCAAGCAAGCAAAGCGGTATGTATGCATGTAGGCTTTCAGGTTGTGGAGTAGAAGTTTCGCAAGTAATCCCGAGACCGTTGCAGTATGGCCACAGTGCAGCAGTGGCAGTGCACAGTCAGCAGCAGCAGGACGCGCAGGAGCAGCGGCGGCGCCAGCGCCAGCGCCAGCAGGCAAAGAGGTTTGCATTTGAATTAGGCATTCCTGTTAATGAGGTCAGAAACTCTTAGAGTCATCAATGCTGTTTCGGTAGGGGGCACACTGCAGGAGTGACAGCGCACAGCAGGACGCGCAGGAGCGGCGACAGCGCCAGCGCCTGCGCAAGCAGGCCCACACTTGAAGTGCATTGTGTTCTTCTGCTAGTGCGTTCACAACTTGAAGCGCACATGCGCATTGACACAATTTCAAATACTGGCACAATTTGAAGTACGTCTACGACATATGCATCACGCCTGCGGCAGGGCAGGCCCGCTGTGACGCGCGAACATGCGTCACAGGCAGCGACGACGACGAGCGCGCACACGCCCGTACTTCAATTACACGTGTGCACAACTTCAAGTCAAGATGCAGTACTGCAAGTGCACTGCATGCATCACAACAAGCGCGCGCGCGCCTGGACACGTCTGTGTGCCTGAAGTACACATGCATAGACTGGTGATAACCGTCATGTCGATCATCTGGGCTGTTAGATGCACGACGCGAGGACAGTGATGCACTACACATAAACGTAGCGGACGTTCAGTACAGCAGCTTGAATGGCGGCAGTGCGCTCGTGCACTTGAAGTACGGGCACGAGCAATGATCCGGTGCATACATAGCGGACGTTCGGGACAGCATATCGGATGGTAGCGGGTACGCGTGTGCGGTTCACGTACGGAAGTATGCGCGCGCGTCGCGTTTGCTGGCTCGGGCGTGAACGCGTGCTCGTGCAGGCTCGTTCGTCCCTGCCAGTGGTGCGGCGCACACACGGCGGACATAGCTTGCAGAGTATGAAAAGCGCTGAGTTCAGCCAAGTTTGAATTGGAGGAATGAATTAGTACAAACAGAAATCAGGAGTGCACGTGTGTACTCCATGTGTACTATGCGCCGGATCGTTGCACGCGCCCGTACTTCAACTGCACACGTGTGCCCGCTACCATTCAACATGCTGTACTGAACGTCCGCTATGTTTGCGCCGCGTCATTGGCAGGGAGGAGCGCGCGCGCGCGCGCAAGGAGATCCGCGACTCGCTGAGCGAGGAGGCCGCGCTGTTCCCGGAGACGTACAGCTCGCTGCTCGCGGAGGTCGACGAGGACCAGCTCAGGGACCTGCAGGTGGGTTCCTGTACCGTCCTGCCTGTTTCTCGACCAGTATCTCTTTGTGGTTGGTTGCCTTCGTGCACATACTTCTTCAATATCAAGTTCAATTTGAAGTTTCCAGGCTGTTGTTCCGGGAGACGTACAGCTCGCTGCTCGCAGAGGTCGATGAGGACCAGCTCAGGGATTTGCAGGTGGGCTTTTGTACCATCCTGCCCTTTTCTCGACCAGTATCTTTGTGGTTGGTTGCCTTCGTGCACATACTTCTTCAATATCAAGTTCGATTTGAAGTTTCCAGGCTTGTGTTCCAAGAGACGTACAGCTCGCTCTCGCAGGGGTCGGCGAGGACCAGCTCAGGGACCTGCAGGGTCAGCTCTTGCACTGTCCCGTTCGTTGTCTCAAACAGTTTCTTTTGTGGTAGGCTGGCTGCCTTCGTGCACATACCTCAGTGTTAGTGTCAACTTCAAGTGTCCAAGCTGTTGCTGCTTGCGGAGGTCGACGAGGACCAGCTCAGGGGTTTGCAAGTGGGCCTTTGTCTACAACATCCTGCCCTTCTCTCAACTGGTACCTCCGTGGTGCAACCAACCAATCGCCTGCGTGCGCCTAGGTCAGCATCAAATTCAACTTTAAGTTTCCAAGTTTTTTGTTGGAGACGTACACCTCGCAGTGGTCGACGAGGACTGGCTCACGGTTCTGCAAGTGAGCTCTTGCACCACCCTGCCCTTGTGCAGATCCATGTTCCATTGGTTGTGCCCTCATGCACAAACATTAGTATTAACTTCACCTTGAACTGACCACGGGGACGTACGGCGTGCAGAAGTCGGAGAAGACCAGCTCAGGGACGTGCACGTCAGCTCTTGCGACAGTCCCGCCCTTCTGTTCAGCCGCATTGTGTCAATTGCCCTTCATGCACATTACTTCCACACCTGAAGTGCTGACTTGAAGTTTACACGGTGCGCCCGAGCTTGCTGCTGGCAGATTGTCGATGATGACCAGCTCAGGGGCCGTTAGCAAAAGAAAAAGTGTTTGGAAATGTTGTCATGTGCCTTTGAGACGTCAGTTCGAGTGCCGCAATCAACATCTTCAATTCTGTGTGGCGAGGGAGCCCCTTGCTGTTTGTGCGTTTGGCATCTGTGCACAGTCACAATGTGCCAGGCGTGCCCGTTTGAACATTTGCGTCCATTGCTCGCGTGGTCTCCGCGGCATCACACGCGAGTGCCGCCGCTGCAGGCACCAAAACGCTCACGCACCGCATTACTTAGGGCTAGGTTTAGCGTTAGGGTTAGCTAACCCTAAGTCTAACGTGAGAGCTCTAGTGATTTATTGATGAGGCGCCTGAGATGGCGCCGCGCTGCTCTTCATGAGTGCTCCAGCGCCCTCGCTCCCCCGTGTGCAATCTATGTAATCGCTTGTCCCTCCTAAATATAAAAGTTCTGCAACGGCAGCTCAAACGCGCCTGTGCGCACACGCCACCGCTCAGCTGTGTGACTCTCCCTTTTCTTTACGCAAAACGTGAAGTGTACACTAACTTTCGGTGCTAGCCTACCAGCTGGTACTCTGCCGCCGTTAACGTGCCTACACGTGCTGGATGATACCAGAGAAGAAGCGATGCACGTGCTGCTTGCTCTCCCTGGACTCTTTGCAAAAACTCACACTCCGAGGCCTGTTCTCCAATTATTCATGCAATACTTGAGCTGTACACAAACTTCAATACCCCTTCTCGTCAACGCCACAGGAATACATGGCGCTCGTGACGATGGCCGGCGCTGGCACGGAGGACGCGCCATCGCAGTCGATACGCGCGGGGTCGACCTCGCAGGTCAGTCGTGAACGCTTGTCATCATGGACATGAATCACTGACCGGTTCATTCACGTTCATGATCGCGAGGACGCGCCATCGCAGTCGATACGCGCGGGGTCGCCTTCGCAGGTCGGTTGGGAGTGCTTGTCATCCTGTGTATGAAACAGTGAATAACGCATTCACGTTCATGATCGCGAGGATGGTGCTCAATCTCAGATGATATGCGCATGGTCAACCTTGCAGATCGCTTGTGAAGACTGATTGCCCGCAACCAGCGGTCACGCCCGCGACGCGTACCGCCACTGAATGCTCCTACGTCCGCACCTACATGTTGAAACGCGACGCACATATATGCTGCATGCCACCTCCGTGGTACGCCGCCCGCGTTCAGTTGCACGCCGCGCAGCAGTGCATGTCGCGCTACGACCGCGGCGCGTACCGCCACTGCCTGAACGCTTCCACGTATGCACCCACGCATCGATGATCAACATGTCACTCACTGGCGCACATTTGTAGAAGTACATGCTCCGCGCAGCGCCACAGGCGCGCGCCGTGGTACGACCGCGATGCGTACCGCCACTGCCTAAACACTCCCAAATACGCACCCACGCATCGAAATCAATACGTTAAGCGGCGCGGAGCATGCACTCACTGACGCACACACACGCTCCGCGCCGCCGTTGTGGCCCAGCACCACAAGCTCGCATCGCGCTACGACCGCGACGCGTACCGCCACTGCCTTAACACTCTCAAACGTGCACCGAAATATTGATCAGTACTTCATCAGTACACCATAGCAGAAGATCACTCACTGGCGCACATTTGTACATGCTGCGCGCAGCGCCACAAGCGCGCGTCGCGCTACGACCGCAGCGCGGACCGCCACTGCCCAAACACCCCCATACACGCACCCACATATTGATGATCAATATGTCACTCACTGGCACACCCTTTGTGCTCCACGCAGCGCCACAAGCGCGAGTTGCGCTGCAGCCGCGCCACAGCCTAGACACTTCAAAGCATGCACCCACGCATTGCTGTCAATACGTGGAGCGTGCTCTCACTGACGCACATGCACGCTCCGCTGTGGCGCAGCGGCACAAGCGCGCGTCGCGCTACGACCGCGACGCGTACCGCCACTGCCGCCGCGCGGGGCTGCGGCGCCTCGCGGACGAGTTCTCCATCAGCGCCGCGCAGCTCGGCGAGGCCGTGAGCGGCGGCGGCTACGCGCACGCCGTCGCCGCGCCGCCGACGCCGGACCAGGAGCCCGAGGTGCTTGCGGCGGGCGTGCGCGGCACGACGAATGCGTTCAAGGACGAGGTGCGTCGCCTGTTGAGTGTGCAGGAAGTTGAAGTTTGCACGGGCGGCAGCGGTGAGTCGCCTGTTGAAGTTTTTAGGAAGTAGATGTTTTGTGAGTGTGGCGGCTACGCGCACGCCGTCGCCGCGCCGCCGACGTTGGACCAGGAGCCCGAGGTACTCGCAGCGGGCGTGCGCGGCACGACGAATGCGTTCAAGGACGAGGTGCGTCGCCTGTTGAAGGTTTGTTTCAAGAAGTTGATGTTTGTGTCAAGGACGAGGTGCGTTGCCCATTGAAGTTGAAGTTTACGTGAGCAGTGGCGCGGCTACGCACACGCGGCGACAGGCCAGGGGCCCGAGGTGCTCGCGGCGGGCATGCGGGGCACGACGAATGCGTTTATGGACGAGGTGCGTCGCCTGTTGAAGTTTGCGGTAGGTTAAAGTTTGCTAGAGAGGCGCGCGCGCTGCTGCTGCACCCGTCGCCGCCACAAATGTCGTGCGTCCTTTTAGAGCATTCTCGCACGCAAACGGCGGACGTGCGTGGTGCGACGGTCGCGTCCAAGGACAAGGTGCGTCGCCCGTTGCAGTTTGCAGGAAGTTGAAGTTTGTGGGAGAGCTGCGCGCGCTTCTACGCCCGTCGCTGCCGCGAATGTTGGGCGTTCTTTTTTGGCATTCTCAAACGCAAGGGGCAGGCGTGCGCGGCGCGACGGACGCTGTCAAGGACGAGGTGCGTCGCCTGTTGACTTTTGCCGTAATGCTGCGCGCGCGGCTGCGCTCGTCGTCGCCGCGAATGTCGTGCGTCTTTTGGGGACCTTCTCGAAATTCGAAAGCCGTTGCGGCACCGTATGTGAGCGGCCGCGCGCCTGATGCTTCACCTTGGATGAGCTGGCCCCTTTCAGGTGCATGTGGTGACTTTTGCCGTAAAGCTGCGCGCGCAGCTGCGCTCGTCGTCGCCGCGAATGTTGTGCGTCTTTTGGGGACCTTCTCGAATTTTGAGAGCCGTTGCGGCACCGTATGTGAGCGGCCGCGCCTGATGCTTCACCTTGGATGAGCTGGCCCCTTTCAGGTGCATGTGGTGACTTTTGCCGTAAAGCTGCGCACGCGGCTGCGCTCGTCGTCGCCGCGAATGTTGTGCGCCTTTTGGGGACCTTCTCGAAATTCGAGAGCCGTTGCAGCACCGTATGTGAGCGGCCGCGCGCCTGATGCTTCACCTTGTATGCAGCTGGCCCCTTTCAGGTGCATGTGGGGGTCGTTGTGGGCCTGTTCTGTAAGTGTGCATCTTTAGGTGCCTTCTTGTAGGGGTCAGCGGCGGCAGTGACGCTTCAGATTCTTGAAGTTCGTGTCGCGCTGCACCGCCCAGCGGCGGCCGCTGAAGCGCTTCTCCCCTTGAGTGCAATCGCGGCCGCTGAAGCGCTTCTCCCCTTGAGTGCAATCGCACCACGTCCATGCGCCTTGTTTCAGGTTGACATTTCTTGAAGTTCATGTCATGCAGCACTGCTCAGCGGCGGCCGCTGACGCGCGCTCCCTCGAGCGCTGTCGCACCACGTCCATGCGCCTTGTTGTAGGGGTGACGCTCCAGGTTCTTGAAGTTCATGCGCAGCACCGCGCCACGACCGCTGAAGCGCGTTCCTGTCGAGCGCTGTTGCACCACCTTAACGACGGGCTCACTCACAACCGCTGCCGCCACACCACGCGCTTGTTGCCCTTTTCAGGCGGCCGTCTTGAAAGCGGTGCAGCACATGCTGGCGTGCGAGATTGCGGCGGAGCCGCGCGTGCGCCGCGCCTGCAGGCAGGCCTACCGCGCAAGGTGAGATGCTCTCGGTAGTGCCTGCTGGTCTGCTAAGCTCTGTGTGTTGGTCTGAGCTTTTTTTTTTCCATTGAGCTTCATCTTCTTTATTGCAGTGAATGAGCGCTATTTTTTCGAAGCGCTGTATTGTGCTCCTGGCTTCGGCCCCCTCCTCCCCCCTTACAGTAGGCTCACAAGCTGAGCGTCATCATCGTTTTCATATCCTCTAGCGCAGCATTGCTTCACAAAGTGGTGAGGGCGAGGCAAGTGCGCCATGTGATACCTCGAATGGCACAGCACCTCTCTCGCCCACCACTCACGCCATCAGTGTTAGGAACAGTTTATCAACTTAGCACCATTACTGCTGTACCTTGGTCTACAAGTTGTTCATGTTGCTCCTGCAGAGCTTCACTCGCCTTCTTCTGCGCTGCCGACGCCTGCTCCAGCGCTCGGTATCAAAGGGCATTTCTCAACTTTGCCGATGCACCAGCTATTGCCTCTAATGCAGCTGTATCAAACTCTTCGATTGCTGCCAATCAGCTTGATGTGTGAGTTGGCACGCTGCCGACTCCCTCCCCCGCCGGGGCCTGCGCGTCGAAATGAGTCAAAGATAGAAGAGCTCTGAGTGACAAGCAGTTGTTAAAATTGAATGCCTTCCACCAATGACCGTGGTCGCCGCTGCTGCGGCAATTGGCCACGAGTCAGACAGTGCCACCATATACCCATTCTACGCCTGGTCCCCCTTCGCACCATCACTGCTGTACTGAGCGTTGCCACTGCTTGCCCATATTGCGCGCTCTTGCTGAGCAGCGCCACGCTGTCCACGGCGCCGACCGCGCGCGGCAAGCACGAGATCGACTTCTTCCACCCGCAGCATGGCCTGCAGTACCTGGAGCGCAAGGTACGTGCGGTGTGTGAGCCGGTGTTTCCAAGTCAGAGTCTCAAGTCAGAGTGTCAATGTTGCTTCGTTCACCCGCAGCTCGGTCTGCAGTACCTGCAGGGCAAAGTAGGTCCGGTGTGTGAGTCAGTGTTTCAAGTCAGAGTCGCAAGTCAGAGTGTCCATGTTGGTTGCATTGCAGTAGGGTGGTTTGCGTGCGTGAAGGACTTTCTTAAAGTGAGGATTAGGGTTAGTAGGATTAGGGTTAGTAGTGTTAGGCAAGTAGTTGAAGTGCACACCTTCAACAATGTTGCGGTGACACTGGCCAGTGAACGCACGTCAGCAGCGACAGGAGCTGGCGGTGTATTGCCAGTGTTTGTGCTTGCATGTCGTACTACTGTTTTTGGCACACGTATGCAGCGCAGAGGGGGGCGGCGGCATTGCGATACTGCTGGCGCTGATAGTAACATGCGTTGCTTTCAACATGCCTGTGAGAATGCACAAGTGCAAGCGCCACCGTCGCAACTGAGTGGTTTCGAAGCACATTACTGTGTTGCATGATGCCCAGCACGCATGCGTGAATGTGCCACTGACAACCTCCACCATTGCAGCATGTTTACTTCTGTAGCATATTCTGGTGTGGGTGGAAGTCTAGCATGCGAGTCAGCCAACGACTTCTTGCCTGTACTTGATGTCCCTGCTTGCCAATCCGCAGCCGCTCCTGCAGTACCTGCACATGAGCATGGAGAGCAGGCTGGGCGTTGGCGGCGACGGCGCGCAGTTCCTGCGCATTGAGAGGGCGCAGAAGGTGATTACTTCAACATGAATCTCAACTGAGGTCCACCATCGTATCGAGAGAGCCTTTGCATGAACATTGCTGCGCGCTTCACGCACCAAGTGCGGCGCAATTCATGCTCCGGCCTCGGCTAACAGTGAGACCCGCAAAACGTGGAGGGCCTTGGCATGGCACATTGCTGCACGCTCTCATACAACGAATGTGGAGTGGTTCATCCTCGTAAATTCATCTTCAGGCCTCGGCTATCGCCGGGAGCCACCCGACCAAGCCGCAAGGTGCACTTCTGAAGCTGCGACTGCCTCAACTACCCATTCGAGTCACCGCAGCGCCTGGAAGACGATACGGCGCCTTGACTGTAGAAATGAGGTTTTGCAGTAGTTCCGCAGCGTGTCGCTCTGTCGTCCTCCTGTGCCGATGACGTGCCGCAGCTGCCGCCTGCAGATGCAGCGCGCGGGTCATCAGACGCGCGCCCTCCCCACCACCGTGGTTTGGCGCTGCTGCTGCCTTGCAACATCAATTCTTCAACTTGCGGTGCGCCAGGTCTCCAGCAACCGCAGGCCCGAGATCCGCTGCTGGCCTATCAGCTGCGCGTCGCGACAGTTGCCCGCTACATACGCGGAATCCTGCCCGACGTGCCGTCGTCAGTTGGCAGGACGGCCTTCTGACGTACCCGATTCCGTTGGCGGTTTCAGTTCTTCACCTTGAAGTGGGACCAGTCCTTGGCGATGGCGCGCCACCATTCCCCTTGCCAGCCCACTTGCTGCGATGTTTGGCTGCGTCAACCCTGAACCCTGACCCTGCGTCCAATC
Source organism: Tribonema minus (assembly GCA_017506865.1). Taxonomy (NCBI): domain Eukaryota; class Xanthophyceae; order Tribonematales; family Tribonemataceae; genus Tribonema; species Tribonema minus. The sequence continues at coordinate 57,517 of JAFCMP010000555.1, forward strand.
CTAACCCTCAACTGACGCTCCGCTCAACGTGCCAGGACGGCCTTCTGTCGTACACGATTCACCCGCCCGAGAGGCTCGTCCAGGGCAATGACTATGACACGTACGGAGTCATCGTCACCTCGTTTGAGGTGAGAGCGCAATCACGTTGGCACGCTGTTGGGTGTCTACTTGGTGCGTGCTTTCGCCGTACATATGTGTATGCGAACCGCATGAGGGTATGTATGTACAACGACCATGATATGTACCGCGCGATCATCACCACTTGCAAGGTGAGCGGAGTGCAACGGGGTGCTCGCGTGACATCAACACGACTCGTGAGGAATTCTGAGAGGCGCGGAATACGGTCCGGAACGTCCTTTTTTCTGGTGCATGGCATCAATCCGGAGTGCAGCGCCATCGGCCGAGAACGGGTCTTTGCATATCCTGCTTCCTGTCATCATCCCCCACCGTGGGTGCACTTCAACCTGATCGCTACCGCATGCCACATTGGCAGCAGCGCTGCCCCAGAAAATTGACACTCCCTGCTCATGTCCTCGATGTACACAACCAAGCGCACAGAGCTCGCCCCGAGCGCGGTACTTCGTCTAACTTCAACCCCTACTTCAACTTGTGCTGCCCCGCCGCAGCTGGACCTGGACGTGTTTATGCGGCTGCTGGTGCCGTACTACAACCCGGTGAACCCCGCTGCGTCAGGTAAATGGACATGAATCAGAAGATTGCAGATCTCTAGGTGACAAGAGGTGGTCAGCCGTCAAGTTGAATGCCTTCCACCAATGACCGTGGTCGCCGCTGCTGCAGCAATTGGCCACGAGTCCAACAGTGCCATCGTAAACATCGTGCACACAGCGGAGGTGTCCAATGTTGATTCCTTTGTGGTTCTACTTATGCTCAGTGTCTCGCCATTCTCGAATGTAGGCGTTTTGGTGACTGTGCGCGCGACGTGTCTTCATGGAACTGTGCGGCAAACTCACGACCGTCCACCGGGCGACGTCGTGCTGCTGCTGCTGCTGTCCCTGGATGGTACCCACACAGCGCACTAGACCTGAACCCCAGGAAAGCTACGACACACTAGGAAAGCTACGACACATTTTGAGACCTCGACGCGTAATGTACGCGCAAGCCGCATGCCGCTGGATGTCATAGTTGGAGGCAGTCACGAACCAGACCGTGCTGATCCCACGCGCACGGAGAGCTTGGCGAGGCTCTACATTGCCAGGGCTTGTGAGATGTGAAGGCTGCAGGTCGAGAAGCTGCACGACCTCGCCCATTACTCAACTCAATATACGCAGCAAAGACGTCGCGAGAATTCGAATGAGGCAGCATCGGAGCTCATTGGCAAGGCGGCCGAGCGCCCCCTGGCTGACAGTGTCCGGAACCCTACGAAGCTCTTGTGCTGCGTAGGCCGTAAGCGGTAAGACACAAATTTGTTTGATTGATCGACCAATCTGTTCGTTCAGCACTCGTCATCATCTTCATCACACACAGCCAGAGTGCAACACGGCAACGGCATCGCAGCTTGCGATACAGAGCAGCAACCTTGATGCTGAGACCATGATGTTGAGCAGGAGGCGCTCGGCCGCCTTGCCAATGAGCTCCGATGCTGCCTCACTTGAATTCTCAAGACATCTTTGCTGCCTGCGAATAACGAGTGAAGTAGTAGGCTAGGTCGTGCAGCGTCTTCTTCGCCTGCAGCCTTTGGGCACTGTCCATACCACGAGTCCTGGCAGCGTGGAGCCTCGCCATTGGAGTCGCCGAGCTCTCCGTGTCGGCGCGATCAGCGCTGTCTGTTCACGACTGTGCCTCCAACTATGACCTCCAGCAGCATGCCGGTCGCGCGCACGTTACGCGTTGTGGTCTCAAGACGTGTGTCGTGGCTGTCCTGGGCATCGGGTCTAGTGCGCTGTGTGGGTACCACCCAGGGACAGCAGCAGCAGCAGCACGACGCCGCCCGCCTCGGTCCATGCCTTTGATGCATTTTCTGTTGCGTCTGCTGGTACGCCGATCGCCTAGTGTGTCCTAACGTCCTCAGCTGTGCTTTCGTCCGGTCGATGCCGAGCGCCTCAACTTGGCTCTGAACCATCACCACTTACATAAAATGCCGTCATAGCACAACACACTTTACCAACTACTTTGGTCAATGTGCATTCCATATCAAAGTTTGGTTGGTCGTATCTAAATAAAACTTGAAAACAAAATGACTCACCTTGTGCCGCACTCCCCTTTATAGCACAACGCATTTTACCAACTACTTCGAAGTACTTGAGTTTATGTGCATTACACATGGCAAAATTTGGCATGTCGTAATTAAAATCATACTTCAAGAAGTACTTGGAAGTAGTTGGAAAACCAAATGACTTGCATCTTGCCACATATCCCCCCCCCCCCCCATCTCTGCCGCAGGCGTCGTCGCAAGCCAGTGGGCGGCGCTGCGGCAGGAGGTGCTGCGCAGCGCCATCGTCGACCACCTGCTGCCCTCGCTGGAGGCGGAGGCCGTGCAGGAGATGCGCACCAAGTGAGTCGCTCACTCACTCACTCACTCATTTACTCAGTCATAATGAATTCACCTGTTTTGTCAACACAATCCATGGATGCGCGACGTCACCGCCGACTGCCTGCTGCCGCCGCTCCGAGGCGGACGCGGTGCGGGAGCTGCACACCAATCGAGTCACTCACTCACTTGTTCATTCACTCAATTATAATGGATTCAGCCGCTTTGTCAATGCGCGATGCCACCGCCGACTGCCTGCAGCCGTTGTCTCAAGGCGGATGCGGGCATCAGATGCGCACCAGATGAGTTCACTCGTTCACTCACTCACATTCAGTCATTCACTCTGGTGGGAATGCATACTGCATGTGAGACTCGTGAGTCGCTCATTCACTCACTCATGCATGTATTCATCCTGTTGGGACTCAAACCTGCATGTAAGACTCAACGTGCAGTTCGTACACAAACCACATGTATAGGGTGGTGTGAAGCGCTGCTTATTGTACTTGCTGTGTGCGCACAAGCGGCAATTGAGGTCTCATGTACTTGCATATCAGGTGTACTGTACACATTTGTTTGCCAACGAAGCTCACTACAACGGTCGCATGCTTGCTCACTGTGGCAGAGCGCGCGAACAAGTGGCACTGGAGGCCGCCAATGCCCTGGGCAGGAGACTCGAGGTACGCCACCCTGATTCACGATGAGATTAGCGCGTATGCACCAGAGGTCCTTGTCGGCAGGCAACTGACCGCCTTTACTGCGGTCAGTTTGTGGGGGTCGTTGGTGGATTTCCTGCCGCCGTGTGTGCGCCGAAAAACTTCAAGCTCGGTCCATGTATGTTTGCTGGTGCATGGTAGAAGTATTACACCTTCAGGCTCTCCACTGGGCAGGAGACTCGAGTTTCAACACGCATATGGCCGCCTTGGTCCTCCGAGAGCCGCACATTACATGCTTTGAATGTGTTGAATGTATTCATGTTCATTTGTCGTGCGTGGTACACAAAGTCACTTGCAAACCGCGATCGTCACTGTGTGCGCGTGCTCTCTTGCGGCAGATGTCATGCGCCCTACATACTTCTACTTTGAATGTGTTTCATAAGCATGTTCATTCGGCGTGCTTGGTGCACTAAGTCACTCGTGCACCTCAATTGACACCATGTGAACTGCAATCCACACTGTGCGCACATGCTCTGTTGTGGCAGATGGTACCCTGGTCTTTGAAACAACGACCTTCTTGACCGCCTCACTTCTGACCCCCGTGAATCATGACTGACAATGCGTGCATGTGACTGGTGTGCGGCAGATGGCATTGCGGTCCCCCAAACACCTTATATACTTCAAATGTGTCATATCATGCTCATTCATCACGCATGGTGCACACAGCCACTGATCAACTATGGCCGACAACACGCGCGTGCCGTTGTTGTGCTGTATGGCAGATGGCACTGCGGTCCCCCGAGAACCGCACCCCACATACTTATATGTGTTACATTTGTGCATGTTCATTCCTCATGCACAAAGTCACCAATTGACACTACGTAAACTGCACTTGACACTGTGCGCGCGCGCTCACTCGCGGCAGATGGTGCTGTGGTCCACTGAAAAAACGACCCTCTTGACCGCCTCACCCCTGACCCTGGTTAATCATGACTGACAATGCGTGCGCGTGACTGGTGATGGCAGATGGCTTTGTGACCCCGCAAGCACTTTCTTTCATGTACTTCAATGTGTCATCTTTTGTTCATTCATCACGCATGGTGCACACAGCGACTGGTGAACACCGTGACCGATAACCTGCGCGTGCCGTTGCTGTATGGCAGTTGGCGCCGTGGTCCCGAGGAAACAACACTCCACGTACTTCAAATTTGTGCAGGTTCATTCGTTGTGCAGGGTGCACAAAGTTACTGGTGAACCGCAGTCGTCACTATGTGACCGGCAATTGACACTGTGCGCGCGTGCTCTCTTGTGGCAGATGGCACCGTGGTCCCTCGAACACCGCACCCCCTTCGAGCGCCTCACCAACGACCGCACGATCTGCACACTGTACACGTCGAGTGCGTCATAGAAGTACAAGTATGTTCACTTATCATGCATGGTGCACCCACCCACTGACAAATCATCCCTGACAATGCGAGCGCGCCGCTGCCGCATTGCAGATGGCGTCGTGGTCCCCCGAAAACCGCACCCCACATACTTTGAATGTGTCCCGTAAGCATTTTTACTGCCGTGCGTGGTACATAAAGTCACTGACGAACCGCATTTGACAGTATGTGAACCGCACTTGACACTGCGCACGCGTGCTTGCTCGTGACAGATGGCGCCGTGGTCCCCCGAAAACCGCACCCCCTTTGAGCGCCTCACTAATGACCCGCACGAGCGCAAGCAGCTGGACTCTGTGTACGCTGTGGGCGTCCACATGTCCAGGGAGTCATCAGAGGTGAGTAAATTGAAGTTTGTGTACCTTGAAGTGCATGTGGTACATGAAAGCACTCGAAGTGTGTAAATGAGGTGAAGTCTGCAAGTGTGTCGTATTCAAGACTGTCGCTTTCAAGGGAGGCCAGTCATCACAGGTATGTCTCCAAGCGCGTATGTGTATACTTGACGTACGTGCACGACATGTCACACAACTTTGAGAGCAATGAAGTATGGAATATGCAACCCTAGTCTTAAAGCGAGGGCTTGTCTCCGCAGCTTCACGACCGATGCTTGAACAGTGAATTTGCGTGATACTTGTATTCAACAAAGCTGAAGCGTATCACAGCAATTTAGCACACGGCCGCGTGTGCTGTGCGGTTGCTTTCCGGCTTAATTTGAAGCCAAGTTCAACTATGGTCACACTACCCCTAGTTAAATACTTCAATTCCTAGGTCTGGATAGGTCAGCTTAGGGTTAGCCTTAACCCTAGTTAAGCCCCAGGAATATAGGAGCGGTCACCGTATAAGAGCGGTGATTAAGAGCGGTGAGGCTGGGGGGACGGAGCCACTCTTCTATCTTGACCCCCCCTGTACCGACAGCGGCTCCCATGTCAGCCATCCCCCCAATTACATTGCGGCAGGTCAACCTACCATGTGTTCATTAGGGGGTTTCCGCTGAAGTCGCACAACCGTGGAAGTCGCAAAACACGTGGCCGCACAGAAACATGACGTTACCTCCGGAGGAACAAGTGGGCCCTTGCACGGGGGCCTCTGACTTAGAAAATGCGACTTTGACGTTGCAACGCAAAGTCAAAGTCAAAGCAAAGTCACGAAGTCGCCACGCGAAGTCAAAGTCGCTTTTGTCAAAGCAAAGTCAAAGTCGCAAGCCTGCTTTCGAGCGACGCGAGCTCTCTCGCGATCCGCCTGCGGCAGCACATGCCGTCAAGTCTGGGCGCCGCGGCGACGCTATCGACCTCTCGGACAGCACCCCAAGGCCGATTAAGCCCACCCGCAACTCATACCATGACCCCCATGACATGCGCATCAACTGATGCTTTTATCAACTCAGCGAGTATGCTCAAGCAGACACGCGAGAAACCTGACCGTTCGCAAAAGAGGATGATGGAAGAACTAGTTGAAAATGGTCAGGTTTCTTGAGTGTTTGCTTGAGGACACTTGCTGAAGTCGCCAAAGGCATCAGTGATGCGCGTGTCGTTGGGGTCATGGTACGAATCGCGCGTGCGCTTAATGGGCCTAGGGGTGCTGTCCATGAGCTCTATAGCGTCGCCGCGGCGCCCAGACTTGACCGCGCATGCTGCCGCAGGCGAAAAGAGGGCGTGCGTGTTGGAAGCTTGGTTCTTAAACCCAATCCTACACCCTACCACCATGTCAATCCCAACCCTAACCCTAACCTTAACCCGCGTCATCTCCACCACGCCGTCGTAGTCAGGTGAAGGCTTCACCCCGGACTCGCTACATAGTCAAGGGTTCAAATCTTGTTATTTACCCATCAACGACACCGGTACAACCACCAACACACCAACAGTGAATAAAAGAAAACATCCTGATGCAAAAAGTATTGGAGTTTTATTTTTGTTCCACCCCACAATGTGGCAATCCAACAAAAATTATGAATACCTGTTGGCACTGCACAAACATGGGTTTGTTTGCGTATTTGCATGAAGTATGACTAGTAATTTTGCGCCGCCGGGCCAGTAGCAGCAGCGGAATCAGGCGCGAGCTCGTCCACACCGCAGTTGTCTTCAGACTCCACGCCAGATCCGTGCGCGAAAGAAGAATCAGCACTTGAGCAGCCGTGTGTATCCTTCTCGAAGTATGCACTGTGAAGCTTGTTGCTCGAAAGTATTACTTTTATGTACATAGGTGAAACTATACATCTACGTGTATTACATTCATGTGATGCACACCTCACATGCGCCGCCTGAAGCCTTGATGATATGCCATTTGTTGTGGGCTCGCAGCAGCCGAGTGTACATGTACATGAATGTACTATACGCCTGAAGTGCGTGGCCTGACGCCATGATGCTGCGTGTTGCGTGCGTTTGCTGCTGCTGCCGTTTGCGGTAGCGCTGAATGATGTGTACGTGATGTCTTGTGTATAGGTGTCATTATGTATATACATACATGTGTTGCACACCTGACATATGCAGCCTGACGCCTTTTAATGCTATGCCATGTGTTGTTGGCTTGCTGCAGCCGTTGTTCGCGGAAGCACTGGGCTGTACTTTGAAGTAGTCATAGGTGTTATTTGTGTACATGTACTTACTCGTGATACACACCTGAAATGTGCAGCCTGACATCTCAACGCTAACCGTTCTGCACGCTTTTCGCAGCCGTCGTTTGCGGTAGCGCTGGACCCCAATGGCGACCTCATGGCGCACATCATGCTGCCCGCGCAGCGCGATCAGCTGGCGCCGGTGAGTTGACATTTTGATGAAAACCCAAGTTGCACTTATTCTCAAAGTGAACAATGTGCTGAACTGGCTACAAGTGCGGTACAGGCGCCAGTGAGTGGTTAAGGCCTAATTTATTGTTGCATGTCGATGCAGATTAGCTGCCACGTGGCTATTCATGGTCGAGGAGTACACAGATTTGCTGCCCGCGCAGCGCAATGTAGCTGGCGCCTGTGAGTTGAGCGCTGACTATGAATGAAAGCCCAATTTACGCCCAGCGAGCACACGTACGCACTCAAAGAACTGTATTAGACCGTGACGCCAACAGCTGGATTTCAGACATTTGCGTCGCTGACGCATGAAGGTTGCTGATGCAACTCATGTGCCTGGTTAAAGCGCAATTGCGGGTGTAGTGAATTCATGCTGCTGGCGCGCAGAGCGCGGTTGGCGCAGGCAGCTTTGAAGCTTTTATGCGTGTACGTGCGTGTATGGGGTACACACGCGCTGACCTGCAGGGCAGGGCCCTGGTGCTGAGCGTTGAAGTGCACCACAGGAGCGTCACAAAGCCCTCAGCGTTGTCTCACGCACATCGGCGCAGCGCGCAATAATAAGCACACGTACAGCACCGTCAAGGTTTGCATATCCGCGCTGCGCGCAATACTAAAAGATTTGCAGCAGCGTCATGCCCCTGCCTTTCCTCGTGACAACGCGATATGCATCTCGGCTTTCCGAAGACGGCGGCGCGCACTTCCGGCGGTGACGCCCCCTCTTGCTTTGCGCCCCTTCTGCTGCTCGGTGCCGCAGCGCCTGAAGGACTTCCTAGTGACGCACCGGCTCGGCCAACATGCAGCAGCAGTGTGCACTTCCGGCCGTGACGCTCCCCCTTGCTCTGCGCCCCTTCTGCTGCTCGCTGCCACAGCGCCTCAAGGACTTCCTGGTGACGCACCGGCCCGGCGTAATCGCTGTCGGCGCGGGCGCGGAGGGCAACAGCAAGCGCATGTTCCAGGCGCTGTACCACCGCATGCGCCCGCAGTACGAGGGCGACCGCGGCTACGAGACGGTGAGATTTTCTACTTCAAGTTCTTGTGAACTTTCTGTCACTAAATAAATGTCTACGGTTGAGTCTGCTTATTTTGATGATTGTTTGGTGGTCAGCGCGGGCGCGGAGGGCAACAGCAAGCGCATATCCCAGGCGCTGTACTACCGCGTGCGCCTGCAGTACGAGGGCGACCGCAGCTACGAGACAGTGAGTCTCTGTACTTGAAGTAGTAGGACTTCTGTCGATTTTTTATAGGTCAGGTATCGCCAACTTTTTGTGTGATTTGAATATAGATCAATTAGTGTAAAGCGCGGGCACGGAGGGCAACAGCAAGTGCAGGTTCCCGAGACAGTGAGTCTCTGTACTTGAAGTAGTAGGACTTCTGTCGATTTTTTATAGGTCAGGTATCGCCAACTTTTTGTGTGATTTGAATATAGATCAATTAGTGTAAAGCGCGGGCACGGAGGGCAACAGCAAGTGCAGGTTCCAGGTGCTGTACCACCGCATGCGCCCGCTGTACGAGGGCGATCGCGGCTACGAGACGGTGAGTCTCTGTACCTCAGATAGAAAACATTTCTTTCAAAATGCAAAAATTGGGTCTGCTCACTTCGCAGGATGTTCATTCCAAAGAGCAGATGTTTTAGTTTCAGGCGCGGGCGCAGAGGGGAACAGCAATCGCCTGTTACAGGCGCTGTACCGCCGCATGCGCCCGCAGTCAAACACAAATTTGTGCGCATGTGCCGGCGCCAGGGCCTCATTCTGGAGGCGTTAGTTCAGTTGATGCACGCCCGCCGCTGCTTCCTCTGTCACGCAAATCACATCTATTCCCTGACGTCACCTCAATAAGAGTTGAAATGGTTCATGGTCAGTACTGAAGACAAATGCTGCATGCGCGCGGCGTGGCCAGGCCTCATTCCGGAGGCATTAGATCAGTGGCGGTGCGGCCGCAACGGCGTGCCCTGCACGCCTGACGCTGCGCGGCCGCAACGGCGTGCCCTGCACGCCTGACGCTGCTCGCTCCGATGGATCATGCAGAGCGCATCTACTCCATCTAATCACCTCATCAAGTATCGCAGTGGGGAGCCATCGATGCTAATGACGAATATTGCGTGCGCGCTGCGTCGCCAGGGCCTCATCCCGGAGGCGTTGGATCAGTGGCGGCGCGGCCGCAGCGGCGCGCGCGGACGCAACAAGCCCAAACGGCGCGCCGGCGGCAGCGGCTACGGCAGCGACGATAGCGAGGGATTTGACTCCGACAACGACATGGATGATGATTTCGACGGGCGGGACTGGACCACATGCGAGGTGAAACACGCGTTTCAACATGGTTTCAATGGGAGGCATGCACACAAAACATACGTGTTTGCATGGATTCATGGGGTATATGCACGCGCATTTTTGGAGGTTTCTGAACTTGATTGTAGAGCAACCTGAAAATGACAGCAAGGGGCTCGACTCTGGCAACTACATGTCGGATGACGATTTCGACCAGCGGGACTGGACCACATGCGAGGTGAAGCACGCGTGTTAGTATGTGTTTCAATGGGGGGCATGCACACAAAAACCGTGCTTGAGCATGGTTTTCATGAGGCATGCATGCGCGTTGTTGGAGGTTTTTAAACTCGGTTGTTGAGTGACATGAGAATCCATCGTCGTGCAGCCCTGATACTAAACTCGTGTGCAGCGAAATGGCCGGATGTTGCAGATGTTGCTTCAGCAGAAGAAAGGGCGTGCCACTCATTTCAACAAGCTGATTAAACTGCTGAATTATCATGTGACAGTTGTGCTGGCGCAGGCGCATATAAAGCAGTATGCATGGCATACCTACAGAATGTGCTACGTGACCTTGCCTCGCTTGACGGCATCTTGCCTCGCACACCTGACAATTTCGCTGTGATCATCGCGCGTGTACGCATGCGCACCTCATCGAGGATGACATCGCGCGCATCCAACACTGCAGCATGAGCATACTGCCCTTTACACAAGCGCCTTCTCATAGGGCCCGCAGCACTGTTTTGCAACCCAACTAACTGTGCCTCGCACGACTCACAATGCTGACGCGGTGCCTCGCGTAACAACACAGAGTCACGCCGCTGAATTATCATATGATGGTTGCGCGTCTGTGCAGGCGCTGTGATTGGAGAACAGGCTTCAATGAGTGTCAACTTCTGCAAAGAGTCTGGGAGAGGCAGCAGCACCACTTGCAGGGATAGGCACACAGCTGCAGCAGAATACTGGCTAGTAGGCCAGCTTAAAACAAGTGACATTTCTGCTGTGATTGTTGCGTGTCTGTGCAGGCGCACCTCATCAGGTATGGCGTCGCGCGCATCTAGCACTGCAGTACGAGCATACATGGCTGCCCCTCACGCACACGGCTTCTCATTGGGCCCGCACCACTGTTTTGCAACCCAACTAACTATGCCTCGCACGACTCACAACGCTGATGCGGTGCCTCGCGCTACAACACAGAGTCACACCACTGAATTTTCATGTGATAACTGCACGTTTACGCAGGCTCACTGCATCAGACTGATTTGTTCTAATGTGATTATTGTGCGATTTCGCAGGCGCACCTCATCAGGGACGACGTCGCGCGCATCTTTGCCACATCGGAGCGCGGCCGCCAGGAGTTCTCCGAGGCGCACGAGAACCTGCGCTCCGCCGTGAGCCTGGCGCGCATGATGCAGGTCAGCACAACTTCAACCCATACTCCAATAATGGGGGGGGGGCGGACTAGCGTGTTGAGTTATCCCGCAGGCGCAGTGTATGCAAGCGCAAAAAGTGCGCCGCAGGACGTGAATGCGGGTCTGCACAATCTCAATCCGTACCCCAAAAGGACGGCGTGTGTGCGATTCAGAGCTAGGTGACCATCCCTGCAGGCGCACTGTTTGCATAGTGCGAGAGGTGTGCCGCGGGTTGTGATATTTGCGTTACGCCGCAAGTTGGGCATGCGCGATGCCGGCGCCGTAGAGCTCAACTTGAAGTTTGAGTGAATGGCCCAGAGCAGCTGCTAGCTGCGCGAGAGCTCAGGGGGAGGTGCTTGAAGCGCCGGTGCTCCATCGTGACCCTGTCACCGTCATGCAGGTGGATCATCTGCTTGAAGTCGAACATCCCTCCAGTGGCTATGCTGGTTTGAGGCATGATCGTGCGATTATGATTGAGAGGCAAATGATTTTCCACTTCTGCAGCAGCTCTTTCTTCCCATCATTGGAAGTGGAGGGATGGATGCTATAGCGCCTGCAGCTTGGCCTGGACGTGAAGGACGAAACGGCTGTTCTGAGATGTGAACATACATATACAGCGTGCTAATAGCGGTGCATGCTAGTGGCGGTTCACCGACTTGTGTGCTTGCATTGACACATTGCATACTTGGCTCCTTGTAGTAGTGGAAACTGTATACTTTCAAAGTCGTACTTTGCGGCACAACTGCTCTCTACGCCTGATGCGTGTGCACTCGCTGAAGCCGTGACTGCGCTGATGTCGTCGCGTTTTGAGGTCGCATACTCCAAGAGTGAAGTAGCAGTGGTGCAGTGGCTGTTCATACACCTGCGTGTATGCACTCGCTAACCTCGTGTCTGTGGTGGTGTCACATGCTTCAAGGCTGAAGTAGCAGTGGTGCAATGGCTCTCATACACCTGCATGAATGCACTTGCTGACGCCAGGTCTGCGCTGGTGTCACATACTTCAACGTTGAAGCAGCAGTGGTGCAACGGCTTTCATACCTCTGCATGTATGCACTCGCTAACGCTGTGTCTGAGCTGTGTCACATACTTTAAGGTGAAGTGGCAGTGGTGCAATGGCTTCATACACCTGCATGTATGCACTCGCTAACGTCGTCTCTGTGCTGGTGTCACATGCTTCAAGGTTTGAAGTGGCAGTGGTGCAGTGGCTCTCATACACCTGCATGTATGCTGACGCCGTGTCTGTGCTGGTGTCGCCATGTGCGTGCAGGAGCCACTCGCGGAATACACCAACATGTGGACGTCTATGGAAAGGTACCCAGCACGTTGGCACGAATGACCTCGTTCTGTGGCACTAATGACCTCGTTCTGTCAATGGTGTACCGAGAACTTTAAGATCGAGTAGTACATTGGGCTTGCACTTGTGCAGTGTTGTACACCTGAGGCAGTCGACTTGGCAAAATATCCACAAACCTCAAAGCACTATAAATACTCGAGTACTTCTTTTTAAAGTATATGCCAATTGCTGCAACAGCGGCGACCACGGTTATTGGTGGAAGGCACTTGCGGCTAACCATCCCTTGTCACCTAGGACTCTACGATCTTTTGCTTCGTTTTCATATATCACGAGGCATAAACTCATGTCCAAGCACTGGGTATGAATTCAGAGGTTCTTGTGAACTTCAAAGCACTATAGATAAACATGATGTAGCTGATTGATCTATCATTCAACGAGTTGAATTTGCTGAGTGCTTGCATCAGGTTTGCAATGGCAACAGGCAACAGCGCGTGGAGGTGTGTGAACGCATGAGTGTTCACAGAAGTGGCACACATGAGGTGTCCCCTGATGCTCCACCCCATGAATTTGTTCTACGTACGGGACGCTACCCGGCCTGCATTAGCACAACTGCGGCGCATTCAAGCACGAAATGCTCTAGCTTTCTTGCTTGAGACCAGTAGCACAATAAAGTACCGCAACTTAGAGCGCATGCGGCGGCCACCCGCAGCATCGTCAGCGCTCGCGGCAGGCCCAACATCAGGCCCAACGTCATGGCCTGGGACAACCGCAGCAATGGCGCCGCAGAGCAGAGCAGGACAGGCGACGTGCGCATGCGGCGGACGTTGGCGGCGATGAGGATTAGCATGAATGCAGAGCGCAGCGTCTTCGGGCATCAGGGCCAGCCACGAGCAGCAGGGCCGCCGCGCTGGCTGCGCTCTGCGTTGTTGCTAGTGCAAGACTCGCTGCAGGCGCCGACCGCCGGCTGCGCACGCCGCCTGCCTCGCTCTGCTCCGTCGCGTCATCGCCCTCGTGGTTCTTCTTTTTCACAAGTTTTTTGCATGAAACTTTCAAGTACTACTGCAGCACGATGTGTCCTCATGTGTTCGCGCCCCCCCGCACGCTGCTGCCCCCCCCGCCTCCCCCCCGTGGCAGTTCCGGCGAGTTTGGGCACGAGATGCTGTCACTGCGGCTGCACCCGCTGCAGGGCGAGGTGACCAAGGGGCAGCTCCTTCGCGCTCTGGAACAGGTAAGCCCCCCTTCCTCAGCAACGGGGAGCATCGCAAAGTAGATTGCGAGGGTTCAACGAAGACGCCCCCTGCCCCATCCATTACTTTTTTGCTGGGATATATGATGCGGGGTTGATGTTGCGCGCCTGAGATCAGATGGACGAAGCACCACTGTTTGAACGCCACAACAGACGGCCTGATATCAGCTTTTAGACCAAGTAGCCACCCTACGGCCGCGCGCAGCCTGCTGCGCTGCACGACAGCGCCTCACAATGCGCGCCTGGCTGCTCTTGCGCTGTTCGGTATTTGGGTACGGTGCAGCGCACGCATTGCACGGTTGTTTTGCGGCCGCAGTCCTTACTTTTTGCCGTTTTCCCTTCGTGACACTGCTGGCGCGCCGCCCGGCAGCTAAACTCGACCAGAATTGCATGCGCTCTCGTTCAGCTTTCATCAGACAAGCCTTACGCGCGCCCCTCCCGCGCAACCGCGCTTCGCCCGCTGCGCTGCACGACAGCGCCTCACAACGCGCACCTGCTCCCGCGCTGTTGAGCTTCTGGACGGGGAGCAGCGCACCCTAATGATCAAATCGTGGCACAGTTTGTTTGTCCGTTTCTCCTCCTAAACTGTTGAGCGTTGCCACCGCGCTGCGCGCCGCAGCGCCTGATCGACGCTGTCAACGAGGTCGGCGTGGACATCAACATGGCGTGCGAGAAGGAGCACATGCGCGGCATGCTGCAGTTCGTCGCGGGCCTCGGGCCGCGCAAGGCGGCGGCGCTCCGCACCGGCATATCACAGGTATGTCAGCTCGATGCATCCCCAGAATGCTGATGGCAACATGAATTGCAGTATGCACCTCAAAAGTAGGCGTGCGCGGCATGCTGCAGTTCGTCGCGGGGCTCGGGCCCTCTAGGCAGCAGCGCTCCGCACCGGCATATCACAGGTACATGTATACTCGTGCTTTCCGCCGATGGGTGCACCCCCAAGGAATGTGGTGGCGAAATGTGCGTTGCTTTTGAAGTAGGCGTGTGCGGCATTCTGTAGTGTGTTGCGGGGCTCGGGCCGGGCAAGGCGGCAGCGCTCCGCACCGGTATATCACAGGTATGTGCACTTCCCACTCGTAATGCGGGACCATCGAAGAAAGGATGATCGATGCTTCAGGGCAAGGCCGAACAGTGCTGGCAACATGAGGCACACAAAATCAGCAGAAATATCATTACCGTTGTGGAAGTCGAAAGGCTGCAGTTTGTCGCATGCCTTGGGCTGCGCAAAGCGGCGGCGCTCCCACCGGCATATCACAGGTGCTGTGCACAGTCAGCTCGGGGCATACATGAAAAGCTGATGGCTATATGTACCTTTTGAAGTTTGCTTTCAGAGTGGAAAAGTTGAACTCAGATCCGATTTCACACTTTGAAGTTTGGGTCAGGGCTCAGCCAGGAATGACGGCGGTGAAAGACGCCATGCGAAGCAAGAGTTCAGAAAGAGGGGGAGAGAGATAGCAGTAGTTGCCTGGTGACATTGTTGGAGCAAAAGTGCCCGATATTGCAGTGGTTGTACCCAGTTGGCGTCACTTCAATATCTGCCGCAAGCAACAGTGCTCAGCAGCCGCTGCACGCTCCTGTCGACAGAATGCGTTATGCACTCTCTTTAGACCTTATCATGGGCGCAGGGTGCTGCGTCGCAGCCCCCTTCAGATGCTCTCGCTCACACACGCGCGCACGATCTCACAGTATCGCATTCAACATCCACCCACTATGATACTCTCGGATGGCCTCTGACGCTCACACTTTTCCTGCGTGCGTACGCGCTCTCGCAGTCTCGCGGCAGCTTCCCGAAGCGCCTCTGCACGTACCCACACCAAGTACATGCTCGCCATCTTGAAGTTCAACCCTCTCCCATGTTATTTCAAGTTGCCTGCCAACTTTCACACGGTGACGGCGTGTGTGTGTGTCTGCTGCTCCGCAGTCTCTCGGCGGCGTGATCAACAGCCGCAGGCAGCTGCTCGACAGGAAGCTGCTGGGGCCGTCCACGTACACCAACGCCGCGTCCTTCCTGCGCATTCGCAAGCGAGGTATACTTCAAACAATATAACTGAGGTTTGCATATTTCGTGAACGTGTTCAAATTACCATGTGACACTGATAGACTGAGTCGTACTCGTATAGATTGTGCATGTTTTCAGTTCACCGTGCATACCATGTCATCTCAAAGTCCCGGTCATATTGCGGCGCGTGAGCAAGGCGAAGAACCTCACCAGAGGCCGCTGGGGGTTGTCTCGCATATACCAACGCTGCGTCCTTCCTGCGCATTCGCAAGCGAGGTACGCGTACTTGCATACTTGTGCATGTTTTCACGTCACCTTGCCGACCACATCATCACGAAGTCCTGATCACCTCGCGGCGCGTGAGCAAGGAGACGAACCTCACCAGGGGTCGCTGGGGTTGTCCCGCACCGTTTTCATGAATTTCATTTCCGCCGACGTGATTTTCAGCGTGACCAGGGTGCCTTGAGGAATGCGACTACATCAACCCCTTTGGACCTGTTGTTTTTATTGTCATGAAATTCATTCCCGCCGACATGATTTTCACCGTGAATTTTGTTCAGGGCGCCTGGAGGAGCGCGACGACGTCAACCCCTTTGACACTGTTGTTTTCACGTTCATGAATCTCATTCCCGCCGACGTGATTTTCACCGTGAATTTTGTTCAGGTCGCCTGGAGGAGCGCGACGACATCAACCCTTTGACATCATTGTTTTCATTTCTATGAATTTCATTCCCGCTGACGTGATTTGCACCGTGAATCTCGTGCAGGGCGCCTGGAGGAGCGCGACGACATCAACCCCTTTGACGACACGCGCATACACACGGAGTGCTACATCAAGCACCACTGGGCGCGCCAGATCTGCGCCAACGCGCTGGATGTCGATCCAGAGGACTACCAGCAGTGTGTCGCGGTGAGTCGAGGAGGCGCAGCTAGAATTACAGCTAGGGTTGGGGTAGGTTTTAAGGCTAGGGTAGGGTAAATGTTGAGGTTAGGGTTTGAGATCTGCGCCAACGCGCTGGACGTGGATCTCGAGGACTACCAGCAGTGCGTCGCGGTGAGTCAAGGGCTGCAGTTAGGGGCATTTGGGGTAGGTTTGAGGCTAGGGCAGCCGTTTGTTAAGGGCAGGATTCGAGCGCGTAAAGGCGTGCTACATCGAGCACCACTGGGCGCGCCAGATCTGCGCCAACGCGCTAGACGTGGATCCCGAGGACTACCAGCAGTGCGTCGCGGTGAGTCGAGGACTTGCAATCAGGGACCTTTAAAATCTTGAGGTTCAAGTAGGGTGATTGTCAAGGTGGATCCAGAGGACTACCAGCAGTGCGTTGTGGTGAGTCACGGGGTTGGGAAGCTATGACGACAGTTAGGGTCAATAAGAACATGGATCAGGGCAGGGGTTTGTAATATTAGGGCAACGTGATTGCTTCAGAAGGCTGGGGTTTGAGTGCGTCAGATCTGCGCCAACGCGCTGGACGTGGACCCCGAGGACTGCCAGCAATGCGTCGCGGTGAGTCCAGGAGGCGCTGTTCGGGTTACAGCTAGCGCCCTTCAGCTTCAGTGCCTGTCAGTTTCACTGCTTGTTGACGCTTTTTCACTGTTCTCCTTTGTGATACTTGAAATGCTCTTTGCTTGATGCCTCGCGAAGCACTTTTGTACAAATATGGTTGTGAGCGGTGGCAGGAGCATTCTTGGCCAATTTCTCGGACTGCTTGAGGACCGCTCGTTTTCAAAAAAACCATGTCGTGGCACTGAGTTTTTGAAGCCGCGCGCTCAGGAGCTCATGACTGCGTGCACATGCGTATGTCTTGCATGCTGTTCTGTCATCATTTGTTGCCAGAGCATCATGTTCCTTGTGAGCTCTCCTGAAGGACAAAGTTGAAATACTTCGCTCAAATTTGTTTTGCCCGAGCCTCACCGCCCGGTGCTCATGCCCCCGCCCCTCCTTTGTCATCTGTGGAACGGTGTGGACATATACATGTACTTTAAGTACATTTTCAAAGGCACTTGCAGAACGCTATCACCATCGCACACCTGGGTTCTAATGCCTCCCCCCCCGCCCCCCTGCCGCTCAACAGAGCATCATGGATGACTCAAGGGAGGTGCTAAGGGCGACGCTCGACAGAGACCCCGACTGGCGGCCAGAAAACCCCGAGAGCGAGCTCAAGGTACTGTGTTTTGCTTCAACTTGAAGTTGCATCAGTTCACAAGACGGTGCTTTCGCAGGACGGCTTGCACCCCTCTTTCTGTCCTGCAGGCGCCAGGCACAAAGTGCAGGAGCTTGACCTGGCGGAGTCTCCCGACGAACTAGAGCATACCGAGCGGCATCAAGTGATATCCCATGTACTTCGAGTATCTCAAGTGGTACGTCAAGTACGCGATGTGTACCCGGGCGTTAAGCAGAAACAGCAGTGCTCCACTGACTCAGCTCCAGCAGTGCACACGACCCATGTGCGACGCCGCAGCGCTGCTCATCGACTCAGCTCCAGCTGTCCACATGAGCCACATATATATATATATGATGCCGCTGCGCTGCCGTGCGTGCCGCAGGACAAACTGGAGGAGCTGGACCTGGTAGAGTTTGCAGGCGAGCTCGAGCGGCAGGGCCTCGGCAAGCGGCGCATGCAGCTGGAGGCGGTCAAGGACGAGATCAGGTACACTTGCCAAAGGCTGCACATCTCGCATTTCTCATGGTGAATCTGCCCCTCAAGCGGAAGCAAATGGAGTACAGGCGCCATCACACAGGCTGCGGCAGTGCGGTTCCAGTGCGTCGAGGCAGCACCAGGCAGCACATGGTGTGCGCGCGTGTGCTGCGCAGCCATGCAGGATGATGATAGAGCGAGCAGCCCCGCGCAGGCTGCGCCATCTAAAGGTGACGCTGCGGCTGCAGACTCATGGCCTGATGCCAGGAGCAAGGATGAAGGTGCCTGGAGAGTTGAAGTTTTAGATCTAACATTGGGTTCCATGTGTGTTGTCCCGCATTGATGTACGGAAAGACGAGTCACCGCCGCATACTTCTCAGCATCACCTATGATGGCGGGGTTCAACGTGTGATGCGCACAAAACATTTAGCTATAAGAGTGCCACTCGTTCCCCTCCAGCGCGCCTGCGACGAGAACATTCTTCGTTAACTTCGAGCAGCTGAATACACATGGCTTTCCTCTATTGTGGATCAACGGCTCTTGAGCGGCTCAATGGCTGGGATTTTTCGGAGTGGAGTGTTCGAAGCGGAGTGTACGCTTGCTGCGCATCGGTGCATGCACTCAGGTTCCCCTACCGCGAGCGCATCCGGCCGTTCCAGCGCACCTCCAACGCCATGTGTGCACAGTGCCTCTTCAAAGCACGTACTTCGAGTAGTAGTATGTGCGACACGTTCCCTGTCGTTTTGTCCGAATCACAATGACAGGTTTCCGTACCGCGAGCGGCGCCGGCCGTTCCAGCGCGCGTCCGGCGACGACGTCTTTGAGTAGTTCCCTCATCAGCGGTTCTCTTATGCGTATACGCTCGAGTGGTTCTCTGGTTGCTTCTCTAATGCGGAGTGCACGCTTGCTGCGCACCAATACTGTCGATTCAGGTTCCCGTATCGCGATCGGCGCCGGCCGTTCCAGCGCGCGTCCGACGACGACGTCTTTGAGTGAATCACCGGCGAGGACGACGCCACGCTGCGGCCCGGCATGGTTGTCACTCATCGGCGTTTCTTGAATCCGGAGTGTTCTCATGAGCAGTTCTCTGGTCTTGTCGCTAACGCGGAGGATGTGCCTGCTGCGCGCCGTCCCCCGTCAATTCAGGTTCCCGTATCGCGAGCGCCGCCGGCCGTTCCAGCGCGCCTCCGACGACGACGTCTTTGAGTGGATCACCGGCGAGGACGACGCGACGCTGCGGCCCGGCATGGTCGTCACGTGCAGCGTCTCAGGGCACACGCGCGGCGGCGTGCGCGCGACGGTTGAGGGCCTCAGCCGCGCGCTCCTGGGCTTCATACCGATGTGAGTCAGTTGGATGTGCTGAGCGCTGTGTTGGGTGGTGTAGACGTGCGCTCGCGTGCGTCACGGCATCTGCACCTTTGAAGTAGGCAGGCGGCGGAGGGCCTGAGCTGGGCGCGCCTGGGGTCAATACCCATGTGAGTCGATTGAGTCGGATGCGCCTGAGCGCGTTGTTGAGTGGTGCACACACATGCTCGCATGTGCGTGCACAGCAACTGCATCTTTGAAGTAGGCAGGCGGCGGAGGACCTCAGCACGGCGCTCCTGGGATTTATACGGATTTGAGTTGGGTGGGCGCCCCTGAGCGCTGCGTGTCTGTTGCGCATGTGCGCGCGTGACGCATGCATTGTGCAGGGGATTGCCTCAACGTCAGCGCTCGCACATGATGCACGGCTGTTATGGCAGCCGGCCAGAGCGGCAATGCCAGAGCTGGAATGCAAAGCGGCCACAACAGGTGTCTACTGTAGGTGTGCACACATGAGTGATATTATCGCCGCCCTCTGCTCCTGCGCCTGTCGTGCCGCAGTGGCAGTCCGGCCGTGCTCGGCCGCTACGACACGGCGCGTGCGTTCACGTAAGGCCCCGCGTCGGAGTGGTCCCAAGATGAACGTTGGCGCCGCAGGCTGGGCTTGACGCGCATGCAGCAGTTCGTATGTCTCTTGGTCGGGTTAGGGTTAGCACGTACGGTCGGCTGCCGCAGCCCCACGTGCCAACGTTCGAATTTTTGCCGCTGCATCCAAAGTACAGCAGAGCCAACTGCCGTCGCATTTGGCGGACTTTGAAGTTTGCGGCCGTAGAACCGCCGTCACGACTCGCGCGCGGCTGCGGCAGCGCTCCGTCTGACGCGTTGTGCGCTGCGCTGCTGCTGCGTGCGCTGCTGCTGCTGATGCTGCTGCTGCTGCTGCTGCTGCCGCCGCTGCCGCCGCTGCCGCTGCTGCCAGGGACAAGCTGCAGGACGACCCGCTGCCGCCCGACGCGGACCTGGCGCTCATGTTCCCGCGCAACTCCATCCGGAGCGCCGTCATTGCGGATGTGAGTGCTCGTCACAGGCAGATGAGAAGAGCACCCGCGCCTAAGAGAAGCACGCAAGAGCTACATTTGATCAAAAGAAGCAAGCAAGGGCTGTATTTGAGATGCAGTGTTCCCGCGCAACTCCATCCGCAGCGCCGTCATTGCCGACGTGAGTGCTCTTGTCACAATCAGATGAAGACAGCAGTCACATCTAAGAGTAGCAGGCAAGAGCTATACTTCAAAGTATTCGTCTAAGAGCAGCAAGCACGAGCTGTTTTTGAGATGCAGTGTTCCCATACAACTCCATCCGCAGCGCTGTCATCGCCAACGCAAGATGCAGCTCTTCTGTACAGTCATCACAATCAATTGCAGAAGGCATTCGCGTCAAGAAGATGCAAACAAGTGCTATGCTTTGAAGCATGTATTTGAGATTCAGTTACCCGCACAACTACATCAGCAGCGCCGTCCATACGCGCGTGTGGTGGTATCACAAGGCCAGAGCTAGGGTAAGAGCAAGGGCTTTAAACCCCCAACATGTAACGCCATCTCCATATTCAGAACCGCTTCTGTCCCCCCACCGAGAAGTAGACGCAGCCCCCCCCCCTGCTCACTCAGCGCGCCGCTAACCCTAGCCTTACCCTAACCCTAACCCTACGCCCGTCCCGCAGATCCGCAAGCCGCGCTTCGAGGTGCAGCTGAGCCTCCGCCGCAGCGACACGCAGCAGAACCCCGCCGCGTGGGGCACGCAGTGGCGGCGCCCTATGTCGCTGCCGCCCATCGACCGCGAGTTCGACCACGACAAGTGCCAGCGCGAGTGGGCGGAGCGCCTCGCGGAGACGCAGGTGCGGTGCTGTTTGTGACTCTCCGCTTATGTCAGAGTTGAAGTACTGTCGACGCTCTTCAATTTGGTGGGAAGGTGCCTTTGCTAAAGTGTGCGTGCCGTTCGGCGACTCTCCGTTGCTGTCAAACTTCAAGTACTGCCGACGCTTCGCATCATTTATGCGCTTCACACCTTCAGGAAGGTGTCTCTTGTGCTGAAGTTTACGTGCTGTTCGGTGACTCTCCGTTCCTGTCAAACTTCAAGTACTCTCGACGCTTTGCATCATTCATGCGCTTCAAAGCTTGTAGGGAGGTGTCTCGTGCTGAAGTTTGCGTGCTGTTCGGTGACACTTTGTTGCTGTCAGAGTTGAAGTGCTGTTGGCGCTGCGTTCATTGGAGCTCTTTAAACCTTACAGGAAGGTGTCTTGTGCTGGAGTGCTTGCGCGTGCTTCTTGGTGGCTCTTTGTTTATGTCAAAGTTGAAGTACTCTTGGCGCTGTTTTCAATTGGCGCTGACACCACATTGATTTTTCCCACAATCAATGGGCACGGCCATGTCATGGTGACAGCACCAGCTCTCGTCCAATCGCTGAAGTTAAGCACCCTTGAGCAGAGCTAGTACTACGGTTGGGGATCATGTGGGAAGCCTCCGTGCTGTACTCTTTTTTTGCATCAGTGATGGATGTTCTCAACCCTTGTAAGGAGGTTTCTTGTGGTAGTAAAGTGGCGCCTCTGACGCCTGTCGCATCCATGCCGTAACCCCGCCCAGCACCGATTCTATACATTTGTTTACAGCTTCGAAGTATTTGTTGTCACACCACACTCGACATATCCATGATCTGCTTATTCATTGACACTGCTATACTTTGCATGTTTTCCCACGGATCATACGATGCACACATGTGCGTTTCTCCATGACACCACCGCACACCTAATCTACATGCAGGCACTGCTGGCGCAAGTGCGCCTGCAGGACGTGGCGCATGTCGCAGCGCGGCGGCACCGCATGTCGTATTCCCTTGATTAACTTCCATACACTGCTGCGTACATGTTGATTGTTCCCTGGCGCCGTCGTACATGCAGGCACTGCTGGCGTAAGTGCGCCTGCAAGACGTGGCGCAGCGCGGCGGCACCGCATGTCGTATTTCTAGATTTACTTCCATAAGCTGCATACACGCGTTACTCTCCTTGACCTCATCTTACACCATGTGTCATTCGCCCTGACGCTGTCTTACATCTCCTCTACACGCAGGCACTGCTGGCGCAAGTGCGCCTGCAGGACGTGGCGCAGCGCGGCGGCACCGGCGGCGCGCCGCCCAAGGGCAGCCGCATCTTCCAGCGCAGCATCGTGCACCCCAACTTCCGCAACGTGACGTTCCAGGAGGCGGAGGCGAAGCTCAAGGCGGGCGCGGAAGTGGGCGACGTGAGTGAAGTAACAGTTACACTGCGTAACTGCCAGCATCTTCAAAATAACAATTCTCTTCAGCTGTCTTGTACTTCATAACTTCAAAGTCGTGAACTAGTGTCTGCTTGTTGTGTTGCCGCTGTACGGGAGGGGGCCGGCTGGCTTAGGGTTAGGGTTAGCTAGCGCTCCGCCTACGGCCGTGTGCCGAGTCTTGACGCGAGTGGCGCAGCAGGTTCACTGTGTGACGGCCAGCATCTGGATGCCGCTGATTCTTTAGCACTACGAAGTACCAGTCTGTGCTCAAGGGCTAGAATCAGGTTCAGGCTTAGAGTCTGGGAGTTAGGGTTAGCCTACCGGTTGCGCCTCGTAGCCTAAGTGCTACACTCGTGCGGGGCACATATGAATCGAGTAGTCGTGGGCGAGTCTGTGCGGCCACAATGAGGCGCACACAGCAGCACGCGCCGTGGCACGATGGCGGCTCTGTGCACGCGGTACGCTTGTGAGCGCTGCCACCATTTCGGCGATGCGAACGTCTCTCGCGAAATGTGCGCATGGAGCGCAATTGGGAGGGACGCTGAGCAACGGTGTCGAGATTATCGGTGTGCTGCTGGTGTGTGCAAAAACCATCTCTTTGCATGTCCGAATTGTTGACTTGAACACTCTGAACTCAAACCCTACTTCAAACCCTACTTTTTGTGCAGGTCATCATCCGGCCCAGCAGCAAGAGCCGCGATATGCTGACCATCACGTGGATGTGGCAGCCTGGCGAGTTCAAGCACATTGAGGTGAGAGAGCTCGCTTCATCTCTATTTTGGCTTTTTTTCACAGCTGCAATCCATCATTGGGGTCGGTGTGAGTTGACGGTTTGTCACGCAGACCCGCACTGCCTGTCAGTCTGCAGTTTTCGAAGCACACGCGCATGTGCTTCGCGCTGCTGCTGCCACCCCTGCTGCTTAGCGCTGTGCCTTCAAGTGCGTACACCGTGTGTGATGATTCTGCTACCTGCCGTCATGGTGCATGTTACGTTGCCCAATATTCCCTCACGTCACTCATCTACTGTCCGCGGATTACGTCTGGAGCAGTGCGTGATGTTGTCAAGGACGCTTTCCCATGATGCTGTCAGTACCCTCTAGTTTGTGCTTCGATTTGGCACCAGGAATTGCTTCACTCACCCACTTGCTCAGCTACTCGTTCACTCACACACGCTCGTCGCCACCGCTGCAGGTGCACGAATTGGACAAGCCCGCCAACTCCATGCAGCTGGGCGCAAGACTCATGATCAAGGAGGCAAGTGGTGCACAGAGTCTGCCTGTGAACTTCTCACTGGCGCGCTTGCCAACTGTAGGGGCAAGGCCCGTGATCCAAGAGCTCGGTAGAGTGCTGAGACATGCTGCCTAAAGCATCATGCTTTGTGATCCACATCTGTCTATCTTCAAGTTTGTGTACTTTTAGTTTAACGTACAAGTAGCAAACTTCACTATAGTCCGATGGGCAGGAGGAGTATGAGTGCTGAATCAGATCATGGCGCGCTACATTGCGCCACTCAACATCAGTGCTCGGGGATCTCTGCAGCCCTCCCGCAGCATATGGCCATCCCCGTGAACCAACTCTGATCATAAATACGGATGGCGGTATGCTGACACTTCACCTCTTTGCGCCTCCGCGCTGCCGCCTCGGATTGGCAGGAGGCATACGAGTCGCTCGATGAGATCATGGCGCGCTACGTTGCACCGCTCAACGACGGCGTTGCGCGGAGGTGCTCTGATCATGAACATGGCGGAATGCTCACGTTTTGTCTCCTTGCATCTGTGCCCTGGCGGCGCGATGACGGGAGGAATATGAGTCGCTCAACGAGACCATGGCGCGTCACATTGCACTGCTTTCTGTCAGTTCTCAGTCGTCATTACTTTGTGACCGTCCGTAAACTTTGAACAACACAGTGATACGAGCATCCACGCTCACCCTCCCCCCCTCATGCTCTGATTGGCAGGAGGAATACGAGTCGCTCGACGAGATCATGGCGCGCTACATTGCGCCGCTCAACGTCAGTGCTCAAGCGTCATCTTATCATAATTGTCCAAAAATTTGACCCACGTCATGGCGGTCGAGCGTCCATGCTCATCCCCCCCCCCCCCCTTCATGCTCTGATTTGCAGGAAGAGTACGAGTCGCTCGACAAGATCATGGCGCGCTACATTGCGCCGCTCAACCTCGGCGTCGCGGAGATGCTCGCGCACCGTATTAATCCGTTGACTCTGATCATGAACAAGACTGAATGCTCACATTTTGTCGCTTTCCATATGTGCGCTGGCGGCCCCATCACAGGAGGAGTACGAGTCGCTCGATGAGATCATGGCGCGCTACATTGCGCCGCTTTCTTTCAGTGCTCAGTCGTCATTACTTTGTGACCGTCCGTGAACTCTGCACAAACATGGCGGTACGCGCATCCATGCTCAACCCCCCCCCCCCCCCCCCCACCTGTGCCACACCCTCATTGGCAGGAGGAGTACGAGTCGCTTGACGAGATCATGGCGCGCTACATTGCGCCGCTCAACGACGGCGTCGCGGAGATGCTCGCGCACCCCAAGTACAAGGACCTTCCGCGCAAGGAGGTGGAGGACCTGGTGATGGAGATGAAGCGCAGCGCGCCCAGCAGCATACCGTATCTGTTTGCGCGGCACGGCTCGCCGGGGTACTTTGTCCTCTTCTACATCCCCGGCAAGGTGATTGATCACACCTAGTACTACTATACTTTGTCTACATCCCTGGCAAGGTGCGCAATGATGACTGGGGCTGATTGAGCATACCAAAACCCACATCAGAAGTCGCATAGCAGCATACCATACCTGTTTGCGCGGCACGGCTCGCCGGGGTACTTTGTCCTGTTCTACATCCCCGGCAAGGTGCGCATTCATGACTGGGCTGATTGAGGAGCATACCAAAAACTATTCAATGATGGAGACGAAGCGCAGCGCGCCCAGCAGCATACCGTACGTGTTTGCGCGCCACAGCTCGCCGGGGTATTTCGTCCTGTTCTACATCCCCGGCAAGGTGCTTTTAGCATTCCAAACCACTGTATTCTGACTATGTCCCAGGCATTGTGCGCAATGACGGGTGGGCTGCTCAAGCATACCAGAATCACTATCCAGTGTCGGAGTTGACATGGCAGCATACCGTATCTGTTCGCGCGCCACGGCTCGCCGGGGTACTTTGTCCTGTTCTACATCCCTGGCAAGGTGCGCATTCACGACTGGGCTGATTGAGCACACAGAACCACTATACTCCTACAACGCCGGATTTGGCATAGCAG
This sequence comes from Tribonema minus, assembly GCA_017506865.1. Lineage (NCBI taxonomy): Eukaryota > Xanthophyceae > Tribonematales > Tribonemataceae > Tribonema > Tribonema minus. The sequence goes on from JAFCMP010000555.1 coordinate 83,610, forward strand.
CATACCGTATCTGTTTGCGCGGCACGGCTCGCCGGGGTACTTCGTCCTGTTTTACTCCCTGGCAAGGTGCTTGGAGCATACCAAACCACTATTGAGTGCCGGAATTGGCATGGCAGCAAACTGTACTTGTTTGCGCATAGCAGTTCACCACAGCCACTGTGGCTGCAGGCATAAACTGAACTTGTTGGTTTTCACAAGGCGCATCTGCACCGCACCTTGTCTCACCACGACGACTGTCGTGCGTCCGCGCGTACCCCTGCAGAGTGTGCGATCGGAGCTCATTGAGGTCACCGACAAGGGGTTCAAGATCCGGACCAAGGAGCTCAGGACGGTGCCTGAGGTGAGCGAGGTTTCAATTGCCGAATTATCAATGATGACTCTTACGCCAGCCCTATTCCTAAGCATGACACCCGTGCATGCAAGCGCTGGAGGTTGTATGTGAAACGATGAAACAGAGAGGGTCGCGGGCGCCGGCGACAGCACAGCGGGGACCGCAGAGCCTTGCAATTGTTACACTCTTGACACTTTAAGAATTGTTGTGATGATGTTTCACAAGGTGCAAACCATCACTGACGCCGCAGCGTGGCACAGATCTCTGACACAGCTCAGACATGGAAGTGTGAGCTAAGCTTGGCACAAGTGCAATCAATCATGTTGTCATTGCCCCTTTGTTGCGTATTTCATGGAGTGTAATACGAAGTGTTGTCGTATTTGAATGCAGTATGTTCAGAATATATTCCAATGGCTCATCTACACACTCTGACGCGACGCGCTCTCGTGATGTTTGCTTCTGACTGCAGCTGGTAAACTGGTTCAAGAAGAACTTCAACAACCTGCCGCCCATGCCGCGGTCACAGGTGAGCCTTCGAGCCTCAAAGAGGGCCCCTAGCTTTGAAAAGCTGTTGAAGTGAATGTGATTCTTAGCCACAATGAGTGCTGTTTAAAGTGCTGTTTAAAGTGCATCCTCGTGTATCCGCTATTGGAGGCACTGGGAAACAGCATACAATTATTCCAAAGTTCAAAAGTGCAGCTCCGGTACAGCATCTGTCGCCTCGCCCCCTATTGAATCCCTTGTATGCATGCTGCGCTCATGCATGATGAAGTACTGAGTACTGCGCACCGCTTCTGGCTCTGCAGAACAGCCAGGAAGAGGCTCAAATCAGATGCCGTGGCTCATGTGCACTAGGAGCACGTGCTTTGGGAGCACTTGAAATTGATGGGTGATGACGTGCGCGCTCATTTGCGCGCCTGCAATGGCAACAGCTGCAGGAAGGTGCAATGCTGACCGACTGACGACTGCTGATTACTGCGATACTTGGTGCTTTTCACGGATACTCGAGGCTGAATCATAATGGACACCCGTCGCCTTCTTTGCACCGCAGCGGCAGCACACGACCCGCCCGCCGCCGCCGCCGCCGCCGGTGCAGCAGCAGCCGCAGCAGCAGCAGCAGGCCGGCTGGGGCAACGGCGCGTACGACCAGTACTATCAGCAACAGCAGCAGCAGCAGCAGCCGATGGCTGTGGACCCAGCGTATGCTGGCTACGGCTACAATGTCGCGCCGCACCGCGAGGGCGGCTACGAGCAGCAGCAGTACCAGCAGTACCAGCAGCAGCAGCAGCAGCAGCAGCAGTACGCTGCATATCCCGCGCAGGTGAGGATCTGTAGCAAGTTCCAAGTATATAAATTAGGTGAATGGATGCAATCCTGTACATATTCGAGGCAAGTGTTCTTCAGCACTGCTTGCAGCCATTGAGCTTAGTGCACATGTGCTGGGCTTGAGGTCTCTTTGCTGATTCAACTTGCTTGGGCAGTGACGCTGTGGACGCGGCACTTCATGCGCTCCCGGGTGTGCTCTGTACCGCGTGTGTACCGCTTGTGCGGGCCATGTCTGCTCTGTCGTGCTCTAAGGGCAACTAGATGCATCTAGCAGCCGTAGCAGCAGCATTGCTTGTCATGCGTCACCATGCCCACCTTGATGTCAGCATGTCGGGCCACATCATCTAGAGGCAGCGTTTGCAGTCCTTTCTTGCCTTGCATGGAGGTTCTGTTGAGGGATGTACAGGAGCGGCACAGTGGTGCTGCACATCTGCGAATGCGCACTGCAGTAGCCGTTAAAAATTTGCTTCCATGCTTCCTTTCAAGACAACGCGCTGCCCCAGTGGCTTGTGCTCATCTTTTTGTCGCGTTCGAGGAGCATAGAGACCGTGGCAGACAGGAATTGCTGTCAAACAAAGCATGTCAGTTCCAGCATCCAGCCCCTTACTTCACCGATTCTGCTGCTGCACCCTGATTCCTGTACGCAGGATCCACACCAGCAGCAGGAGCCGCCGCCGCCGCCCCCCCTCCCGCAGTACCCCGGCGGATACGCACAGTAGCTGGGGCAGCTGCTGGCGGTTGCTCATAGGGTTCTCAGCTTCTGACGACACGTTGCATGCGCATTGGCTGTCAAGCTACTGCAGGCCAGGTCTCATCTGTGCGGGTTGGGTCTTGTTCCTGTCTACAGTGACGCAGCTTCACTAAGGCACGGTGCCGTTGCATGCGCTCCAAGGCTTGAGAGCAAAGAGTGTGCAATGTGCGCGGCAGCGGTGTGACGCATTTACCCATGCGCATACCTACCCCTCAATGGTTTGTGGCAGCGCACACTGGTGCCGTAATGTCATGTGCTTGTGCACATGTCGGCAATGCATGAGCGCTGCTGCAAAGCGGCGGTGCGCGTGTACTTCAGGCCTTGCTCTACGTCAATCGTAGGGGCCACTTCAGTCACTCAGCTGATGTGAGTGGGATGGTGGGAAGCTCAGGCATGACTACATTCATCAGGGCTCGGACAGATGGTTGTCTGCACATGTGGCAAGAGCGCCCTTGAGACGATGCACACTGAGGCGTCAACACAATACATAAAGCAATATGCACAAGAATCATGCTGCGGCACGGTCAATGGGAACCACACAACATCAAACTTTTTGCCCCGTTCTGGCGGTGTTTCATTCTGCTGTGTGGCAGTGTTTTGCGCGCTGCAAATCTGCCTGCAACAAAGTGCTGGCCATGCCTTGTAAATATAGGCGCGCACACAACTCTGCTGTGTGTGCACTTGCTGTGTACCGTAGATGGGACACAGCTGCAGTGCAGGGCATGCGCACCCTTCTGTCTTCCAGCAGATTCACATACCAGAGCCTTGGATTCTCTTTGTTGCCAGTCTTCCACCAGCACATCAGAGTCCGAGCCGTGTGGCACTGCCTTGAACACTTGCTTTTTTTGTCATCAAGCAAGGACTGAGGGAACTACTTGGCTTCCGTAGAAGAAGCACTTCATTGTGAGGAAAGAAAATTGCCATGGCAAGCCAAAACGTTTCGTCGTCGAATTTTGAAATGATTGTTTGCTGGAATTTGGCCGTTTATGTTGCAACGTTCGCGCCCACACAGCCAAACTAGGCGATCAGAACGCTGCTGCGGCCGCTAAGGAGGTGCTGAGACGGCTGGAATTCACATCGCCGTCAGTTATGGCGGCCCCATCAGCTCTTGGCATCATGCCCTCAACAGCACGCAAGAAACCCAGCAGTGCTCGAAACACTACTACAAGGGGCCGGCCAACGACTCAGCTTTGGCGACAGCCGACGACCGAGCCTTCATGTTGAGGCCTCGAATGCAGCTCGAGACCCGCACAGCAATATTGTCCACGCTCAACACAGTAGAGCTCGTTTGCCAGGAATACGGCTTTCTCAAGCTGCGGCAAGCGGGCGTGCACTCGCTGGACCGTGGGGATGGTGAGTTCATTCTGAGCTTCGCGGCTGTGGCTCCCTGGCACTTTGCACCAGAGGTAGACTGGTGATGACAAGTTTGCTGCGCTTGACTGTTGGCGCCCCTCGATCAATTCGCCTCTAATATAACCTTCCGCAGGTGCGCGCGTGTTTGAGTGCGGCGGTGCTGGCATGGGGCTGACTGGAAGGAGCCTGGAGCTGATTGTCTTCTTTCCTCGCGCATGCTGCTGGGAAGGGATCTTTGAAGAACTTGGAGGCAACGGATTCTTGGGGAGCACACGTGCGACGGACCTGCAACTCAGGTGACATATGTTGAACAGCAGTTTTCATGACTGCATTGCAGTGTGCCTCCAAGTTCCTCGAAGATCCCTTCCCAGCAGGATGCGCGAGGAAAGAAGGCAATCAACTCCACGCTTCTTCCAGTCAGCTCGACGCCAGCTCCGCCGCACTCTAACACGCGCGCACCTGCGGAAGATTTTAGCAGCAGGCGAAGTGATCCAGGGGCGCAGCAAACTTATAAACGCCAGTCTACCTCTGGCGCAACAAAGACACAGAGCCACCAACCTCAGAATGAACTCACCATCCCAGCGGTCCAGCGAGTGCACGCCCCGCTTGCCGCAGCTTGAGGAAGGCCGTATTCCTGGCAAACGGATTCCACCTCGCTGATCGTGGACAAGATTGATGTGCGGGTATCGATTTCCATTCGAGGCCTCAGCAGCAGAGCTCGGTTGTCGGCTGTCGCCAAAGATGCGTAATTGCCGGCCTCGCAGTGCTTCAAGCTGCTGACTTTCCGTGCCGTTGAGGGCAATATGCCAAGGGCTGATGGCGGCGCTGGTGCCACCAGCCATATGAAAACCTTCTGGGCGCCTGAAACGTCTTGATCAATTGCTTGTGTGCTTGTGACACACACCACACACACACAGACACAGCCGCACACACAGTTCTGAACTTTTCACAACTTCAACTTTCGGTCGGACGGAAACTTCAACATCCGTGGTTGTTGGTTCGTGCCCAGGAGCATGCTAGCAGCAGAGTGTGCGCGCCTGGTGATGGCGGAGGGCGCCACGGAAGCGGACTTCGTGGGTGACACTAGGCAGGCCTGTACCCAGTCTGTCACAGGCATCTGCCAAGCGGATACCGCTGACGAGTAACAAACAGTCAATGCTCAGAGGCGGTTTGACCAGGGCGACATGAGCACGCTGCAAAATTAACCCATATTGGACGCTTGTAGGTATTGTGAATCACCATAGGCAGATGTGATTTGTGTGAATATACAGCTTTGGACAATTTGCCCAGCCCGGCACCTCCTTGCTCTCACCTTGGTCACGTAGCACCACCGTGACCTTGTGTGAAATAGTTGGGTGCTTCGCTGCTGCTGCGAACTCCAAGCCGCACACGCTGAACCACTCTCGTGGCCTATAGCATTGGCATGTACTGAGCTCTCGCTTTCTAGCATGTGCACGGGAGGCCCCTTCTCCTCTGGGTGACTTCAGTCGAGGTTTCACCACTTACACTTGCGTCACTTTCTTCAAGTTATGCTGCCTGTAATTTGCACGGCTGCACATCTGCCTTCCCCCCCCCTGAGCACAGTGCTGAATGCATTGCCAACTCCTTGACAAAAAGTCTTGTCTGCTTGCGCAGCCGTCCGTACGACTCCTGCACGAATGGCACAAAAGCCCAAGATGACGTCAAGGTGCCGGTATGGTGCTTGACTTTCGCGTCCTCCCCCACCCCAGCAGCATAGCCGTCCGTGTTCGAGGCATTTGTTTTGCCTGTCAGGTACGAGCTCGCTGTGGGCGCGCGCACGCTTGTGTCTAGCACTATTCCCTTGGTACGGTATGCACTGCTAAAGTGCAGACACCCTGGGTCAATGACTGTGTCCGCCCGATACCCCGGTACCTTGAAGACGCTAGCATCCTCATTGCGGACGATAGAAACATGATGCTGTCTCAAGATGCGCTGCAGGCACCGTTTTTGGGCAGTGTGTGTCGCGTTGTGCCCCCGTATGTGCTGGCTGGGGCAGCTGATCGCATGCGTGGAGGTGGAGCTCACGTCACTGCACCGCCATGGGCACACCTCGCCCTGTATGCCCCACCCGTCTATGAAGAGCGCAACCAAAATCATTGTGGCTGCTGCCATACTGGACATGGGCGCCGCACCCGGGCGGTCATTGGCAGCGGGTGGCACGCTCATCCATGCCATTGCACCGGGCGCTGGCTGCGCAGCTGCGCCAGGACCCGCGCACTAGCCTGTTGGCGGCGGCGGCTGGTGTCGCGCGAGTCACCAATAGGTGCAGCCTACGTCAGCTTGCCCTCGGCACCAGCCGAGGCAGCCTCTACTAGGTCCTTCACCAGGCAATCCTCGTATTGGTGTCGAAGAACATTTGAAAGGTCGGCCTGTAGTCCGTGTGTGAAGTGACCGCGCCGGCGGCGGGGCACTACCTTCCTGCAGATCTCGTCAGCATAGGCCTCCCAGTCGTCGTCGTCATCCTCCTGCCCGCCGCTGCAGTTGCTTTCTTCCGCGCTAGTTTGTGGTTTAGCGGGCGTGGAAGAGGCAGCCGCGGCAGCGGCTTGAGGGCCAGTACTGCTCGCACTGGAGTGAAGATCAGCTGGGCGCGGAGCTCATGTCGGAGGCCACGCAACCTCAACTTGAAGTTTACAGTAGCGTTCTCGAGAAGATCTTTTTTTCACGCTAATGACAAGACATTGCTGGTAGCCTACCTCAGTATATTCAAGTTGAGGCCACACAAATCTTGAACTGCATGCAAGTATTCGTCACTCTTGCCAGAAACTGAGACGTAATAAGGAGCGCTGATGATGAAGAAGCCGCCCCACCCCCTCCCACTCTCCCACTCACTGATCCCAATCCTTTTTAATGTCCCCTCCCTTCCCCTAAATCTTCAGAGTTGCCAGTAGGTAGTTGTCGAGGCATAATATTGCAACATCTCAATAGTTTTTTTCGATGTAGCTGACCAGGCTCGCACCCCCGAACGCACCGCCGCATGAGCTTAGGGTTAGGGTTAGGGTTAGGGTTTGGGTTGGGCAGGAGGAGCCACTATGTAGCAATAGGATGACAACGGCGGTGGGGCAGGCACCGTATTGCTTAGGTTTGGGTCAGGGCCAAGGCTCGAGGTAGATTTAGGGTTAGGGTTTGAAGTTAGGGTTAGCATTGGGCAGAAGGTGCCACCATGTTAGCAGATGAGGCCTGCCGCCACCCGTCTTGGGAAACGGCGTGAGTGTCACGGAGATTGGTTTATGATGTAGTCGACAAGGGGGTTGCCGCCATCGCCGGCACTGTCAAAGCATGCGACGGCAGCAGCAGCAGCGGCGGCGGCGGCGGCAGTGGCGGCGGCGTCAACGTGCCACAGTTCATGTCACCAGACGTGGCGCAGGTTGGACGCGTAGGACAGCACCAGTGCATCCGTCGGCGTGAGGTAGCCTGCAGTGCGGCTAGGGCGACGGGGAGCCTTGCTCTGCTAGCTCAGCATGGCCTCGGGTGCGCAGTGTGCGCACCTTCTGATGACCTTAAGCGAGGCGCCGCCTCAGGATCTGCACTGCACGCTGTCCCGCGATGTAGTACGTGGACCACACCTCATTGAGGCCGTCGCTGTCGTATCAACGATCAAATGGGCGTGGGGAGTGCAGGTACGTGATGGTTGCCTGGCTGCTCTTGTGCATGGTGGCGGCGGTGGACAGGGGAGTCGATAGTGACTGGCAGGCACCATGGTGTGCACACCTCCGTCAGTGTCACATTGTCGCCGCCCCAGAGGCTGACCCAGGCCTGAAGGACCAATTCAAAATATTTTCGCGAGCATGTTGTAAATGAATACCACCAATTTGACACAAACGAGAATGTAAATTTTTAAATGCAACGAGCAGCATCGGCATCACGCGATGCTTCTGCAGCTGTGCAACAGACCCAGTTGTGTGGTAATAAAATAGCACATCCGATGTAGGAGCTGGTAGGGTTTAGTACGCATCAGATTGCTATGTAGGCTGCAGACACTTAGCCGCCTGAGGCACTGACCTTGTTTTGGGGACCTTGCTGCAAGCTCGAATTCATGCGTCGGTGAATACTTAGACTTAGATAAATGACATCTTATCATAATACTTCGAAGTATATATGGATCCCCTCGAGCTTATTCACAAGTAGTGGTTGCATTGAGCCTAACGACTCCTCCGCACTGACCGATGCAGGAGATAGCCAGTCACCAAGGGGCGCAAGAAGCTTGACAATGTGACCACGCTTGTCATGTACTGATATATCAAACGTAAACAGGAGTTTCCATCCCGTTACTTAAGTGCATTTTGACAACATGAGGGTCATCAAGTGCGCATGCACACCGTTCAATTTCGTGGATTTTTTCACGCACATACTTGCATATAGCGCCAACAGAATTAGAAAGCAGCATCTCATGGTGAAAAAACACTTTGTATACGAGCACCGTGCATCAACAGCACCATTGTGTGTATTTGTGTGCTTTTCGCAATGCTGCTCTGAGGGTGCTTCTCCTGCTGCAAGGATGGTGCTGCCAGAAGGGCTCTAGAGCTGCTAAGACAATGGCAACCCCTGAAACGCACGGCCCCTTTGTCTGCAGCGCTCTGTGCACAGTGCTCTACATCACTCTCATCACTCCTGCGTGTAAGCCAACATCCACATGAGCGGCCTGTTGTGTCGCTGGTGCAGGTCACGATCTATGTCAAGCACAATGCACTGCGGCCACCAGTCGTATGGAGGACCACTGCGCACAGCGCATGAGCCCGTCGGCAACGCATCTATGTCAGGTGCATCTGCTGCAACTTAGGTGCGTCAGGTGCATACGCTCATCTGCTGAGCGCTTGTGTGCCACGGCTACACACGAAATCGCCTGGCTTGCCCACCAACAGACAAATCAGTTGACACACTGTGCACTCCACTGCTTTTCAGGGAGCCGGCGAGAGGAGTGGGGCAGAGAGGCTCCTGTGCCAGGTGTTGAGCCTGCACACAGCAAGAATAAAAATGGAAAGAGCTCAGCACTCATATCGCCCAAAGTGCTTCAGAGGCGGCCAATGAAGTGAAGAATCACAGAATAGGGAACCAGTTTCACGAGAGCTGAAATGCACTAGGTCCAGAATTCGCACACTGCACTCAGTCTGGCAGTTAGTGCCGTGTGCGAGGCGACCACTCAACGACTGCAAGTGTGCAGGCACATAACGCTCAAGAAAGGCGGGATGCAGTGTCGATCATTTGTTGAGTCCATGATGACCTGCCAGCAGTTTCCCTGGAGAATGCAGCAAGCCAATGCACGCATGATACATGCAGGAACGCGTGCAAACTCATTCCACTATACAGTTTGTTCAGGAGTTCCCAGGAGAATCATCTTCATATAACAACATCAACAATACAATAGAAGTACAAAACTGTATGTGTTTACAAAAATGGCTTGTGCTTACCTGGGCTGGGTTACGCAAGCTGTAGCCATCGCATGCCATGGTCTGGCCGAGCTGGCTGCAGGTACCTGGACATTGAGCAGCAAACAAAGCCTTGTGAACGTCCAGTCAGCGCAACCAGATCACGCAGTCGACCGTTGCAGATGAGCAGCATCAAAGACCGGAACTGTTGCTCCAGGCCAGTGCACAGGTGCGCAACATGCTCAATGCTGCTGTACGTGAATTGTTTGAGATACGATTGCCTACGTGTTCAGGGCCTGAGCTTGGTGTGCAACAGTTATGAAACAAGAAAAATCCCCGATATGCAAAGTATTCAATCACAGTGTAGAATGGAAGAAGAAGCAAAATATAACTGTAACAGCAAATGTGAAAACTGCTAGTAGTAAAAAAGGAAGTAGTCTACCATATACTCAACATGAATGTTACAGTATCATATATCATACATGAGTGTGTCGTAGTGATTTCTACCAAGAGGAGTGAATAATTCAAATGTACACAAAATTATCGAATACATCAAATGTGCTTCGAAGTACCGATGACGATAAACACGACTGGTGCTACAAACAATGAAACGAATCCATGATTTGTGTCAGTACAGTAAACAAATCTTGTTTCGTGGCCTCTGTTAATCCTCTGTATGCAGGTCTTACTGCAGAAGCGGCCCAGCAGTAGCGCTCGTAAACTTCCTGCCTTGCAAGCGATGAGCTGCGGTGACAGACTTCAAGTGGCTCAGGTGTCAGCTGGCGTAGTGCAAAAGGCCATGCCACTTTCCCATGCATACGGTATGTATGGCACGGGTTAGTGAGCATTCTCGAGTGCGCACATTGCATTGCTGCTTGCAACTCCGAACATGAGGCAGCCCGGTCCAAGGAATCTGTCGTGTGGGTGATTCCCTAAACGGAAGCCTGTTCCGGACCAGGTTTTTTCCCTTCACCACAGGCACAGGACACAGCGCAGTACACGTGGTGTAGTGAACTCCACGATGTACTGATGTGCACTATACATGCAGGTGCCGGGGGCCAACAACGCCGGCCGGGCCAGCATTGTTGATCGAATACGCATCCAACGAGGCATCACATCTGGAATAGAGGGGGGGTATGCTATGAACTAGGTACTTCTACGTACTCTCAAGTCTTTGGGGCGCAGGAGGCGCATGGCTAAAAGTTGGTGGGAATGAAGAGAGGTCATTAGCTATGCCCCCTACCCATCTGTGATACGAGGCCTCTTTGGATGCTCCACACGCGCCGTCCCCCAGTGGCAGACAGCAAGTCCTCATGTCCGCAATGTGGCTGCCACATAAATATCATTTCGAAGTAGACAGCCTCTGACCTCTCACAGAGCACGCTCACAACGCCGACGCTGTCATATCTTGCAGCAAGTTCAGTGTCCCATCTTCACGAGGAATGGCCTCTCATGCTACCGCAGACTACGTCTGCAGCCCCTGACACCAGGTAGAAGGGTGGCTGCACTGCTGCGCGATATGACAAACCTGAGTGCACTTGAAGATCCATCACGAAGGCTTCTCGCTTGGAGACGCGGGGCGGCCCGCCCGACGGGCCGCATTTCCGGAGCACTGCCACCAAACCTCTAATGCCTACTTACATATATCTTTAAAAGTGTGTTTGAGCTGCAGATTTAAAACTGGTGATGCCAATCATGGTTGGTCTTTCAGCATGTACATAAAAGTCAAATCTGAGGCTTTTTGAACATGGCAAATGTGAAGACGCACCCATACAAAACAGTAAACTATCACTGTACTGTAACAAAGTCTATACATGAAAGCTGAAAGTTGAGCTTAGAAAACTGTATGGCCGCTTCACTGTGGTGCTTGTGGAACGAGTGATAGTACTGCTGTTGGCAAGAGCCAACTGTGTGAAAGGCATTGCAAACAGGGGCACTCATCTGATAGGTCGCCAGTTGGATGCTGCTGCGTTGTCGGTCGCTTGTGGCATAGCATGAGGTGGAGGTACAGACCCAGTGCCAGGGCTACACTTGACTGATGCAGCACAGGGACCACTGCCAGCAGTCGCCGCCAGAGCTCGTTGTCGCGTGGCTGGGGCTCTGAGGTGAAGCAGAAAAATTATGAGTGATGGTGGAACATGAGTAAAACATTGTTGCAAACACAAGCACGAAACGGTGCCAACCTAACATCAGTTGACGGAAATATGTGGAGGAGTATTATGCGGCTTCTGAAAATTGATTATTTTGTCAAATGATAATTTGCTTTCAAGTCTTACTTCTGTGCCATCCTTGGCGTTCCTGCAATGCTGACCAGACACTGTGACATATTCTGAGGACGCTGCGTCTTGCATTAGAGGGTCAGGGTTCAGGAAGTTGGGGGTAGGATAAGCTCAGTTTCAGGGTTGAGGTCTAACTTACCCGTTGGCTCATGCAGCGATCACAAAGCTGAGATGCACGCTCAAAGCCGGCTGATATAAACTCTGATGAAAAATACCGCAGATGATGATGCTTTCTGAAAATGTTATACCATGCAAGCAAAGGGACGGCGATTGAATGACCTGCAATATCTCGAGGCAAATCGCCCTGCGCATCAGGAGTTATGACAAGAGTTTACTAAAGTTTATGACTGTGCTGCAGAACCAACAATTGCAATGAATATGAGATCAAGGTAGTATGCATTTACCTACCTCGACCTTCGCTCGCACCTCACCACTGTGCCCAAGAGCGTGCCAAGCAGCACCCCACTGAATCAGGCATTCTGCAAAGTTCGGGTCAGGTAGGCACAACAAGCTTAATGAGCGCACTGCTGACGTAGTTCATCCATGCACTACGTAAAGAGTAAAAGCACACCTGTTGCCAGTATTACACGCTGTGTGCGCAGTACCTACTCATTGCATGTCACTGGCAGTGGAGCACGTCATGGCGTATACACGTGGAGCGCAAACGCTGGGCTGTGTTGCAGCATCAGTGTTGAAGTTGTTAGGACGCACTGCAGACTAGGGTCACCGTGCTGCACTGAATTCAAACCCTAGAAACCTCAAAATTTTTGGCGTCCCTTATGGCCTTCATAAGTACAAGTCACTTGGCATACATTTACTCATACATTTTCTAACAAAACGCTGCAAAAACAGCGCTCCTAAACTTCCTGCCATGCAAGCGATGAGTTGCAGTGACAGACTTGAAGTGGCTCTGGTGTCAGCTGGCTTGGTGCAAAAGGCCATGCCACTTTCCCATGCATACGGTATGTACTTACACGGGCAAGTGAACATTTGGGAGTGCACAAATTGCATTGCTGCTCGCAACTCCTGAACATGGGGCAAGCCCGGTGCGAGGGAGATCCTCGTGTGGTGATTCCCGATCTCAGAGCGTAGGTGAGGCAGGTTTTTTCCTTCGCCAACAGACACAGTGCACACAGCGCAGTACACGTGGTGTAGTGAACTCCATGTTGTACTGGATGTGCACTGTGCATGCAGGCGCTGGGAGCGACAACATCGCCGGTTGGGCCAGCATCGTTGACCTCATGCGCATCCAACGAGACATCACAGGCGGGAGGAGGGGAGGCTCTGCTTAGCAATGATGAGAGGCCCTCTTCTAAACATTCATGGTAATAATTAGTGGGCACTACACCCCCTGCCCGCCAGTGATCACGAGGCCTCTTTGGACGCTCCACACGAGCCGTCCCCTCGGTGCAGACGACTCAACCCCATGCACGCAATGTGTGCTGCTAGATAACCTCTGACCTCTCGCAGAGCACGCTCACAACGCTGACGCTGTCGTAATGCGCAGCTGACCGCCGACCATCTACATGAGGAATGGCCTCTCATGCTGCTGCAGACTATGTTTACAGCCCCTGACACCAGGTAGAAGGGCGGCTGCAGCGACGCAACACAACAGACAACCCGAGCAGACTTGAAGTTCTGACACATACATTCTCGCTTGGGGACGCGGAGCAGCCCGCCCGACGGGCTGCGTTTACGGAGCACTGCTACAAATCACTCAGCTGTCTGAGTTCATACCTTTTGTCAACAACTGCTGCTTTCAGGCTGGTTGTGTCCATCGTGCTTTACTCATGCGTGTGTTGTGCCTCGACGAACTGCAACACAGCGCGTATCAGTACATTCTGTAGTTCCAATAACAACGGTCATGAAAGTACACATTCGTAGAGACTGCAATGCGATACTGATGTAGTGAGCACTGGTTCTGCTGTAGTCAAGACTCCCTGCACGAAAGGCACTGCAAGCACAAGCACTCATCTCACTGATGACCACTGATGTGCCGGCACACCAATAAACGCTCATGCCACGGGCTTGCAGTGTGCTGGGGCTGCGGTTGGGTGATGCGAGGCAGCGGCCACCGCCTGCAGCCGCTGCCTTGGCTGCGTTGTCGCATAGCTTGAGACTGCGAGACAGGTGGTTGCGAGGGACAAATCGCGTGTTCATAATGCTTGATTTTGTATGAGTGTAGTGCTTGTAAGTGCCTTGCAATGAATGGGTTATCTGGTAACCAAACGCCATGAGACAACTGGTCAGATTGTGCGTACGCTGTCACAAACCTATAGGCGTAAAAAGACTGCTGCCATAGCCTGCACATTATTCATGTCTGTGTCAGCCAGTCCTGCTTCAGTAGCAATTCTCAAGCTGCACACATGCAGTGCGAACACTGTGATTCTGAGCACTGTCACCACTGCCGCTTCATCAATTAATTGGAGCCACCAGCAAGGGCAAGCTGCACGCCTCCGTCTCACAACTTCAGTACGGAGATTACAGGGTGACTTGCTCAGAAGAAGTGCGTCTGAGTGTGTGTGGTCACCAATGAAGCGGCCAAAGCACTTGCTATTGTGCATCGGTGCAACAGTTCCATCACACGCAGCAGAGCACTCATGCCGGTGCGTACACAGGATAGAGGGCGCAAATAGGCAGATAACCGTGAGACCATACGCTTCTGCTGATCGACCTACTTACTCCATTCGATCATGTTGCACTTCCAGAGATCAGAGCTTTAAACTTCAGACATTCTGCGCCTCTGCATGAGAGTAGGCCGCAACACGGTCAACACCTCGAATCGCAATGAGAGTTGTAAATGATTGGATCAGGCCTGCTTACCTTCACCTCGGGGTCTTGCCTCACGATCGTGCCCTAGTGTGCGTCAATGCGGCACCCCGTCTGACAAGCCCCTCTGCAAAGCGCTGGCCGGAGGGGACAAAAAATTGCCTAATGAGTGTTTTGCCGGCACGCCGCGCACAGGTTGGTGCATGGTCCGTTGCGTGCACTGCAATTTCCTATGCAATGATATATCAACATATGTGACTGGTCTGCATAGTTTACCAAGGGGTGTTGGGGTCTGACTATGTGCGGCATGAAACAGACGAGGCGGTAAAGTAGCCGGAACCAAACTCGAAGAAGCTACAGTGCTTATGAAAAAAAAGCGACAGCAGCAGCGGCAGAGCTGCAGTGGCTTTCAAACTTAGCAGGCCGACTATCCCAACGCCTTACCACACGACGAGGTGCTGTAGCAGAATTGAAGCGGTTCAGGTGTCAGTCGGCGCGTTAAGACAGATCGTGCCACTTCACCATACATACAGTATGTATGCGTACGGCTTCGTGGAGCATACCCAAGTTCCGCACACGCATTGCAGCTCGCAACTCCAACCACGGATGCAACTGGTGCCAACACAAGCGGTCTGAGCTTCTCGTCCGCAGCGTTCTATCTCACGGCGAGTTTTTTCCCTTCACCAAAGTGCAGTGGAGTACACACGCGCAGTACGCTGTACCGAGGAGTGTACACACTGCAGTGCAGTTTGAATGCACCAGGTGCCGGGGGCCAACGTCCTTGGGCGAGCGCCCAACATCGTTGATCATTTCCGCATCCAGTCAGAGTCAGACTCAGAGTCAGAGTCTCGAGGGCTCTGCGGACGCTTCTGAGGTCGCGAGCTGCTTGCAACAGCAGTTACAGTTACATCCAGGTCACCTGCAGCACCGTAGCCTGCAGGCGCCCGTGTGCCCACATGGCCGCACGTTTGGAGACTCTGACCAGTCTCATAGCGCGCTCACACCGCCAACGTATCACATCGCACAGGAAAACACCCCCCCCTTTCGACATGAGGAATGGCCTCTCACAGTGTCACGGACCAGGTCCGTGGTCCCTGACAACAGGTAGAAGGGATGGGCGTACCGGTTCAGTGTGTATGCCTGAATAAACTTCAAGTTATGTCTAACAGTCTCTCGCTGGGGACGAAGGGCAGGCGTCGCCTGGCACCTGCTGCATTCATTGGCCGCTGCGGTTCCACCTCCGCTGCCTACAAGCGCGTAGCAATGCTTCATATTATGTCGACAATGACCAGGCGACATCTATTCATCAACGTGTTCAATACTAGTACTCCGGTGCAAGAGGGCGTAGCTGGATGTGGTCTTGGGCTTCCAATGGACCTTTTCAAGTAGCGCCAAGACACGCAACACCTACAGCACAAAATGTGCAATACAAGATTCAGCAAGCCCAGCCTTCACGCACAATGCCTACCCCCTAGCTTGGGCTGACCCAGGAACAGTACTCAGCATGTACTAAGCCACATGCGTACGCAGGCGCTGACAGCAAAAGCACTCATCTCATCAGCGCTGCGTGATGCTGTGTGCAGTCTCATGCGCATCACCAGCTCTTGAGCCTGGCGGCACGGGTAGATGAACCAGCCGGCGTAGCACCGAGCCCTTGCAGCACTGCTTAGTAGCGTGCACGCGGCGTGCGCAGCACCGGCCGCCGCGCGTCGAGTCGATGCCGGATTGAGGCGTAGGGCTGGTGTCTGTTGTGCAGACAGGATGATTGCAGCGAAGAAGCACAGGACAAGTGAATGTGGATCATATGTTTGGTCGTCTGCCAAGAAAATCATAGGTACCCAGCGCGAGAATCTGTCACAAAACCATGCCAGTACATAAAGTTGATGTGCTGCACACAATCAGCGGGCAACTCACACAATTTCATGCTCGATGGCGAGGTATTCACACTAGGAATTGCCAGTCTATCATGCATGAGCCGCAGGCAACCGACGGCGCGCAATGCAGCGTGATTCATGAGGCAGCAGTCTAAGTAGTTGCGGTGCACAACGCTCAGCCAGTGCACCATCAAGGGCTCTCTGCTGGCCTTTGACTCCACAGTGGGCAAACATGTCCGCATGCCCTCATAATTAGATCACGCCTGGGTAACAGTGCAGGCGTCAAAACACTCGCATTGCACTCACTTCATGCCACATCATGTTGCATTTGTCTCATGCTGAGAGATTGCGCCGTGACTGGTCACCTGCGCATGCAAAAGGGGGAAGGGGGCAGCTTGTGAGCACCTCGCCGGCACAGCTGGCTGCGCGCAGCATGTTTGCACAACAGATTGAACATTTAAAGTGTGTTGCTGCTCTTGAAGTCCAACAAATGTGTAGTGTGATGCAAGTCCGTGGGTACTCCGTTTCCACCAAGGCATCCACTTACAGACACCGATGGCCTCCAGATTTACTTGCTGACATGTGCACAGCTCCGCTGCAGCAGCAGCAGAGCCACGGCCCCGAGCTTCAACTAGTTCCAACGCTCTCTACTCCTCTCCAAACCAAGGCTGCGTGACGACTCATGTGCAGTAGCTCAGGCGTGCGCCAGCGTGTGATGTCAATGTCCATGCCACTTCACTGCACGTACAGCCATTTAACAGCAGAAAGGTAGCCTGCGCAGCGCCCAGTGACGGATTTGCAGCGCACTGAATGCGCGTAGGCACCGCAGCGGCGAAGATTCTGGTGCACTAGCATTTCGCTTCCTGTTCAAAGAAAGTCGGGGTCATCATCCCGAGGGCGCATCGGACGCTTCCACCAGCACACCGATTTTGTTACCACAGCTGCCGCATTCGTGCCATCTGTAGCGTACAGACGCGCGGCGCACCCGGGGCCCCTGTGAAGATGCGTCCGCACACTCACATCGCTGACAGGATCTCATCACGCAGCCAAAGCACTGCTCTCCTTTATGACGCGCTATTCTTGACGAGGAATGACCTCTCGTTGTACTGCAGAGAGTAGGTCTGTAGCCCCTGGTAGTAGAGGTGAGGGGCGCCGTTGTATGGTGCGTGAGGCCTCGAGTATACGCTTGAAGTTCTGCAATAAAGGCTCGCACTCTGGCAACGAAGGACTGTTGCCACCTGACGCCTGCCCCTTTATCTGACCGCTGCCTTTCTCCCTTTGCCGCTGACAATTTCTTGCATCTTGCCTTTGACAGTGTTCAGAGTCATGGCTTTTGTCAGGTGCTCAAAGTCTATTTTGAGCACTCCTTCTTTGATGAGTTCGCGCAATCCGCATTCGACACCTTACACAAGTCCACACTTGATCAGTGTACCAACGTCTAATGTCGAGGCAGTGCAACAATTATCAATATACAAGTCCACTAGTACGCAAGTAAGTTCCAGGAGCGGCTCTCTGATGTAAGATGCTTCTGATTATAAGCGATGAAGCAAGTGGGCAAGGTTTTGTAGTTCAAACGCTTAAGATAGGTGCTGCAAGTGGTCAGCCCAAGACACATCACTCTCACCCTTCTCAGCATTGCTTGTGTGCCCGTGGTGGCCCTCTCGCTGATGCGCATGATGCGTGCCCGACGAGCAGCCCTTTTTTATTTGCAGGCAGGAATTGACCCGACGGCACCGGTATGCAGCGCGGTGCTGCCGACAATACGAGATCCGTGCGACAAGCGTCCTCCGCGAGGTCCGCGTCCTGCTTGCGCCACTAGCGAGACCGGTTCGTTTCTTGGTAGGGAACCCTCCCGAACTGCGGTTTCGTATCGCGACATGGTGTGGAAGTTGAGATGACCCACAAAGGTTTGCAATGCTTTTGATGGACTATTGCGTGGAGTGCTCATTAATGTATAATCCGCTATTGAAATATGCACCATCCACGTTCAGGATTACTATCATTATGGCGTCCCTGGATGATGTCAAGCATGCCCCTACCCCCTGGGCTGAAGCATGGGGACCCTCACCACCTGCAGGCTGCCAAGTAATTGCAATGATGGTACAGGCTGATGGTGCCTTGCACACACAAGCATGCTCGTTCATTGAGCAGACTAGCGCGTTGCATGTTGTCCATGCAGCAAAGTCACACCATGTTAGAGGCGAACACATCATGGTACGAGACTGGTAGCGAGGCAGCAAGCATCTCTGTCAGCAGCCGTCTGGCACCGAGCACTGTCCCTGACCGTTTCGATCAATGCACTATGTGATTTTTTTGCAGGGGCTCTCACAAGGACAGGCAGGTGCATGATGCAACTCAACCACTCATAGATTGCTACGGCGCTTGCTGTCTGCACCACAATGCCGCGCCACGACGGTTGCATAACAACGGCGCACTCAAGATTATTGGTAGGGCGGTCAACCCCTTCAGATCATCAAATCACACAACCCAGTGCTTCCGAGCTGGGCGAACTTGCCAACATGCCGCAGGTGCAGGGCAAGTGCGCAGCCTCATAATTCCCAGCAATTCCCAGCAGAGCGAAGCACAGTGCACATGCACAGCAAGGCACATTACCGGTGCGACGCGCTGTCGTCAGCGAACAAATCAGTAGCCATTTGATGCCACGCATGCAATTTGCTCAAACCCTAATGACGCGCGCGCAGCGCACGTGGAGGCGCACCGCTTGTGGTCTGGGGGAGGGGATGCCGGAGAAACCTCAACTTGAAGTAGTGCTCAACACACAGAGAGTAAGGGACAGGGGGGGGGGCGCCCCCCCCCACACACGCAGGCCTGGGGACCGCCTACGTCAAGTACTCGCCGACACGCAACAAAAAGAGGGGTGAAGAGTGAGACAATGACATCCACCGACTACAAACACGGATACGCTCCGGGCACACGCGAACGCTGCGCTGCAGTTTCGGCAGCAGCGCGCGGGAGGTGGCAAAAGCGGCTGCTGCGCCGGCGGCGTCGCCCTATAAAGCTGCCAGCCCTAGGCCCGTCCCCCCCTCCCCTCGCTGGGGGAGGGGGGCGGGGAGGGGGAGCGGCGCCGAACTACGAGTGCGTTTGTGCTGCGTGTATATGTGCTTGCACAGATTTGTTCTACGGCCGCTGACAACGGCGGCGGCACCCGCCGGCGACTGCACAACACGAGGCGGGGCCAGGAAAGGGGGTCATTTGGTCCTCGATCTCCAGGGCAAGGGGTGTGCGAGGGCGGGGCTCAGTGCGACCCTCGCGCACACATCGAGGCACTCGTCATCAAGACACAGGGGCGGCGTCGCAAAGGCCGGTACCGCAGCGCTGCGCACGTGGCGTGTGGTGACACACACACACACGCACGGACCCTCTCTCCCCGGCCCCCGGGATCACACACGTCGCGGCCGCAGCAGACACAGAATTGCGGCGGCGCGCGTCGACCGTCCGCCGCTGCCGCCGCGTCCGCGTGCAGCGGAGCGTCACTTGCAGTCGCCCGCGCGCGGGCGGCAGCACGGCGGCGTGTCCACGGAGCTGCTGTGCGCGCTGAGCGCTGCCGCATCAGCGCGGAGCGTCACTTGTAGTCGCCGGCGCCCGGGCGGCAGCGCGGCGGCGTGTCGACGGAGCTGCCGCCGGAAGCCTGCAGGTCCGCGCGCCAGCCCTTCTTGGCGCCGGCGGCGCGCGCCGCGGCGGGCACCATGGCGCCGCCGCTGCGCGACGGCTGCGTCTCGTCGACGTCTCTGCGGGCGCAAGAGGGTAGAGCGCGCGTCGAGAGGAGGTGCGGTGAGCGCGTGTGCGCAGGTGGTGTGACTGGGCAGGGCGCGCCGCAAGCGGCGCTGTGACTGGCGTTACGACGGCGGGAGCGCGCAGCAGCAGCGGCGGCGGCGGCAGCAGCGGTGGCGGCGGCAGCAGCGGACGCGCGGCGCGGGCCTCTGGCGGAGTCCACGGCCAGTGCGCATGTATTTAAGGTTTGTGTCAGGCAGGAGCAGGGCGAGGGTGGCGCTGGTGCGCTGGCCAGTGCAATTGCATGTAATCACACGGGAAATAAGGTGACGGGACAGGCAAGTGCATCTAGGAAGCAGATGCCCGCCAGTGTACTCCAAATGAACCCACAGTGTACTGCCACCGTACTCCTGCACCGGCGATTGCTCGCGCGCGCACCTGGAGTGATCTGACGCTCCGTCCCTGTACGACCCTTCCCTATACGACCCCATCCCCATCTCCCTGTACGACCCCATGCCCATCTCCCGATGTGTCCCGACCTCCCTACACGTGCCGCCGCCGCTGCCGCCGCCGCCGCCATCGTCGCTCCAGCTGTCGCCGTCCTCGCTGCTCTTCCACGTCGTGACGAGGTGCGACGACGTCTCGTCGTCGTGAATGCTCATGGAGACGTTGAGGCCGCGCAGGCCGCGCGGCTGCGCGCTGCTGCGGTGGTTGTTGGATGCGAGGCCCCCTGCGGCGTCAGGGGGGGAGGTAGGGCCGGGGGGGGGGGGCAGGGCACCATGCAGGGTTAGGGGGCGAAGTAACGGGTGTGTGAGTATCTTCACAGGCTAAGGCGGCCGCGCAGGCCCCGTGGCTGAGCGCTGTGGTGGTTGTTGGATGCGAGCCCCCTTGCGGTGGCGAGGGGGGGTGAGGTGGGGGGGGGGGGGGGGGGTAGCATCATGCAGGGTTAAAGGGCTAAGAAGCCATGGTAACGGGGGTGTGTGTGTCTTCGCAGGCTGAAGAGGCCGTGCAGGCCCCGTGGCCGAGCGCTGCGGCGGTTGTTGGATGCGAGCCCCCCTGCGGTGGCGAGGGGGAGGGGGGTCAGGGGGGGAGCGCCGAGCACCACTCGGGGTTAGGATGAGGAAGGGGGGGATAGGCGTGGGAAGAGAAGCAGAGCAACATCCAGAATTAGGGGCTTACAAACCATCGTAATGGGTGTGTAAGTCTTCGCAGGCTAGCCTTCAGGTTGGGCTAGGCACACGTGGGTGCGCTCGTTACAGCAGGATGCGCGGCATCACCTTCAGAGGTTAACCGAGCGACTGAGAAAGCGGGGCTGAGCGCAGAGCAAGGGCGATGCGGAGGAGGGTCTGCGCGGCGCCTGTCACGACATCTGCTCTCGTGCCGCGGTCTCTTTCACACGCCACGGCGTTCCGCCAGGGCCAAGGTTGAAATTCAGGGTTGACGTTCATTCGACCAGGGGCTTTGGAACATGCCGTGCCCTCACACAGGGGACCTCCAACTTGCATGCTGTCATGGAGATTGCAATATCGCACCGCCTGCAATGGTTATCACAATTGACAACTTCAACTTGTGTGGTTGTGACTCACCGCACTTCTCCTCCTCGCTGGGCTCCCCCCAGTCCTGCTCGCCAGCCCAGGACTGCTCCTGCTCTGATAACCAGGTCCTGCAATACGCGCGCATAGATCATGTTGTGCGTGGGACACGAGAGGTCGGTATACTATCGTAGTGCATACATGGACGTATTTGTTCACTCACTGTACATGTATACATACGGGACCTGTGTAGATGTGTATTTGATGCATGTTTTTGGAATGATTGGCGTCAGATATGGTCATCGAGTGTGCTTCTGGGGTTGAGCGCTCTGTGACACGCGCGTGCAAGCCTACTAGGGTTAGCGTTGGGGTTAGGGTTAGGCACAACGTGGTGGCAAATGCACGGCACCACCAGAGGAGCAAGACACAAAGACAGGCATACGTCCTTGAAATACATGTATGTTATTATCTCCAACCATGAGACTCCCTGAAAAAGATCCCCAAGTGAGTTTGACATGACTGCATGATGCACAAAGCCACAGCTTGACATCGAAGTATACTTTTCAT
Organism: Tribonema minus; assembly: GCA_017506865.1. Classification (NCBI taxonomy): domain Eukaryota; class Xanthophyceae; order Tribonematales; family Tribonemataceae; genus Tribonema; species Tribonema minus. The sequence goes on from JAFCMP010000555.1 coordinate 105,508, forward strand.
GCATTGAGCGCAGTGCTTGCTGAGGTGGCTACTTGTTTACAAAGTCAGATACACAGGACAGGGCAGTGCTGACGCGGTTCCGGGTACATTGTTCAAAACTATACACACACGGAAAACATCTGAGGCATGCGCTGTACCTGAGTATCTCCGTGGCCACATCAAGGTCCGAGATGCCAAAGTCCGCTGCGATGGCAGCGGAAACGCACAGCCAGCGTCAGGGGCAGCGGCGAGTACGTCAGCAGATAGCATGGAAGTACACGAAAGAATAATGTATCGACAAGTAGCATACATGATAGAATCATGAGTAACATCAGGCGGAGGTGCGGAGCACTGATGGCATGGACGGCTGAGCAGCGTGGCTCAGCAGCAGCGCGAAGTACTGTGCGCATATGCTCAGCAGCGATGCGGATCGTAATGGCAGCGCCGGCTGAGGTTCATGTTGCTCGCACAAAGAGGGGGTGCGAGGGGGGAGAGTCACTCACAGAAGAGCTAGGAGTCGAAGAGCTCGGGGACGGGGACGCGCCGCTGCGAATGCAAACAACTGCACCTCGCACAGCATTACTATGGGCATGTACGCAATCGCGCACAACGATGCCCTATGGGGGCTTCAGCTGAGGTTCAGGTCACTCACACAAGGTGGGGGGAGAGTCACTCACAGGAGAGCGGGGAGTCGAAGAGCACGGGAACGGGGACGCGCCGCTGCGGGTCCGCGTGCAGGCACTCACTCAAACACCGCACGGAAAGTCACTTACAGACGAGCGGGGCGTTGAAGAGCACAGGGATGAGGGACCGCGTGCAGAGCTTACACAAAGAAGGGGGACGGGCGGGGGGAGTCACTCACAGAAGAGCGGGGAGTCGAAGAGCACGGGCACGGGGACGCGCCGCTGCGGGTCCGCATGCAGGAACTTACACCTGGAAGATGGAGAGTCACAAGCAAAGAGGATGCGGAGTCACTTACAGAAGAGCGGGGAGTCGAAGAGCACGGGGACGGGGACGCGCCGCTGCGGGTCCGCGTGCAGGCAGCTGCGCAGCGCCTCGCACAGCGCCGAGGAGCGTTGGCGCGAGGGTATGAAGGACTCCATGCGCACCTCCTCCAGCAGCTGGTTGAGGTCGATCTGGTTAGAGCAGTTGACAAAGGGCGCCTGGCGACAGCGTGCGGCACGGCACGGGCAGAGTGGCCAGGAGGTCAGAGCTGTAGTTGAAGTTTGGCAGCGTCACGCTGTCATAAGTTGAAGTTGAAGTGCTCCACAGCTTCTCTGGGGACAGATCGGCGGGCCGCATCGCGCCGCAGCAGCACGTTGGCGAGGTAGTGATATGAGTTGAAGTTGGTGTCAATGTGACGACCGCAACAGTGACGACCGGCGTGCTGGTGTCAAAAACAAAAGAAAGCGTCAGTTGCAGGAAGCCGCACAACATAGTCATCGCAGTGCACTCGTGACCAAGCGGCGGAGGTGGCAGTCGCAGCACACCCAGGTGCGTACTTCAAGATGAGGTGCGGCAGCACTGCTCAACAACGTGGACACTGCTACATGGTCTTCGCTTGCGCACCTGCCGCGTGGCAAGCTCCAATGTAACCACCGCTTTCAGCTGACTGCGCTCGAAGTCGAGTACCCGACAGCAACGCTCCGTGATGCATGGAAAACGCGCCCTGCTGAGTGAGTTGCCTTGACATGCAGTGAAGGCCGGCAGCTACCTGCTCAGCTCAGCGTTGTCAAGTACGCGCACTAAAAAACCACACAGTTTGCTCACCTGTTGCGTGGCAAGCTCCAATATGACGAGCCCTAGCCCCCATACGTCGGCCGCCGCTCCGTATTCGTCCCCTCTTAACCGCTCTGGCGACATGTACCTAAACGTGCCCACCTGTTTGCACCGAGCGAAGCACGCGCACGAGCATACAAGATCAGCCTCACGGACGTGTTGAGGCGCAGCGCTCAACAAACTTCGACTTCAAGTTGCGTGTGTACGCGGAAAGTACTTGCATGGACAGATCAATGGAAAAACAAAGCGCCGCTTAACCGTTCCGGCGGCATGTAGTTCAACGTGCCCACCTGTTTGCACCGAGCGAAGCACGCGCACGAGTATACAAGATCAGCCTTACGGACAGGTTGAGGCGCAGCGCTCAACAAACTTCAACTTCAAGTTGCGTGTGTACGCGGAAAGTACTTGCATGGACAGACCAATGGAAAAAAAAAGCGCCGCTTGACCGTTCCGGCGGCATGTACCTGAACGTGCCCACCTGGTCGCACCGGACAAAGCACACATAAGATGAAATCATTTGTGTACGCAGCAAGAGCTCGCATGAGCAGATCAGTGGTTTTTTCGCCTCGTAACCGCTCCATCGACGTGTACATGCGCCTGCTTGCGTCCGGCGCGCAGCGGGCGCGCGCGCGCCGTGAGCAGAAATCAAAAAACGCGCTCCAGTGCAAGAGTGAGTGAATGTGTGTGCGGTGGATATATATCTACAGGGGTGCTCATTCAATTTGTCGAGTGGCTCGTGAGACATATACCATACTCTGCGAGTAACCTGACTTACAATAAATACATGCTTTCACTCGACCGTCGCCATGGCACTCGCTTCTGAGCGCTGCTGCCTTCACTTGCGTGCTCACCATGGTACTGGCAAGCTCATCGCCCTGCAGCTCCGTGGCTATACCAAAGTCCGTGAGCCGCACCTGCGGCGGCAGTGAGCGCCGGCAGCAGCAGCAGCATCAGCGACCAATGGCAGCAGCAGCAGCAGCAGCGGCGGCAGCAAGCAACGGCGGCAGCAGCAAGCAGCAGAGGAGTTTTTGTGCATAGCGGAGAAAGGAGGGGTAGATGTGGAATTTGTGGTGCGAGTCATAAAGGTGGACGCATTTAACATCCAGCGCAAAAGTTGAAGCCTTTGCACTTCGTGATGCGGCTCCGGCGGCGACACCAACTTTTTCACGGTCACACTTGAAGTTGCCATGTTTGAACCCCCCCCCCCCCCCGTAAGCCTCCGTCAGGCTCTCGGAAAGTCAAGACAGCTGCTTTAGCAGTTATTGCTGCTTGTTGCTGCTCGCGATCTACGTTGCTGGGCTCTCGCTGTGCTACTGTGCTGTCGCCAACTTTTTCAGGGTCACACTTGAAGTTGGCATGATGCAGAAGCCAACACAATTGCCAGGCAGTCACAGGCTCTGAGAAAGCCAAGACAACTGCCAGGCAGTCATCGCTGCTTGTTGCAGCTCACAATCAGCGTTTCTGAGGCTCCAATTCAGCTGCTAGCAGCAGCAGAAAGCAGCGCATCGACTGCCTGCTTAGGGTTAGGGTTAGGGTTAGGAGCACCATCGGCCACACTGAGCACCCCCGAGATTCAACAGGATGTTTTCCAACCATGCTCACCTCCCCCTTCCTGTTGAGGAGAATATTTGAAGGCTTTATGTCGCGGTGAAGTCTTCGCTCAAAATGCAAATACCCCAGCCCCCACAGCACTTGGTAAAAGATGGCCGCGATGACGCTTTCCGGCACGAGATCGCCGCCGGTGAAGCCGTAGATGACGTCGTGCAGGCTGCCTGCGTCCATGTGCTCCAGCACCACGTGCACCTGCAGCATTTACATACATTAAATGAGTGCAATGATATAATTGAGGCTGTGACAATGAAATACGACCACCACGCCTATCGCTAACCCTGACCCTGACTAATGTTGTGCAGGCTGCCCGCGTTCATGTGCTCCAGCACCACGTGTACCTGCAATATTCAAATACAATACGATGTGAGTAAATACATTGCGATGTCATTGGAGCTGCGACCATGCAGTACAAACACCACATCTCTACCGCTAACTTTAATCCGAATTGAAGTTGTGCAGGCTGCCCGCGTCCATGTGCTCCAGCACCACATGCACCTGCAAAAATGAAGCAGAATACAATGTCATAGATGCACTACAACCACGGCTATCAATGACCCTGACCCTGATTGAATGGCAGGCTGCCCGCTCGCTAACCCTACCCTAATTGAAGTTGGGCAGGCTGCCCGCGTCCATGTGCTCCAGCACCACGTGCACCTGCAGCATTCTAATGGAAACAAACCAAAAGATCGTAGAGCTCTAGGTGACAAGGGATGGTTAGCCGCAAGTGCCTTCCACTAGTAACCGTGGTCGCCGCTGCTGCAGTCATTGCCACCAGTGAAACAATGCCATCATGTACAATACTAATTGTAACTGAAGCCGCTGCAACAATGCAGTTGAAGCGCACTGCCGGACGCCACGAGAGCGCCAATCGCTGCAACTCACGCTGAGTATTGCCACACAGACAAGAGTCCACGAGGCAGGTGAGCAGCGCCGGTGGCTGAATTGAAAACGCAGGCCGCCAGATCCCAGAAACAAATCACTTGACTTCAAGGCTGACGAGAGCGCACGCGCGATATTCGTCTTCGCCACGCAAGCATGCCTGTACACGGTGACCTACCAGGCATGGGCGCGTCACCCCTTGGAGGCCACTTCAAGTTTAAAGTCATTGTTGAAATTGGTGATTGAAGTTGGTGCGAGGCGACGCACCTTGCCGTCGCTCCGGAACACCCCGTAGAAGCGCACGAGGCACGGGCGCGTCACCAGCTCCAGCATTAGATCACTTCAAGGTTGAATTTAATGTTGAAGTTGGTGCGCGGCGACGCACCTTGCCGTCGCTCCGGAACACCCCGTAGAAGCGCACCAGGCACGGGCACGTCACCATCTCCAGCAGTAGACCACTTCAATATTGAATTTAATGTTGAAGTTGGTGTGCGGCGACGCACCTTGCCGTCGCTCCGGAACACCCCGTAGAAGCGCACGAGGCACGGGCACGTCACCATCTCCAGCATGCTCAGCTCGCGCATGAGCTGCTTCTCCTTCTCCCTGTCGTACGGGTTGAAGACCTGCGCGCAGAGTACGGCGGCGGCAGCGGCGGCGGCGTGGGCGCAGCACATACACACCTTCATACGTGTTGAGCTGTGGCATGCCACAAAAACGTAGACCTACATTGAATGCACGACACATATTGAATTGCGTCGTGAGGGAGCCGTGCGATGGATGTCATTGTGCCAGCTTGAGCCGTCTGTCTTTCGTGCCATCACAGTACGCAGAGACCTGTGTGATTAAGGCAGTACTGTAGTTTGGCGCATTTCGGTGCGCCAGCTCTGGCCTGCTTTGTGTCAACACAGACTAATTCGCAGTACGCCAGGAGCCGTGTGATTGAAGCACTTTTCGTTGTTCCAGCTTCAGCCTCCCTTATGCCATCACAGGACGTCGATGCTTGAGCTCAACCCGCCCCCGCGTCCAGCAGGTGAGTTCCAGCACAATGCTGTGGGTGATGTGTCGTGCTCACTTGCGCGAGCGCGCTGCTCAGGTGCAGGCGATGCTCGTCAGAGGCTGCGCACTGGCATGTAGGTATGAGCGAAGGCAACTTGAAGTTGAACTTTGTTTGCGAAATGTCCTGAAGGACACGCCTTCAACAGCCGTAATCCTGGCTGCGGCGCAGCTGCTGTGCGCGTGCAGGCAGCGACCATCAGCGCCGCCCAAGTGACAGTCACCGGAGGTCGTGCAAGCGCTCCTGGAGCACAAGTTCAGAGAGCGTGCTCCCCGTTGCGCCTGCCGCTGCAGGCCGCTGACTACATGCATACTCATGCCTACCGTACTGCAGCTCAGGCACACCACTCCGTCTGACCTAGCTGCGCAAGTGAGACAGTCGTTCGTTCGCGTCCCCTGCGACGTCTACCGATATTGCAACAGATACGTGCACACCCGTGCCTACTGCGGCGTGAGCAACGAGCAAGGCACTCGGTCTGCGCCAACTGTGGCTGGTGCAAGCGAGGCGATTGCTTGTCCATGTCCCTAGCGACGTCTGCCAATGTCGCAATGGTTGTGCCTTCCAATTACACCTCGACAGTGCACAAGCCATTGCTTATCATTCAATGCCTTCCGCCATCCACACCTGGACAGCAAACTCGTCAGTGCTGATCTAGTTTACGTTGACAACTCTCCGATGGTCTACGGCTCAGTGCTTCCGTAATATTTACTGTAGAGCACACCTTGACTGCGTACGTTGACCGTTGACAAGTCCAGGATGGTGTACGGCTCAGTGCTTATTTGATACATTCCGGAAACCAATTCTTGACGGCGTACAAGTCATTGCACTCGAGTACCACACCCTGACGACATAAAAGTCAGTTCCTGTTTGGTTTACATTCAACACCATCTCAACGGTACACGGCTCAGTGCTTATTTGATACATTATGAAAACCATACCTTGACGGCGTACAGGTCATTGCTCCGCTTGTGCCGCGCCTCCAGCACGTACGAGCACGCCCCCTTCCCCAGCACGCGCCCAAAGTCCAGATCCGCAGCCGCGATGGACCCCGTGGCCTGTGAGTCACATATTGAAGTTGCAGTTGGAGACACTTGAACTTGGCTGATGCTGTGCTGCAGAGGCATCTTACAGTAAGCTTCGTGTGGTGAAGGTAGCTGGGCTGCACAGTGAAGGTGAAGTTGAACATGACGGACTCTCAGCATGTTGCACTCGCATATGCTTTCACGCTTCGTGATGGCATCGCGCAGGCCCTGGGTTGGGCATAAGGGGGTTTGCAATGTGTCATGTCATGCTCTATGAGTTGAATGATGTAGCGTCAGCAAACGTCATGGCACGAAGGCCGCCGCCGGCGCTTGCATTGTGATGCTGTTCGAACCGCGCATGATGCTTCTTGCACGCATGGAGCCCTTCGAGAGGCTGCAGGTTGACGCTACTGTAGCGCTGCTACGATGATAAACTGCAGCTGTTGCCAGCAGCGCATCAGGCCTCTGCGCACGTTCCAGGCTATCGCGGTTGCCGGCAGCATGGCACTAGTCAGATGACGCGGCGGGGAAAGCCTTCGAGGCCTGATGAAGGATGCTTCAGGCCTTAAACGCGTCATGAGGCTCGCAGAAAGTTGCTTTCTGAAATGCAGCTTCTGAATCAGTGGCCATGCCGCCGGATGCTGCAGTTGACATCGCCGTCAGGCGCCGCATCGGTAGCTTCGTGTTCAAGCCTGTCGGATTGCAGCGTCTCGCCCCGAAACTTGCATTACGCCAATGTGGGCAGACACGCACCAGGCGACAGCTGTGGTGTGGCTATGTGTGCACAGGCGCAGTTCAACTGTCGCATCAACTGATGGTGGTGACGGGAGGTTCACCACCAACAGGCTCTTTGGGCGAAGACCGGGTAGCCTCCCGGTGCTAGTCAAGAGCAGCACAATCACTGAGCACTGCCATAAGGCTGGGCCAGCAACGTCAGGAAGTGCCATGCCTCACGCGAGTGACCCATGGAGCCGGCATTGAAGATGAGCTGGATGCAGCAAAGCTCGACTGGCCAAGGAGACAACAACTTGTACCGTCAATGCATCGTATTCATTAGCTGAAGGCGTGGGGGGGACGCGCCAATGAAAACGCCAATCGAACAAGTAGCCAACCTTCAGCCACTCGAGAATGAACCTGTGAGCAGTTGAAGCTGCACAAAGCACAGCGCAACAGCGTCTTACCCTGTCTATCAGGTCGCTGAGCTCCTTGCTCTCCTCCTCTTCTTCTTCGCCCAGAGGGATGAGGATGGATGGCTTCCTGTGCGGCATGGCGACGCAACCCCGTGCCTGGATCAATCGTTGCAAGTCGGCTGCCGCCACCACCACCACAAGAAAAGTCTGCAGCGCTATGCGGATGCTCCCATTGCTGCGTCTCCTTGCTGCGTCACCGTTGTGACCTTGAGTGCCGTATGAGATGTACACTAGGGCGGAGAAACGCAATGAGTCAACCGTGTGAAACGTGAAATTCATGACAACAGCTTCGTGAGCCAACGTCAGAGCCTCATGAGCACTGAGAAAAAAATGGAGGCGTTAGGTGATGTGAGAACGGATTGGTGACGCAGCTGGCTCGATGCACCACCACGTGCATGCCGCACCAAAATGCATTCGCCATGAAATGACATGAAACCTAAATGCTTCTACATTGCACTCACAAACACTAGGTCAACTGAATATAACTGCAACGAGCATGCGGGGAAGACCCTCCTTTTTACTACACACTTTGTGAAGCCGACTAGGCCGGGCTCCATAATGTGCCGTCCACACGCCTATGTTGAAGAAAAAATCATTCCTTCACGCTGGCAGTTTGGATGGGCTTCTGCATGGGCCATGGTGCAATTTCTGCAGCATGGTAGCAATGCCCTGTAGCCGACACAGCCACTTGCAGTGACAGCAGCACAAGAGCCACCTCAGGTGCTGACAAGCGCCACACTTCATCTGCCTTCCCCGGTCCCTGCAGACATCCTCATCATAATATAGCCTGGACTCTGTAGTTATGTGCATGCACGCATGGCGCATCTCGATGCATCATGTTGACTACTGCGCCTACATACATGCATTTCAAAACGCATCAAGCTGGCAGGATAATGCAAGGATCCCCATTTCCAAAACGGTGCATGCCAGTGTTTCAGAGTACAACATGGGGGGGGGCACATGGAGGAGGACGTAGGGGAGGACCCCGAGATGCCATTTGGCGGCGGCGGCGTTTGAGTGGTTGTCGTTGCGACACTTTCAGACTGTCATACGACATGTAGATTCCTTACAGCTAGATGCCAATCATCTGGGCTTTTTCGCGCCCTGAGCGAGAATTAATAAAAAGTACAACATGGCAAGTCCAAAGGGGGTGAACAGATAAACGAGGGACACACGGCGGGAGGGAGGGGCATGCCATCCGGCAGCGACGTTTAGTAGTGGTCGCCAATGCGCACTGAGACACCAACAAGTTGTCACAAGGCGCAGTGCAGGGTCAGATGGCAGCATTGGCGCTAGCGGCGGATGCTGCTGCTGTTGCAATCGAGCGACCAGCCCTTAAGGGATGCTGGAAGTTCCTAGGGCATGATGTCGATCTCATACGCTGCGCTATGTCTATGCCTGCAGCGTACCACACCACATGGCATACTCTTGTCATGGCGACGTCTGAAGGGGGGGGGGGGGGGTCAGGTGGACGAGACTGTAGACGCCATACATGACATAGCATGCGTTCCATGATGCACAATCGGCCATCACGTCGACTCAGCTTCATGGCTTCTTGTACGACTGCTGCTACAGTGCTGGTACAGCCGTGCGTGTCAGCAATGCTTTGCGCACTTGATGGCACTCACGCTTTTGCTGCAACTCCATCATGATGGCCTGGGAGGACTTGCAAGGCTGAAACAGGCGCCTCCACCCCCCGCTATACATGCTGATCATTTGACATGCCAAGTTTGTTGGCCCGGAGAATGAACCAGGTTCAGGCGCTCAGTGACAAAGCAGCAGCACACAAAACGCAAGGATAATACAGCACACAAGTCAGCAGCCTGCTGAAGGACAGAAGAAAAAATTATAGATTTGATTTGTGTCCCCACTAAGACTATTGGTGGCAGCGATCACCGGACTGGCATGTCTCAGTCAACGGCCCCGTGCAACCGCAAACTTGAATGAAATGTTACAGCAGCCCCGCCCGTCAGCACAAAAACGCACAAAATCCCCCTAGCCCCCCATTCCCCCCCTCCCCCCTCCGTGTTACACGCAACCTCATGTGACTGTACAAGCGATTGCCGTGGGCGCGCGTAGCGCGCGCGCCGCATATCGAAGAGCTAACCTAACGAGCAAACGACGGCCGCCGCGCACTCAAACTGCTGAAGCGCAAGCAAGAGGGGGCGCGGACGCGGCGGCCTGCCCGCGCGCTGCGCTGAGCGCTGTTGCTGCCACCCGCAGCGGCGGCGGCGACGGCGCGTAGCAGCAGCAGCGGCAGCAGCGGCGGCACTGCGCGCAAAGAACCGGGCAGCGGCGCTCAGAAGGAGAAGTAGCTGCCCTCCGCGTAGCCGAGCGCCTGGAGGTTGGGGACGCACGCGAACTTGAGCATCGGGGGCGGGCCGCACATGAAGGCGACGGCGTCGTCCGCGGCGGGCGGCAGGTGCGCGGCGATCATCTCCTTGGTGATGAAGCCCGTGGAGTACGGCCATGCGGCGGCGTCGCCGACGACGCGGTCGACCGTGTAGTGCACGCGCAGGCGCTGCGGGTGCGCGGCGACCAGCGCGTCGAGCTCATTGCGGAGCAAAATGTCGTCCTCCGTCTGATTCGCGGCGAGCAGCCACAGGCGCGTGTCGTCGGCGGGGTCGCTGAGCACGGCGCGCGCGACCTGGTACATGGGCGTGATGCCCGTGCCGCCGGCGAGCATGCCGACGTGGCGCACGGTGCGCGGCGGCGCGTTGCGGATCGCGAACGCGCTGCGGCCGAGGTACTCGATCTCGCCGAGCGGGCCCTTGAGGTCGAGCGTGTCGCCGAGCGCAAGGGAGTCGAGCAGCTGCGACATCTTGCCGCCCTCGGGGAAGCGCTCGCACGGGCGGTAGACCTTGACCACGAGGTCGACGTAGCCGCGGACCTCGTCGCCTGCGGTAATGTGTAGGTAGGTATGTGTGTGTGAGTGACGTGACTCAGCACTGGCATGCGTGGCAGGAGCGAAGGCTCGATCCACAGCGCCGCATGACGGCGACGGGTGCTCACGCATCAAGAGGGTGCTCAAGAGCTGAAGTACAGGGCCTGACAAGCGTGATTTACCAGCAATAGCAGCAGCGGCAGCTGTGCACCCATGTTTGCTGCGCCTGGACCTTTGGGGTTTCAGGCTTGAAAAAGGATGACGCAGCTTCAGTTGTCATCAGCGACAAGACGAGACAAACAGAACCGCGGACGCACCTGTAATGGGCGTGTACGCGCGCATGACGAACTCGCCCTTCCACTGTCCGCTGATGAAGAGGTGCTTGCCGACGGGCAGGCCGAGGCGGTGCGCGGGCGATGGCAGGCCAAAGCGGAGGCGGCGTGTGTCGTGCGTCAGCTCCTCGCGCTCGATGAGGGGCACCTTGACCTGGAGGGGGAAAAGGCGGGGGGGGGGGGGGGGAGTGAGTGAGTGAGTGAGTGAGAGGGGGGGAACGGGGGGGGAGTCTGATGATGGTGATGTTATGGGCTCGTGCTCTGTAGAAGTCTGAGATGCAGACGACACACTGCGCATCTAAAGAGTCGTCAGTTCGCGACAGCTCATGCATGCACACGGAAGCGCCTAAGCGTACACACCGCGCTGTGCTGGTGGGCCGACCGCTCTACGCCGATGCTCACAAACCCCATGCAAACGCACGCGTGCATACAAACAAACGCACATGTGCATACATGCCCCCCCCCCTCCCGAAACTAACATCACACGCATACCGTACGCACCTTCTTCTTAGGGTTGAGCGCCACCAGGTCGTCCTCGCGCGGCTGCGGCGCGCAGTTGGGGCTCGCGGGCGCCGTCACGGGCGTCGCAGCAGCGCTCTTCAGCGGCGCTGCTGCCGCATCCTCGGCGCTCAGCAGATCGCCGATGTAGTAGTCGTCGAGCATCGCGCGCGCCTTGGTGCTGTGCAGCGCATTGAACTCGTCGGTCGCGTCCTGGCCCGCGCTGAGCGTGATGGAGTCGCCGCCGCCTGATGTTACAGTAAGGGGGGGCAGGGGGGAGGGGGGCACAGGTTAGCGGCGATGCTGCAGGGGGGTGGCGAGAAGGAGCGCGCACGCGGCGTGGACGCATGTGTGTCGGCCAGCGCTGCAGCAGGCGTTCATGGAAGCACAACAGCGACTTTCACGACGCCGACACGACCTGGCAAAGGTGGGCAGAACCCAAACCCACCCAGAGCACGGCGTATACATACCCCCCCCCCCCCTTACTGCGCGCCGCGGCCGCCACGCACCTGGGTGGTCGTGCAGGAACGCCGTCACATCGTACACGCGCCCCTCCACCGCGATCCAGCAGTCGGCCTCGCTACCGTGCCGCGCGAGCTCCGCCTCTGTAATAGGCCCCACTGCCTTCCCCTCAACCGCCTTCTTCACGGGGGCCGCCGCCGCCTTAACAGCCGCCGGCGCGGGGTCTTCGCTCTTGACCATCCACCCCCCCGGCTGCGGGCCCGGCTGCGTGGGGTGCTCGAAGCGCAGGCCGAGGTGGTTGGACGCGCCGCGCGCGGGGTGGATCTTGGCGCGGAAGTGCGAGTTGTTCATCATGCCGAGGACGTTCCACGTAAGGTCCTTGGGCTGAGTGTTCTGGCCCTGCCACGCGCGGCACGTGATCTCGCGCGCGCTGAGCAGGCGCGCAACGTCCACCTGCGCAATTTGGGGGGGGGGTAGGGGGGGGGGGGGGTGAGAACATTGCCAGGAGGGAGGTACGATGCGGTCACGTGTGAAAAAAGACATCAGGAACTGCTTGCCGCACGCGGCGCCAACGCTGCGACATGGAGCAGGTGACATGCTGGTGCAGTGTCATTACTCTAAAGGGCGCACCAATATGCGCGCGTGTGACACCACCAGCAGTGCAGCTGAGCAGAGCTGGCTGCGCACGACAAGGAGGGGCGCTCGCTCACCTTGTACTGCCAGAACGACCAGCACCAGTAGCGGCCCATGTGCCGCGGCTTCTCGGGCACGATGAGCTCCGCGAGCTCCCAAGTTGCGCCCTCGTCGAAGGAGACCTCGACGCGCGTGATGGCGAGGCCGCCGCCGGCGTACGCGTAGCCCGACATGGTGTATTCGGACTTGGCGCCGGGGCCTGCAGATAGCGCGCGCAGGGTGGGGTATGCGGTGAGATGGAGGTTGCGCTTCGAGAAACGGTTGCGAGGTGCGCAGGCGGGCAGTTGCAAGCTTCAATGTGACTGTTGTAAAACGACAGATCTCAGAATCTCAATAGTGCACTAGTGTGAGAAACTCGGGAGGTGTACATGCGATTGATGACGTGCAGTGATGTGCTCCTTATGCAGTGGACAGGCCTGACAACATGTATGCACAATATGTCCCTGTCATGTTGCAGTACAGGGGGGGGGGGGTCTCACCGGCAAGGGGGATGACCTCGTCGTGGCGCGGGTACACAATCGCCGAGTTGATGTTGAGCTCGTTGATGATGTACTGGGGCTTGTACCACCAGCCCTCGGCCAGCGCGCGCTCCGCGTCGACCTGCGGCAGTTACAAAACACGAAACCGTTAGACACGCCACCACCTCACTCATCCATCCCGCAACACATGCACACTGCTCGGGCATGAGCGAAGAGATGGCCTGAAGGCCATCGAATAATTGGGATGCTCAGGCGCAGCGAATAACAATTGCACACAGCCCAGCGGTGTTGCAGACGCAAGTGTGCTGAGTGCGTCACCTGAGGGGGGAGTACTCGGTTGTCGAAGTAGTGGTAGTGGGAGTCGGACTCCGCCTCGCCAACCGTGATGTCAGTGAGCCACTTGATCATGCGGCCGCCAATGTACCTGTGAGGGCGGGGGCAAGAATGGTGGGGATGACGTGGTCAGCAAGAGGTTATGCATGTAAGGCGCCAAACGCACCCACCGCCTCCAACCCTGCAAGACAGTGCTTAGACACCACGCGGCAGACTGTGAAACATGTCCCAACAGCAGCTGACAAATGTACGTGGCATGCAAGAGCAGCCCCGCACAGGCACTCAGGAATGCTCACAACATGTATGGACAGGAGACAAAAGGTCGCAGATCTCTAGTTATTCCCTTGTCTCTGTTGCAACAATGCATACATACGTACCCCGGGATGATGACGCGCAGCGGGTACCCGTGGTCCGGCGTGAGCTCGTGGCCGTTCATCTTGTACGCGAGCAGGACGTCGGCGGCGGGGTCCATGGCGACCTCGCGGCGGATGCTCGTGCCGTAGTAGCCGTTGGGCAGCTTGTCGGCGCCCGTCATGCACACGTGGTGCGCGCCCTCGGCATGCTCCTTGATGCCTGCGGCCGCGGCGGTTTTGCGAGCAGCAGAGGGAGGCGCGTTGAGCCGACGCGTGCGTGGCAAGCAGATCAGAGATTCCGCATGGTGAGGTGGTAGCCTGATGGGAGAGCCCCTGGAAGGGGGGCGCTCGCGTCTAGCGGAGTTCTTGGGCGATGACGAACAGGGCGTCCACCAAGGGGCGCTTGCCCCAGGCAGTTCGCAGAGCGAACAGATTGTGGAGTTGTGCGAGCGCCATCTCTGTCACCCGCACTCGAGTGCACAATGTGCTTCTGCACACGCCCTCCTCATGACGCTCAAGCCGCCAGAAGATGATGCTGCAGACGCACGACGACAACGACTGAGCAGTGCTGCACTGCGACGCGCCGCCCTACTGACAACGCTGATGCTGCGCTACAATGCTGCACCATGGCCGACAGCTGAGCAGCGCTGCGCAACGCTCTCTCACCTGCGTGCGCGAGCACGTCGCGCAGCCACACGCCCGTCCACATGGCCGTCGACACGGCGGCGGGGCCCCACGAGAAGCCGAGCCCCTGGCGCACCATGTTCTCCTCCTTGCGCCGGTTGCCCGCGCAGACGAGGGTCACGGGGAGCGTCACCTCCGGCAGCGCGCCGCCGCGCAGCCAGTCCATGGTGAGCTCGAGCGGCGTCGACACGGCGCCGCCAACGCGCAGCACGTGCGCGTCAGCGCTCAGGCGCGGCACGGCGCCGTGGTTGCGCACGTAATGCAGCGATGCGGGCGTGATGAAGCCGTGGTTGTAGAGGCGGTCGACGGGGGGCTCGACGTTGAAAGGGTGGCGCCCCGTGAGGCGCACGAGCTCCGGGTGGCGCGGGACCCAATCGTCCGGCGTGCCCTGTTGATTTGGTTTCATGGGGGCGGGGGGGGGGGGGGGGGGGGGGGGTGATGTGAGTGAAATGTGCAGGCGTGGGAGTGAGATTGCCGTGCGGCGTGCGGTAGTAAGTGCGCAGTGCTTTTGTTTTTTTGTGACGCTGCGTCATGAACAGGTTGGTGTCGACAGCGCTGGGCGCTATTGCTTTTGCACTTGTCATGGAGTGGTTTGACTGACGTTTGTTCTCTGCCTGCGGTGCTGCATGTGTGAGTGTGCATGCACGCTGTGAGAGTGGCGCACACACTAGGACTACCTGAGCACTGAGAAGTGTAGTGTGCGAGGGGCTACTTTCAGAATGTACAACTGAGGTGCTTTGAGCAGGTGGCAGACAAGCTGAGGTGCTTTGAGCAGGTGGCAGACAAGTATACACGTAGACTCACGCCCACTCTTTGTAAGATCTCATGATGTGTATGGCCTGATGCATGGTGGCGCGTAAGCGGGTAGCCAAATCATCATGCAGGTTGCGAACCCACGAGATCAGCAAACGTGGATGCCTCTGCGCAGCCTGCTCTAGTCGCGAGAGGGGTATGCACGGCATAAATTCTACGCAGCAGGCAGACAGCGACATGCAGGATGCAAAGGTGCGAAAAGCGCTGCAATGGGTACGTAGAGCGCAGGTTTAGGATGCCGTCCGACAGCCAACGCGTCACAATGGGCCGCGGGCTTCGTTTCAGAAGTGTGTGTGCTTCAACTTTCAAGTATGCGCGACACGATGGTGTAGGTTCTGTCATCGATGGTAGCACTCGAGTACCGTCACAAAAGCGTGCTGACCTGATCCTTTGCGTCAATGTCCACGACCTCCTCTGCTGGCGGCATGAACGTCGGCTCATAGTACCGGCTGCCCTTTATCCTGGCCAGCACCGCGTCCTGCTTCTCTGGACAGCTGGACTGCACGGCTCCAGTCACGGGCTTTCCCTTCGTCATGGCCACCATCGTGTGTAGTGAGTGTGCTGCTCCCTGCTCTGCTGTGTACAGTACAGTACCACTGCGCTGTATTGTGTAAAGCGCGTGTGTGTGCTTTGCAGAGCTGGTGGAGAGTGAACACCCTCTCACGCGACGATGGCAGCTCCTGCAGTGCTTCCAGACGCTTGCATCAGACCTTCACCCCTCCTGCCGTCCCGGGTTAGCATGCGTGGTGAAAGTCATCTCTAAGGTACCATCTACTTCCCTTACCGGTTCACAACTTCCGCATCAGTCACTTCCCCCGAGAATCGAAGCATTTTGCTGGAAGGAGATGTTCATGGAACTTCCACTCGAAACGGTTCTTTTAATCCTTGTGAAAAAGCCTCTGAAACGCACAGGGGTCGATGTGTATTGTGCCGCTTAGCAGCGAGCATCACAGCGTGTCTTGCTACAGAGATCGCGTGTGCCGCTAAGCGATTGCCCCCGTTTTCAGCCTGACTGAATTCACGTGAATTAACTATGGGACTGTTCACTTCACTGTGCTCACCCTCTTGCATGATGTATGTATACACTCTGAAGTACACGTGATGACGTGCTACCGGTCCCGATTAGGCACATGACGGTAGTGGCATTGGCTGAACATGAAGACGACAGGACAAGGGCTAAGACCATGCACCATGCCCTTGCAGCTTTTCAGGCAAGGAATGTGTGAAACATTGTCTGAAAAGAGGTTCCTGTGCAATGAACTTTCAGAGACATGAGACCAGTATGCGGCTGGTGGTGGTGCAGCTGTATCAGCTATGATAGCATACATGTATGCTCACCATTGTGAGGCTGCGACGCATGCAAGTATAGATAGCGGACAACAATCGTCAATTGCAATACTGGTGTAGATTGTGTGCCTCAGGTTGTGCTGTGCTGAAGCTGTCGTCACAACTTTTGCACATCTTGACTAGGAGACGAGTGCGCTGTATGTGTGCCGCGTGGGCAGGCTCTTAAAGACCGGCACACTGCTGCTGATAAATGACAGGTGCCTACGAATGCCGTTGACTGGACCTACCATGCTTGCTACTCGGTGTTGTGTGAACATGGCTCTGCAGTGTTGTTCCGAATCATTGGCGTCCGCCGCTGCAAGAGCTGCTGGGTTCACGCACGTGCATGGTAGGCAGATTACTGGCATCAGCTGGTGCTGTGGCAGCCGTAGCGTCCGCAGCTTGGACCGCCACACCCTGAGAGTAAACCCATGCCTCTTTCAAAGTTGGCAGGGGTAGCAATTGACTGAGCACTGCTGTACTTTGCTGCAGAATGCTAGGCTAGGCGCTGCTGCCTCCTGTTGGTCCTGAGCGCTGATGCAACGTGCCACTGCACGCGAGCGCTGTCACCGAGAGTTGCAGCAGAGCACTGCAGCCTCGCCCGCTGCCTTCTGTGGCCACAGCTGCTGTCACGCTGGCGACCGCTGGCAGTTCCCGCAGCGTGCGCGGCACGCGGGCGAATCACACAGCAGCTGCTGCCGCATGATCGCAGGGGAGCGACAGCCGCTGTTGCTGGGGGCGCCACACCGTACTGCCCCTGTTGCCGTGAGCACCACCATCGCGTTGGCCGCCTGTTTCGACCGCAACCGCTCCTCCCCCGACAGCGGCACATGCAGCGCCAGCAGATTCCAGCAAGGCAGCAATACACGCTTAGACCTTCGGTGTTGCCGCCGCCGGCGCTGCCGCCTGTCTTGCTGCCACCGCTTACGCAGCCGCCGCTGACGCCGCTGCCCTGCTGCCTGCTCCATCGCCCGCGCACGTTGCGTTGTCGCGGCAATCCGTGTCAGTGCTTAGACTCGTACGCGCAGTCCGGATCCGTTGATGCGCTTCGCACAGCTGCAGCCGTGGCAGACGCGCGCGCGCAGTGGCGGCGGCAGCAAACCAGGCCTGGCAACGTTGCGCGGCACCTCGTTTTGCCCCTGGCATGTGGTGCGCAGCTGTTTGAGGACGCAGTCGCACTTGCGCAGCGCGGGTGGCAAACAGCGCCACTGCGCTTGACAGCATCAGCCCCCATTGGCTTCCCTCCCCTTGAGCGGGCAGCTGCAACAGCGATGCGAGACTGCGCAGCGGCGGCTGCACCCCGCTCTGCGTCATTCAGCCCCCGTAACGGTCTGACTCACTCAGCACATGTGCGCTTGCGCAGCCTCTCGGGTAGGCCCGTGAGCTACAGAGGCAGCAGCGGCAGCGGCGCAGAAGCGGCGGCGGCGGCGGCAAACAGGGCCGCGCGCCTGGCAACGTCGCGCGGGCTGTCGCCGCCTCTGTAGAGGGTGGAGCCAATGGCAAAGCCGCTCGCGCCTGCACAGCGCTCAGTCGCAAGCAGCGCAAGCAGCAGCGCTCTGCGTCATACTGCTGCTGGCGCCAGGTCAATCCACCCGCAGCAAAAATTGCAAGTACAATTGTAGTATGGGGGGTACCAGCATGGGTTTGTGCCGGAGTGAGGCCACCGCAGTACCGTGAGCGCAGCTAGCAGAGCAGAGCTGGCGTGGTGGGGCGTCGCACGCAGCACAAGAAACAAGCCACAGATCATGTGCCAGCGACAACAACACAATTGCCATGCGCCAGCAGGCAGCCTGAGTGCCCTGGCTTGCGCGCCAGTGCACAGTGTCATGGGACCAAAGTAACGTTCACTGAGAACTTGTCAGCAAAGCAGTACATACCTGCATCAATTAAACTCTGCAGCGACTCCGGCTCCAAGCCCCCGGCGGCAATGACTGGCACGTGCTCCATGACTCCCCCGAGCCCCCTGATCCCCCGCAGCGCGCCCGCGCCCACTGACGCGGCGGGGAACAGCTTGAGCGCTGTCGCACCCATGTCGAGCGCTGACGCCGCATCCGCTGCTCCGCGCACACCTGCCCCGCAGAGGGAAGCAGCAACAGTTTGGAGGTCAACTGATGAATGGGAACGCCGCGCATTCGTCAGCAGCCGCTCGCCTGGCTGGATGAGACGAGCGCCGCTGTGCGCGTGTGGAGCGCTGACACAGCGCGCGTGCACCTGGCAGCGGACAGTGCATGCTGCACCGCCAAGACATAACTGGAGTGGTGTGAGGGATACGCACAAATAGTAGCGCTCTCACGACGCCTTGTTGCACGCGCGGGCGGCGACTGATGCGCGGCCTCGATGAGCACCACGCAAGTTAGTGCTGATGCCAGCACCTGACAACTCGCCCAACATGTGCTGCACGCTCCGGAGCAGATATGCGCCAACGCTCTGGTGGAACTGCGCCGTACTCCATGGCAGCGCAGCTACGGTCGTCAGACCTGACATGCTGCTGTGCTTTTGTGCCTCATCCGCTCCACCCATAACCACACAAAGCCCTGGCTGACGCATTCCTCCGTGGAGCTAACAAATGCGGGCAGCAGCAGGCACCTGCTAGTACAGGCAACAAACATCTCTGCGGTTTTGGGTCTGTCCGCTATTGTGACTGCAGCTACGCCGCACCTGGCAACCTAGTGATGCCGCGCCCTGCCGCGGCGGCGATCACCTCCGCGCGCGCCTCAGTGGAGCTGACGAAGTGCGCGCCAGCGGCACGCGCCATCTAGCACAGGTACTAAGCAACTCTACGGTTTTGGGTTTGCTGTATTTGTAACCGCACCCGCAACGCACCTGGCAAACTGGTGATGCCGAGCGCTGCCGCGGCGGCGACGACCTCCGCGCGCGCCTCCGTGGAGCTGACGAAGCGCGCCCCTGCAGCGGCCGCAGCGCGCACCGCGTCCGGCGACGAAACGCTCGAGGCGCCCACCGTAAGGAGTTGTTGCTGCCCAAAGGTTGAGGCGAGCGTCGCGATGGAGCGCGCGAACAGCGGCGTGTCGGCGGTCACGGACACGGCGTTGAAGCCCGCGGCCGCGAGCGCGTGCGCTATCGCTGCCACCTGGCGAGGAGCGCGTAGATGCGTGTGTGGGTGGGGTGATGTGGAGCGCATGTAAGGGTCGAGCGCTGGTGCCTGGCGCGGGGTGCTGTGCCAGTCCGCACGGTGTGTGATGATGAGGCGCGGCGCGCTGCGCATGATAGAGGGGTGTGCATGCAGTCGACGAGAGGCTATGCCATGCATGTACACGGAGCGGTATAGTTTAGAGGAGCGTTTAGCGGCACCGCCTGCGGACATTGAGGCCCGCAGCCAACAGTGAGTCTACCATGGCCGTTGCCTGTTGAGTTGTAAGGTATGAGCGTCGTACATCAGACAACGCCAGGTTGGGTGTGATATACAGTGAGTCTACCATGGCCGTTGCCTGTTGAGTTGTAAGGTATGAGTGTCGTACATCAGACAACGCCAGGTGGGGTGTGATATAGTTACCCCCAGTAATTTATTGAAATACTGGGGGTAATTATATCAGGGTGTATCATGCTTGAGTATATACCAGCCTTTCGCATCAAAAAAGCAGGCACAAGGTGTCGGGGAGCATATACGGGCCTGAGGCCGGGGGATGCACTTCGTGATCACGTGCACTTCATTCTCACCTCATGAGGCTGCACGCCCCTGAGCACAGCCAGCAAGGGCCTGGGCGGCAGATAGCATTGCACGCCGTAAACTCCCAGCACCAATAGCAGAGCAACAAGTCGCACCGCTCGCATAATCCAGAGACAAAGATCTCCAGCTCCACCAACCCAGTTCGCAAGCGTCCAAGCGCAACTTCACGATTAGGAGGCTCCGATTCGTGACAGCTGAGGCGATTTGTTGTGCCTTGTGTGGATCTTCAGATGAATAAACTTCAAGATCAAGTTGCACTTGTGAAGATCTCGTGCTCTGAGCGTGCTGACCGTGCCTGTTTTTAATTGGCGAAGGAACAACTCACGTGGTTGAGAAGACGACAGATTGTCGCTATCGCCATGCGCTGGTGAATGCCGCCTAGTGCATATCATCTACGGCAGGAATGCGCCAATATGGCAACGACACGACGCCGACACACGGACAGCCGGATTGGATGCAAGAGCACAGTCGCATGAGCAGATGGACACGCTGGCTGCCCCGGCTGACGGCCGATAGGGCCTGGCTGGTGTTCTTCCTGCCCGCGCTTTTCAGCTATCTATACATGCTGCGCAGTCAGCTCAACACGAAGCAGACCCTGGGCAGCGTGGAGAGGCTGTCCCCTCTGCTGGACGAGCTGATTGATCCTGCAACACGAATAGAGGTCAGCAAGTGTCACGCAAACATTGGTTCGCCAAGTGCTTGCTAGCAAACGTTACCGCCGGCTTGACTTCTGCCGCTGCGCACAGTAAAAGCTGAATTCAGTGATGATGTTTTGCCAATTTGATGCACTGAAGACCCCAGCGCCTTCTCTGCCGTGAGACTGCCGCCCCCTCTGTTGACTTCCACATCTTTTGTACACATGCTGTACCGGCTGAACCGTGTGGTCAGAAAGAAATGCCTTGTTGCACACGAAAGAGTTTTGTCATGCGTGCTGTCCCCAGTTGTGTGTCTGCCCGCATGCAACATTGAAATCCTTACCACCGCACTCACTGCCTACACCTTTCCACCCACGCCTCAGGTCGTCGCGGAAGGGTTCGGATGGGCGGAGGGGCCGGTGTGGGTATCAGACAAGGAGCAGGGCCGCGAGTACCTGCTCTTCAGCGACGTCGTGAACAACAGAGTATGGAAGTGGGAGGAGGGAGGGGGGCTGTTCACGCTGGGCAAGACGGTGTTTCTGGAGCGCAGCGGCTGCAGGTACGGTGAAGCTCTACATAATAGGCTTGGGTGAGGTGCACGTCGTCTGTGATGGCAGACTTTTCAGGCATGCTGGTTGGAACTGGCGCAGCGGATGTATGCTCTGATGGCAGACGCAGGCGCTCACTGTGACTGCGCGGAGCATTGTCCTGCAATCACTGCCAGACTGTGCAAGTAAAAGCGAAGCTGAGAGCTGTGGACTGCAGGCTATTCACCAGTGGCGCTAGCAGAGTGCAAGACTCGCGTTGGACCGCTGCCCATCCTGAGCCAGTCTGCAATGTAGTGTGAGTACTGTATGACCCTACAAGCTCATGTACATGGCATGGTGTGGCGCAGCGCAAACTAGCCTGTTGTACATGCATGCACCACTGTCCACCTCAGCATGCACGCTTGAAGTGCGTGGGTCTACAGTGCGTGGGCTCTTGTGCATATGTACACCACCGAGCACTGCTGCAGACAACACAATTCGAGCCTACATCAACCTATCTCTTCATTCAAGTCGAGTGTTGATGATGCGACTCTGCCGCGTATGTGTTGCATCTGCAATCAGGACTGATGCTGAGCGCTGCGCGCAGCTGAAGGAGCCCGGCGCGAATGGGCTCGCACGCGTACCCGCTTCCCTCGTCGGGAATGACAATGACGTCGTGCTGGCAATGTGCGAACATGGCGAGGTAATTGCCAGCTGATAATCATGAAAGACTGCTGCGCTTCATGAGCGAATACTGCCAGGTAACTGCCGACTGCTCATCGTTACCACCCTCACCATCATCAGCAGCAGCAGCAGCAGCAGCAGCATCACACTGGCATGCTTGATAAACACGGCAGTAATGCAGCGGCATGATGCGTGATCGCCAACTTTCGATGTGGCGAGGTGTCGCTGTACCGCCTTTGACACCTCTTGCTTGAGGTGTCTCAGACTTCTTTTTTTTTTGGCTTCACTCAACACCGCTCTCCCCATGCTTGTGCTACGCAGCTGCGCGCTTCTGTGCCTCTAGTAATGACCATATGCGAGTGCAAGAAGGCGTGTGCACCGCAGCAGCTGCGATGACGCAGCTCACAACCACTGCTGGCTGCACGCTATGCAACGCCGTGGAGCATCAACACTCAGCACACTGACGCATCAGCACTGCAAGCTCTGCCGTCGCCAGCCCCCATGCCATGAAGATGGCCTGTAACCGTGCACACATAAGTCCGCGGGGAAGCTGGGAGCTTCATGTGTCTCCCTTGCGCTGAGGCGTGCCCTTGTGACTGAGCACTGTGCGAATAGCACTCAGTGTGCCCTCATGTGGGCCTCCATGTACATCGTTAACTGCCTCTGACATGCATTCATGAGTGCCTTTAGTGCAGTTGGCAGCCGACCATCGAGCGCGTTTCGCCCCGTGCGACCGCGCCACAGCGGCGCACGTGCAAGCACTATGAAGATGTCACTTTTGAGCAACTCCTCCCTCACGCGCTTGCACGCGGCCTCCTTATATACGTCGCCAATGGCGGCTGACCTTCGAGCTCACGCGTCCGTGTGCCTTAAGTGCTGTCATCGGCTGGCAGTCGAGCGCGCGTTGCGCCCCGCGCGACCGCGCCACGGAGGCGCGCGCGTGAGCACCATGCGGCTGTCGCTTTCCCCCACTTGTACAAGCTGTGTCGGCTGCGATGCGCGCTGCTAGCGTAGGCTGACCGTCGAGCGCGTTCGCCCGTGTGCCCGTGTGCCGCAGCGGCGCGTGTCCCTGATGCGGCCCGACGGGACCAAGGTGGCGCTGGCCACGCACCACGACGGCAGGCGCCTCAACAGCCCCAACGACCTGGCCTTCGGCAAGAACGGTGAGCGCTGCTGCAACGCGCTGCTCATCCGCTTAGGGTCAGGGTTAGCGCACGTGACGTACGCTCGCTGCAGCGTTTGTGCTGCACCTAGACCCGCAAGGCCTCGCAGCGGTAGGCAACAACGGCGCAGGCATGGGGTATGCTGGTCATGCGAGGCGCGCGCAACCGCAGCAGCAGGCGGGGCTGCCAGGCGCGGCTGGCCACCGCAAAAGGCGGTTGACACGTGAACTGCGATGCACGCCATGCGGCAGTGCTCAAACAGTCGACCGCCGCGGGCGACCATGCAGCTGCGTCGGCTGTGTGTATGTATGCGCGTAGATGATGCAGACAAGTTCATCGGCGCTCACGCCTGCGCGCAAGCGCTGTACTTCAAAGTATAAGTTCCACCTTTCTGCGTATAACTTCCACCTCTCTGCATTTTGTCGCACGTGTGAAAGACGCTGAGCATTGTCTCACGCCTAATGACCATACATCGGCAGCCTGTTTACACCAGGTTTCTGGGTTCCATGAGAGTTTAGAGTGTGTGCTGGGTTTGTTCCACGACGTGGCGCTGGCAGCTGCATCCGCAGCGTCCTCCATACACTCCTTTGCAGTGCCAGGCATCTGGCAGCCTCTGGCACTCAACTTTCAAAAGCCAGTTGCGAGTGCTGCTCGATGTCACTGGCGCGGCCACTTGCAATGGCTGTGCTACAGCAACAGGAAGAACATTCCCCTGCATCAACTACACATGGTGACGTGCCACTCTGCATCGACCCGCCCCCTCGATGTCACTGCCGCGGCCACTCGTAATGTCTGTGCCGCAGCAACAGGAGTCACACTCTTTTCCCTGCTTCAACTTCACATGGTGACGTGCCGCTCTCCATACGACCACCGCGGGGGGTGCCTCCTCCAGGCAACCTGTACTTCACGGACTCGTCGTACTGGCTACACTACACCCCCTTTATTCAAGCACACATGGTGACGTGCCAGCCTATGTATCCCCCCCCCGGTGCCCCCAGGCGACCTGTACTTCACGGACCCGTCCTACGGCCTGAACGAGCTGGAGGCGTCGCCGGAGCGCGAACTCGACGTCAACGGCGTGTACAGGATCCGCGCCGCGCACGTCAAGAAGACGCTGCTCCTGCGGCACGACGGGCCGGCGCTGGCGACGGACGGCCTTAAGAAGCAGCAGCAGCAGCAGCAGCGGGACCTGCAGCAGGGTGATGCTCAGCAGCAGCAGGGGGCGGTGGAGCTGCTGGAGGGGGACATGTCTCGCCCGAACGGCATCGCGTTCTCGCCGGATTTTGACGGGTATGTAGGCTGCGACGCGTACGCCTGTAGCGACGGCGGCGCATTGCCGCATGCATCTGTGAGACAGCGGCTGCGGGCTGCGACCGCAGTGTGTGCATCTCTTGCTGAGCGTATCGCCGCGTGGTCAGCAGCATGCCGCAGTGTTCCTCGCTCGAGGGAGACTGGGACGCGACCATTGTGTGGGTTCTGCAGCCTCCACCCTTGCAGCAGTGCCGCTGAACCACGGCACGCGCTTCATCGGCTTTGTGCACTAAAGATCACACTATGCTCATCCAATTGGCCGGTGTTTTGCTGTGTCTGATGCCGGTACGTGTCCCTTTTTTTGGCACTCAGGACGCAGGCCACCCCTGCACTACTGCCATGCTCTGTACATTCGGTGGTGGCCGTGTGTCGCGGCTGCGCGCTCTCGCGGCGCCGGCCGCTTCATGTTCAGCTTTGAAGTACGCCGCTAACCGGCCCCTGGAGAGTCACTCCCTCGCTGTCTGCGCTCAACGCATTGCGTACTGGCAATGAGCGCAGTGAACTTCTGTAAAAGTCACCGAGGCTTGGCATCTTCAACTAGAGATGACTCATAGCTATTGAGATGGCTAAGACTATGAAAACAAATCAAAACATCGTAGAGCTCCCAGTGACAAGGTGCGGTTGGCCGTCATATTGATTGCCTTCCACCAAGAACCGTGGTCGCCGCTGCTGCGGCAATTGGCCACCACGAGTCAAACAGCATTGTACGCGTCCCCGGCTCGCTCGCCGCAGGCTGTACGTCGCCAACTCGGACAGGGCGCGGCCGCACGTGCGCGCGTACAAGGTCTCTAAGAGCGGGCGCCTGAGCGAGGGGCGCGTGTTCTTCGACGCGACCCCCCTCGCCGCCGGCCGCGTCGGCAACCCCGACGGCCTCAAGGTGGACGCCAAGGTACCTACTCCCGCTGCAGAAGTACGTGATTCGCCCTTGTTGTGTGTGCAAGGTTTGGTGGCCGAGCCATGGCACCGCATGCGGCGCGACTGATTTTGCTTCAGTGATGAGTTTGACACGTGGTATTTGATGCGGCCCCCCTAGCCGCCCGCGGCATCGGCAGCCCCGACGGCCTCAAAGTGGACGCCAAGGTACGTGACGCAGCAACGCGCATGAGCGCTCCTTTTGCGTTTGGGGCTCGATGATCGAGCCATGACGCCGCATGCGGCGCGACTGATTTGCTTCAGTGATGAGTTTGACATGTGATATTTGATGCGACCCCGCTCGCCGCCGGCTGCGTCGGCAACCCCAACGGCCTCAAAGCGGATGCCAAGGTACATCGCGCAGCAGCAGTGCGCAACGTGCAATGTGCTTGCTTTGGAGCACGCAGACTTCCTGGTGTACAGATGATGCTCGCAAACGACGGCGGCACCATGCTAGTAACGCTCACCCTAACCCTAACCTGGCACTTTCAACAGGTGGCCTGAAGGTAAGACTCAAACTTAAACCCTCACACCAAACTCGCACTTCACATGATGCAGTGCTATGTAGAAGTTGCGCTGCGTCGGTGCCACGGCTTCAAGGCATGCATGCGCGCTCTTCGCAGCGCTGCTTGTGTCTCCAGAACGCAGCACACCTGATGGTACAATGGCGGGGTACGGACGCGTGTTTGTCAAGCCTTGAAGTGCTGACTTGGTGGCATTGCGTGCCCCTTGTACTTTTTATTGATTCTGGCTCAGGGCGCGAAAAAGCCCAGATGAACGGCATCTAAACTTGCTGCACGGAATCTACACGTCATGTGACAGTCTGAAAGTGTCTCAATGATAGCCACTCAAACGACGCCCCTTGTACTTTTTATGCCCCTTGTACTTCTATCGAGTGCCCTTGCAGCTGAAACCAGGTGTTTGTTGGCTTTGCTGTTTGTTGCACAGCGCACTGTGGCCTGCGAGGTGGCCTGTATCACTTGCCGTGGTCCACGGCGCGCTGGCAATACGACGCAACCTGGTAGAGCGTGCATAATTGCCGGGGCCGGGGTGGTTGAGCCACAACACCCCATGGCCCAGTGCGAACTTGTTTACCAAGGTACTGAAACAGAGACTACTATGATCATTTGCCAAATGTCAAGCGCACTATTAACGCCACGTTTTCTGATGTATTCTGCATCACAGGGGAACGTCTTTGCCACCGGGCCGGGGGGCGTGCTCATTCTTTCCCCCAAGGGAGAGCATCTCGGTACTGTTTTGACGGGCGTCAAGACGGGGAATGTCGCGTTCGGCAGCGACGGTTATCTGTACATTACGGCCAATGACATGTTACAAAGAGTCAAATTACGACGATCATGAAACTTCATGACCCCTGCCCCTATCGCTCGCTCTTGCTGCATCACTCTTTGCCTTTGCATTTGGTATTGTGCGAAGGGCATCAGCGCATGATGGATGATGCAACTTGACGACGACAATGTGCATGCGTTTTGAGTGCGAGCGTGCTGTTTATTGCGCGGGCAGTCGTTGATGGTAGCAGTAGTGTTTGCACAGGTAGTGCGGCCTCTTCAATGATGATCAACATTAATGCTGTAGTTGGATTGCATTGTATATGCCTGCGCTTGTCCACACAGCGTGTACCAGCAGTCAGTGTCATGCGTTGCGCTTAGCATGCGCTACCTGTGAATATGAAAGGCCATGCAACTGTTTCAAGTGACAGCTGCTCAGGCGAAGATGTATGAGAAGTGTGCACTGTCTGCACAGGCCGTCTACCATATGGCGCCGGCGCGTGGCACAAAGCTGGGTTGGCCCGCTGTGTATCACGCTGAGTACCTAAGGCACACACGTTGCTTGTGCTGACGGAACAGTTCTGCGTCACCTACCACAACATCTGGTTGCGCGGTTGCTTGCAGCAGTGGGCATGCCTCAGCTGGCTACCTACTGTAGTATGTAGGTAAAGCTTGGCCTTTCAGGGGACAAGGCTCAGGGTGGGGGGGGGGGGGCAGTAGATTAGGGCTAACCCTAACCCTACATATCTCCTTTCAGAGAAGTTCACTTTGCAGATCATGAACTTTTTTTTTTCACTGAGAGGAAGACGCACCACTCTGTCCAAGCCACGACATCTGTGATGCTTTCCGCCATGAAACCAGCGCTGAGGGTGGCCTCCCCCCTCGCCACCAGGGCTCTGGGCCTGGAGGCTGCACGATCTTTCTCCAGCTCCAGATCTGCCCAGGCGAAGGTGCGTATTTGCTGCACTTGCTGATGAGATAGCATTAATGTATTGCTTTTGCATGTAACCACCTGATGCATAGCTAAGAGATGAGTATGCTGGTGCCATGTGGGCTCTCTTGGCCGGCTGCGGGAGTCAGGCGCGAACTTCTTCGCTTTTTCCGTGCCGCTGCGAGCCCGACGAGATCCACTCATGTTGCCCTGTCCTCTGCCCTTGTGCCTTCCAAAATAAAAGTCGAAGGCTTTCGTTGGCACTCCTACACGCTTGCATTGAGCTTCAGACCCATGGACTAGCAAATGTGTAGTGTTCTGTTCAAGTGGGTTTGCTGAAGCTCCGCCACCACAACTGTCGGCCGCTCTTTGGTACGCCTCAGCCTGGGGCTGCCTAGCTCAAACTCTCAAAGGAAGCTGGACACACTTCAAATGCAAGAGGTTGCTTCTGCTGACATCACATTACGATTCTCTGACGTTTGTTGCAACTTACACCAAGCATGGACAACATCAACTGCGTTGCCTCCGTGCGTGCTGTGAATGTCTGCACAGGTGACCGTGGTGGGAGCTGCTGGCGGCATTGGACAGCCCTTGTCTCTGCTGCTGAAGCTCAGTGGCAAGGTGCGCACTCGAAGTCTTGCTTCTTCTCAGCTCCTCGGTTCTGTAAAGCAAATGAATTTATGTAGTGAGCTGATGTACACAGCCCCGCAATGGAGAACATAAACTTGACAGGATACTCATGAAATTCAACAGCAGGGCATACAAATTCATCAAGATGGTAAGCTGCTGAGCATTACGTTCCCTGAGTGGGCCAAGCAGCTTTGCTGACTATATTGCCCAGCAGCTTGTGATATAGTTCAAGTGCCGCATTTCGACGGAGCTGGTCCAATGCCTGTAGTGCAAGCACAGAACTCAACTACTACCTGTCGTCAGGACAAGATCCACAGATCTCACTGGCATATGATGGTCAGGGTGTGCGCTTGTATTGACAGTTGAGTGCAGCATTATTGTTGACTGCATCGCACTTGATTTCTGCACGCAACAGCCAAACAACACAGGTGCTGCTGCAGCATTGGTGTTGCGGCATGTAGGCTGGGATGTTACTGTTCAAGGTTGCTGGTCGATCAATGTCACGCTGCTCTTCACATACGAGTTGAAGTTGCCAGTCACGACAGTGGCGCAGTGCTACTCCGATTAATTATGCTTACACCAGTGCGCAAAGCATGACATCGTAGTCGTAGTTGAAGTGAGAGGGCGTTTGAGAGGCCACTTGCACCTCACAGTCAGCAAATATAATAATGGTGGCACTCTTCGACTCGTAGCCAATTGCTGCAGCTGCGGAGACCACGGTTATTTGTGGAAGGCACTCGTGGCTAGCCACACCTTGTCACCTGGAGGTATGAACTTGAATTTCTTTCCGTAATTGCTGCAGAACACTGAACCAGAAAACAGCACATGCGGGTTCTGGTCCCTGCCACACTCGCCGTCTCGTCCAATGCGGAAATCTCATCGTCACCAGTGCTACGACACATTGACCAGCATGCTGATGGGGATGCCCGCATTGCAACAAGCATGCTGAAAGTTACCAATGTAGCAACAACTTTTTTTTGCCCCAACTAAAGATGGAGGGCATCACTGGCAATGCGCTGGAGGGTCATTCTGATTCTGGAAGACACCTACGGATGTATGTGTTGCCAGGATCAAGCCACCCTTGTTTGGCTTCCAACAGCACGAGAGAACTGTTTAAGGCCTCATCAACCGCGGCACGCATCCCACTCGCATGACTCCCTTCACAGGTGGACCACCTCTCTCTATATGACCTGGTGGGAACGCCCGGTGTGGCAGCGGACCTGAGCCACTGCAACACCAACGGGAAGGTGACGGGGCACAAGGGGGCCAGCGAACTCAAGGCGGCGCTGCAGGTAAGCGCTGTACTTCAAGTGTGAAGTTTGTGACCACGCTATCATGATGTGATGCTGGCAGCGGATTTGAGCCACTGCAACATTAGCGGGCAGGTGACTGGGCAAAGGATCCCAACTGGAGGCAGCGCGCAGGTCTGTATGTACTTCAAGAGTGAAGTATGTGTATGTAGGCAGTGAATCATGACGCGATGTCGTCGTTGATCTGTTTGAGATGGCGTCGCATCATGTGCGTGTTGTGGTACCTGAGCCACTGCAACACCAGCGGGAAGGTGACAGGGCATGAGCGGCCCCAGCGATAAGAAGACGCTGCAGCTATGCATATGTGATGAGTCGCAACGGTATTGTACCGTTGGGTTGGGTGACATGCGCGTCAGCTCATGTATGCGCCATACTAACAGACCGGCGGTGCTTCAGTCTGGATGTGAACGACCTGGGCGCGAGGAGCTTGCATAGTGAGGCGAACGCGGTGCTGTAGGTGCAGTGCGCAGTGCGGTCACATTGCGTACGAGAGACCGACTTAGCAGCCTCAGGTCATGCAGAGACTATACCAGTGAGTACCAGCGATCACAGTACCCCGACGCCAGATGCGCTTTCATTGGCCTGCGGACGCAGGAGCAGGTGCTTGTGGTACGTCTGCTGATACTTGCTGTAGAGCCTGCTGTAGCAGCCGCTTACACAATTTGGTGGACACAGAGCGCACCGGGCGCGCTGACACTGTCAAGGTGACCTCAGGCATACGGCAGTAGTATATGTGGGACGCCCGTTAAAGCTGATGTGACTGATGTGACTGATGTCGATCACGTACTACGAGTATCGTTTTGCACTCGTCTGTTCACTGTACATGGTTTCTCTATGTGCATGTGCATCACATGTATACCTTGGATGTGTATGATGTTGATCTGTGCTGTTCAAGTCTGGCGATTAAAGTCTGGCTCCAAGTCAGCGCTCACCCATATCGCGCTCGCGCCGTTAGTGCTGCTAGATGCGCATATACGCATCATACGCACTCTGAAGCATGATGTTGAAGTCTGGCTGTTAAAGTCTGGCTCCGAGTCAGTGCTCACCCATATCGCCCTCGCGCCATTGCTGCTGCTTGATGCACATATGTCATATCTGCATCATATGTACTTGCGGTATGATATTGATATCTGCTGTTGATGTCTGGCTCCAAGTCAGTGCTCTCCCATATCGCCCTCGCGCCGTTGCTGCTACAGGGCGCAGGACGCCGATGTGGTGGTCATACCCATCACATACTTCAAGTATCATATTTGCACTGCTTGTCTACTGTCCATCGTTACTCAATGTGCATATGCATCACGTGTATACCTCGGATGATGTACTTAAAGTATGATGTTGATCTGTGCTGTTGAGGTTTGGCGTCGAGTCAGTGCTCACCCACATTCCCCCGCGCTGTTGCTGCTGCGGGGCGCAGGACGCGGACGTGGTGGTGATACCAGCGGGAGTGCCGCGCAAACCGGTGAGCGATGATGCTCAGCTGATGCTGCTGCTGCTGCTGCTGCTGCGTTTCTTTCTCATGGACTCCGGTTCGCGCTGGGGCTGCACGATCATTTTTAGCCGCTGGTCAAAGATTGTTTTGAAGTACACTTTGCCATGTGTTTCACATGGGAACTGGTGTGCACTGCGTTCGCACGGTCGCCGCTGGTCTAAGGTATACTTCTTGAGGAATGTGCGCTCCCATCGTACGGCATACGCGATTGGCACCGATGACTGTACATTGTGTCGTCATTGCTCGCGCTGTCTCGCCTTAGCTGCTGCGTGTACACACGAGAAGTCTCCGCACTGTAGCGAGCGAGAGATTATTCTTTATTCTTTTAAGTCCAGTATTTACATGTTTTGTGTCTCAACAAATTCCTCTGCCCCCCCCCCCCCCCCTCTTGCTAATGCCAAGGCATCAGTATCTACATGCTCTTGTGTTTCAACAAAGCCCTCTACCCCCCCCCCTCTTAAAATGCGGTTTGACCAAGTACATGCGTGTGCCACAGCATTGACATGTTTGTGTCCCAACAAACCCCTCTGCCCCCCCCCCCCCCCCCCTCTTGCTGACGGTATTTTGACTGAGTGTATATACCGTCCACATGCTTCATGTCTCAACAATACACCCCCCCCCCCTCTCGCTGACGCCAGGGCATGCCAATCTCTTCAACACCAACGCAGCGTTTGCTGCCCGACTAAATGAGCATGCTGCTGCATCTGTAGACATGCTGTGTGTCACCACCCCCCACCCCACCCCCCCTCGTGCTGACGCACATGCTTTGTGTCTCAACAACCCCCCCCCCCCCCCCCCTTCCCCCTTTCTTGCTTATGCCAGGGCATGACCCGCGACGACCTCTTCAACACCAACGCGGGCATCGTCAAGGGCATTGCGGAGGCGTGCGCGGAGGCGTGCCCCAAGGCGCGCTTCCTCATCATCTCCAACCCCGTAAACAGCACCGTGCCCATCTTCGCAGAAGTGAGTCGCCTGTGGCAGCCTGAAGGTCGATATTTAGTGGCAGCATGCTAAGCCGTGTGGGTGGCAATTAGGGTCAGGGTGCCCATCTTTGTAGAGGTGAGTCAGTGTGGCAGCCTGAACGCGCATATTAGTGGCAGCGTGCTGTTCGATGTGGGCGGTATTTAGGGTTAGGGTTAGATTGGGTGTGCCCCAGAGCGCGCTTCCTCATCATCTCCAATCCCGTCAACAGCACTGTGCCCATCTTCGCGGAGGTGAGCCGCTGCTCGTATGCGCAGGTGGTGTCGATGCAACGTATCTTGGCACTCGATACACTGCAGCTCGGTGCCCGCACGCGCGTCGTCGTCACAACGCATCTCGGTACCTGTACGAGTGTCAACCCATCCCGGTACCGAGATGCGTGACCGAGATGCGTTGTTTGTTTGGACACCACCTGGTCGCACGCTGTGGCAGCCTAATGGCACATATTAGTTGCAGCGTGCTGAGCGATGTTGGCGGTGTTTAGGGTTGAAGTTAGGTGAGGCGTGCCCCAAGACGCGCTTCCTCATCATCTCCAACCCCGTCAACAGCACGGTGCCCATCTTTGCAGAGGTGAGTCCTTCTGGCAACCTAAAGGTCAATATTAGTGGCAAGGTGCCAAGCGGCGTGGGTGGCAATTTGGGTTAGGGTGCCCATCTGTGTGGGGGCGAGTCACTGTGGCAGCCTAAAAGCGCATGTTAGTAGCACCCCCTCTCCGCCGCCCGCGGTCCCTTCGCATCGTTGCCCCTGACCTTTCCAAACGCTCGTCAAGGCTGCCCCCACAGCCCCCTTTCGAAGCCTCTGCCGTCAGTAACTGCCGTGCTGACCCTCCACCTCCCCCCCTCTCCCGCTCTCCTCTCATCGTCGCCGCTGACCCTCCAAACTCCCTTCAAGCGCACCCCCCCTCAGCCCCCTTCTTTAAAGCCACCAAGTCATGCTGCCCCCCCCCCCCCCCCCCCCCTGCCGCCCCCCTCCCCTCCTCTCGCCGTTGCCACGGACCCTCTACGCTCCCTTCGAGCACGCCCCCTCAGCCGAGCCACTAAGTCGTGCTGACCCCCCCTCCGCCCCGCCTCGGCCCCTCTTCTCGTTGCCTCCGCAGGTTCTCAAGGGCAGGGGCGTGTACGACAAGAAGAAGCTGATGGGCGTGACGACGCTGGACGTGTGCCGCGCGCAGACGTTCGTCGCCGAGAACCTCGGCCAGAGCGTCAACGACACGGCCGTCGACGTCATCGGCGGCCACGCCGGCACGACCATCCTGCCGCTGCTGTCGCAGGTGCGCACCATTTCTGAGTTTACGAAGGATTTAACGCGGCGTACTCATTGATGTGTATGCGCGTGTTGTTGGCTATTGTTGAACGCTGCCATGTTCAACGACACGGCCATCGACGTCATCAGTGGCCACAGCGAGGATGAGCCACATGTGGGCATGATCATCGTGCTGTTGCTCTCCCAGCTGCGCGCCGTCACCATCGCTGCTCAGCAAAGCAACACTTCCTTTACCCCCAACACTCCTTTCACCCCCCAGCGCACTTCGGTGCACGCATGTGCTGCATGTGCTGCACCACCTCTTACCCCCCAGCGCGCTGCTACAGAGAACGCATGTGCCGGGTGCGCCGCGCCAGTCGTGAGCTGAGACACCTACCCTACCCCCTTGTCTCACTGTGCATTGCGGTTGGCATTCCGCAGGTTGAGGGCGCCAAGTTCTCCGACAAGGACCTGGAGGCGCTCACCCACAGGTGCGTACGTGTGCGCATACCTACGGCATGTAGCAAGGCGACAGCGCGCAGGCTGCTTGTGGCAGCGCTCAGGTTCGCCGGGTTGATGTCATCCCCATGCGTAGCAACAGCGGGCGCCGCGAGGCCCCAAAATGGGGGTTTTGAGGAAAAAGGGGGGGGGGGGAGGGGGCTGGGCAATCGTGCCGCAAAGTCAGCACACACGCAACCCCCTCCACCCCCCCCCCCACACATACACGCACAAACACACATGTTCGCAGACCGGGTTGTGTGCACCCAAATCTGTGCTCTTTTTCATGCGCGCGTGTTGTTGGCACAGCGTATGCAGGGCAGCCTGTGTTGTGGTTTGCATTTGCAGTTCAGCTGCGTGACCGCAGATGCTGCAAGGCCTGCCATGTGGAGACCCAAATACCCAAACCTGCATCCGAGGGTATGCGTCTAGGTCATCGTGAGTGGGTAGGTTTGGGTATCCCGCTCATACACTAGAAGACCTCACCTGCGGTGATGGGCTGAGGTGGAATGTGCAGGATTTTGCTCGGACAACAGTTATGTACAGGTATCAGTAAGGGATCCGAGCATTGAATCTGCAACCAATCAACACACCTTCCATGCGCCGTGTCCTGATCGCTCCTACCACACCGTATGTACATGAATCAACAAGGGACCTAAGCATTTGAATTTGCAATCAGTTTTTAAGCCACATCTCTTGTGCGCTTCGTACCGTATGTATCACGCCACGCGCGCAGGATCCAGTTTGGCGGCGACGAGGTGGTCAAGGCCAAGGACGGCGCGGGGTCTGCCACCCTGTCCATGGTGAGCATCCATGACAGTTACGAGCGATGTAACTGCCGTTGCCGCTGCCGGCTCTTATCATGTGTGCCCGGCTGTGCGCGCATCTGCAGCGGCGCTCAGGCGCCAAAGATGAAGCGGCGTTGCCAACTGCAGTGGTTTGATTACACTACTAGCTTGGCACGTTCAGGCCCCCTAAACATCAGTGATCCTTTGCACACGTCAAGAACGCAGTGGCTCATAGCAGCGCTTCACTCTCAGGGACGCACACTTCATCAGGCATTGGGGAGATCCGTCCGGTCTCGTAGCAAGCACACGGTGCCTGTGCGGCTTGCGCATTCTGGAATCATGCAGTGACGAAAGTCAACCGATCACCCCCCGCGGCTGTGCGCACGTGGCACCTGTGCCGCATACGTGTATGGTGTGCCGGCGTGCTCAAGTGCAGCAACACCACGAGCACCTTGGCACACACGGCCCCTCTTGACTCATTTACTCGACTCAGTCACTTGAATCACCCACTCGACTCGTCCCTCGGAAGCCGCAACACAGCACGCGGCCTTGATTTGTCGTCGGCTGACGGTTGCACACTTGCACAGGCTGCGCACGGCACCTTCAGGACCTGCTTGACTGACCATCGTTGTCATTATGCCCCCCCCCCCCCCCTTTCTGGCCACAGGCACACGCTGGCGCGTACTTTGCTATCCGCGTGCTGGCAGCGATGGAGGGCGAGGCCGACATTCGCGAGTGCACATTCGTCGAGAACGACCTCACCGCCGCGCCGTACTTTGCGACGCCCGTCATCCTCGGCAAGGACGGCGTTGAGAAGGTGCGTTGCGCACACATACTTGAAGTATTCCACTAGTCGCGGAATTGTCGGTCGGTCTAGTTGCGTCTTGATTGCATGCGGCAGGTGACGCATTGCGACACAGACATCACCACCGCGCCGAACTTTGCCACTCCCGTCATCATCGGCAAGGACGGCGTTGAGAAGGTACGTTGCGCGCACATTATGTGCGCTTTGAGGTCTTTGAAACTTTCCACGTGTAGCACAATCTGCTGGTTGGTTCAGCGGCTTGTCGATTGCCTAAAGCGGGTGATGTGTTGCGAGAACGATATCACCGCCGCGACGCGCCTTGCGGCGCCCGTCATTCTCGGCAAGGACGGCGTCGAGAAGGTGCGTTGCGCGCATATGCTGTGTACTTTGAGGTGTTTCAAAGTTTTCACTTGTGGTGCAGTTGCTCGTTGGTCCAGTCGCGTCCCGATTGCATGCGGCAGGTGATGCGTTGTGCGAACGACCTCACCGCACGCGCCGTACTTTGCCACTCCTGTCATCCTTGGCAAGGACGGCATGGAGAAGGCGCGCTGTGTGGCGCTAAGATCTTTTGATTCGTCCCCATGAAAGTGTGTAGAATGTTGTTTTGTGCATTGGCCCCTGTTGGCGCACGGGCACGCGCGTCGCGTCTGCAGGCTGCCTGTACAGACACAAGTGTTGTCAGGCACGCTCTGGGCAGTCACCCAAACGTTGGCGTGGCTTGCCACTCGCGGAGCTGGTTCAAGCGCCGCGTGTAGTACGGGTTAAGGTGAGGTTCTTGTTGCATGTGGCATCGATGTCGAGCAGGCGTGCTAGACACACGCAGACTGCGCGGGGGATGAACGCGGAGGTGAAGTCAGTGAAAGACATGTGCGCTGATTGCTGACAGTAAGGCACCCATACTAGCGCCCGGCGTGCCACTGCTTTGTGTGCGCTGGCGCTCTGCGCACCCCGGGGCGTGGCGACTCGCGCACGCACACGCACAGCAGATGCTGCAGGCCCGAAATGTCTTCTTGAATTTCTCATTTTTTTGCGGTCGTTCGTTGCTGTGCAAGCGTCATCGCTGACAGCGCGCCTGCGCGACAACAATGCCTCCGCTGCCGTTTTGCGCAGGTCCTGGGCTTCGGCAAGCTGAGCGCATTTGAGCAGAAGATTCTCGACGAGAACGTTCCCGCGCTCCAGGCGCAGGCCAAGAAGGGCGTCGACTTTGTTCACAAGGCATAGGACCATGCACGATGGCGCCCACTTGAGCATCCGCAGTGTCCCCCCCCCAGGGGGAGAGCCGTGTTGAGCGCTGATGCAGTCGCCGCGCATACATGCCGCCGCTCCGACACACCCTGTACCAAGTACTTCTCTCTCTTGAGGGAGTACTTCTCTCTCTTGAGGGAGTGATCTGGTGGGGACGGCTGCGGCGGCGGGAGGGACGCACGCGCAGCTGAAAGTTTTGACAGGCACCGCCGTAGTGGCGCGTCGATTGCAGCAGCGCCCGATTGGGCCAGTGCCTGCACTGCTGTTGGCAAAGCAGTGGGTCAGTGACTGCGTGGGGGGGGTCTAGACGGTGGTTGGGATGAGGGGGGGGGGGGGGGTCACATAGGTGCGAGATGCATCATTGTCCGGAGGGAGCTTCGGTGTAGTAGTCGTCGAGCTCGTTTTTGATGAATGTTGAGTTCACATGCAGAAGTCCGTTGGACGTGGCCCCCTTTTTTGTGCCCCTTGCCTTTTGTAAGCACAGCATTTTCCCTTGCCTATGTTGTCATCTACCATAATGGTGTCAACGACAGGCGTTGCCATCCGGGGACCTCTTGTAGCGTGCAATGCAGCTGCGCCAGTCATGCGCATGACATGCGGAGGCTAACACACCTTAGACGACGGTCCGTCGTGACGGAGTCGAGCAGCACGACGGCTGATGTGACCGAGATGTGATGACGGAGTCGTGCATAACGACGGACTCTGGTGTGGCCGTGTGCGACAGTGCTGACGACGGCAACAGTATTATCCAGCAGCAGCAGTCGACGGTGTCGTGCAGACACGACGGAGAACCGGACAGTTGACGGAGCTGAAGTTATGTTTTGACGACGTTTGACAATGATATGAGCACCCACACGCACGCAAAGGCGGTGATACGTCTATACGCTGCCAGCCCGCTATGCAACGATGCCGCAATCACTCAAATAAGCGTTATTTTTGGTCCGACGGAATGGAACGGAGCTTGCGACAACCATGCGCAACAGACGTCGTGCAGACGACGGAAAGTGCAGCAGCCTTGTGCGACGGTGTCGTGCAGACGACAGCAAGTGGGGCACTCGCATGCGACAGTGTCACAACAGAGTTTTCACTAGCGCTGTCGCGACGGACCGTCGCGACTCCGTCGTCTACGTTGCTCCGTCGTCTAAGGTGTGGAGGCTAACAACGCGCGTGAGTATTCGAAGCTGATGAAGTCGCTTCACGCAGAATGTACGTGTTGAAAAAGCAGTACAGAGACTGAGGAGAAACTCTACTTTGGGGGGGGACGGCAATCCATATGGGACTATGTAGTATGTCGAGGAGGTGGCAAAGGGGGATCAAGGGGGGTTGGAGCCTAGGGGGACCAACTTCAACTTGAACATGATACATCATTGAAGCTGTAAGACACACACATCCTCACTCTGTAGTGCATCCCCACAGTGGCCTATCCGTGCACCACTGCTCGATCGACAGTCCGTGACGAAACTCACCCTGTTTGAGCGCTGAGCGAGCCTGGGAGGCGCGGAGAAAGAAAAGCAGCAAAGATGCGTGCTGGCATTATCATCGCTGCGCTGCTGGCGCAGGCGCTGGGCGTGGCTGCTTTCTTTGGAGCCGCTCTCACAGGTCAGTGAAACTTCCTGCATTGTTTCGCATTGCATGCTGAAATGGCATGCAGCTCATTAGTTTTGGCAGGTGAACCCGGATCAAAATCCACCTCTTTCTGGAACTTTGGCTACATTGCGTAAGATCTCGTTGTCTCTGGCCTGTGGCCGCTCCCTGACTGACTGTTGTCTTCAAGGGCTCGTAGGGCTTTATGCTTGTGGACTTGGTGAAGAGGCCTATTGGCACAAAGGATCAATGCCAGTATTCCGAACTTCGCGCACAACGCCAACGAATTTTTGACGACGCGGCTGCACCAGCAGCAGCAGTCACAATGGTGGGCTATTACACATACGCCGTGATTTTAGACAGCTTGGTAGCTACCAAACGCATCATTCTCATCAACTTTCACGGCTTTATAATGACGCCGTTCGCTGCTACAGTAACTTCATGCTGGCAACGCAGATCCTCTGCACCAGTGCAGTGCACTGAGTGCACAGCATCATCACAGCAATATTCAGCATCATCCAGAAAAATCATTGAAGCTTTGCATGCATGTTAAGCACGGAGCGATTGGCACAATTGCCATTCAAGCGAGTAGCATGCTGTTAGAAGGTAGGACGCGATGCAGCCCTGCTGTCGCCATGTCTCTTTCAGATCAAAAGCGCAGTCTTGCCCAACGATGCCGCCGGCAGTCTTCGAACTCACAGCGAACGAGGTGTGAGCCTGACAAGACTTCCAGACGATGGCGGACGATGCCCTCATTTTCTTGAGTGCAGCGCACTGGCATAAGGGTTGTTGCCGGTGGCGTGCAGGCTCTTGCCCTAGAGCTTGCACTGAGGCCGAATATAGAGCTCACTAATGTAACACATCAGACGTGTACTCGCAAGGGCAGCGGGCTCAGGCAGAATGCACCCGCCTTCCGAGCGCATCAGTGACGACACCGCAGGCACAAACGACCTCTGTTGCACGTTAACGCATGTGCCACGGAACACTCTGAATAGTCTGTGTGAGCTAGTCGCTGCGTGTGTTCAGTGCTTTTTTCAGTCCTTAAGACTGGCAACAGGGCCGCCTGGTGAGCATTTTGATGTCACTGAACACAATTTTACATTAAGTCTAGGTATATAACTTCTACTTATACTTGATAGACATTTGAGCACCAAAACCGGTGGCGGGTGCCTGCTGATGCCAGGGACTCTGTCAAAAGACGCGTGACAGCGCGCTGTCACTCTGTAAGACTTACTCGCGGCGTTTACGGCTACGCCAAACTTCAAGCGACTATAGTTGAAGTTCAACGCGGCCAGGCGTCAGCCGGCACATTTTGTGTGTGGTCTGTGCGACCTTCTAGAACACTACGA
Source organism: Tribonema minus (assembly GCA_017506865.1). Lineage (NCBI taxonomy): Eukaryota > Xanthophyceae > Tribonematales > Tribonemataceae > Tribonema > Tribonema minus. The sequence goes on from JAFCMP010000555.1 coordinate 144,934, forward strand.
GGGTCGTGGAACGCGCACTCCTGTGCGCGCAAGGAGCGCCCCTGACAGCGGCCGCTGCTCCGTCTGTGACAGGCGCGATTCGCTCAATATGAATCTGTTGTGTACAGGTTCAACTTGAGTATTCCAGATCGCCAATCATTAATGTTTGGACACACTTCTTCTCTTTGCTGACCATGTGAGTTGCGCTCCTTGGCATGTGCGCATGTAGCGCTTTATATGCCGGAACAGTCTGCCAGAGTGTCCTGTGCGTCTCACGGCGGATGTTGGCTTCATCAACTGCCAGAAGCATTGACTGTAATCAACATCAACTGACATAAGCATTTGACTATGTTAACAATAGCAAGTCTAGAGGCCAAAATGATGACTTTACCCATGCCTCTGACATGAGCCATCATGGAATCACAAACGAGTCTGTATCAGATGCATGCATGTAAGTAGTGGTAGACCGCTCCTGCTGTGACGCAATGAGCCTGTATGATTCACTACGACGTAGAACTCTTCAGTGACCCGCCTCACAAAACCTCAATGATGAGCGGAGATGGTGTTGCGTTGTTGTCGTGGCTCAAGTTGCAGCAACAAACTCCCCAACAATATATGCAGCAGTTCAAGGTTTCTTTACACCTACTCCAGTCATGCTGGGCTGGGCATGCTGATGATGGTTGTCTTGATAGCACGGCACTTATTGGAATAACTTCAACTCTCAAAAGCCCACGCAGCCTGCGCTCCGTCTTGGCGCGCTGCGCAAGACCGTACACACAAACTTCAACAACTACTTCAAGTACTACTCGTACGGCACCATGTACGTACTCACGTGCGCTTCATATCCGCACGTAACGCTCAAGCTGCCGCGCGCCTCGCCCCCCACCGCAGCCCCCGCGCGCGTGCGGAGAGTCAAGCGCTGCGCGTGACCGTACACACAACTTCAACAACTACTTCAAGCATCACTCTATACCAGCACGTGAAGTCACGTGCACGCGCGTGCGCACTGCATGGCCGCACGTAACGCTCAAGCTGCCCCACGCCTTGCCCCCACCGCAGCCCCCGCGCACTGCCTCGGCGCTGCGCATATGACCGTCTCCAACGACTCGAAGGGCACCTTACTTCAATTCATGCCATGCGTTTCAATCATGCCATTACATGTATAAACTCCAAATAAGTACTACTCATATACAATGTACATGCGTGTGAGCACGCATTGCATGGCCGCACGTAGCGCTTATGCTGCCCCCTAAGTACTACCCTTACAGCACGCATGCGCGATTCATGTCCCTTTGTAGCGCTCACGTTGCCCTGCGCCTCGCCCCCACTGCAGCCCCGGCACGCCATATGCGCACCGCCTCGGCGCTGGACGCATGATGACGTTTCCATTGACTTGAAGGGCTGCTTCAAGTAATACTCATACAGCACCAATGCACATGCTCACGTGTGCGTAGCGCTGACGCTTCCCCGCGCCTCGCCCCCCCCGCCGCAGCCCCCTCACGCCACTTGCGCGCCGCCTCGGCGCTGCGCATGATGACCGTCTCCATCGACCTGAAGGGCAAGGAGCGCCTGCAGAAGTACCTCAAGGACTGCGAGCTGCTGGGCCCTGTGCGCTTCGTGTCCATGAACGACGGCGCCATTTTGGAGGCGGTGGGCAGTTTTGGTGAGTCGAGTCGTTGAACACGTGAGTCGAGTCGTTGAACACGCGCTATGGACCGCGGTTATTGGTGGAAGGCACTTGCGGCTAACCACTCCTTGTCACCTACATAGAGCTCCACGACATTTTGATTCGCTTTGATGACTTGGCATGGTGTGCCTAAAGTCTGACGTGGAGCGTCTCTCGTGGAAGTGCACGTTGAAGAAGAGTGCCGACAGTAAGCAGCTTTGGTGAGTCCGCTGGACACGCATCACCTGGCATGGTGTGTCTGAGGCCTGACGTGGAGCGTCTCTTGTGGAAGTGCATGTTGAAGAAGAGCGCCGACTGTTTTGAGGTCCCAGTCGCTGAGCGCGCCCCTCATGCCGGCCTTGCGTGTCTCAAGGTGATTCAACAACCTGGAGAAGGGCACATGCTCAAATGATGTTCAGCGCAACTGAGACCTGTGCATCACGTCATTTGCGTGACAAACTATCGATCCCTCCAGAACTGGTTTGGTCATCAAGGCCACTGAACACCGCATGCAAAAACGAGCGTTTCAACGTTCATCATCGCCCTTCATGTGAGAACTCAATGTTTCGACGTTCATCATCGCGGTTCATGTGAGAGCTCGTTGCCTTTTGCGCGAGGACTAACAGAATGTGCACTCGCGCCCCCGCGCGCCGCCAGAGAACCTGCGCTTCAACGACCTCGAATAGGGCACGAACGAGAACGACGTGTAGCGTGGTTGAGCACTGTGCATCACGTCAGCACACGACAAGACATCATTCCCTTCAGAACTATTTCAGTCATCTAGGCTGCTCAACACCTCATGTAAGGGCTCACCACACAACACATTGTTGCCACCTGTGCGAGAACTAATGTATGCTCGCCGTGCGTGCGTTGCCAGAGAACCTGCGCTTCAACGACCTGGAGAAGGGCACATACGCGACGCTGTCGGGCGACGACGAGGGCTTTGAGTGCCACCTCAACATCGACCGCGTCAACGGCATCACCATGCTCACCAAGCCCGCCAAGGACGCCTCGCACGACCTGTACATCACGCGCTTCGTTGACGCCGAGGTGAGCGGCGGCGGCAGGCAGCGCTCTGTTGCTTTGGATGCCTAACCTCAACATTAACCCTAAACCCTATCCCTGATCCTAAGCCCGCCAAGGACGCCTCGCACGAGCTGTACATCACGCGGTTCGTCGACGCTGAGTCGAGCGGTGGTGGCAGCGCACTGTGGCAGTGCTCCGTTGCTTTTGGATGCATAATTCCAACTCTGATCCTAACTTTACAACGTAACCCCAGTTCGCCAAGGACGCCTAGCACGACCTGTACATCACGCGGTTCATGGATGCCGAGGTCAGCTGCGGTGACAGCGCTCAGTTGCTCTTGGGCCTAACTTCAAACCGTGACCCTGATCCTAACCCTACACTATGCTCACCAAGCCTGCCAAGGACGCCTCGCACAAGCTGTACATCATGCAGGTCGTTTACGTCGAGGTGAGTGATGGCAGTGCTATGGTGCTTTTGAATGACGTATGCAGAAAGAACCAGTGCTGATGGGCCGCCTGTAAGCTGCACTAGCGGCGTGTCACCCTTTCGTGCTGAGCGCTGCTGATGCTGCGGCGTGGCACGGCACGCGTCAGTCGGCGACGTCCGCCGTCGTCAGTAAACTTCAGCATGCTGTACGATTATGAGATGGTGGTCATCCTCGCTGCAAGCAGTGCTCTCGGCGTGATGCAAGAGCGCATGGGCAACGCTTCGCTGTCGCGGTGTACTTTTGTCAGCGCTCTCTGCATCACACATGCCAGCAGGACGTTTCGTGCCTCGTTCTTATGATTCGCTTTATTCCATTGGAGTTTCACAAGCGCATGATTACACGCCGGTCTGAGGCGGCAACAGGTGGCAGCAGCCCTTGCGGATTCTGTGCAAAGCGCACAAGATGATTGCACTCGTCCTAGCGCCAACGCTCCCATGGGTGTGCTCAATTCGTTGCCGCCGCCGCCGCATGCGCAGGGCAAGACCGTGCTGTCAGCGATGCTGCAGGCGGAGGGCGGGCAGTACGAGGAGGGCGCCGTGGCGTACTGGACCAAGCTGCGCGAAGCGTTCGGCGCAGAGCAGAAGCTGCAATGATGGCGCGTGTGCGCACGCGGCTCGAACCGCGCCGACACAGGTGTCCCCCCCCATAATCCAGGGGGTGAAAAGGGAGGGGGAGGGGGCTCAGGGGACACCGCTGGCGGGCACCCATGGATGGGTGGGTGGTGCCTCGCACGCTTCATACTCTTGAGGAAGCATAGGCGGGACACCGGGGCGAGGGGAGGGGGGGGGGGGGGGCTGTTGTTCATTGGGCAAAATAAGCCACAGGGGGTGCGCGCTTGAGTCAAAGCTGCAGCGGCGGTGCGCATTCCGTGCTCTGACGCGGGCAGCATCCACTGCGCGGTCACGCATCGCAGCGAGAGCTAAACGGTTATAGTTGAAGTTGACTTGACGGCTGCACACACATTTGTGGGGGCGACTACTGTAGGGTTACAGACTGCACATCACACAGACGAGTAATGGACACATGATTCTATTGTATTTCAGGAGAAAAACTATGAATTTGGCGTTCATGTCCATGGAGCTTCCAGCCATGCTGCCCCTCTGCGTTGGCATTTGGTGCGGTGTACCATGCGCGCCTTGCCGTGCCAAAGTTCATCAGAGATGCAGGTGCCGCAGAGGGGTGTTGGGCATGCACAGCATAGCGTAAGGGTAAAATCTTGTAGTTCAGGTGGTGCCAAGGCCACAACAACAGCAGTGCTTCCCGTCACTGGGACTGAGAGTGACTCGTGTATTGTGCGCATTGTGCTTGCTCATATTTCGTGCCTTGGGCCTGTCCTGAGGCAGTGGCGTTGACGCTCGATTGCACTTTGAAGTAATGGCGCCAGCCTGCATCGCAGGCAGTGCAGCATTGGGGGGTGCTCACCATTGTCAGACCGGCGTCTGCACGCCAGCTCACATGCTGTGCCGTCTGCGCCTTTGAAGATCTGTATGGCCTGTCTTTGAATACGGAGGATGTGATGTTTATCGCCAGTGTTTGCAGCCATGTCATCAAGGAGCCACTGCAGCCGTGCAAGCAAGACCCATACGACGGTGTCACATGTAACAGCAACATTATAATTGAATCTTGTGCGCAGAAACGGTGCCGACCACGTAGACGATCACTCTGAAGACATCAAATATCAGCGTCAGACCATGCTTGTAGACAAAGGAGCAAATGCGTCAACACGTCTACCACAAGCCACGACCAGCGATAAACATGCATGTTTTCGAGGGTGGTGCTCGATGCAGGATGCTATTGCGGAGCGACTGGGCTGGGAGTGGTGGGTTTGGTGGGAATTGTGGGTCGTTGGGGTGGGTGGGTGTGACAAAGCGAACAAGCGTGGCCAGAGGGCGATGTCCTAGGATTGTCTATCAAGTCTACTCGAACTGCGAGTAAGCGAGGGCCGCCTGCACAGATTTCACCAACGCACACTGTCGCCAGTTTATTCCGGTCCCAGCTCCGACAGCCGTCTACGACGAGGTCGGAGCCGCCCTTCCGGCGCTCGGGAAAGCGCTGTGCTGGTAGAGACACCTCATCTAATACTGACAGTTCAGATGTGTACAGTTGACAGGTGTTAGCCCGCACCTCTGTACACGCTTGTCCACCACAGTCGCACAGTGTCAAATCACGCGGAGGGTGGGTCTCCAGAGCATCACCACTCGCAAAAAGAGAGAGAGATGTTTTTGCTGCGAATAAAAAAGTCGTTACACCCGAACTTGAAGTCCCAACTTCCAGTGGTGGCAAAAAGGTTTCAGTGGATCCAGAGCACAAAGCGCCTTTACCTTCACTTGAAATCGAAGCGCCGCTCCCTGGGACCATACGCTGAGCTTGCAACTCCTACAACTCCCGGAACCATGGCGACTTGTCCCTGGGGTAAGTCAAGGCTCTCGACACAGCGTGCCTCGCCCCGCCCCCTCTTGGCTAGATGTGCTGATCTCTCAATCGTTTCCTTCCGTGCCGGTTGTCCTTGACCGCAGCGTGTCAAGTGCAGGCAGGCAAGACCCTGTCCACCGATGTCCGCGAGGAGCTGGTGCTGAACGTCACGCAGGTGCGCGACAAATCTTGTTTCACTGTCTATCAGCAAGCTGAATGCAGTGTTGTCGCCAGGCGTGTGCAAAGCCGTGCAGTCTTGGGAGCACCTAGATGAATGCTGCATCATTCAATTGCCAACTGAGCTTGTCGTTTGACTGTCACCATTTACAGCCACTGATCAGGGTGGGGCGGCACAAATCCCGCGCCTCGGACGGTCGACGGTGTGCTGCTCTTCAGTAGCAAGCTTGAAACCTCGCCCAATTTTGTTTCAAGTGCTTTCCAAAAGTGCGCCACTTACCAGTGTAGAAGGCCACGATGGTGCTGTCCAATGCTGAGTTGCACAGGTCGGCCAGCAAAAGCTGGAGAAGTGTGTTCTGAGTTCTTGCCAGCGTTTATCTTGCCATTTTTCAGCGTGTAGAGCTGACCACACTTTGCGAGCACTGATTGTGTGCCGCCCAAGAGTACCAAAATTTACGATAAAAAAAACAATTACCCTGATCATTTGCAGTTCTGAGCCAGCCAGTCTCATTGGCCTGCTGGTTGGTGATCAGGTGCCTCACGGGACGGCTTTACCAACTGCGATGACCCCGACAGTAACCAAAACCCATCTTCACTGGGTACTCTGGTGGCACTTGAGCTGCGTGAGCTTCCGTCCCCTGGATCTGTGACTGCAGCAGCAGCGGGGATGGCGGTGTGCCCTCGTCCACCATCTGAAAGGCTGCGCGCCGTCAGCACCTCACCTCCCATGCCTCATCATTGAATCTCACTCGCCTGCTACGCTGTCTGCCATGCCTGCAGCGAGTGCTGCTCGTGCGCATGCTCGTGGCCAGTAGCACTGGTCAGAAAAACGCTTTTAAGCCGCACCCCTCACCGGCTGTTGTGATGCGCCGATCAGCTCAGTCATATCTGGTCGGCTGAGCCGGTTGCAGTTCAACAGACTATAGGTGCTGCTGGCGGCAATGCAAGTCGGCGTTCGCGAACTCTCTGGCAGAGACACTGTCTGCACAGAACACCACGGGTTGACGACGTCAGACCCGGCGCAGTGATGCTCAGCAACGGAGCTAGCAGCTTGTTGAAGTTTCATGATGAGCATGAGCCATATGCTCCGGCGGTGCGGCGGGGACCGCACATGGCCGCAGCAGTGCTCATGAAAACTTCAACAATGCTCATGCAAACCTCAAGAACGCCCCTTGCGCCCCGCTCCCATCTGCAGGCGGTGCTCCTGCTTCCCTCGGACGCGAAGGCGGATGAAGGCAAGGCGTGCACGCTGTGGGCGGAGACCATGGACATTGAGGAGAAGGACATCAAGTACGCCGTGTGCGTGCTGAGGCCCAAGGTGAGCGCGACCCCCCATACCTCAACTTCAAGTTGCAAGTCTTCAGGCAGTTTTGACAAGAGAGATATTTGTAGCGCCTGTGCATCATCACACGAGCGTCCCTCTGCTGACCGTCATCTGCTGCGCCTGGGGGGTAGGGTCAGGGTTAGGGCGAGGCCCAAGGGGAGCGACCCTTACGCCTCAACTTGACTTTTGACTTCTAGTCTGCAGGCACTTGCGACAAGAGATCTTGTAACGCCTGTACATCGCCACCTGCACATCGTCAGCGTGCGACTACTGACGGTTTGTGTGGCCGAGTCGCGCTCGTCACCGCGACGCGAATGGCAGCAGCCACTGCATCTGCCCGCTGTTCCGGCATTGCGCATTGTTTTCGCCTGCCCCTCTGCACGCTGGGACTCTCGCAGAACAGCTCCCTGGACTTGAAGTACAACTAAGCTGCTCACATCATGTGGCGCCGCAATTGTGGTTTGGCCTGATAGCATTTTCTGGCTTGCCATCCAAGTAAGTGTTCAAGAGCCCTCATCGCGGCCCTCATTAATTCAAATAAGCTGTGTGTGATGCCGGTGACTGGTCGCTCCTGTCCAAAAGGAACATCCCTTGGTGCTCTGTGAACAACGGGCTTCAAATGGGGAAATGGGCCGCAAGAGGTGCCAGCTGATGCCCGGCTACGGCAACATAAAATCGCAACAGGGAGCGTCACTGTGACAAAAGTTGAAGTTATCACCAGCTGCCAGAGCAGAAGTGCTGTTCCAGCAACTGATGCAATTGACCCCCCCCCCCCCCCTTCCAGGCCTGCGAGAATGCAACGCTGATCATGGTAGTCTTACCATGTCGGATTTCGTCATTACTGATGCCCCGCCCCCCCCCATTATCATGCCGGTGACACCCCCCCCCCCCCCCCCCCCCCCCAGGCCTGTGAGAACGCAACCCTGACCATGGTCATCTCCAGCGTGGCGCCCGTCCTGTTCACGGTGACGGGGGGACCCGCCGGCGCGACCGTGCACGTGTCGGGCTACTACCAGCCGGCGCCCAACTTTGAGGAGGACAGCGATGATGACGAGGAGGACAGCGAGGAGGGGGAGCTCGACATGAAGATGGCGCTGGCACGGCGCATGGCGCAGATGCAGGTGAGCGCATGTATGTATGTATATATAGAGAGATGTACACCTTCAGTACAAGCAGAGTACAAGTAGAGTACTTTGAGGAGGACAGCGACAATGACGAGGAGGACAGCGCGGAGGGGAAGCTCGACATGAAGATGGCGCTGGCGCGGCGCATGGCGCAGATACAGGTGGGCGTCTAAGAAAGGGGGGGGGGGGGGGGATATGTATGTATGTAGATGTACACCTTCAGTACGAGTAGACTGCAGTGTGGGCCTCGTCACTGCGATTCTGTACTTCAAACTCAAGTACACCAGTGAGGGGAGCTGGACCTGGACCTGAAGATGGCTCACGCTGCTGCGCGCGCGCTCCTGGCTCTGCAGAACGGACAGGGCAGCGACGACAACGATGAAGACGACGATGGGGAGGTTTGTGTAGGTAGGTATGCAGTCATCCAGTATCCTGGAACGTCACTGTGAGTCTTATAGGTGAAGTACATCCTTTGAAGTGCACTTTTGGAGGCTCACGCTGCTGCGTGCGCGTCCGGCGCTGCAGAACGGACAGGGCAGCGACGACGACGAAGACGATGAAGACGATGAGGAGGAGGCGGCTGCGATGAAGGCGGCGGTCGCTGACATGGAGGATGATGATGAGGAGTCGGACGAGGAGGAGGCGCCGCAGCTGCAGCCGGTCAAGGCGGCGGCGCCGGCCAAGAAGCAGCAGCAGCAGAAGGGGGGCAAGGTGAGGTTGGGGTGTGTGGCGGGCCCGGCAGCAACTGCCAGTAGGTAACTTCAGTGTTGAAGTGGACCAGGACGAGTGATTATTGTTGTTGAAGTGGCGCCTGCGGCAGCTGTGGAAGGGCAGACGTACATTTTGGAGTTCACCAAGAGTAGAGAGGGTGGCTTGCAGGCGTCACACAAACAATGACGCGTCACTGTTGGAGTTTTTCAGTGCACGAGGAGGAGGTGCCTCAGTGGCGGTTGGTCAGGGCAGCACAAGAAGTGAAGCGGCAGCAGAGGGGCGGGGAGGGCAAGGGTAGTTGTTAGGTTGCGGAGAGAAGAGAGGGTGGTGCTGGGCATGAAACTTTGGTGCGGCTTCATGTTCACTTTGAAGTTCGCAAGCGCTGCGCGCAGCCGCAGCTGAGGTTTTCATGAAACTCACCGGTAGCCCGTCGTAACGCGGCATACAGTGGGGAGGCGGTCACGACGGAATAGTTTAACCTGCAAGCGGTGCGCGACGCCGTGAGCACTGCTTTACACCATGCGACAGCGCTCCACGATCAAGGTCGGTGTTTGGCGCAGCTGGTCAAGGCAGTGCGCGCAGCGATCAACAACTCGGACCAGGGCTGGGCAAAGTTGAAGCCGCTGTTGAAGTCACTGCGAGTAGGTGAATCAGTAATAGGGTATATATCAGTTGCGTCAAAAGACCACAGGCCAGACAGCAGTGCTCGCTGTATGCTGGTGGACCTTTGAATGCGCCGGCTGGCGTCAGCTCCCACATAGGTCCTGTTTTGAGACCAGGTCCTGATTCTCTTGCAGTACCAAGCACTCAGTGAAAGCCACCATCACTGATTACTTGCTTGCCGAACACTCATCAGAGGCGACAATCAGTAATCACTCACTTGCCTCATCGCCTGCCCGCACCTTGATGGCCCGGAGCACTGCAGCCTGTCTACTTGCGACGCGGTGTGCGCGCACCCCATAGCGCTGTGTTGCAAGCCCCTAATCGTTTCAGTAGTTTCAGAGTAGTGTCAGAGACTGCCCTCTGTTCTGCTCCGACAGGCCTGTTGTCATCCGAGTCCTGTAGCTAGTTGCCTTCTCAATGTGTGTGTGCGTGTTTTGTTTGCTGTTTGTGGTTCGGCCCAGGGCCAGGCCGCGAAGCCCGCACCCGCGGCCAAGGCGCCTGCGGCTAAGGCACCTGCTGCGAAGCCTGCACCCGCCGCCAAGCCTGCTGCCAAGGTCAGCGCTGAGCATGCGCCACGTACTCTGTTGCTGTCCATTCAGTTAATTCACGTACTTGCTGTGTGCGGAGCTGCATGCGAGTGCCTCTGAGGTTGTGCGATGCGTCAAGTCGAGGCGACTCGGGCATAACTCACGTAACGGTCACACGTTGGGTGCACTCAACGGAACCAACGGACTCCGTACATCCCAAGTACTTTGATATGGTTGCCGTCGATGCTGCCGCTGGCAACAGTACTGTCAACGCTTCATTATACTTCTTCTGCACATGATGTAGTCCAGACCCGGCCAGTCAGAGGCTGTGCAACCCAACGTCTCTTTCAGTACGACTTGGTTGTCGTTGATGCACCTCTGTCAGGCGTGGGGCGGGGGGAAGCGGGCGCGCAGACCGACCCTGAAAGCACACACCAGGTAATCCTCGTTCCCCTCGCCTTGACGGTCCTGCTGGTCGCACGTGCAAGGAGCGTACGCCCTGCTGCTACAAAACGGCTGCTGTTGCATCCGGCAACGGAACCACAGGCACACAGCGCAGACAGCCGGTGGAGTGCGCATCAGCACATTCCCGGAAGGAAGTGAGTCATTTCTCGCAGCTGCATCGCATGGCGACGGAATCACTGGCTAACAGCGCAGATGACCGGTGGGGGTGTGTTTTGCGCAACCCCGGGAAAAGCGAGTCGTTGCGTCGCTGGTTTGTCACATGAACCGCCACGTGCAGACGGCTCGACAGAAAGTGTTCATTTTCACTGCAGCTCACAATCAACTGCGCGCGTGACCCGCAGCAGGCGGAGGCAAAGGCGCCCGCGCCCGCAGCCGCTAAGCCCGCGGACGGCGAGAGCGGCTCAAAAAAGAAGAAGTCCAAAAACAAGAAGCGCAAGCACAACGACGGCAGCGCCGTGGAGGCGGCATAGAGCTGAGCGCTGACGTTGCGAGCGCCGCGCCTTTGCAGCGGCGGCGCCGTGTGGTGGCAGCAGCTGAAGCCCCGGCTGGAAAGTATACCTTGCCAAGAGGGAGAGGGGTTGGGGGATGGGGGTACGGTGGGGGGTTTTGGGGGGGCAAGTCATGGACAGTGCTCGGCATGCTGTGTGAGTCTTGTGCGCTGCCGTGCACGCAGCGATAGGCCTCGGCATATCTGATGGGACAAGCGAGAGGATCACACAACCTGGACAATTTATCACAGCAGGACAGCTACAGTAGTGAGGTACTGGCAGCCATGCATGCAGATGCTAGCCTGCATAGCTGCAGCACTGCGTAGAGCGGGCCAGAACTGCCCCCGCGTGTAGCGTAGAACCGTCACCGGGCTTGAGAACGTCGAGCGGTGCCATGGCATTTTGTGGCGGTAATGACAGGCACCCTTGGCTGCGTGCGTATTCGTGCTGCCTTTCAACCTGTGCTTGAAGCACGGTGGACATGCTTGCAGGTGCTTGTTCTGCTCATGGCCTCGTGTGTACTTGAAGGTGAAGCAGTTGCAAAGCACGTGTGCAAATCTTCTCTCGTTTGTGTAGCTTTGGTGGTCCTTGCGCATACCTGTTCGTTGCGCCCTGTGGTATTTGACTCAGCTCTGTCGAGTTGCAGTTTTTCCTCGTATGGCTGTCTGGTATCACCGCTCGTCGTCTAAGGGTTTGGGTTAGGGTTTGCTGAGCAAGGACTGCTGGTCGGTTGGCTGTGTGCTGAAGGTTTGATGTTTTTAACACCACTCTTATCTGTGAAGCTGTAGCCCCCGCTAGGCAGGAAAGGCACACAAACATTAGAGGCCAAAGGAATTGGTCTCCAGGGGCAAATTGCCGAAACTCCCAGGAGTACTTGCTGAGGACTCCGCAATCATGCTGGCTTCAACATAACTTGAAATGCACAACGGGACACCGTCGAACCAGACCCAAGCAGAGACAACGCTGGGGCGCATGCTCATCACTTTTCATGCTGTATGTACGAAGTTCTACAGACAAAATGAAGCATCCACGGTGTGGGTACCACATGGGGCGAGGTGTGGCGTGCAAGCTTTTGCATGCTACATGCAAAAGTGAGAACCACGGCAGCAACAACTGGCATACAGCAAGGCATTTGCACAGCCCCAGGTGAAAATCACTGAGTGAACCACAAGAACGCATCAGGTGTTATCGTCTAGCTGTGCAGACCATGTACAGTCATGGAAGGCAAAGTCAACTTGCAAGCGACTGACAGGAGCCTCAGACCTCGCACTGGCGTGCAGCGGGCGGGTATACATGGCGATTTACAAAGCGCGTTGAGACTTTTGAAGGTGTTCAAAGGATGCATGTAGATTCTGGTTGTAAGCTGGACATCCGCCATCTGGTTTTTTTTGCCGCAAGCGAGAAATGACAAGAAGCGCAGATGGCGAATGGCAATTCTGCGCTGCAGCTGATGGTGTTGCGGGTGCACACGCCCTTTCGACGGCATCGAAACACTCCTGTGCCACAGCATGTTACATGGCCTTTTTGCGAAGCCCTGCTCAGGCGTGGCCAGACCGCCACCCGCTGTCTCAATGCCATATACATCATTGTAAATGCATGGAAGAAAGCGAACATGGCTTCGTCAAGTCCAGGGCACCAGACGTACAGAGCGCAGCACACATTGCATGTGCAACATCATCATTCTGCGAGCATTGTGGACTTTGGTGCGCAGTGCCCATCCCCCCCCCCCCCCCCCCCCCCCTGTTGGCTCACCTTGACACCTTGAAATGCCTACATGATGCGTACGCCGCAAACTACAGCACCTGAAACGTTCCGTGTGTCCCAGGCTAGATGCAGCCTCTCATTGAAGCAGCAGGCAAAGCGTTTGCCTTGCGAGTTCAGGGGCGGCTCCCATCCCCTACTTCAAGTTTGTGACCACTTCGGTTGATCATGCACTGTGCACCACTTGCAAATGAGAGCACTGCTGCAATTTACAACAATCGGGCATTGCCGATTAAGCCTTACCTCTGCCTTTAGACCAGGTATGACAGTGGTAATGCAACATTCACGCTGGCACCTGGCAACATCAGGGTTGTCATGTGCCCCCCCCCCCCCCCCCCCCGAAGCCCATATTTGGGCCAGCCTGGCCCAAATATCTCGTGGGCCAGGTAGGCCACGTCATCCGCTGAGAACTGCGCTGCTGTCGCACCCGAAGAGACACTCATTGTGCCCAGCAAAGCGCCCTGGTGGCGTACGACAGCTACTACACCAGCAGAGCGTTGGCGGATGGGGCGAGGCTTGCAGAGCTTGATACACTGACAACTTTTGAGGCCTTGGCGACCGCCACAGCTCTCCAGGTGCGGCGTCACGCGAAATGCACCTCTCACTGCGCCAACTGTCGTTGCCGCACTACTGCTTGTCTGTGTGTTCACGTTGGACAAGTTGCTTGTGCACCATTGAGTGGAGCACACAGCACCAAGCAACGCATCAAGTTACGTACATTTATAAGTATGCGCTTGAACCCTGCGTGAGCACAAAACGTATTCGCTTTTGCTGAATTCAGTTCCTGTTGTGGCGCCACAGATCCTGAGATGGAACAGCTCCAGGAGCTGTCAGCGCCTTCGTTACAGACTGCTGCGGTCCACAACGTGACAGACGCTGAGGTACGTGTCTGGTTCCTCTGTTAAGGAGCGTATATACCTGTCTGTAATGCAATACTTGCCTTGATCTGTACAGCATCCCTGCCTGATAGCTTTGCTGTTTTCTGCCTCGCCATTTTCAGGTCTGTGCTGACCTCAACAGCAGGCTGTTTGCAACCCGGCAGCATGCCATCGATGCGGTGCAGACGTATGCTGCCAGTGCTGGCTTCAAGGTATACTGCAAGAGCAAACAACGCAGCCCTCCTCTGTTCTGGATTATCTGCCATTGTGCTGACAAACCACCTCGCAAGCGCTCAGAGACGCACCCAGAAGCGCAGCGTCGTGCAGTCGCAAGCACATGCATCAAGTGCGAGTGCAAGTGGCTTGTAAAGCTCAGACAACAGTCAGTGTCAAAGGAGCAGCACATAGCACCAGATGAGAACTCATGCCAGAATGCCAGCCACGAGCCACCATGGGCAATTTCCCAACTCACATCATTCCACGAGGGCCACAATCACGCGCGGAGTGCCATGACTGAACCGGTGGCGCCACCTGGTAATACAGGTCGCATCATCACCAGGGAAGACCTCACAGATGACATCATCCAGAACGTCAGGAACTGGAGTGCCGCACCAACTATGAGTGGCAAGGTGCTTCAGCAGACTGTCGTGACTCATCATTTCGGCGGTGACTTCACAGCGGTTTTTGATCAATCAGCTCTCGCCCTGCTGAACAACACAAAAGCTGACGTCAGAGCACGCATTGCATTCACCAAGGGTGATAGCAAAGAGTTCATCGCAGCGCTCTGCGAGGTGAAGGCCAACGGAGGACACGCATCATACGACCTTCAGGAGGACTGCACGTTCAGGCGCGCTTTTTGGGCTACTCAGGAGCAGGTCGAGCCGCTAAGGACTTTGGCCTAGATGTAGTCCAACAGGTATGCTGCTGTTACTGCACCGGTGATGCTTCCATGGCTGCTGCACTCAACTCATGCAGCATCATGACGTACCTAGTCTTAAGGCAGTATACTTTGTCCCTCTTGCCACCCCATGGTCTGAATATTTTGACGATGTACTGTATGTAATTGCCAGTGCGCTGCAATTGACTGGTGTCACCGTGTCATTGTCATCGCTTACTACTTGATCAGCAGCTGCCTCTGGAAAACCCAGCACCAATGCGGTCACAGTGTGCATACTGAAACTCATATTTGCCCAAATGATTTGGCTCAGCTACATTCGCACACCATGATGGAGGTGGTCATCACCGGCTCATAGGAAATTATCGCTGTATGACGAAATGACAACACATCATGTTCCGCTCAACTTCTATGCTTTTGTGCCGCCTGTGCAGGACTGCACTTTTGGCACCACCAAGTATGGCCTGCCACTGAGCGTGATCGTTGGAGTGAACGGCGAGAGCAAGTGAGCAGTATGTAATAATGCTGAATGCATGCCGTCACCAAACTGCAGTGATTGACATGGCAGTCAGCGATACTGTATAGCTGCCAAATGCTGATGGACTACACTGCTTTTTCACTGTTCTTAACAATTGACTGCATGTTGCTGAGCGATGCATTCATTTTCTCACTGCGACTCACTGCGGCGCTCTTGGTGTACAGGACACGACTCTTCTGCCAGGCAGTCTTGGACAAGGAGGACACAGAGGCATTCATGTGGTTCTTTGACCACTACGTGAAAATGGTGGACGGCAAGCACCCTCGTGTGTGCTTCACAGACAGGTGTGCGAATTATGGTGGGGATGTCAATGATATCATTGTCAGTGTGCCCAGTAGCCCGCCTTGCGCACAGCCGTCTCACATGCGCATGCAACATCTGCTTTTCACCTCCATTGCAGGGATTTTGCTGCAGAAGCTGCCATGGGGCTTTCCTGGCGAGGAACAGTGCACCTCATCTGCGAGTGGCACTTCGTCAAGAATGTGAAGGAGAAGCTCAAGGGGAAGCTGGGCGATTCAACATGGCAGGCAAGTGCAAATTTTGCTTGCCCGCTTGACTTGATGTTGCATTACTGCATAGCTGGGGCATGATTTTAAGTTCACGTAGGCATTGCAACATGGGCTCATAATATTCATTTTCCCCGTCTTTGACTGCGTGGGAGGGGTTATTCTTCTACATACTGCTGAAAACCGTGTGACGTATGGCAAATGTTCAACTTGAAGGTGAAGTTGCCGATCCGGAAGTGATGCACGCATTGAAGTGTTTCACCTTGGTGAACGTGACGAAAACTACGCTCATGCTATCTGTATGTAAAATTAACATACTCAAATGTATGGCAAATGTTTACTCTGAAGTTGCCAATCCGGAATGGTGATGCGCGCATTGAGGTATTTGACCTTGGTGAACGTGGCGTAGAGAATTTTTTTGCAAACTGCGCGCATGCTATCTGTATGTAAAATATCATACTCAAATGTTTTAAATGTGATAGCGTGAATGAACCTGACATCCACGGCTCTAAATTGCTGCCAGCGGTAGTACCATCAACAGCATTGGGTTGGAGCGTGCTGCAAAGCAGAAAGCCATCATGGACACATTGCAATGCTATGGAGGCTCATTCACTCATACATGTTCGGTCCCACCAAGCAGACCGCTGCAGCAGCAATTCACAGAACCCAATATGGCAATGGCCATTCAAGTAACACGCATGTTGCGATATTGCCAGCGCAACATCATCGGTCAAATAACATGTCACAAAATGAATGTGCGTGTGGCGCCACCATCATGATTGTCCTTTGCTGCTGTGCCACGATAATGTACAAAATAGTATCTTATGCACCCATGCAGGCCTTATCTTTGCATCTGCCGCACTGGCTGATACAGCTTCAATGCTGCAGTGTTCATCAACTTGAAGTTCACTTACACCTCGATGCCATTGGCAGGTCTTCAAGAAGTGTCTGCATCGAGCATCCAGGGCACCCACGGAGGTTTGCTTTGAGCGCGCCTGGACCGCACTTCACCGTGCACTTGCGAGTGCTGGCAAAGCCGATGCCGATGTTGTCAAGTACCTGAACACGACCATCTACCCCATACGGCAGCGGTGGGCATTCTACTTCCGCATCGGCGTCCTCACCTTGGGGATCAACTCTACCCAGCGGTGTGAGGTATATTTCGCCAAGATCAAATCTGAGCTTCACAAGCTCAGCACCCTCTGCGTCCTTAAGACCACCATTGACCGCATCACCAGCAGATACAGCGCCGAAGACCAGCTCTACAACAAGGCCACAAATCGGGCATATGGCGTAGCGCTCAAAGGCGTGGATGCAGCGCTTCGCAACATCTATCAGCCGCTTCTGGACGTCGCTCAGCAGGACGGGACGCTGCACTGCTTCACGTGTCTCGTTCAGGAAGTTGGAGCTGCTGCGCGCTATCATGTTGAGCTGGCGAGGCAGGATCACTGCGGCACCTCAGGTACATGCAAACAGGAGTTGTACAATTACCAAGAATTGATGTTCAGCAGCTTGTTTTTGCTTCAAAAAGTTCCAATTGAGTTTCTGTTCAAGTAGGTAACATGAACTCCTAACTTCAACATCAACGGTTCGGGTCATTAGGCTAGCTAGAAAGTTTTTCACTTCAATAGTGGCAGTCTCGCAACCTCATTGCATACAAGGAGCATCGTGTCCAGAGCGGCTTGAGCGCATATATCGACCCCAGTGATCATCACCACATCAGTGCTCAATTAGATTGCTATGCTTTTTGTGTGTGGTCAAACGAAAGGCTGCACAACACAAAATTTGTTGGTGTCAGCGACCAGCTTAGCAACTAGTTTAGGCATGTGTTACATGTGTGGTCATCTCTGATATCATCACATTTACATTGGCCGTACTTCTGACACTGTCGTTCAAAACTATTGTTACTGGCAGGCAACAGCAGCATCCTTGCTGCTCAATAGACACTAAGTGACGACTATCGCGCACCAAGTGGTGAAAGTGGAGCAAGCACAACGGGTTACTGTGTTCCACTTCACACTGACTAAGCATGATGGTGGCATGTGCTCTTTGCTTGCAGAGTGGGCCGTGGAGGCTGAGCCCGATGCAGCACTGGACGAGAATGATCATCACAGAGCAAGCATCAGCATGCTGCAAGCCATCGCAGACAACTACACAGCGTTTGGCGCACAGGAATGGTTTGCTGTAGCTTCCACTCTTGGCCGCTCGTGCCATTCTGTGGTGATAACTGCCTCAGGAGCTGCGCTGTGCACTTGCCTGGAGACTATGCGGACAGGCATGCTGTGCCGCCATGTCCTCGCGTGCTTGCCGCGAGTGACAGTTTTGCCTGGTGAAGGGGGCAACGGAAGTGGTGAGGAGGAGGGGCAGCGCAGCGGCGGCGCGGATGATGGCAGCAGCGGCGGCGAGGAAGATGAGCAATGCAGCAGCGGCGCGGAGGAGCGGCAGCGCAGCAGCAGCAGCAGCGGCAGCAGAACAGCAGCATCCATTGCAGCGGCAGCCACAGGCGGTGCTACTCAACTTCAAGCGTACACTACGCATGATGTATCACTGCGCATGATGGTGGGAGAGAGTCTTGGAGTTGAGCTCGGCTTCACGGACAACACGGTCACAGTGCTCAGCTTCACTCGCAACAAATCAACAGGGGCTCTGCTGCCAGCGGAGGAGAGCCGGCGCATTCATGTAGGTGACTCTGTCACCGCAATTGATGGGCGCAGGCTTCAAGGGCTCATGGCGGCGGACGCAAAGCTGGTGCTCAGCAGTGCACGCAAAGCAAGCCCCAGCACAAACATCTTGACTGTGTGCTCGCGACGGACTTCGACGCCGGCGCTGGCGGCATCAGTGGTGCGAGCTGCTGCGGCGCCGCCTGCCATTGGGCGCACCATGGACGCGGCGCCGGCGACAGCAGCGCTGGCAGTAGCGGCGGCAGCGCCGCTTGTGCGCAGCATGTACGCAGTGCCGGCGACAGCGGCGGCGGCAGCAGCGGCGGCAGCGCCGGCGACAGCGGCAGCGGCAGCAGCGGCAGCAGCGCCGCTTGTGCGCAGCTTGGACGCAGCGCCGGCGACAGCGGCGGCAGCAGCAGCGGCGGCAGCGCCGGCGACAGCGGCAGCGGCAGCAGCGCCACTTGTGCGCAGCTTGGACGCAGCGCCGGCGACAGCAGCGGCGGCAGCGCCGGCGACAGCGGCAGCGGCAGCAGCGGCAGCAGCGCTGCTTGTGCACAGCATGGACGCAGCGCCGGCGACAGCGGCGCCGCCGACAGCACCAGCGACGGCGGCGGCGGCAGCATCAGCGACTGCGGCAAGCCCAGTGCTGACCACGGCGACTGCCGCACAATGCTCACGCGTGCAGCGCTCAGCTGCAGAGTGTATCTTCCGCAACACGCACTCGAGGTGGCTCCACCCCTCCCGTGTGAAGGCGGCAGCCTGCATTCTCACTGGTGAAGGTAAAGAGATAGTACTAGCAAAAGTGGTGGCGCTTGCTGCAAGGCAATTTGCAGCTGCCGCATCTGGTGTGGGGGCTGCAGCATGCGATGACTGGGATGCAATGGGGGTGGATGAGCCTCAGCAGCTGAGCGTTGACATAGCGCATGCCCAAATCTGGGGACTTGCCAAGAATCTCATTGCGGATGTTAAGTCATTGCCACCTCAGGAGGCGGTGGAACTGATGAAGTACCTTAGCCAAGTAGCACGTGATAGAGTAGCAGGCAATGTCCATGACCCACTCATCAGGCAGAGGCGTACACAGAAAGTATTGGGGAAACGGGCACGGGGCAGCACAGCTGGCCCCAGTAAGAAGAAGAAAACCTAAACGCTTGCATGTGCAATATATTCCTTGCATTGGCATTCCATCTCTGATGCATTCATCTTTCTTGCAAGATTGTGTTTTTGCCCTTAAGATGATCATGCATGATCTGAACTGTCTTGCAGACAGCTTTGTCAATGCTGCGCTCGGCTTTTTCCATCAGATGCATGGGTGTGCATGTGATGCATGTGATAGGAATATGAGCTCGCTCTGCAAATGTGTGCGTGCACACATTTTACACTCTCATTGGAGACCCTCTGAGGCATTCGTATACATGCATGTAGCATGAAGTGGTTCACGTCAGCTGTTTGGGACATTGCACGCCAAAGCACAGGTGATGATTGTGTCAAGATTTAGGGTAAGGTTGTGTGGATGGATGCTGGCGCAACAAGACCACATGTATGCTCAATAATCCAGCAGCCACAATCAAACGGGCAGCAATGTGCGATCATTCAATTTGATGCTTGTCCAATGTGCGATGGGAGCACACACACCCGTGTACCAGCACCCGAGTTGGCCATTTGCATTGATTCATGTACATTGCAAAGCGAAACACGCAAGTTCATGATGTTTGCGTGATACATATATATATCGCCAACCTTTCGAGTTTCAAATGAAGCAACCAACAGGAAGGTGTGCAGCATGCACAAGAAATCTAATGTGTAAGCATGATGCATCAAGCATCAACAGGGAAGGTATGATCATGCACAAGAAACCTCATGTGTAAGCATCATGATCATGCATCAAGCGTCAACAGTCGAAAGAGCCTACAAGACAGAGTCACACGTGGATGACGAAACATGTTGGACAACTATACTTCATAGTATAGCGTAGGTGTTGGTAGTAAAGCCTCGAACATTCATTAAACGTCGCCACAGCCACAGCTGACGTGCCACCATTTACCAAGGCATGCTCACGATTGTTGAAAGCGTCCAGCATGCTACGCGCTTCCATCTGCAACTGACGCAGCTGAGGGTGCATCATGAGCCAAGCTGCTCATGATGCACCTGTCGGACAAAACCTGCTGCAGCATGCCCCTCATGCACATTGCTATGTGCTGCACACAGCCAGATCGCTGGTGGGAGTCACAACAGCTGCGCTAGTGTTGCGCAGCTTTGGAACACCTGCTGCTGAAGTGTCTGGCGGCTGCGTGCCATTGCCACGCCCGTCCGCGCTTGATTACATCAAGTGAGCAGCACCTTGTGCCGTGCCAGGCGCTGCTGCTCCTCAGGCGTATGCGCCCCCGCCTCTTCTGCTGCCGTCGAGAGCACCCGCCCCCCCGGCCCGCCTGCTCGACGCCAGGAGTTCCTGGAGGCGCAGACGCTGACGCCGGCGCAGATGCGCGAGCCGCGCACGAGCGCCGCCATCGCGCGCAAGGTCGCCGCGCTGCACGGCACTGCGCCCGCCGGGCCTCGACGCCACGCCGCAGCTGTGGCGCATGCTGCGGCGTTGGCACGCGCTCGCGCGCGGCGGCGGCGGCAGCGCGCCGCACGCCGCCGACGCCGACGCCTTTCAGGCATGGCGCTGCTCGGCGAGTGCGTGGAGGAGCTGGAGCGACGCACCGCGCTTGCTGCACTGGCGCCGCTGCCTTCTAAGCACGTATCGCCGGTACCGCCATGCGATACAAGTGCCATAAAAGGCATTATGCTGTGCACGCGGCTGAACCGCAACGGCTGTTATGCACACTCCCATCGCGTGCGCGCACCGCCGCCACTGCTGGCGCTGAGACCATGAACGTGGTGTCGCTGCTGCCGACTCATGCGCGCCTGAAAGCGCCGCCACATTAAGCGTTGAGAGCACTGCTGAGCTGCTGCTGTTGTCGCGCACGTCCCTGTCGTCCCTCTCGCACAGCGCGCTGAAAATGCGGCTGCAGTGCGTCGTTGGCAGGTGCATCGCCGCATGCATGCGTGCATAGAGGCACCGGCGCTGTCAGGGGTTGGTATTCAGATGGCTTCAGACATGAAGGCGCCATGCGTTCAGGCGTGGGCAAAGGACACCACTGATTTTTCCAGGCAGTCGTAATCTAACACTGCATGGCACGAGGAAATTGTTCAACGTCTAGATACTTGAGGCACATCAAACTAGCAGGGGGGGCAGTAGCAAAGTATTTTGGCGGTTTCTTGGTAGTAAGCCCGAACTAGTTTCTGCACCAGTATACAATGCTGAGTGCTTCACCTTCAACTGCCAACAAGATGCTCAATGAATCACATCACACGCAGGATAAGCGCCATCATGATGCTTATGGAAGCGTCCTGCAGCAGTCGCCATTAAGGAATTAGAGGCCCCAAGCCACCCAAAGCCCATACATTTTCGATGATGTAAGAAAAACGAGTGTTAATATAAGTTAAAACCTCATGGTCATGTAGCAAGAAGACACGCTAAAGGCAGAAACAACATCAGTAGAAACGCGAAAGACCAACGCTTGAAGTTTGTGAAACTCCCGTGCTGCCCTCGACTCCTCGGCTGCCAGCGAAAGCTGGCGCCCGGCATCTTACTTGCGTCTGAGGCAACTGTGATTAACAAGACTTGCTCCAGGCTCGCACAGGCGATACCGACATGCAAGGCAATGCCATGATGCACGGGAAGGATACGCAACTGGAGAGCTGCAGCGACTGCCAGGCATCACCTGATGACTCCAACGTGCTCTGTAGGCTTCGCCCCATCCGCCAACGCTCTGCTGGTGCAACAGCTAGTGTAGTAGCTGTCGTACGCCACCAGGGGCGCTTTGCTGGGGCACAATGAGTGTCTCTTCGGGGTGCGGCAGCAGCGCAGTTCTCAGCGGATGACGTGGCCTACCTGGCCCACGAGATATTTGGGCCAGGCTGGCCCAAATATGGGGTTCGCCCCCCCCCCCCCCCCCCGCGCTTTCTTGTGGCCACCGTTGGTCATGTAGTCTGCCACGTGGTACCAAACTGTGCAATTGCTGAGCGCTGGTTGATGAAAGTTGAACTTCATCAAAGGAGCGTCGCCAGTGACTGGCTACAGGCAGATCAAGAGTCACTTGCCGACGACAAATCCTTGCACTTTGTGAATCCACTGCAGGTCCTTCTGCTGCTCCTTGCTGGCCGCTTTCAGCTCGGCGTAGGTGCGCACGATTTTGATTAGGCCCTTGTTGATGCCCCTGCGGATGGGGATTAGGGGGATTTGGGGGGAGGGAAGACATTGTGAGGCACACCTACGTGGTCTGTACATGTCTGCAGTGTCAATTTGAAATACTTTCAAGGTACTAACATAGTTCAAAGAGAACTCACACGAGTCTCATGTATGAAACCATGCCTGGCACAGATTCGCCCAAGGTGACGCATAGCGGTCTGGTTTGTGTGCTTCGAAGCAGCAGAGGAGAACGAGCCTGCTGCGTGGCGTGTCCATGCGCGCTGACCTCTCGCGCAGGTACGCCTCAAAACCGTCGCGCAGCCGCGTGTCCATATCGTAGTAGTTGCGCGAGTTCTCGCGCCCAGAGACCGCCAAGTACAACTCCGACGTGCCCGCGGGCGGGATCGGCGCCGTCACGAGCGCGACTTTGCGCAGCTCGACCTGGGTGCGACAAAGAGTCAAGAGACCAGAACCAATGGTGGAGGCGTTGTCATCGGGGGCGGAGCGGTGTCACCAGAGGCAGTTCAATGAGAGTACACAGCAGTCACTCTGAGGTCAGCGGCAGTCCTGAACGTGGTGTTCGCTTTATCAAAGAGGCGCTGCGCTTGAAGCACAGAGCTGGCGCCGGCCGTATCGACGCGCTGCAGCCGTTGGACGAGCTCATCTGCAGGCCGACCGTGGCTCAGTCAAGGCAGTATGATAAAGTTTAAGTGTGACTAGCAGCCCTGTGAGTGTTCAGCGGCGGGTGCGACCCTGCTGTGCGTGCTGCCGAGAGGCACTGCTGCTGAAGCACAAGACCGGCCGTCTCGATGCACTGCAGCTTTTGGACGAGCTGATCTGCATGCGTGCTGCACGGGCGGCAGCTACGGGTTTGCTATAGGGGCTGCGGACGGGCGTGGTTGACCGTGAGCTGAGCACTGTGATGATGGATCGCTGAGCACCGTCAAAACTAGCTCATAAGCTTTCGCTATGTTCCATGCACCATACTCCATGAGCACAACGCAAGCAGAGCATTGCTAAAGGTGCGGCTCTCTGCTCTGAAAGTTGAAGTCATGATTTTGCTGGTGCGCCTCGTTGTGAGTAGCGTTGCTGAGGTTGAAGCCCAGCGCTACTGTGATCACGCATGTGAATCAGTAGTGTTGGCGTGCTTTCATGCGCGCGTTCATGCGCCCTGGCTTGTCGATACAATATGCAGAATGCATCTCGGCACCTGTGCGACATCGCTGTCGTATGGCACCTGCACGACACTGTTGTTGTATCGATCCAATGTGCACAGCGCATCTCGGTACCTCTACGCTACCGCTGTTGTACCGACAACATCTGACCCACGCCGGTGCGACAATCACATTGAGAAAAGCGATGCTCACTTCGTGTTTAGTAGCAGTGAGGTCGAAGCCGAGCGCCTCGGCCCCCTTCTCCACCGTCATCACGATGCTGACGTCTGCGAGCAAGAGCAGCGAAGTCTGCTCAGGAGTACACTGGGAGCTGTCGCCTCAGGCAAGTGAAAGGTTTGAGCAGGACAGTTGGCATCAGATTTGCCTGAGAGGGGGCGGGCAAACGAGGCTGTGATAGAGGGCAAGCGTGCGTGAATGCAATTCTCCGCTGACATCACGATGTTGATGTCTGCGCGCAGGTCACCGCCCGCAGGCAGCAGTTGTGTGCTGACGCTGAAGTACGGAAGGAGAGTCACGGCTGAAAGTTGTGAGCTGAAGTATGGAAGGAGAGTCCCAACTGAAAGGGTATGGAAACCTACCTACACTACGTTGCACGTGCTTGCGTGCCTACTCGAGCTCTTGGCATATTGTAAGTTATCATGACTTCTGCACAATTGCAGGTTCTTTATAGCTCATCCTATCCTCAACCTGCTCAAGTGCTGTTCTGCAAGTTTTCAGCCATTCCATCTTACATACCCTACTCTGCCAGGGTGATTAGGTACTACTGATAGTTGTTGCGTCAACTTCCGAGTACTGGGAGGGGGGGGGGGGGGCAGGTGGGTGATGAGCCTGCAGCTGTTGGAAAGTCGCCCTGTGCAAATAGTTTTCATGCACGATTGAGCACTGTGCGTCGTACTGCGTCGTTGCGTGACAGCATAACGCCCATTGTGGTTACCATGTGGGCCTTTCCCGCTTTGCCATGAGAGTCGCGTGAGAGCCGCGCTTCATGTTTTAACTGCCGCAACTGAACCTGTGCTGCACCCCGGAGCCTTGCACAACATTGCGTAGCCATTGATTGTGTCTAACGTCAACCCTTACGCTTAGTCATGCGCACGTGGCTGTCAAACACTAGCCAGCGCCAGCAACGGCGCGTGCAGTGCAACGCCTCGTGGCTGATGCTCGCAAGAACTTCATAGGTACAAAGGACATGCATAGGAGTGTATGTGTATGCTTGGCCAGACAGGTAGGAACTTTCTGCAACGCGCCCTTCGAGAATTTGACGTGGTTGTCATTGCAGTACTGCCGCATGTCTACACGCTGCATGAAAGCGTATCTCACGCTGTCCAGGCCCCAAGTCAGGCCGGGTCATCGGCGTTGCAGGCAGCTACACCTCTGAGTTATACAAAAAACACCTTAGAAACGATGTTTGAGCAGCATAGCAACCCCCTTGGCCGCGTGTTCTTGAAGACGGCTCACCTGATCTGGCCAAGTCCTGTTCTTCAATTCACGGGTGCGGAGATGCCACCATTGGCGGAGCATGCGGACAGAGGCAGCATGGGCAAGTTATGAATGGACATAGCACCAGAAGGGACAGCACGCACATTGAACACACCAGCAAAGTCAGTTGGATATGTATAAATAAATGTATGCTACTGCACTTGCATGCAACGGCACTTGCTCCACGACGCGCTCCTTTGCATTGCACTTGTTTCATGGCGCAGGTCTAAGTGTGCTTCTACTTTTATTGAACTTTCATCATGCGTTGATACATAACTAGCAGTGCTTTAGAAATAAAAAAGACTCGGCTGCGTCAATCGAGCCCTGGCATAGGATGCTTCACCGCTCAGAACCCTGCATACAGTTGTGAACCAACTTCAACTCTGCTCAGCTAGAGTCACCTGTAGTGCCATGACAACACCAGCTGCAAGCCCTTGTTGCCATAGAGCGGTCATTTCCTGCCAGCTTGACATACTTCTGCAGGTGACTCTCATTTTCTGCACAAGCTCGTCCAAGCGCCAAACATGCCAAAATGGCGCAGCCGCCACTGTCGTCCGTGCTTAGTACAAGGCCAGGGCGCAACAAGGACCATCGTGCAGACTGCTGCTGTTGAAGTTGAAGCTGTGCTCCAGCGCAACGGTGCGAGTAGTGCGCATCATGGCTACATCTCAAAGCAGGCGAGCGCAGGCATGATAGAATTGAAGTTGTGTCAGGTGCCTGCACGCACCGCTTTTTCGAATGTGAGCTTCACGTGCTCGCCCGGCATGCCCTTGCCCTCCAGCAGGCTCCTTCGCATTGCACTTGTTTCATGACGTAGGTGCAAGTGTGCTTCTACTTCTATTGAGCTTTCATGCACTGCAGGCATGTCCATGTTAAAGTTAAAGTTCACGGATCATGCCCACCCGCGCACCTTGACTTCAAACGTGAGATTCACGTTTTCGCCCGGCATGCCCTTGCCCTCGAGCAGGATGTGCTTGCCGTCGGGCAGTTCCTTCAGCTCAAAGCCCCTCTCGCGCAGGCGCGTCAGGGGGACCTTCGTGTCTGCAAGTGGGGGCGCCGTAAATGCCGGCCCAGCCGCACAAGACAAGGTAAATCAAGCAAGCGTGTTAGCAGCCCTCGGCGCGGAGGCACACACGCCGAGGGGGGAGGGGCACAACTATTGCAATGCATGACGTGAAGTCAAGTGTGTCAGCTACGTTGTTGGACGCTTCTGTCGCGTACCGCGGTACTTTTAATTGATTCTCGCATCAGGGGGACCTTGGTGTTGCGAGCAGGCACCGTAAACGCCGGCCCATTCGCACACAAAAGGTTAGCAGGCATGAGTTTTAGCAGCCCTTGGAGCCGAGGCACGCGCTGTGGGGTGAGGGGTAGGATCATCACACTGCACGATTTGAAAAAGTCAAGTCAAGTACCACCTTTGCTGTCGGACATATCTGTTATGTATCATGGGTGGGTATGATTGCCATCATTGTGTGACGCCCTTGCATGCCATAGGGAGGCCAACATCAGACCGCATTCCTTGGACTTCAGCAGTGAGAAGCTAGCTGCGTGTGAATGTAGCCACTTCCCGTCTGCCAGCGGGCGAGTCACAACTTCAGCATTATGTATTTTCAACGGAAGTCTGCAACGGCATCTGCGTGAGATGATATTTGAAGTACACTGGACGGGGGTTTTATCTGGTAGCAAGCTTGACATTCATCGTATGGGCTTCTCCGCGCCCTAAGCAAGAGTTACTTTGCTAACATACGGGGTTCGTAATGTGACACGTGCAATGGTCCTGCCGATGGTGTACTCATGATGTACTCATGATGTGCACATGATGTACTTGCAATGTACTCATGGACTTGTTTTCATACATGTAGGCCTCAGAGGGTGCTGGATGTCCAGACGTGCTCCGAATCGGACGGTTCACATCTTGCAACAGCCTAGTCAGCGATAAAGTGTGCGCTTCGTCAACAAAAACGCCAGTTGCTGAGCACTGCACCAGTGGCCTCAGGGCGCACAGCTGTTACTGCAGAGCTGCGCAGCTCTTCCTGCAGCACACTGTTGCAGTCACAACCTGGTGCAACGCGGACGTACTACTGCCAGAGTCGCTGATCATGACTTGCTAGCTGACAACAAGAAACGGCGCATTACTTGACGTTCATGCCATCTCGAACTTCAAGCGATCCACTGACGTGACTTTGAACGGTGCCCCTGTGGCGCCTGACGCTAACCTAACCCTACCTTTAACCCTAGCCCTGACCCTCAGCACAACGCCGCACCGGTCACTGCAGTAACGAAAGGCATCACTGGTACTTCTCTACATGCGCATGAACACGCGCTTTCAAGGTATATTCATTACACACAATAAAGTGTACATGTGACACCCTTTTCTCTGCATGTGCATGCACACGCGCTTTCGAAGTAAATTCATTACATAGAAGTACAAACAACGAAGTGTACATGTTGGCGGCGGCAGCTTTTGAGTGGTCGTCATCAAGACACCTTCAGACCGTCACACGCCATGTACAGTGGATTCCGTACGGCAAGCTCAGATACCATTCATCTGCGCTTTTAAAAGCGCCCTGAGCAAGATTTATAAAAATGAAAAGTACGTGTAGACACTGACCTGCGCGACTCTGGCGCACCATGATCTGTGCGGCCATGTCTACATGGAGGGCGCCTGTGACACGTTCTGCAATTTATATTGCGCGGACGCCATGACGCTGCTCGTGCATTCCACCACCGCTGATGCACTACTCCTTGTAGTGACCATGCTCTCTGAACAAACAATGAAGTGTAGGCATCATAAATACAAGTCCATACGTACGTGTAGGCACTGACCTACGCGGCTCTGGCGCACCATGATCTGCGCGGCCAGCGCCTTGGGGAGCGAAGCGTTCCAGGATCTCACGCGCCGAAAGACGGTCGTCATACGCCCCGAAAAGTACGTCGTCAACATGCCGTACACGACCAGACCTGCGAAAAGGGACGAGGGAAAGTCACCGCACGCACAGGCGTAGTAGTGAAAAAAGTCAATGCGCGATGCAAGAAAGAGCGGATGAGCTTTGATACGCCTGCTTGGGTGCCAGGCATACCTCTGCATGCACATCAACCCGCGCCTTTGAACAGGGAGGAAAGAGCAAAGAGGGAGAATCTCGGATCCCTGGAATCACTTGTGTCCTTGGAGGGCGAAACCATGCTGATGCATCAATTTTTGACACCAAAAGGAGATGTGTCCAGCAAGCTGCACAAGCACCCATGTGCGTCAGCGACGTTTAAATAAGCATGGACGACGGACTTGTGTAACCACACCATCACCTGCACCCATAGCCACTACGGAGTCGAGCAGCACTCGGTTGCAGACGGGCAGATCTCGGTGTTTCTCAGGGTGCTCCTCGCTGGACTTTGGCTCCTGATTCGGCGCCGCCAAGGCCACGCATGGCGAGCCTGCCAGCACGCAAGCGAACGCGATGCCACCTGCACGTCCCAACCTGTACTGCTTTGCTACGGACCTGACTCCCATGGCGGCAGCCATGCGCAACATTACACTTCGCAAAGTTTAGTCTAAACCGCGAACTCAAACGTTCGTTCCCTTTACGTGACGCCAATGCAGAGGGTTCCGACGCCCTCCGTCGCCGTTGATTGCTGCTGCCGTATTTTGAGGTCCACGGCAGCACAGCTGTAGAGCAGAGCCGGCTTGTTAAATGGTTCAGTTTATTCTGCCTTTTATTCTTGACCGTTCTCGAAGCCAAAACGAGCTTAATACTTCCCAGGCGTGCCCGTACACAGCTCCATATGATGCACAGGCCAAGACATACACAGCACTGTTGAGAGGCAGGGCAAAAGCGCTGTGGCAGAGGGTGGGATGCTCTTTTGATCAACATTCATAGACATGTGGCAGCGACTCGAGCAAGCAATCATAGTCTAGAGGCAACCATGACAGCACGAAGAGAACTTCAGAACACTTGGCAAGCCTGATGGATGTGTGTGAAACCACTGCGGGTCGCATATGACACGCGCAACCCGCGATGGCGCCTCCTCATCTCCAGTTTGATCTGCTTTCTGTTGATAACCTCATGAAGGCAACGCCGCCGCAATGCACCAGTATTCTCCTTGCTTGCCAGTGGACCTCCGGTGTGCCAGAACACCCCGCATTTCAAAACATTTCTGATAGAGCTGTAGCCCACGCATGGGCAGGAAAGGCACGCACAAACATTCGAGATCGAAGAAATTCGGTTTCAGAGGCGGATTGCCTCAACTCCAGGGACCACTTGTTCAGATTTCCGCGACCAAGCTGGCTTCAACATGCAATGCACGACGGTTCACCGGCAAACCAAAACCTGATTAGGCCTAAGCACAGACGAATGCTGGGGCGAATGCTCATCACTTTTTGTGCTGTATGTACGAGGGTTCCACAGACAAACTGAAGCAGGCACGGTGTTTGGTACAACACGAGGCGGGGTGTGGCGCGCAAGCCTTGCATGCTACATTCAACAAAGAACCAGGTCAACAACCATACAGCAGAGCTTTTGCACAGCCCCAAGCGGAACATGACAAAAGCATCACATCAACGCACCAGGTGTTGGTCCTGTAGCTGTGCAGGCAGACAAAGGCAGGCGATGTCACATTGCAAGCAAGGAGCAACAGACCTCGCACTGACGCGCCGCGCAGTGGGTAGGTAGGTATAGAAGTGATCATCAGTGCGCATTGAGACAATTTCAAGGTGTTCACAAAATGCTACTTCGAAGTATGTATTCTGGTAGCTGGACATCCACCATCTGGTCCTGATCGCGAGAATCAGTGAAAGTTAACTGTGTTCTGTGAGCTACATAGTTGTTGGCGGTGCTCAGCGTCATGTCATCACAGTGCTCAGCTCCCGCTCAACTGCTTTTTTGCGCCCCAAGCGAGAATGACAAGAAGCACGGATGGCGAATTCTCCCCTGCAGCTGATGGTGTTACGGGTGCACGCACCCTTTTGACGGCATTTAACATGCCAGCACCACAGCATGTGACATAAACGTATGCTAGCAATAGCGAAGCCCTATCAGGTACATGGCCGGACCAGCACCACTGCTGTTGATGCCAAATCAAAACAGTTGAGATGTGCAGGAAGCTAAGTAGCTTTCTTAGTCAAATTGCCAGGGTAATAACGCACAGAGCGCAGGACACATTGTATGTGCACCATCATAATCATTGTAGACGCGCTTTCGTGGCGCAGTGCCCATTCCCCCTCCCGACCCCTTCCTGCTGACTTTCCTTGACACCTTCAAGTGCCTACATGTACTTTTTACATGTACATGATGCGTACGCCGTCAAACTACAGCACCTGAGGCCTTCCATGCGGCCCAGGCTAGAATGCAGCATATCAAC
Source organism: Tribonema minus (assembly GCA_017506865.1). NCBI lineage: Eukaryota > Xanthophyceae > Tribonematales > Tribonemataceae > Tribonema > Tribonema minus. Next base: position 175,458 of record JAFCMP010000555.1, read on the forward strand.
AGAGCATCAAGCAATGCGTTCTCCTTGCGACTTCAGGGGCGGCTCCCATCCCCTACTTGAAGTACTACTAGTAGGTAGTCACCATTTTGGTCGGTCACTTACATGCGAGCCGCCCCTACTCCAATCTGAAGTGGTGACCACTTCGGTCAGTCATGCACTGTGCCTCACCACTTGCAAGTGGGAGCACTGCTGCAATTTACGACGATCGGACATTGCCAATTGAAGCCTTAGCTCTGCCTTTAGACCAGGCATAACAGTGGTCATGCAACCCTGACGCCTGGCACCTTGCACCATCAGGGTTGTCGTCATGTCCCCCCCCCACCCCAACCCCCAACCCGCTGCGCTTTTGTGGCCACCTTTGGTCATGGAGTCTGCCATGTACTCTAGTACCAGACAGTACAATGCTGAGCGCTGCTTAATGAAAGTTGAACTTCATCGACGGAGCGTTACCACTAACTGGCTACAGGCAGATCAAGAGTCACTTGCCAATGACAAACCCCTGCACTTTGTGAATCCACTGCAGGTCCTTCTGCTGCTCCTTGCTGGCCGCTTTTAGCTCGGCGTACGTGCGTACGATTTTGATGAGGCCCTTGTTGATGCCCCTGCGGATGGGGGAGTAGGGGGATTTGTGGGGAGGGGGGCGACATTGTGAGGCACTACGCCAGTCCGCATGTGTTTGAAGCGCCAACTTAAATATCAAACATTGTTGAAAAGAACTCGCGGGTCTCATTCATACAAGCATGCCTGGCACATTTTTGCCCAAGGTGACACATAGCGTCTTGGTTCGGGAACTTGAAAGCAGCAGAGGAGAACGAGCCTGCTGCATTGTGTGTTCAGGCGCGCTGACCTCTCGCGCAGGTAGGCGTCAAAACCGTCGCACAGCTGCGTGTCCATCCCACGGTAGTAGCGCGAATTCTCGCCCACAGTGACCGCATAGTTCAAGTCTGACGTGCCCGCGGCGGGGATCGGTGCTGTCAGGAGCGCGACTCTGCGCAGCTCGACCTGGGTGCGGCAAAACAAAGACGCCAGAAGCGACCGTGGAGCGTTGTCATAGGGGCGGAGCGTTGTCACGAGAAGTAGTTCGGCAAAGAGTACACAGCCGTCTTCTGGGGTGTGACCGTGGTGTTCACCTTTTCAGGCGCTGCGCTTGAAGCGCAGAGCTGACGCCGGCCGTATCGACGCATCAGAGCTGTCCAGGAGGGTATCTGCTGGTGCGTTGTACGGGCGGTCGCTACATGGTTGCTCTTGAACCTGCACACGAGCGCCGGGAACCGTCAACCAGTGGCTCACAACGCACAATGTACTTCAAGATTGAAGTGCCTCGTGTGCAGTAGCGTCGAGGTTGGCGCCCAGCGCCTCGCAGCCGTGCTGACGCATGTGTAGTGCCGACTTGCTTTCATGCGCTCAGGTGATGTCGACGATGTACTTTAAAGTTGAAGTCATGATTTTGCTGGTGCCTTGTGTTTAGGGGCGCTGAGGTTGATGCCCAGCGCCTCGCTACTGTGTTCGCCCATGTGTAGTGTTGACGTGCTTGCATGCGCGGCTATATGCGCTTTGGCATTGTCGATACAACATGCACAGCACATCTCGGCATCTGTGAGGGACTGACATTGTATCGACACCTGTAAGACACTGATGTTGTGTCAATACAACAAGCGCATCGCATGTTGTTGTTGTTCTCGGTACCTGTACGAATCTGCTATTGTATCGACAACACCGCCGCACCCCGGTCCGGCAATCAAATTGATGCAATGGCGACGCTCACCTCGTGTTTAGTAGCGTTGAGGCTGAAGCCGAGCGCCTCGCCCCCCTTCTCCACCGTCATCAAGATGCTGACATCTGCAAGCACGAGCGGCGAAGCCTGCTCAGCAGTACACCGGGCAGATTGACGAGGACTTCGAGGGGGGGAGACGCCATGTGGCGATATCGTTTAGAAGTGATCGGCAATGCGCATTGAGGCAAGGTGCTCACAAGGACACAGGTACAGTAGAATCTGTTTTGAAAAACCACGGACATCCACCATCTGGGCGTTTTTGAGCCCTGAGCAAGAACTAATAAAGAGTTGGCCAAAAACTTTTTAAGAGTTCACTGGCAGCTGTTGCATATGATGCGCCTCTGGCAAGTGAAATGTTTAAGCAGGACAGTTGGCATCAGATTTGGCTGAGACGTGGGGGGCGAACGAGGCTGTGATAGAGGGCAAACGCTTGTGAATATGATTCTTGGCCGTCATCGCGATGCGGACGTCTGCGCGCACATTAACGCTCGCAGAAAGAGTTGCGTACTGAGCTGAAGTACGGAAGGAGAGTCACATCTGACAGGGTATGGAAACCTCCTACACTGCATTGCACGTGCTTGCGTGCCTACTCAAGCTCTCAGCATATTGTGAGTTGACACGACTTTTGCACAGTGAAAAGGTCTTTTGCAGCTCATCCTGTCCTCAACCTGCTCGAATGCTGTTCTGTACTTCTGCAGCCATTCCACCTTGCATGCCCTGCTCCAGGGCGATGACGTAGGTAGTTGCACCAACATCCGAGTAATGGAAGGGGGGGGGGGGGGGGGAGGGGGGGCGACAGGTCAATCTGCAGCTCCTGGAGAGGCGCCCGTGCAGATAATGTTCAACTGCGGTTGAGCACTGTGCATTATGCTTACAGTACGTCGTTTTGTGACAACACAACGCCAATTGTGGTGATGATTTGGCCCCTTTTTGCGCTGTGCCCTGCGAGTCGCGCGAGATTCGTGCTTCGTGCCGCATCTGAACCTGCGCTGCACCCCAGAATCTTGCACACCATTGCATAGCCATCGATTGTGCTGTGCCCAACCCTAACCCTCCCGCTGAGTTACCCGCATGTGGCTGGTCAAACACCAGCGCAAGCAACGGCACCTTATGCTCGCAGGATTACGCATGTTTGAAGGGTATGTATGCTTGGCCCGGCAGGTGGGCACTCCCTGCAACTCGCACTTCAAGAAGCAACAGCTTCAAGAACTTGAATGTGTTGTCATTGCAGTACTGCTGCAGGTCTACAACCCTCATGTACCGGCAACTCATGCGCTTGAGGCCCCAAGTCAGGCCGGCGTATCTACGCTGCATGCAGCCATGCGCCTCTCAGTCACACCCAAGTACTCTATTTACTTCCGCTTCAGGGGCGGAAACCCTTGAAGTACCTGAGAAACGACAACGTTCGAGCAGCATAGCAACCCACTCGGCCGTGTGTTCTTGAAGATGGCTTACCTGATCTGGCCAAGTCCTGTACTTCAATTTGCGGGTGCGGAGACGCCACCATTGGCGGAGTATGCGGACGGAGGCAGCATGGGCACGCGCAATGCAAACATTAGCATGGCTCGTGTGCTTGCACAGTAATATACATATGAATGAATTTGGACATGGCACCAGAAGGGACAGCACGCACAGTTCAGCAAAACTCATGTGCGTGCATTAGCACAGCTCATGAGCTTGCACTGTAGTATTCATGCTCCCTCATGCATGTAAACATAGCACCAGCAGGGATAGCACGCATATTGAACACGTCAGCAAGTTCGTGTGCTTGCATTTGCAAGGCACCATAAATATACCAAGTGTGCATCTGTACGTGAGCCGCAAGCACGTAAATACGCAACGGTCCTGCTGTGGCTACAAGGGCCAGATGTCAGTTGGATACTTCTACGTATGAACAAATTGTTTGCCAGTACTGCATTTGCACGCACGGCAACCGTCCATTCTCCACGACGAGCTCCTCTGCATTGCACATGTTTCATGACCTAGGTGTAAGTGGGCTTCTACATTTCATTGGCAGTTCATCATGTGTCAAAAACTAGCAGCGCTTTAGTGGAGAAAAGAAACATTCCGTTCAGAGCCAGCGCCCGGTATCCAATGAGCCAACCTCAATTCTGGTCAGTTACAGTTGTGTCCTGCAAAGGCCATCAAAACAGTTTTGAACACGCCATCAGCATATGTGTCCATGGAATAGGCATTAATTGCCAGCTTTGATACCCTCCTGCAGGTGACTCTCCATTCCTGTAGCAGCTCTCGTCAGAGCACCAAACGCCTATTGAGACGCCGCAATAGCCACTGTCGTGTGTGGCTGGTATACCGCCTTGATTCAACAAAGAGCGTCATGCATTCTGTGCGGCATGATTTGCGCTCAAGATGCATGGACACAGCGCCAGCCAAGCCGTTGGAGTTGAAGTTGCTCCAGCGAAGGTGTGAAAGCAGTGCGCATCATGGCTTCGTCTCAACGCAGGCAAGCATGGGCATGTTGAAACTGCAGCTGTGTCGGGTGACTGCGCACCTCCTTCTCGAATGTGAGCTTCATGTGTTCGCCAGGCATGCCCTTGCCCTCTAGCAGGATGTGCTTGCCATCGGGCAGTTCCTTCAGCTCAAAGCCGCTATCGCGCAGGCGCGTCAGGGAGACCTTCGTGTCTGCGGGTGGGCGCCGTCAATGTTGGCACAATCGCTTAAGAAAAGGTGATTTAAGCAAGCATGTTGGCAGCATCGGCGCGGAGGCATGTGCTGAGGGGTGTCAGGGGTACATGGCATAATTACAATGCATAACGTGAACAAGTCAAGTGTGTCAGCTTTGTTGTCGGATGTTTCTGTCGCGTACGACGGGTGCTGTTAGTAGGTATGATCGCCGTCATTGTGTGACGATCTCGCATGCGGTAGGGAGGCCAACATCATACTGCATTCCTCGGACTTGAGCGGGTGAGCAGCCGCATGCGAAATGTAGCTGCTGCCCGTCTGCGAGCGGGCGCGTCACGCCGCAACTCAATCTTCAGCATTGTGTGCTGTCAACGAAGGCCTGCAACGGCATCTGCGTGAGATGATGCTCGAAGTATACTGGACAGGGGTTTCAACTCTGGTAGCAAGCTTGACATTCATAGTATGGGCTACTTTGCGCCCTAAACAAGACGTGTTTGAAATATTACAGGGCTCATGACGTGACGCTAGACGTGCCAACGGTATGCCCATGATGTGCTGATGATATTCGCACGATGCACTCGTGGTGTTCACATGATGTACTCGTGATGTACTCATGGGCTTCTATATAGGCACTGAGGTGTGCCGGATGTCCACGTGTGCGCCAAGGATTCACATCTTGCAACAGCCTAGTCAGCGAAAAAGTGTGCACGTCAACAACAAAAACGCCAATTACTGAGCGCTGCACTGGTGGCCTCAGGGCGCACAGCGGTCACTGCAGAGCTGCGCAGCTCTTCCTGCAGCACACTGCTGCGGGCACGACCTGGTGCAACGCGGGGGCGATACATGTACTGCTGCCAGAGTCGCTGAACATGACTTGCTAGCTGACAAAAAGAAACGGGGCATTACTTGACGTTCATGCGATCTCCAACTTCATGTGCTGGGGAAGCTTCCACTGGCGTGACTTTGAACAGTGCCCCTGTGGCGCCCGACGCTAACCTAACCCTAACCCTAGCCCTAGCCCTAACCCTCAGCACATAGCTGCGCTGGTCACTGCAGTAGCCAGCCGGAAGGCATCACTGCTACTTCTCTACATGCGCATAGACACACGCTGTAAAAGCATGTTTATCACAAACAATGAGGTGTGCATAGAAGCGCTACTTCTCTACATGCGCGTGCACAGATGCCTTCGAAGTGTATTCATTGCTAAAACGCTTGCACACAGAAGTCTTTTGACTACTGCGAATGTGATGGCACTGTTTGATTCGTGGCCAATGACTGCAACAGCGGCGACCAAGGTTATTGGTAGCAGGCACTTGCGGCTAACCGCTCCTTGTCACCTAGGGCTCTACGATCTTTTGATTCGTTTCCATTGCGAACAATGACGTGTAGGTTTTATTAGTTCTCGCACAGGGCATGAAAAAAGCCCAGGTGAATGGTATCTAACTTGACGCTTGCTGTACGGAATCTACATGTCGTGTGACAGCCTGAAAGTGTCTCAATGGCAACCACTCAAACGACGTGTACTACATGTGGACACTGACCTACAGTACACGACTCTGGCGCACCATTATCTGCGCGGCCATGTCTGCATTGAGGGCGTCCGTGACACGTTCTGCGATTGCGCGGACGCCTTGACGCTGCACCTTGAGGCAGGCGGGTTACCTGCTCGTGCATTCCGCCACCGCTTCTGCACTACTCCTCGTAGTGACCACGGTCTCCGAACAAACAATCAAGTGTACGTGTAGGCACTGACCTACGCGGCTCTGGCGCACCATTATCTGCGCGGCCAGCGCCTTGGGCAGCGAAGCGTTCCAGGCTCTCGCGCGCCCAGAGACGGTTCTCATACGCTCCGGAAAGCACATCATCAGCATGCTGTACACGAACAGACCTGCGGAAGGGGCGAGGGAAAGTCACCGCACGAAGCCGCAGGCGCAGCGCACGTCAACGTCAATACGCGGTGCAGGAAAGGGCGGATGAGCTTTGATACGTACATGCCTGCTTCGGTGCCTGGCACGCCTCTGCATGCATCTCAGCCCGCGCCTGTGAGCAGTGAGGAGAGAGCAAAAAGGGAGAGTCCCAGTTCGCTGGAATCACTCTGTGCCCTTGGGGGCGAAACCATCAAGTTGTGACACCCAAAAGGAGACGCGTCCAGCAAGCTGCACAAGCACCCATGCATGCGTCAGCGGCATTTAAATAAACATCAGCGCGGGACTTGCGAAACCACATCATCACCTGCGCCTATAGCCAGAAGGGGGTCGGCCACAGGGTTGTAGGCGGGCACATGTCGGTGTTTCTCTTTGCGACGCTGCTCCTCGCTGGACTTTGGCTCCTGTTTCGGCGCCGCCAGGGCCACGCATGGCGAGCCTGCCAGCAAGCAAGCGAACGCTATGCCACCTGCACGTCCCATCCAGTACTGTTTAGCTACGGACCTGACTCCCATCGGGGCAGCCATGCGCAACATCACACTTAAATTTTTTTAGTGTCGAATAAACCGCGAACTCAAGCGCGTTCGTTGTCCCAAGTGGTAAGGCTTCCGATGCACTCCCTCGCCGTTGACCACTGCTGCCGTATTTGATGTGCGCGGCAGCACAGCTACACAGTCAGGGAGTGCTGAGATGTGATGAAGTTGTCAGTTTTTTTTGTTTATTCTGACGACTTTTATTCTTGCCGTTCTCGAAGCCAAAACGAGTTTAGTAATCGCTGAGACCAGAAACAGCGTGCAAATGCCCAAACACAGTTCCAGATGGCATACGATGCACAGGCCAAGACATACACAGCACTGTTGAGAGGTGAGGCAAAAGCTCTGCGGCAGAGGGTGAGATGCTCTTTCGATCAACACACATAGACATGTGGCAGCGACTCGAGCAAGCAATCATAGTCTAGAGGCAACCATGACAGCACGAAGAGAACTTCAGAACACTTCGCAAACCTGATGGATGTGTGTGAAACCAGTGCGGATCGCATATTACACGCGCAACCCGTGATGGCGCCTCTTCATCTCCGGATTTGATTATGCTTTCTGTTGATAACTTCATGAAGTCAACGCACGCCGCATGCACCAGTATTGTTCCTGAGTGTGCCCTGCACTCGACCCGCACACACACCCCTCCCCCCCCCCCCCCATGAACCCCCTCAGCATATGATTTGTCGCCAGCTGCTGTTGATGAGCGCTGCTACAACCCGCCCTCCTCATGCCCCCCCCCTCTATCACTCCGCTAAAAGAAGACATCAATAACTAACAAGCCAGTGCTCCTCCCTCGAATGCATGGGCAACCATGGCACCAATTTGAGCCTCTGGGAGGACCTTCCCCCACCCTCGAGTACTGGCAAGTGGAATCACAACAAATTCCCTCCCCAACACGACCCTTGCCCTTCAGCTCCGACCGCCAGTCACCCCCCGGCCACTGCCCTGAGGGACACAGGACACACCCCCGCCTCCCGCTCTGCCACAACTTCAACTACAACTTCAAAAGTTGCACGCCCTTTCCGCACCAGGTACTATCTGTTGCCACCAGCAGCCCCCCCCTCCCCACCCCCCTGATGTGTGAGCGCTGCTATCGGCCGAGCCGCCTAGTAGGTGTCCGGGGACGGCAGGTTGGCGAGCGTTGCTACAACAGCCGCGGCGGCGACCGCCAGGATGATGGCGCCGGTGGCGAGCGACGCTCCCTTGTTCTCGCCCTCCTCCACCTTCATCTTGGGCTCGATCGCCCACACGTTGGACTTGCCTGCCGGGTTCAGAAATAATCGCAGGGTAGACTGAGCGTCAGGGGTCATGCGAAGATGGGTTGTGATGCCGCGGGCGCTACAGAACGTATCCCTATGCAGTCAGGATTAGTGCCGGTGGCGAGCGACGCTCCCTTGTTCTCGCCCTCGATCGCCCGCACGTTGGACTTGCCTGCCGAGTGCAAAAGCAAGTGAGCACAGTGACGACCGGGCGTCAGCATTCATGCGACGACGGAAACGCGATGTACCGCGCACCACACAAAACTTCGCTTCTGGCGTGGATGCATCGGCGCTCAACTGCAGATGCAGCAGTGCTCGGCAGGTCGGCAGCGCTCACCATCTCGGGTCCCGCCACGCGCCGTACCGCATGTAGAAACGCAACACTTCACTACCGCATACGGGACGCGCCGTGCCGCAGCCTAACAGACCTCACTTGAAGTTTGGATGCTCAACCACTATGCAGCATTGCTCAGCAGGTCTGCGGCAGCGCTCACCGTCCTGGTCCCGCGACGCCCCGTACCGCGTGTAGAACGACACTTCACTACGGCTTACGAGACGCGCCGTACCGCATGTAACACAAACTTCACCTCAAGTCTGGATGCGCCAGATGCAACAGCGCTCAACAGGTATGCGGCAGCGCTCACCGTCCCTGAACTCCAACACTCGCCGCACCGCACATAACGTACGAAACGTGCCATACCGCATGTAACATATTTCACGGCGGCGCACATGCGCCAGCGCTCAATATAATACTGTATGCAGCAGTGCTCAACAGGTGTGCGGCAGCGCTCACCATCCTGGTCCCGCGATGCGCCGTACCGCATGTTGGCGTTGGGCTGGAAGAAGCCGCTCTGTCCGAACTGCGGCGCCTCCGCCTCGTCCTCCACAACCTCCTCCTGTCAGAAGAGTACCCAGAATGGAGGCACTTGTAAGTGAGAAATGGACGATTTACTGCTTTTGAAAGTGTTAATGCGTCACATTTTCTTTGGTGCAGTTAGCACTGCGGCGTCTCCGCCTCATCCTCCACGACCTCCTCCTGCAACAAGCACAACATGATGCATTTGTGATTGAGCGAGGGACGATTTAGTGCCGAATGTTTCATTCGTCACGCTTCCTTTTGTTGAACTTGAGCTGCCCTCTTTTCAACTTCATACTGCGGCGTCTCCACCTCTTCCTGCACGCCCTCCTTCTGTCAGGATAGTAACCAGAATGGAGGCACTTAAGGTTGAGAAGAGACGGTTGACTGCCCAATGCTTTATGCGTCACGCTTCTTTTTTTGAAGTTAACACTGGAGCGTCTCTGTGGTCGAAGTTAACACTGCGTCTCCGCGCCTCATCCTCCACAGCCTCCTCTTGTTGCAACACCAACCACAACGTGGAGGCACTTTGTGGTTGAAGTGCATGCGAACGGACTACTGCCAATTTCTCTGCGTCACATCTCCTTGTTTTGAAGTTACGCTGCATTGTGTTGAAGTTGACGCTGCAGCGTCCTTCCGTCTTATCCGCCGCTGGCCTCCTGCTGCTGGAGTGGTGACATCGTGGAGGCGCTTCGACACGTTGACAGCGCGCACAGAAAATGGTATTGGCTGATTCACAATTTCGTAAATTGCGGCTGCAGTTGAGGTTGTGGCTGCTCCGCGGCGGTGTCCCCTGCTGCCTTCTTAGAATAGCACATCATGCAGGTGCTTTTTGTTGAAAGGCGCCGATGACTGTTGCCTTCTGTCATGACACGTGCACCACACAAAATGACTGCCCTTCGTATACAAGCTGAGGGAGACCCTATCTCTAACCCCACAAATGACGAGTGTCACAACGCAATATCGCCGCTTGCCGCAAACCCCGTTGACCGCTTCTTGAAAATTAAACGGAACATGAACTTGCACTGGGTTCACCCAACGTAACGAAGGACACTGGTGAAGTTTTCAAAAACAGTGCTAACGAACAGAAAAAAATAACTTGCTTGTGTTATAACTATCCTTGGTGAATGGCCAGCTGCCCTGCAAACTCTGGACGTACCAGCTACAGCCAAGACAGCACCATTCAAGCATGATCACAGAGTATCAATAGCGTAGAATGTTTTCGCTTCCTCCCAGCACGTGTGATGCATGATATGATCATAACAAACAACCAGTTCATGAAAGGACTACTGCTGCAACAGCTGTGATAGGTGACTGCACGCCGCGGAAGTGAGATGGAACGCACCACACAAAAAGAGGCAGCGCTACCGCGCTTGCATGTCGACGCTATTATGCCTATATCCTGCTTCACCGCGTGACACTCATCCATCTCGCGTTGCACAGCCTCAAAAAGCCGCCTTGACATCCGCGATCAGGAATACAAACACAAACACCACACGTCAATGTGTCATCGCTCTGGATGATGAAACGGTCATCAGCGGCTGTGCTTCAAGTACTATGGGACACACCTCCTCCACAAAACACAAACCCCAGTTTCTACCCCCCCCCCCTCCCTCTCTCTCTCTGATGTACCCAAGCTTCTGTACTCTTAAGAACTGCAGGTGACGCGCCGCCTCCAAACACCCCAGTTTATATCCCCCTGTCTCTCTCTGACGTACTCAGACTTATCTACTTTAAGTACCACAGGTGACGCACCTCCTCCACGATGGCCGCTGCCTGCTCCTCCTCCGTCTCGCTCTCGCTCATGCGCAGCTGCCGCACGGCCCGCCGCGTCGCCACAGCGCTGTTTGAGCCGCGCCACGAGTACAGCGCGACGGGTCACGGGTGAGTCGAGTCGAGTTGCGAGCTGAATGTTGAACTGGGAAAAGGCGTAATCAATGCGACACATTACCCCGAGTGCAGTGCGACGAGTCACGGGTGAGTGGAGTCGAGTCCAGTCGCGAGCTCAATGTGAGAACTAGAAAAAAGCGATACATCGTCCCGTCTTTGCGTCGCCACAGCGCTGTCGAGCCGTGCCACGAGTACAGCGCTAGCATCAGCAGCGAAATGATGAAGCAGAATTAGAGCTTCCTGGCGCAATACATGAGCCCCCCTCTGCAAATCAAATGAGAGAACTGGCCCCCGCACTCCATCGCCAAAAGCGTCCAGACCCTTGCGGAATGACTCATTTGTGAACAGTCAGCACCTACGTGCGATGCAGCTAAGCCAAGAGCTGCAACCAGAAGGACTGGTGAGGGTTAGGGTTAGAAATAAGTTCTGTGGCACGTCTGTCCTTCCTAGTCTCGGGCCGGCGCAGCTACGCACTGGCAAATGCACAATGCAGCGCTCTCCTGCCATGAATCAAGTACAACACTGCACGCATGCCAGTGATGTACGTGTACGCGGTGTGCTGTGGTCATGTTGCGTTTTGAATGGGCACACCTAGCATTGTGTCCAAGAACACTGTGCTATGCCATGTCAGCAACGCACACTCGGTTCAAATGTCGCTCTAGCGCAGTTGCCGTTGCGGTGTGGTTACTTCAAGCCTGGCGACTAGGGCCAGCGCTAGTAAGGACGCACTACACAGACTACTGTAGAACTTGTCGAGCGCAGGCACAATCGTTGTGAAACGTCATTGTTACAGTGACTCCATCGCACTTTGAGAAACTTCATGTAATGGCGGTGTGAACCACACGATTGCCATATGCGTCTGCTTCTCTGTGTGCACGACCTGTGCAGTGTTGTTGCTGCACAATGGCGGGTTCATGGAATGAATGTTATGGATTTTGTGTGCAGACGCCGATAATGATTGCAGCTAGGTGACTGCAGCTGACGATACTGGACAACTTGACTAGGTGTGCTGCAAGATACGCGTATCACCAGTAGCTGGCTAATTCCATCACTTCAAAGCTGCTAATACTGTTCGCTAACAGCTTTCGAAGGGCCGACGCTGAAACTGCGCCGGCAAAGAGGCGTACATATGTGAATGGGCACCGCGCAACGCATGGTGATGCACGTCCAGCGAGACAGGGTATGGCAAACTTCACGGTCACATTCTACAGCTGCGCTGACCACTCGATCGCTGACGGCAGATACCCACACCTACTGGAACGGCTCTGCTGTGGTCACTGTGTTCCACATCAAGCGGTGAGCCGATGTGGCATCGGGTCTAGCAGGTACTTCAGCGCTATGCACTGCTAGCAAAGTTGCACACAGCAGATGAGCGCTAAACTATGGATGCTTTGCGCGCAGCGCCACAAAAGCCAACAGCAATCGTTTACATGGGCAATTTACCTTCTTGCCAGAGAGCGGCCCGAGCCAACAGGTGCGAATGCGGACACGCACGCCAGGAGGGCCAGCAGAACCACGCACAGCTTCATGGACATCATCGTTGGTAGCTGTGTGTAGAATGCTCCAAGCGTGTATATGTTGCACGCACACGCCTGCTCTCTGACGTCAACAGGCGTGGAAGTTAGCAAAGTTCAAGCCGGACACGCCCTCTGGCGGCGCCTCAAATGCGCCATACTATGCCAGCACGTGTGAGGCGGCTGCACAGGGGGGGGCATTTCGACGCGCTGCAGCGGCTGCGTGCTGTCAGGTGCCCCTTCCGTGCCGCCGCCTCGCACACACTGGCGTCAAACGGCGCGCCGCACTCGCATCCACTGCGCAGCAACGGCATGTGTCCGTAGTGCACCGCGATGGCGCAAATCGCACCCCATGGGACCAAAGCCCCTGCGCGCCAGGTACTGCAGCGCAGGTACCTGCCTACATGGCCGCCGCGGGCCGCGCCCGCGCGCGCTGCGTCGTCGACCTCGCAGACGTTGCCGAGCGCCCCACTGCAGCATCCTCATGCGGCCGTTGTGCCGGCCGCCGCGGTGGGCACACTGCGTCTGAGGGGTATACTCACTACCAGGGCTGGGTGCAAGGCAGTCGGCGCGGCGGCGGCGGCAGCGGATGTGGCTGCAGCTGCACCGCTACCTCGCCCCAACCGCCATTTTTTTGCTCCAACACGGCCTGGCCCGCTCGCTTAATTGTGGCCATATATGCACTGGCTAGCCGCCACAATTGCTGTCTGGCAGATTGAAACCCCAATGACCCCATGCTCGTTGCAGTCGCGACACGCGCTCGATGGGGAATTTTCGTCGTCCGGCCGGCTTGGCGCGCGTGCGATTGGTGGCGGGCGCGCGCGCTGCGTGTGCGTATGCACAGCACTAGCTACTTTTTGCTGCTACATGGTCCAATGCGGATCAATGAATGAGGTGTGAGGCGACGGGGGCTGTTCATCTCTGAGGACGGGCGTATCGTGCTCTGCAGCTTCAAGTGAAACACTGTCACTGTGGGCACAGAAGTGAGCGGTTGTCAGTGCAGGGCAAACACGAAGAAACACCCGACTCCGCCTCAAACAATTGGCACCAAGGCGCGCTGTGCATTCACCAATACCGTGGGGTGGGCAGGTGAGTAGCCTTCGCGATGTGCACCACAGGGGGGCCTCGAAAGGGTTTCACCCCCTCGGAGCACTTGCGTATGGCACTGCCGTCCTCACATAATATGTCACAAGAAACCTCAACGAGTGCTGCAGTAGCGGCGGCGGTGACAGCGCCGCTAGCAGCAGCAGCAGCAGCGGCAGCAGTCGGGCAGCGCACACCGGAGCAGCAGCGGCGCGGCAGGCCAACACACAAGTGCAAGCGCCGCACTCATAGCCACCTCACTTCATGGCACGAGCAACGTCAGCTATGCCTCTTGACTGTGCTGTTGGTGCGGGGGATGCGCCAGAAGCAGCTTTTTGCCGGTCCTGGCCTGATGCTGAGCACTGCGTGTCCGGCGATCAATTCTACGCGCACATAGCCGCCCCATCATGTGGCCACGCAAGCACCGACATGCTCCTGGCACATGCAAGGCACCCAATGGCGCCATGCCCTATTGCCGGCACCGCGCACGACTCCCCAGAGCGCTTGTCATCAAGCAAGCTGCCGTACCCAACATACAGGGCCAGCCATCTGACTGCTAGTTGCGGTGATGCAGGCTGCGTCCCCCGCACATAAACTTCAACATCAAAGTTGTAGCTTCGACGCATCACCGCTCAGACGCGTTGGCCGCCGGGTTGTCCGCGGCGGGCAGGGCGAGCTCAATCGCGCTGACCACAATGCCGTCCTCATCCGCATACACCTGCGCGCACGAATCACGCGCGGAGTAACGCACGCTTCAGCGGCAGTTGCCGCCACGGCGGGAGCTGCGCTTTGCAGGGCAGCGGTAGACGCTGCGACGCTGGCAGCTACTGCGCGGGGGCAGATGCAGCGGCGCCAGGCGTGGGTGCGCAGGGCAACAGGGTGGTGCGTGCACGCGTGATGAGATCAGCATCTGATGAGCGGCGTTGCTGCCGTCATCATCAACTGCCGTGAGCCAAGCGGCCGATGCGCCAGGAAACGCGCACAACAGTCTGCCAAAGTCAGAACGAGTTTGACGCTCCAGAGACGGCACGCAGAGAAAGCTCTTACCCAGTGCCCGGTGGATCTGAGTGCGCTACCAGCTTACGCCAGGGAATGCACACAGCATTCAACAAGTTTGACACTCTAAAGGCGGGACGCGGAGAGAGCTCTTACCCAGTGCCCTGGCGTGAAGACAACGCCGGCGAATGTCACGGGCACGTCCGCCTCCCCGGGGTCCGCCTTGCCGCTCTTTGTGGGGTTCGTGCCGATGGCTTTTACGCCCAGCGGCAGCTGCGCGATGGCGGCGCTGTCGCGGATGCAGCCGTGTACGATGACTCCCTGCGGCGGCGCAGGCGCGCGGCATACATACCGTAAATACATGCAGATATTTGTTGGTTGGGAAGGCGTTGGTTTGTGTTCATATTTGTTAATTAATTTTTGGTTTACACGTATTCAAGCAACACATCCACAAGGTACTTGTGACCATGCGTTGAGAATGGCCGTTACATTACGGTTGCATTTCCCTTCTTCTCCACAAAATACTACTCCCCGTTGTTCTGGTCTGGCGTGGCGCCTGCGGGCTGCCTGCGGCAGGTCTACCTTGGTCTCCCTCTGCACTGCGTGTGCGTATATCCAATCCCACAAGGGTAAAGTGCCGCGCAGGCGCAGGCGCACGCGCAGTCGTGATCGTATTGCCTACAGTGGTACCTCTGACGCATGCGGGCACGTAGGCGTTGCTGAGTGGATTGAATCATGAGCTTGCATAAAACGTGAGTCTTGTGCACTGTGCCGAGCGGTGCTGGCAGCACGCAGCCCCTAACAGCGGGCGCCTTGAGCCCAATTCTAACCCTAACCCTAACCGTACCCCTAACCCTTGGAGCGCACAACCCTAATACTCGCCGGTTTAGTACATGTCAGTTGATGCATCCCTTGAGAGCGCCGTGAGCTGAACACTAACCGTAACCCTAAGTGCGCACGACCTCTGACAATCAGCGGCACCAGTACACGTCAGTGATGTGTCAGCATACACCTCTCTCCACTTATCACACCAGTTCATATCGGCTCCACTCCGGCTGCGCCCTGAGTACTGTGCGATGGAAAGTATCCGGCCATGGCGTGCCGATATGTACCATGTACTGTGCACGTGCTGCCGCAGCCGGTCTCCATTGACGTTCCAATAGAAGATGCCCAATTCTGTGTGATCAACGGATTGCTCAATGATAAATTATCATCTCACCGCCCGCCCGTTCTGCACCGCGCCCGCCGCCAACATATCCCCCAGCAATGCGCAGCGCGTGCTGCCGCCGCCGTCCACCACCACTTTTTCTTCAGAAAGCGAATTATGGCCTGGTCAGTTAGTGATGTTCTTGATTTGTGACTTTCGTCTCGCCACCCATCCATTCTGCACCGCGCCAGCTGCCAGCACGTCCCCCAGCCGCGCACAGCGCGTGCTGCCGCCGCCATCCCCCCGATACTTCTTCAGAATGCAAACCATGAGTACTTCATAAATACTGCGTAATCATCTCACCGCCCATCCGTTCTGCACCGCGCCGGCCGCCAGCATGTCCCCCAGCAGCGCGCAGCGCGTGCTGCCGCCGCCGTCCACCACCAGCACGCGCCCGCCGCCCGCCTCCTTGGTCAGCCGCTGCCGCACCAGGGGATTGTTCTCGCGGCAGCGCACCGTCGCGATACCGCCGCTGAAGCGCCGCACGCCGCCGTAGTCGCGGAAACCGATGCTCGGCGCCACTTGCACCTGCGCGAAACGGCAGCGCACACATGTTTTCAATGGCTGTCTGTAACAGTGGATGCAAGGGGCGTGTGCTGAAGGAGAATGAACGAGGAAGGAATTTGCAGCGCATCGTCGCGATGCCGCCGCTGCAGCGCCGCACGCCGCCGTAGTTGCGGAAGCCCGTGCTCGGCGCCACTTGCTCCTGCATGAAACGGGAGTACGCACGTGCGTGCCTGTCACATCGGGCGCGATGGTCAAGTGCTGCAGAAGTGCCCACGCCGGGTGGCCAGAGCCGCAGTTGCAGCGCCCCCATAAGAGCGCTGATCGCCTGCCTGCAAACTTCAACCGGTGCTGAAGCGCTACACGCCGCCATAGCCGCGGAAGCCTGCGCTTGGCGCCACTCGCACCTGCGCGATGCGGCGGCACGCGTGTGTGTGTCTGTCGCATCGGGCCACAATGGGCGGTGCCAGCAGCGGCAGTGCCGCGGTTGCAGCGCCTCTGTCGCAGCGCTGCCCGCCTGTGCGGTTCCAACGCACTGATGCGGTGCCGCCTAGACTGTTCCGGGGACCGATGCAAGGCGGCACTTGCACTCAAACCTGCACTTGTGGAAGTGCAGTCACGGACAGGTATTGTTGCTGCGCAACTTTGATGAGAGGGTGAGCATCAGCATCATGTGGGGGCTGTCTGCACAGCCGGCGGCACGCGCCCGAGGCGTTACGTCAAGTGCAATGACCAGTTCTGCTGTGGTCTAAATGCGACTGCCGCCGCTCGCCTCTCGATGCCATGGGCGCCAGCAGTTGATAGCAGTGCCGAATCTGACATGTGGTATATACTTCAAGACCGTTGCTCAGAACTTCAAGACCATTACCTGCCCCTGGAAGTGGTCCATGACTCTGATGAGGATGAGCATCAACATCGCAGCGGAGGCGGTGCACAGCCGGCAGCACACACGCGTGGGTGTTACATCAAGTGCAATGACCAGTTTCTGCTGTGGCCCAAATGCGACCGCAGCCGCTTGCCTCTCCATGCCATGAGCACGGGTAGTCAATAGCAGTGCCGACATCTGAGGTATGCAAACTTCAAGATCGTTACTCAGAACTTCAATGCCGCGTTACCTGCCCCTGGAAGTGGTCCATGATGTCCGCAGTTGCGGGGCTGGGGAGCGCTGCGGACATGCACATTGCTGCTCGCTGCTGCAAGAGGCTGACGCCAGGGAAGCGTGCGCCGTGCCTCGCGCCGCCTGGCAGCATTCAAGAAGCGATAGCACCGCGCAATATGACATGTTGAGATGATGATGATTTTTGTACTTTCGGAAATGCACATCGCGGCTCGCTGCTGCAAGAGGCTAACGCCGGGTAAGCGGGCGCCATACCTCGCACCGCCTGGCAGAATCGCCAGCACCGCACAATACGTCATGTTGAGATGGTCCGATTTTTATGACATGCCATGTTTTGAGCCTTTCCTAGTATCTTGACAAGACACAAAATGCTTGCCTTTTAGGCACTTGGACTCCCATTTATATCGGTCGCCTACTGGTGCAATTCAGTATTGACGCTGCCAGGCGTCAAGCGCTGCCAGGCGTCAAGCTCATCCTCAGATAACAATTGCCGCATGAAAGTGCGCAGCTACTACAATATGTGTCAGTGACGCTGTAATGCTTGCGCAAGAAGCGGCCAAAACCTGTCAGGGTGTTGCATATTGAGTTTGATGTTGCAGCGAAAGCGCACCGCATTGGACTACACAGGGCACAAGTACATTGCACTACAGATGTGATCATGCAAGGGGAAAACTGGGCCGCGGAACATCATCGACAGATCCAGATAAGCAAAGCCAAAAACCTCTGGCTGCTCGCCAGCGCTCCAGAAAGCTATGGAGATTCGAGGCAGCTGCAAAACGTCTGCTTTACCTGAATGCTTCACAGGACTTCCGAGGGTCGCCGCGGCCGCAGTCGTCGCAGCAGCTGCCGTCAGGAACGTCCTGGATCTCAACATGGCGATAGTGGTGCGCAGTGCGTTTTTTGCAGCTGCTCTCGAGCAAGCGGATTCGCGTTTAAGTTCTCAAGGCTCTCCAGCTCTATGATCTTGCTCCATTGCTCCACTGCTCCCTAAGGAGATTCAGATCTGCCACTAAACTTCAAGTTGAACTTGAGTTTCACGCCCTTCGTCTCATGTGTACGACTGACAGCACACATATTCTCCATTGTGCACCACGGTAATAACTTGTGTGCCGCCGTGTCCCTGGTGCTCATGACGCACATGACGGCAAGTCGTCAGGCGCCAGCTAGCCCCGCGCAAGCCAACTTCAGGTTCCTCATGTCCGCCGACTGTCGCGCGGCTGCACCACGCGCCGCATGCGACACCTCCCAATTCGTTAACAAGGCAGCGAGTGGGCGCTGCTGCGCGTGCGCCATCCTTAGACCCCCTGAGCGCGCAGGCCCATCCGCACGGCGCCGTCGCTGGAGCGCGTCAACGTAGACGCTGTCGTCCATGCACTCACTGTCCATGGAGGCAGGCACTACCTAAGTCGGTACGCCTCGTGGGCCTCGGCGCTTTGCGATCGCTGCGTGCAGCTGGGCCTGCTCCTGCTGCCGGCGGCGCGCGGGGCCCGCGTCGCCAAGAGCAGTGGCGGCGGCAGCAGCAGCAGCACCAGTGGCGGTAATTACTGGTTGACAGGCAGCATAAAAAGCATGTTCCTTGAGGGACAGCCAGGCGGACCCGCCCACGATTTCCCGTGCTCAGGACTGATTGTTGTGACAAAGGCGCCGGTCAGCATCTTTGGGTCAGGGTGAGGTTAGGGTTGGTGGCTGCAGCAAAAACGGCAGCATCCTGCAGCAGGAGCGGCAGCAGCAGCAGCAGCAGCAGCAGCAGCAGCGGTAGTGTCTGCGGCAAACACCTGGCCATCAGCACCAAGCCAACGTTGCCGCTGGACCACCGCATGCGTGTCGGTGTGGAAACCACGGCGGGCCCGCAGATTGCGCCGGCGCGCCTGATCGCTGACTCAGTGACCCTGCGGCCAATGACGCTGAAAACCTGAGCGGCGCCTCTATATCATTGCTCAGCACGCATGCTGATCAGCGAAGCGAAGGATGCGCGCCGCCGTCGCAACAGCAG
Organism: Tribonema minus; assembly: GCA_017506865.1. Taxonomy (NCBI): domain Eukaryota; class Xanthophyceae; order Tribonematales; family Tribonemataceae; genus Tribonema; species Tribonema minus. Next base: position 194,758 of record JAFCMP010000555.1, read on the forward strand.
CGCCGCACTCTCAAACGCCCGCTGCTCTGCCACACTGCGCGCGGCGGCCCCGGCATCGCCTTCGTCCAGGTGCTGCCATGACTTGCGATCGAGGGCGCCGGCGGCAGGTTTGTTGCATGTACGGAGCCGCCGCTGGCAGACACACGCCTGGGCAGCTGCGGCCAGGGGCAGCAGCGCTCGAAACGTACACGCGCACGGTGGTTGCGGCATACACGCAGCGGCTCGGCGGCGACGCTGCGGGCGCGTGCCGCACATGGCCCGCGCCGTGCACGCCACGTTCAGAGTGCTGGGCTCCGCCGCGGGGGCGACGATGGCGGAATGTCGCACTGGTCGGCGACTGCACGCGCGTGGGCACTTACTTCACAGGTGTGGACGCAAGGGTAGCGGTGGCGTGCGACGCGCTGGCGGCGTTCCCAAGCCTCTGAGCGTCCGCAGTGGACGACATGGAGTATGTTCACTCGTCCATGCCAGGTCCAGGTTAACAACATGTTCTTGGTTGGATGTGTGACAGCAACCTCACGCAACAGGGGCACTGAGGGACGTTGTAATACTTTTGTCATGCGTTATCTGTGCTGCAGGAATTCATGCACTTCCTATTGTGACAAGATTAGAACAAGCTTGGCATGCTGCTTGCTAACTCATAATCTGGAAGGTGTCGATGCAGACATGCATACACAGCACGCACCAGCATACAGCACGGGTGCACCATATGCAGCAAGACAAAAAACCTGCGAGAGAGTTGCAAGTCGCAGTCAGTGCATTCAGTGTTGTGTGTGAGAAGGATTGGACCACCACTCAAACCCTCTGGTAGCTGCTGGGCGACGCAGCTGTTTGAAAAAACGGCATGGCGCTAGACACTGCACTAATGCCAGCAAGCCATGCCAGAACCTGTCGTCGCCAGATTTAGCAGGAAAATGACTCTGATCACAGCCTGAGCAACTTGCCGATAGTTAAGCAGGGGAGTCACTCTCTTTGGCAATCAGTCCCAAGTGCAAGCAAGCTTGATCCCTGAAAGTGAATGCAGACAGTGGTGTTGATACTGTGACTGCTCCTGCACTTCCCAGTCACGTCGCCGCAGCGCACCTTGGCACAGCCATCGTAGGCAGGTGTACGCAAGTGTATCAGCGCCTCCAGGAGGTTGACCAGCCGCCATCATTGCAAGAGATGGCCCGTGCACAACACTTGCTTCAATGAGCCCCAGGGGCGGGGCACGGGTACGCATGACTGCAGTCATTGATCACGCCACTTGAAACCGGACAGTGCTCGTGTGGGAACCACAAGCTTTAAGCTACATGTGACACACGCATACACACACCCCTCTCCGCCACACATAATACCGACACCACGTCTGTGCCGCATCTGGTGAAAGCCATCACACGAGTTTGTAGATTTAGCTGGCACAGGCCACCAGCGGTGCACATACCTCCAGCGATGCGCCACAATTGTTTGTTCCATCAAAAACGATCATTAGCTGAGCATCATCATAATGATTGCTCCAGAATGGTACATGGGCATACCGTCTGCAGCTGCTCTTGCACAGCACCGTTGCCAGAAGCCAGGTATCGCAGCTGCGGTGTCACATGATGACACGTCCAGTCACGGCAGTGGGCGCACGAGCCTCATTCTAATGGCTGCACTATCAGCACCGCATCTGCCAAGCCGAAGTCTTCAATTGTCTGCTGCGACATAGAGTCATCTGACAGCGCCTCCTGCGGATACGAGCGGCGAAGCTCCCACCTGCTGCGTCAGCACAAACATGGGCGCAAATGTCAGTGTCAAACGAACGTTCTGAGTAGGCGACGGCCATCGATAGCCAAGTGTACGCTGTCATGGATGCAAGGCGGGGGCACAGGGAGCTGCAAGTTATGGCAAGGTGCGCCACGTATTTGCCAGCAAACTCACAGGAATGGAAAGCTCAGCACCCGTCGTCTTCTACAGCCAGTGCGCTTGAAGCGCTGATTGCTGCATGAGGCGGATGCTTCATATCGCTTCTCTTGCCCACACATGCTGCTTGTAAGCATGCTGGACAGCACTGTGCGCATACTCCATCAAGTCAGCGAGAGCACGGGACGCACCGCATGATACTGATGAGCATACCCGCAGTGTTACTGCCACAATGCTCAGCTGCCCTGTGGCAGACCCGCGCGCCCGCTTCTCGCTCGATGCACGCAGTACTACTTGGAAGTACATTTGAACATTTGAGTGCACCTGCGCATACATTGGCCAGAAGGCACTGGACGCATGATGTGATACCGAAGACTCTCGGAGTACCCGAAGCGCAGGCGCCGTATTTGCTACAACGCTCAACTGCCCTGCGCCACACCCGCCCGCCTCACGCATGCTGATGGCTGCTCCAGCTGCCTTCTCGCTTGATGCACACCGCACTACGTATCCTCGAAAGCACCTCCTTGTATATTGGCCAGAAGCACTGGACGCGTGACGTGGTACCAAGAAGCAAATACCTGACAGCGCCATGTGTGCCTCAACGCTCACCTGCCCTGCGCCAAACGCGCGCGCCTCACGTACGCGTACAGGTCGCTGACGCGAGAGCTGGCGGCAAAGCGGCGCACGATGCGCGCCCCCCCGCACTTGAAGCAGACCCTAACAACCCCTTCCCCTTCCTGGGGTGGAGCGACGGCGGCGTGCAACAACGCAATTCTTGCTGTCATGACATGCACGCCACAAGTGGTCAACAGGAGCGAACAAAAGTGGCACAGTAGAGGTTTTGCGTGAAGTGGCGCGTCAGTCCTGCGGTGGCGCTGGTGAGGGCCGAGAGGCGGATCGCAAGGCCCTGCCGTGCCGCGCCAGTGTGCATACACACAAGTTCACTTCTGAATCCGCTGCAGTAGATATATGAACACTGGTTGGCGCCTTGCCCTGCAGCTGGTTGAAACCGCCTGCAGAGGCTCGGTAAAGTAGCGCAAGGGACATGTGCTTGAAGTTGTCATATGCCAGGGCAGGAATTAGGGTTAGGGTTAGAGTAGCGCAAGTGACACCTTGCAGGGGGTTGTTGTGCGCCAGGGCAGCTCGAGGTGTTGACATCAGTGCCGCGATGTGCCCTCGCTTTGCTGGCTGCGGGCAGTGCTCTGTGTGGAGAGGTAAATGAGAGACTTGGGTCGCCTCTGGCAGTTGATCTGGTTACACACAGCTACCTGGGTTGGCTCGATGCGCACGGCCAGTAGTAGATAGATGTGAGACAGGGGCAATCTATCCTGCGATCTGGGTTACACACAGCTACTATGGGTTGGGCTCACTGCGCGCTGCCAGGGGGCGAGGAGGCGGCGGCAGGCAACAAGCGGCGCACCCTGTTGCATAGGGATGCGCGGCACCGCCAAGCTGTAAGTGCGGTACATCAGAGGCACCACGTGCTGCTCAGTTGCTGGATCTTCGTGCGCGTCAGGGCCCCCGCAGCGCCACACACCATGCTCAACTGCAACTTCGCCTGCAAGCGGCGATGATGGCCAGAGCCACTTCAGCAGCGCACGCCTGTACCCGCCGCGGCGCCGCCGTGCGTGTTGTCGAAGTTAGCCTCGGCAAGACGTGCCGTGGGCGCGCGATCCCAAATGCCGAGCCCGTGTGAAGGGCCGGAAGCGCTTACACATCACACTGGCTGGCAGCTGCATATCACATTGTCTGTGCTCAAACCAGAGGGTCGTCTGACACGACCCCAGTTGGTCGCTGCTACTAATACTATCTGGGAGTGCAACATTCGTGTCTTGTTTCCGTCTGCCTTTCCATGGGTACTCACCGGTAGCCAAACCTGCCAAGCCTTCTGATGCTCCGCGGTCAGACAAAGCCCACTGGCGCTGTTGTCAATCAGCACTTGGCGCCGTCGCTACGGGGCCCGCCATTATCTCATTGATGTATACAATTAGACAGCTTCGCGCTTCAAATCTGCTCTCAAGACCCTCACCGGCGGCTCATGCGGCAGCTCCTCTGAAAGCGTCGGCGCAGGGAGGGCGCTTATTGAAGCAGCGGGACTGTGTAACTGTCCATTGGACGGCGCGCTGTGGCAGCGCTCAGCGTCTTCATTGCAGCGCTCCGTCGCGCCAGCAGGCGAGCTGAGCGTTGCTGCAGTGTCGCGGTCTCTCTGTCTGCGGGCCGAGGGGAAAGAGAGCAAGAGCGCAGTCATCAGGGTTAACCTAACCCTATCCCTCGCGCCATCAGGCGAGCTGAGCGTTGCTGCAGTGTCGCGGTCTCTCTGTCTGCGGTTGAATGAGAAGGAGGACGGCGGCGTAATTGTGATGGCACGGGCCGAATGCATCGCACAATCTGGGCACCAGGCAGCCAAGAGTGGCTGAGGCTCTCCGATGGCTTTCTGCTTGGTGCCATTCGCCTGCACCACCTGGAAGGCTGAGCATTGCCGCGTCTGTGCTTCTGCTGTGATATGTATGCGGCGGGTATGCATGTGCGGTGCAAGCAGGTTCGAGCTCATGCCAAAACGTGGTGTGGAGCGTGGGGCGCAATCATGGCCCCAATGAGTGTGCTTCCGGATATGCAGTAGCAAAGTTAAATGACAACTGGGAGCGAATCCCTTAATCGAGTGCGCTGGACCTATTGAGGAATCATGCACTTCTTAACTTATGCTTTGCACACACAATCTTCGGACTGCAGGTCGCCTCACCTGTCTGCCTCCAGAGACACAGCGTATGCGAGGTCCTGCTGCAGCAGCAGCTCCCTCCGCGCCGCCGCAGCGGTCTGCTGAGCATCGCCATCGCCTGCGTCAGTGCTCAAAACACCCCCCAGCCCCGCTCCGTACTGCAGGGCAGCGGCAATATCCCCATCCAGAGACCACGTTTTCACCGCGGGTGAATCTGGAGGAGAGTTCAACTTGAGGTTCGCAGGCCCGTCTGGCACAGCAGGGCTCGTAGCGCCAGCTGCGTCAACCCGAGACCCCTGTTGTGAGCGCTGCTGCCCGTTGACGCGCTGGTGATCATCATGCTCAGTGGGCGTACCACTGCCCATCTCTGCCATGCGCTGCCGCGCATCGGCGCACTGCCGCTCATGGACGGCAAATATGTCGCCTGGCCGTGACGGCGCCGCCGCTGCGCCAGCCGCCGCTGCCGTTGCCGCTGCCGCCGCTGCCGCTGCCACGTCAGTTTCTGCTGCCGACACTGCCGCGCCTTCCTTCAAGTGTGAGGAGCTGCTGAGCGCCGTGTGCCTTTCTTGCAGGGCGCTCAACGAGAATGCCTCAAACACGGCCACAGCAGAAGGCGCGGAATTGCGCGGATGCGGCGGCAGCGGCGGCGGCGGCGGCGGTGCGCGCTGCCTGGCGCGCAGGTCCTGCAGCACCTGCGCCGCCTGCTTGGCCTCGCGGCGGCGACGCGTCACCCAGCGCGCCGCGTGCGCCGCCAGGCTCTGCAGCAGGCTGCATAGTGCCAAGGTGCGGAGGCAGCAGCAATCAGCGTTAGATGATGGCGCGGCGCGTTGGTAGCAACGCGTCGCCTGCAGGACGGCCCAGCGGCGCCGCGTCAACGTTCGGCAGGAGGGGACGGCGGTTGAGTACAGCGGAAAGGCGCATGGCAGAGTACGCAGGTGCCTAGGAACGGAAGCACCGCGGCGGCGAAGTGCATGCACGGAGAACGCAATGCGGCGCGTGCCATGGGGCTGAATGCTAGTCAAAATGACACGACGTTCGTTATGCTCACAGGTGGTCGCAATCAAGAGAGGAGGTGTCTGAGCTTTGCGTTGCAGTTCCATTGAGGTTGTTGGACCGTTGGTTCATGTCGGCTTTGCTTGCCGAATCAGCAGAGATAGCCCTTGCCTCTGCAAGAAGAGATGCTGCAACCATGCCATGTGCATCCATTGACATCCAAAGGAGGATCTTCAGGTGCAGTACAATTGCTGAACGGTCAGCTGTCTGGCAATAATGCACACCACGATTGGCATCACGCTACAAGTTGCGTCAGTGTCACAACTTTGCGTTACACCGATAACTTCCTTGTCGAGATTATGCGACACCAGGGCACACCAAGGGCCTCTGCTCGCAGCGCAACAGCTTGGCGGCCTGCAGTAGCTAGGTGATGGGCATGCGGTGCGCTGGGCATCACAGCAGGTGTGCAAGACTTGCACGGTGGCACTCACAACGCCGCCGCAACAGTCGCCAGGGAGCCCAGCAGCAGCTGTTGCCTGAGCCTCCAGTCCACTCCGCCTTCGAGTGCCGCATCCACATCTGCAGCGCCCATAGCAGCTTCCGACGCCATTTGCAATTGCCGAGTTGGAGTTCTTCAAGTTGATCTTGAAGTTTTCAGTTGGAACCTGCCAGGAGAGGCATTGCCAGGTTCTACAGCTTCTGATAGTTTTTCTGATCTGATCCACTTGCAGGCAGCAGCAGCAACGTCGCGGCCGATGAACCACGGCTTCGGCGACGATGATGCACTCGCGAGAGCAACTTCAAAAAATACCAGTGAAACCTGGCAAGCAAGCTATGGCAATGGCAGCATTATACCACCCCGCAGGTATGCAAGCAGTGTCAGCGAAAACTACTATGCGAGCAACGGCGCTACTCTGGGTCAAGCTGCTCATAAGCAGAGCGACACAGAAATCAAAGATGGGGGCGGCAGCAGATGTGGGAGCGTCGTCTCTGCCCTCAACAGCGACAAGAGCACTGGAAGCAGTGGGACAGACGGTGCCTGTAGCAACAACGGCAGCACTGGTAAATGCCACGCCGATGCCAGTGTCAGCAGCTTCATCACCACTGCTCGGGATATCAATCCTCCGCAACGACAACTGCCTACTGCAACTAACAGCAGCCGGCAGCCAGCTGCATCCACTGGTGACACGCCTGTGAACGCGTGGTCGCTGCTGTGTGCGCGCGTGCGCGTCAACGCGGCGACCTTGGTGCCGCAACAGCCCGAATGCAGCAGCGTCGCGTCCGTCCATCACGGCTTACACCATAAGCAGCAGCAGAGCGCGCACGGCGCTGCGCCAACAGTGGCACCGGTGCAGTCCGCAGGACTGTACGCAGCAAACGCCACCGTCACCTATACCTACCCTGATGATGATCATACATCCCCCCTGGACAACAACAACTGCCCCCGGGACACCTACCACGGTACTCTGCGGCGGCAGTGGCCCCTCACGGGCCCCCTCTTTGCACCGTCACACCGCCTCTACCCCCCCACAGCAGCGCTCCATGCAAACCACGTGCCAGCGCTCAGCCGGTCGCACCCCGTACCTGCCTCTCTGATCGGACGCGTGCGAGCGAGTACACCGCTGGACTCGCGGTGTACTGACTCCGTGGCTGCAGCGCTGAGCGCTGTCGAAGCGGAGTTAAAGTCGTGGGCTCACCAGCGGCGCCACTGCGAGCGTCTCAAGTACGGGAGGCGCAGCAGCTGGGGCGGCTGCGCCAGCGGCGGCAGCAGCAGCGGCAGCGGTGCCCGCAGCGCCGCCAGCGGCTGCAGCGGAGGCGGCCACGGCGGCGCCAGCGGCACCAGCGGCTGCAGCCACGGCGACAGCAGCAGCAGCGGCGGCGGCGGCCCTAGAGAGCAACGCGCATCAGCAGCAGCACGTAGTCCGCCGCCGCCGTCGCGGCCGCTGCAGCCGCGCGCGCGCCTGTTCGCCGCTGTCAAGGCGGCGGCGCTGCGCGAGCACGCGGCGGCGGCGCGCGGCGCCGCGCGCGTCGCGCACGGCCTGGAGCCGAGCTGCTGCGCATCAGCGCTTGCCGCGGAGATGGTGTCCGAGGTGCGGCACCCGCGCAGCGGCGACGCCGCTGCTGCTGCCGATGCCGCAAGCTGCAGCAGGGCCGAAGGTGCCGGTGGCAGCGGCGGAGGCGGTGGCGGCAGGGGCGGCGGCAGCAGCGGCGGAGGCGGCAGTGGCGGTGGTCAAGGGCGTGCCGGTGGCGCTGACGGCAGCAGGGGCTGCGCTGGCGGCGCCCGCGGCAACGTGCGCAGCTGCGGCGACGAGGGCAGCAGCGCACGCGGCAGGGAAGAGCAGCGGTGTACAGCGGAGGAGATCAAGCGCCTCCTGAAGGCCTCCAAGCGGCTGCGGGAGCGTGCGTCGAGCGCTGATGATGTTGATACTTCAAGTGGTAGTTGTGCGAGTGCTGACGAGCGGGAGGAAGTGGCGCGCGAGGATGGGGCAGCAGGGGGTAGGATGGTAGCTAGTGAGGCTCAGCATGTGCTGGAGGCATCGCGCCAGCTGCGGCAGCGCTTTGGCATTGAATAGCACATCAGCTGGCCTTGCAGTTTGCGCTGTGCAACGTCGGCGCTCCACGATGCGCTTGATAGTTTCACACTAGTTGCTGATTCCTGCGCAATCGCTGCATTCATTGTGTGTCCCTTGGGTGAACGCTCAGCGTGGGCTGCAAACCTCCAAATGACTAGGTATGCGTATGCTGTTACATTTCCAAAGAAAATAGCGTCTAGTCCTGCACAACTTATTTGCTACTTGGCTGGGTGGAGATTAGGGCTTGGAGTTAAAGCTGTAGTTTCTCCTCGGCAAAACTCTGTTAGCCTTACCTACAAGCGGACAGCGACATGATGGCTCTCACGCGGCGTTTGGGCGTGGCCTTCCTGCTTGCTTGCACGTGGTGCGCTGTGCACGCTATCGGCTCCGGACAATTTGCCGAGGTGAGACCGAAATTTATCACGCAGGTTCGGGTGCTGTGCTTTGCTGTGCTTTGGGGACGGGAAAGCCTTCATAGCAAATGTCAGCACGATGCACGCTGCAGCAGGGCAGACATTCGATGTGCTGACTTCTCAACCTCCGTGACCGTGTGTGTGTTCCCATGGCTTGGGAGTTCAGCTCATGCAGCAGCGGCAATTGGAAGGTGAGTAGCATGTATGTACGGCTGCTGCGTCTTTGTTAACAGAACGTCTTGCTGTACCGACATGCGTCTGCATGTATATAGTCTTTCTTGCCTTGCTTGCAGGACCAAGTCTTGGCCGCAGGCATTGCATCTGTGTGAAGACATGCGAGAATCGGCTGAGCTGTGTGTGTGAGCCTCCACGCTCAGTATTTTCGCAAGCGCGTGTGCCAGTAGCGCATTTCAGGTACGCACATTGCGTACGATGTTTGATGACGGACGACGGGTTCAAGCGTGGTGTTCGTGACCAACCAAATCAGGTCATGCGATGATGAAGATGCTAGGCAACCTCACCATCACATGCTGTTTGGTCAACAGTCTATTGCAACTGCTGTTACAGCAGCACCTGCAGCCACCGACAGGTGGATTCATGCTCTGAAGCACATTCCTCGCAAGTAGATGTTTTCCTGGACTCATGCCATGAGAAGAGAACAGCGCAAAGTTCTGTGCAGCGTCCTGCTAACCCTAGCCGGGTGCACACCGCATAGTACGTAATACCTGCGTGCCGTGCTTGCATCCGTTACTGGCTGTGCCTCAGCGCCGCGCTGCGGCAAGTGCGGCGACAAGACGAAGACGTCAGAGGTGTGCGTTAAGAAGGTCGATGGGCGCTACAAATGCACGTGCAAGGAGTCCAAGCAGCAGCCCTCGTGTGTGGTGAGTCGAGCAGTGATGGATGAATTCATGGGGTGGTGCACACATGATGATCGTCCAATTTCAGCCTCATTATACTTCGCTGCTCCTGCACGTGCAAGGAGTCCAAGCAGCAGCCCTCGTGCATGGTGAGTCGAGCGTTGATGCACGAGTGGGGTAGTCTGAGCAAAGATGGTCCAATGTCAACCTCCTCATTCTTTGTGGCGTATCTTGGAGAGCCCACACAGCAGCCCTTGTGTGTGGCGAGTGGAGCATTGGTGACTGCTTGAGTGGGGTGGGTATCATGCAGAGCGCTGACGCAGTGACCGCCTGCTTAATGGCTTGTCACATCTACACACTGAAAATGTTTGTCTTCCACGCGCATTCATCTCAGTGTTGCTTGTGTGAAGTGAAAATGGCCACTGCCACAGGGACAGTACCACTTTTTTGTGCACTCGGACAGGGGCAGCGTGCTAGCCTTGCTGGCTCGTGAATAGATCGCTTCGGCACCATTCTGTCGCGCTGGCACCGCTGATCTGCAACGAGCGCAGGTCACGAGTCCAAGTCGATTGGCACGTACATGCATACCTACCTACGTCACAACTCGCCTTCCCTGTCTGCAGCTGCGAACACCGCGCAGCGTCGCCACTCGGCCCGCATGTCAACTGATGTGAAGTTTTTTCAGCGAATACGTGAGTACTTGGGTAGCGCTGATCCTGCGGTATTAGCTTGCACCTGTGCAGCTCACCGCAGCTCAGCATCTGTTTTGATGGTTCGTCACAACATTTCAAGTTTGGGATTAAGGGTATGGGATCAGTGTAGGGTTCGATTGGGGGTGGGGGATGGCAGAGGCAACACTGGGGGGCTAAGGACTAGGCTGGGGCGGCTTCTTGCTGCTGCAGTGCGGACAGAACCTACCTACTGTATTGTAAAAAAGCTACTGAAAACCTGGCCAATGCGCACAACTGCTCGTGCTCAGCGTCATTTGCTGTTCGCCGCTGCACCGCCACAGGGCCAGACGACGTCAAAGGGGCTGACCTGCGCTGGGTACCAAGCCTGCGCGGTGAGCGGATAACCTGTACTTCAACTTCACTTCACCTTGACTTGCAGACACTTAACACGTCGGAGCCCTGTGACTGCTTGGCACCAAGTAGCGAACGCCATGTGCTTCAGCTGCTTTCCAAAACTTTCCTTTTCCTTGGCGGTGATTCAGCCTGCGTGGTAGTGGATGACCCTCAACCTCAACTTGACGTGTGAGAGCAGGCGTCCTGCGACCACAACATGGCGGTACCTCGTGAACGCTTGACATCAAGTATGTAGTGACCACCATGCGTGTTTAGCCCCGTCGTGAAAATGTTCTGGTTGCCTCTGACGGCTCTCTGATCCCGCCAAGCTCAACATCACCTGGTGCATGCAAGCCACGTCCTCTGCATTGCGCATGCATCCATGGTGTCCGCCACAACCATGTTCACGTTGCTACAGCAGCCGTGAGGGGCCTGAACAATGAAAGAACAAAGCAACTGGCGCCTCAGGGTCATGGCGCACCATGTCCAGTTGAACAAACTGCGCCTCTCATTCTTTTGCCACGCGCCTGCACGCCGCCGTCAGTAGGGCTAGGGTTGGGATTCGGGCTAGAGTGCATTGTGTGCTGAGCTGCGGCTGCGCCATATAATTCCAACTTCACACTTCGAGCCTCACTCATCAACTTCACGATCTGACAATGTACTAAAGGCCTGGCGTCATCGCTTGCTTGCGGCTGCCGTCTGCCGCTTGCAGCGCGTCACCTTCACGGGGGGTGGTCCCGTGCCGTGCACATCGCCGTACGCGTGCAGGGTGAGCGTAATTCATGAATCCGTGGACATTCTCGATGAATTTTATGGACACCTGCTCTGCCCATGTAGATTGTTTTGAAGGTACAGCGAGGGATTTCTGAAGACCAGGACTGCATTTTGAGCTGTGCCGTGCATGACAACGGAGCGGTGTGGCTATACGGCCAGCATCCACTGCCCAAAGTTCACGCAAGACGTGCGCACAGTTGTAAACCAATCTCCGCATCAAGTGGTGCAACTCTCTGCGTAGCGAACGTGAACGTGCAGTCAAGTACGCAAATCTGGTGTGCACACACGCACACGCGTTTGAAATGCATGGCAAGTACACAAATCTGGTGTGTGTACACATGCACGTACGGTCAAACACCGGAAAAGTGCGCCTGCGCTCGCATATCCCTAGTTTTAACTCACTCTTGCGCACAAGAAGGGCCTGGACGTGTTCTCCAGGTGTACAACACCCTGATAAGCCTTGCAATCAATATACTTCTGAAGTAGGCCTTGATAGCAGTTGCGCCAGTGGACTAGAGGTGTACAAGGCCCTGTTCGGCGTTGCAGAACCAATGTAGGCCTTGATAGCAGTTCTCCAGCTGTTGGGGCTCCATTACTCCGACCCCTCAAGACTGCGGTTGCATTGCTCTTCGACGGTGCGGGTGTTTTCTGTTCTTGCGGTTTTGCAGCGGTTGACATGCATGACGCGACGGCAGCGTACCGCTTGCGCAAGGGTTGACGCCGCATGAATGTTCCGTGTTGCTGCGCAATACGATGCGCGGTGGCCACAGCCTTGTCACACGCACATCGGGGCACTTGAAGTCAGTGCACTTGAAGTACGCACGGCATGGCCGCCACAAACCGCGGAGCTCCACACTGCTCAGCAGACAACTCTCTCTCGTGCGCCTACATCACACCCTCTCAGGCACCGCGACAAGTGCCTGTTGTACTCCGCGCAGGGTGTGTGCACGCCCGTCCCGTTTGGGCCTAACCCTAGCCCTAAGCCTATGACCCGCGGGCATCAGTCAAAGACTGCGCCTGCCTGTGAGTGCGGCTTGCATTCTCCGTGCAAACCCGCCAGGGCACCGCAGCACGTGCCCACTCCACTGCGGTGCAGGGTCTGTGCATTCCGCTCGCGCCTAACCCTAACCCTAAGCCCCTCTGGCACCATTCGAAACCCTGCGCCTGCCTGTGAGTGCGACTCACATCATCCGCCAAGTGACGCACACACTCATGACGCGGCGGTGCGGCTGTGTGTCTGATGTTTGGTGACTCAAAACGCGCGTTGGGACCACCACGAGGGCTCAGCAGCAAGCGGCACTCCATAGTTAACTGTGTAAAGATAAAGTGCCGTTTTTTGTTTTTGTTTTTTCCCCGCCGCCGCTGCATCCTCAAAAGGACTCGACCATCAAGGGCACCGCGACCGTGAGGTGCACCAACAACAAGGCCTGCACGGTGCGTACCTGCATACCTATGTACTCCTGCTGAGCGCTGCTGATAGTGCGCGGTGCGTACCCATGTACGTAACCCTGCTGCATTGTGAACAGAGCGTACCTACCTACACATATAGCCCCGCTGAGCGCTGCTGATAGTGCACAGTGCGTACCTACATACCCACCCCTGCTGAGCGTTGCTGATAGCATGGCAGCGGCCGCTGCTAGACGGCCTGACAGGCGCAGGCACACGGCGCATGTGCGAGCTGCGCATGGACTGCAGGGTTAGGGTTGGGGTCAGCGCTAGAATTCGACTTGGGTTTAGCTGCTGACGTCGGCGCAGCGGCTTCCGCTGCCTTAGAGTTAGGGTTAGGGTTAGGGCTAGGGTAGCGCCATGGTCCGCGCAGTATGGTGCAAGGACGGCGAAGCACAAGATACATGAAGTTGTCAGTTGAGGTCTACACGCGTCAGCGTGGCCCTCATCACCAATCGATGGTCTGCCATGCACCGCCGCATGCGGCCTCCGCCAAGCGATACGACTGTATTGTGCAGGCGCTGGAGAAACTGCAAACGCTGATCCGTCTGAGTGTGGCTGACGCTTCATGTTTGGAGCAAGCACTTTTTTTAAGAAGCAACGCTTTGTTGAAAATAAGTCGAGTGTGGATTGCGCACGGATGGGCGGTATGAGCCTGCTCTGCTGACTGTCTGTCAGGCAGGCGCGCGCACGACCCTTACGCCGCTGCCGCGTTAGGGCTGGGGTCAAGGACAGGGTTATGGTTAGCGTCAGTGGGGGGTTGGGGTTCAGGTTGGCCGACCGGTGCCGCCAGCCGTTTGTTGCTGTGGGTAAGCCCAGACTTAGTCCTCACGTTTGAAGTTTGTTTGAACTTTGCAAACAGCAAGCACCGTCGGGACGAAGATTTGTTGACTGGCATCGACGCAGCAGGCACGAGTGGCGCCGCTATAGGCCATTTGAATTCTGCTGAAGCGCTTCAGTGACCACACTGCAGCAGCGGCACTGTCACCGGATACCTCACTCCGAACGAGCACGCTCAGAGCGCGTTCTGCTGAAGTGCTATCAGAGAATCACATTACAGCAGCGGCATCGTCACCGCATACTTGCGTCAAGCGCGCTCTGTGCAGCACTCACCGGGCTCAGTTGCTCTGCTTGTAACTGCCGCCTCTCAGGGCTCCAAGGTCAGCGGCTCGGCCGTCGTCTACTGCGACCACGACGCGTCGTGCATGGTGAGTACAGTGCCTTCGCAAATCAGCATGCTGCACACTTGCGTAGAACGGGACTCTGCGCTTTTTGGGGTGTCTGGCTGGACCTTGCATTGCTGCAGCCCTGCGCGTCTGTGTGCGAAGGCCGAATCAGTTTAGCCGGGATATTGCTTGAGTCTGCAGCGCTCTGCGGAAATCCGGCCCCGCACATTGCGAGCGTACCCTGCCGTGCTGTAAAGTGCTGCTGCAATGCATCATCTAGGCGTGTTTTTCCTGGCTGTATACCGCGCCAAGTGTCGATTGCTGCGGCACCGATAGCAAGTCTGGGTCTGCCCCAACAGTTGCAAGGGTCGCGCTTCTTGCACTCACAATCGATGCCTCGAGCGCCCCCGCACGTTTGCAGCTGCTGCGTATCGACGCCTTCCTGTCCCGCGGCTGACACGGCGCCTCTTGTGTGCGTCGCGTCGGCAGGCGGTCACTTCGTCCGAAAAATCTATTGCACGCTTGCCCTCCCCGTCGACTACTCGAGCGTCTTTTTTATTTTTTTGGTTGCAGCTGCTGCGTATCGACGCCTTCCTGTTCCGCCGCTGACACCGCGCCTGCTGCGTGCTTTGCGTCGGCAGGCGGTCACTTTCTCCGGGAAGTCCACGGCGCGGTGCAACATTGCCGGCGCGTGCAGTGTGAGTAGCAGACAGCTCGCGCTTGACGTAAAAAAAATGCACCGACGTAAAAAAAATGCACCGAGGCGTTTCTGCTAGTCGCACCGATGCATGTATGCTGCGCTTGCTCCCCGCGCCCTTCCCCTTTCCTCATGTTAGCCCCATATGGGGGGCGATGTAGAGGGGGGTGCAAGGGGTAGGGTTAGGGTTAGGGTACGGGTCACATTGCGCTCGCGCAATCAGTCTGATGGCTCAGCATCAGCGCCGATGCCCGCCAAAAGTATTGCCATGATATTCGAATATCAACGGACGTTCGGGTCGAGGCCAGGAGAGGGCCAGAGCTGCGCCGACCTTGTCTGCGCGCGCTACATACTGTAGTGGCATCCTCCAGGTCAATTTGCGTGTGAAGACACCTTGCACAGGGGCTGTGAATTCAACTCGAGTGCAGAACACTGAAGTGTAACAATGCTCAGCAGCCAGCCGATCAGATCACGGGACCCGCGATCACGTCGTTGCGACGCACTGCAGTGTGTCGTCTTGTCGCCGCCCCCTGCACCGCAAACAGTGCTCAGGCTCAGTGACACACTGTGACACTGATGCTCAGTACAGGGCCGTCGACGCTAACCCTAACCCTAACCCTAACCCTTGACTTACCCCCTAAGGGAACGGCACGCATATGAGGTCTGCAGCTGCCCCTCTGCAGACCGGTCTGCTGCGCTGACTGCGTTTTCGCACGGTTGTTCGTAGCACCGGTTCATGCGCGAGCGGCAGGGGCTTGAAGTGCGACATGTTGAATCAACCCTCAAAACATGACCCTCAATCCAACCCTAGCCTAATGCTACGCCAACCATAACCCTCACCTGGCCGTCAATCATGACCCTCACCTAACCGTCAATTCTAGCACAACCCTCACCCTAGTTCAGCCAAACCCTACCTTAACACTGACCTCAACACTCCCCCTGGCCAAACCGTAACCCTAACACTCTCACAGGGCCTCAAGTCAGCACGACATGGGCGGACTAGTGATGTATGTATGCTAACCCTAATCCTAACCCTAAGTGTGTGAATTGCGCGGCTCGCGGGTCTTGGTGACGCCCTAACCTACCCTAGCCCTAATTTACCCCACCCTAACCCTACCCTAACACTGACCTAACAAGCCCTCACCTAGCCCTAACCCTGACACTTTCACTGGGCCTGTGGTTGGCGTGACATGGTGGTACGACGGGTGTATTGCGAGCGCACACAAGCGCGGTTTGATTGTGGACATGAGCGGGGATCGCTCTCGCGGCATTCCTGCGGCACTCATGCCCTGACCCTAACCCTAGGTTGGCGTGGCTATGGAATCGGTCGCGACAGGTCGTTTGTCATGAGTGTGATGAGACGTCACACGCTGCAGCTTTGCTCAACTTCCACTTGAAGTAATTTGCACCCGCGTCCCCCGCGCGCGCTGCGCTGATCAAGTCAGCGCGAGCGCTGCCATGCGCAAGCGCAAATGTGACATGCATGTTCGCAGCTGCGTACTTGTGCAATTCACGGCGCACCTGTGCTGATGCCTTCCACAGCACCCTTGATATTTTCAGAGACCGGTGTGACTTTCAGAGTATATCAGTACTCATGGTACTCTGTTCATTATGGCCTTGCATGATACGTGTGCTTAGTCGCCTGAGTTGCACGCAGCGCTTGTACCAGTACTACGCATTGTGAGCCTTAACCCAGGCGCTGTTGCTCGCTGCTTCGCGACGCAGGGGTCTATATTCAAGGACACTGCGAGCGCGTTCTGCAACGCGTCGGGCGCCTGCAAAGTGAGTCGTTGGTGTGAGTCTTTGGTGTGAGTCGTTGGTGAGCATGCGCTGGCATATATTCAACACACAATAGTATAGCCCTAACCCTAACTGAAACCCGTAACCCTTAATCAGTATGCTCCGCAAAGTATTTCAGTATGCCGGCTCGGACCCTGTCGCGTGTTCTTACATTCTGGGTGTTGTCTGCTTGTGGCAACATAGATGTACGGCGGCGCAGGCACCGTAGCAGCACTTGTCTGACCCTTTTCATGCAACACCATAGCAGCGGCTTCTTGTTGAAGTCCTCTTGCTCCATGGCGTCTCGCTCTGACAACCTCAACTTCAACAGGGTCGCGCGTGGCGTCGATTGACAACAGCGCTGCTGTTCATGTCGAATGTCCGCCTTCATGCCGGCCAACATTGTTGCCGCGTGCCCAACTTCAACTTGAACATGGTCGAGCGTATTGTAGTCAATTGACAAGTGTGCTGATTTGCAACCTCAAGTGTCCGCCTTCATGCCGGCCAACATTGTTGCCGCGTACCGCAACAGCCGAACGGCGCCGTTAATCCGCTGCGACTGCGCTCCCTTCTGCGGTTAGCCTCGCATTGACGTCAGCGCTAGAGATGGTATACCATCCTCCCTTGCAGCAGCTAGCTCATTCCTTGCTCGCTCTGTGCTGCCGGTTCGGCAGGGCTCCACCTTCAAGGACTCAGTCAAGGCCACGTGCTACCTGAAGGGCGCCTGCAATGTAAGTGCGAACTTCTGCGCCGTGTTTTGTCTCCGCCCTGGTGGCGCTGCAACTTAAACACTCTGGGCGTTGTCTGGTTGTTGCGACAATGACTGCAGCAGCGGCGACCACGGTCATTGGTCGAAGGCACTTGCGGCTCACCACTCCTTGTCACCTAGAGCTCTACGATGTTTTGCTTCGTTTCCATTGATGCGCAAGAATACTCGCGCGTCCACGCCATTATCGTGCGCCCTGCAGAAACGCATGAAAGTGCGGTGCCAATCATATCACGACGGCCGCTCTTGTGCCGATGCCATGCCTAATGGTGTCTCTGTTGCAGCATATGCAAGCAGTCCTTTTGTTGACACTGACGTTAGGTGAAGCCGAGCTCGCAGCAATCCCACGCAGCCGCTCGCGGACTCCCTGCCCCCCCCTGAAGTCAGTACAGGATGCTTTCGTCCCGTCGCAAGCGCCACGTTTTCAGCCATGTGTCTCATGGCGCTACTGCTGCGCTTGGAACGCGACACGCCATCACGAACTTCATGTGGCAGCGCTGCTCAGCAAGATAACTTCACATCATGAATCACATGTTGACGTCGTGCTTTCCTGCGCGAGTTGAATGTGCCAGCACTGCTTATTCGAGATTCACATCTCACAGTTGATGTTCACGTGTCACCATCGTGCGTTTCTGTTCCTTCGCATGCAGAACGCCCTCTTCAAGGACAACGTGGTCGCCAAGTGCTCCCAGAAGGGCACATGCAATGTGAGTCATGACTCAGTAGGGTTGCACGAAAGCATATTTTGACGTTCTTTGATGAGGTCAAGTGCCCCTTTTGTGGTGGACTGTGTATGCTCGGAATCGAGCAGACGCACCACATGCCCCACAAGTACGCCCTTTGCGCAGCATGTTATCATGCTGAGGTTCGCTAATTACGCATTCCTGGTTGCCTGATACGCCCCAAGTACGCCGTATTTGTGTGGCTAATTACGTTTTCGTGCAACCCTTGTCATGAGTCAGGAGTCAAGAATCGCATCATAGAGCTCAACACCTTGCAAGATAGATTGCGTGTGCATATGATGCTGCACCTGCGGAACAAGGCCGTTGCCTTGCGGCACATGCACGTTTGCAATCGGCGTGCTATGGTGTTTGGACGTGGTTTACTGCTGGCACTTTCAGCCTCCATTCAGTGCAAGTTAGGTTACCTAAACCTTATTTTAACCCTGATTATTACGTGTCCGCTCCGCCCTGGAGAGCAAGCTGACTTGCAGCGCTTCGATATTTGCGTGGTTCAGGAAACAGCATGCGCTGTTGCGGCTGCTCCGCCTTCGGCCGAGTCAATACTGGCAGAATATGCTGTGCAGGCTTTGTGTGGCCCGGGCAGATAGGCTCTTGAAGATGCGTACACAGTTCAAGCCCTGCGTGAACTTGATGGCGCCCCAGTGTGCAACATACACCTGCTGTACTGCCTTGCGCCTCATTCCACACGGTCGCGCTATGCGAGGGAGCCAGTCTGAAGGCAGCTGCATGTTGCAAATGGCGTCATGTCTGCAGTTGGATCACCTGCAGCACCTTGATGAGCGCTGCGCTCCGCCAGATTGAACACACTGGTGCAGCCGCGCATGTCTGCCACCCACCTGCATGCCGTGCTGCTTGCTACAAGCGTGAATGGGTCGAGAGGGGCAGGTTTGTCCTTGCATGTCGCTCAGCATCACGTTCTTGTACTCTCTTTGATGCTCGCTCAGGGCGCAGAAGCCCAGATGGTGGATGTCCAGCTTGCAATCGGAGTCTTCATGTGTATTGTGAACTTGTACTCATCTGATGCCGCATGCACGCTCATTCACGTGCTGCACTCTGTCCCTCTCACGCGCGTGTGCAGGGCTCAAAGTTCTCAGGCAAGGCCTGCTGCTCGGGGGCCGGCTGCCCTGGCGGCGCAGCCAAGTGCTAAGCACACACGTCAACACACGCAAGCGCGGCTGCTGCTGCGCACGCTGATTGCCATCGAGCGGAGCGCTGCTTGACGACGCTGCTGCTGCTGCTGCTGCTGCTGCTGTTGCGATCAGCAGCAGTGGCTGCATTACACGCCCGCTCCCCCCCCCCGTGTGGGGTCAAAGATGGCTGTCGCTAACAATGCCATTACAGAGTGCATTGCCTGTGGCAGAGGGGGTGCTGAGCTCTGAAGCTGAAGCAGGCGACGCGGGCGACATGCACTGCGACTCGTGATTGTGACTCGTTTTTGCAACCCAGTCGGCGCGCAACTGCACCGCGGGGGTGCAGCGGATGATGCAAAAGGGTGCAGCACTAGTGCGCTTTCGTGTTGGTTCTGCCGCTTGCACTGCACGCCAATGGCGCGCGCTTCTGCTTACCAGAAATTGTGCTCGTTATGCCAGCGAATGAACTCCAACCATGCCCCCCTCAACATGCAAAATGCTGATTGCACCGCCGTTCTCGCTGTGTTGCTGTGGGTCCCATATGAGTGTACCACAGCAGTGCTCAAATGTGTCCGTCCAGATGCCTCTTGTGTTGCGGATGTCAGGTCAATAACAAAAGAATGGCACACCTCTTGGGAATCTTGCTTCGGTAATGGCGTGCATGAAGAATTCAGACACAAATCAAATGGCTCAACGCCACTGGTCAGCGCCCAGTGACCAGCTCGAGAACTGCGAGCAACCACGGATGCATGGGACGTGCGGCTGTTCGTCGTGCGCGAGAGGGGCATGCAGACGCAGGTTAGACGAGTATTAAAAAAAAGGACCCAGGCGTAGTTGATTGCAAATGCGTTTGACTCCTGCAGAGGCACACCAGCTGCTTGTGTGCTGGCATTGTGTGGCAGCTCAGTGCAATGTGGATTTGCAGCTCATCACAACAAGTATCAAGCGCAGTAACTGCACATGGGCTTCTTTTCCTTCATGACCTCCATCAGCTCATAGATGCAGTTTTGTAGTGCATTTCCCAGCTCAGATGCTGCCAAGCAAATACCGCCTCCCTCTGTCATGCCAAGCACAAGCACACACTGCGTTTGCAAAGCAGCAAAAAAAAAGTCAACATCAATGCTCCTTTGTTTAGCACATGACACAGGCGCGCCAGGTGCTAGCATAGCACTTGGCACGCAATTCTCCGGCAGCAGCTGCTACTGCTGCTACCCTTGCCGGCTTTATGTGGTTGCCTTCCGCCCCGCCTGCCCCCCGCACATTGCCCAACAGACAAGCACAGTACACACAACCGAGGCTGTCCTGTTCAGCGATGGTACAGTGCTGCTGCCGTGAACTCGCCGCCAAACGACACCACGGATCTCAGCGCATGCCGGCCTTCCGGCAAGTGGCGAGACAAAAAACGGGGGGGGGTAGCAGAGAGAGACGCAGCGGGGTAAATCAGAAGAGGGACCCCCCCCCGCCCATTCCCCCAAAGTTCATACCCCCTTGCGCCTGCTGGTTGGGCATCCCCCCCCCCATCTGCCCCCCCTGCATCCCCCCCCCGCCCCCCGGCCACTGCTGCTGGGGGTTCATGCCCATGCCCCCACCCATCTGCCCCCCTCCCTGGCCCATCATCATCATCTGCTGCTGCTGCTGCGGCGTCATTCCGCCGCCGCCGCCGCCGCCATACATGCCGCCCCCCATTGCCATGGGCTGCTGCTGCTGCTGCTGCTGCGAGTAGCCGCCCATGCCGGGCATTCCGCGCCCGCCGCCGCCACCGCCGCTCATGCCCATCATCATGCCTCCGTGTGCCTGCGCCACGAAACAGGGATGGCAGCGCGTGCGTGTCAAGCGTGTCAAGCGCTCGCACGGTGGCGCGCGCAAATTGCGGTTGTGTGCAGAACGCTTCATTTTTGCTTGGGGCAAAACAAGGTTCAGATCCTGCGTGGCTGTCAGGACGCAAGTGACGCAGTAGAGTGCACCCTTGCAACCTATGCCAATCAGAGGGTAGGGTTAGGACTAGGGTTGGACATGATTGAGGTTAGAGTAGCCCTAACCCTAACCCAGACGTGATTGATGTGCACAAGTGAAGTGCAGCTACAAGGCAATCGATTGGCCTCCCTCCCCGCTTCCCCCCCCCTGGCCCGCACAGCACGTGTTTTTGACATGACCATACAATGCACCCCTCCAATGTTGAACTTGGGTGTTCGACATCGATCCATGACTGACCGCCCATTGTTCAGTTTTGATGCAAGCCTTCTCAACATGCACTTGTGAAAAACACTTCATGCGTCAGTCTGGTTCAATGGGATGGCGCCTGTTGGCCTACCTGTGTACAGCCACATACTTCATGTACGAGCTGACATAGAACTAAGAAAAACTCCAAATCACATAGGTATATACTTCGTGCATGATGCTAATTCAGTGCAGAGCAAGCGTTGCCCCACCTGCATGCCGCCGCCGCCGCCGTAGCTGTTGCCAAACCCGTCCAGACCCGCAAAGGCGGTTGTGTTCTGGCGGTCCGCAAGGCCCGATGACACATCCTCATCCTGCTTCTTCTCCATGTTGGTCTTGAGTCCGCCGAGGTCGACCTGAGGCGTGTACGACAGTGCGTTACATGTTAGAAAAATACGATGGGGGAAGGGGGGGGGGATAAGTATTGATGTGGTTGGCCCAAGGCTACAGCTACACAACTGTGCCCTGCATCATTTCGGTGTTGGTCTTCAACCCAAGACAACTGAACGCGACACGATATGTAGATTATTGCACTCGAGAATAATATGGTGCGACTAAAATGTAAGGGAATCGTATTCTTATAGCTTTATGATGACCAGCACGGCTTTGCCTGGGGAGGGTTAGGTCAGGGCTAGGCGCGGCTCCGCGCACGCAACCCGCAGAGCGCGCGCGAGAAGAGAGCATTGCAGAGATGCAAGGGACTGCGTACCTGCACGTTTCAAGCGAAACCACAAACTTCAGCTGGAGCAAGCATGTTCTTCAAGTTGAAGTACACACGCACAACGTGAACACGCCGCCGTCGCAGACACGTGCAGAGCGCGCGCGCGCAGACACAGGGCCGCATCTATGGCACACCTACAGTAGAGGTCTACTTTACAATGAGGGTTAGGGTTACGGCGAGCCCTGCTGCCGCACCGCTCTCGACACTCACCAGGCTGGTGACGTCGCCCCACTTGCGGGGCACTCCTCCGGCGCCGCCGCCGCCGCCCGCGCCACCGCCGCCAGCCTGCTGCTGATGCTGCTGCTGCTGCTGCTGTTGGAACTGCTGCTGCTGCTGCTGGTTGCCGCTGCCCCAGCCCTGCTGCCCGCCCTGGAAGTCTCCAAAGTCCGCGTGCGCGCCGCCGCCGCCGCCGCCGCTGCTGCCGCCGAACGCCGCAAAGCCGCCCTGCTGCTGCTGGTTTGCGCCCGGCGCCGCGCCCATGCCGCTGAATGAGCCGCTGCCGCTGCCGCCGCCGCCGCCGCCGGCCATGGGCGACGCCTGAGCGAATGCGCCAAAGGATGGCTGCTGCGCAGTCTGCAGCATGCCGCTGTTGCCGAAGCTCTGCTGCGGCTGCAGCATGCCGCCGCCGCCGCCGTTGCTCGCGCTTCCGCTGCCGCCGAATGCGGGCTGCTGCTGAGGCAGGCTGCCACCGAAAGCGCCCATCATGGCGCCCTGCTGCTGCTGCGGCTGCTGCATGAAGCCGCCTCCAAACGCAGGCTGCTGCTGCTGCTGCGGCTGCTGCTGCTGCTGCGGCGCGCCCCCCATCATACCGCCAAACAGGTCCTGCGAGGGCCGCCGCTGCTGCTGCTGCTGCTGCTGCTGCGGGGGCGCCGCCATCATGCTGCCGAACAGGTCCTGCGGCTGCTGCTGCTGCTGCTGCTGCGCGGCGGCGACCACCGACGCGAACCCCTGCTGCACGGGAGCGGCGGGCGGGAATGCCGCGAAACCCCCCCCAGCCGGCGCGGCGTTAGAGGTGCCGAAGGGGTCGAAGGGCGCGGCGGCGGGAGCCTGCGGCGCAGCGGCGGCGGCGCCGCCGAATGCGTCCCACTCCGCCGCGGGCGCGCCCGTCTGCAGCTGCGCCTGCGGCGGCAGGAGAGTCACCGCAGCGTCGCGCGTGAGCGGTGAGAGCAGCAGTGCTCAGTAGATCTGGGCAGCGGGGCGGCGCGCCGTCGGCGCTGCCGCGATGGCGCGCGTGCGGTCTGCCGCTGCGAGCGCGTCAGCGGCATGTGTGCAGGGCGAGCGGCGGCAGGCGCGGCGCTGCGGCATGCGCTTTCCCCCTGAGCGCGCCTGTAACCAAGCGCGTGGGTCTGGAGCTCGACAGAATTGTACTTCTATACAGATACAACTCTCGGGTGCATGCCAATGGTGAACGCCGGTGATATAGCGCTGCTGATGAAGGCCGGAGTCGCGCATTGTGCGCTGTATACTTCAAGTATCTCCACTTCAACAAGCGTCTCCCACAGGACAGGCAGCGCACCACCCTCGCAGCGACAGCCGCTGCTCACACGCAACCTGTAAGGCAAGCTCTGAGCGTAAGCAGTAAGCGCCGCGTGCCTGACCACTGCCCTCGCATGCGTCGGGCAGCACCCCGCACCGTCAACCGCTTCTCGACCATGAGCAGAGTCGCGTGTTTGCCTTGCTGCGCTGAGCGCTGCGCCTGCGGCAGCTCTCGGTGCCTGCGCGTGCGGCCGCACCCAAGGCAGGGATCGCAGGTAATGCCAGTCGCATGCCTCAGCCCCCCCCCCCCCCCGCCGCCGCCTCTCCCAACCCTGCAGGCAAGCCTCGACGGCTACCACTACCACGACGAGCGCTGCAGTCGCTTCTGAGTTTGCACTATGCACTGCCATCACGACCATGCGTACGTGCGCGCGCGCAGCCCGCCCGAGTGCTGCCATGAGCGCTGAAACCGTTCTTGGATTCGCAGTGCGCGCTGCGTCTAAGAGCACTCAAGCGCACACCGCATCCCCACCGTCGCTCGCAAGGAGCGCCGCCACGGGCAGCACTGCTGCTGTCCCCGACTTCACAATGCACTGCACGCCGCCACCGCGACCACAAAGGCAACCGCAACCGCAACCGCGACCACGATCGCGCACCTGCGGCAGCGCCAGCGGCGGCGCGGCGACCCCCCCCCGCGGGTCAAAGTCCCCCCCCTCCCCCAGCAAATCCCCCCCTCCGCCCCCCTTCGCCCCCTCCCCGCCGCCCGCGGGCTTCGGCGCCTTCTTCCGCGCGGGCTTCTTCACCTTCGCCTCCGGCTCCTCTAGCGCAGCGGGCTTCGCAGGCGCCGGCGGCGGGTCGTCCGAGTAGTTGTCGTAGGCGGCGCCGCGACCGCCGTTGGAGCGGTACGAGTCGCCGTAGCCGCCGCCGCCGCCGCCGCCGCCGCCGGCGTAGCCGCCGCCGCCGCTGCGGCCGCCGTAGCCCCTACGTGCGCGCGGCGGCGCAGCGCGGTCGCAGCGGTGAACGGTGAGAGATTGGGTATACGTGGGCGGTGGACAAGACGGATGCGAAGGCGACAGAGCGCATGTGACTACACAGCTTTGATGACGCCGCCGCCACTGCGGCCGCCGTAGCCGTAGCCCCTGCGCGCGCGCGGCGGCGCAGCGCAGGCGACGTGGTGAACGGTGAGCGATTGGATATATAAGGGAGGTGGACAAAGCGGATGCGAAGGCAACGAAGCGCGCGTAGCTAGTGTTGTCGACGCAGCAGCCGCTGCTGCTGGCGGCGGCAGCGGTTGCTCCCGCTGCAAGCGTCGCAGCTGCATGATGTGATGGTGAGGAGCGCATCGTAGAAATACTCAGGCGCCAATGTTCACACGACATGTGAATGGCTCCGTCACCCGTCACGGTCGCGCCGGTACGTGTCGCTGCCGATGCCGCCGTAGCGCACGAAGGAGAAAGATGTGCTGCAAAGCCATCTACTGATTAAGCATCAATGATTAACTCAATGTTCATGTGCAAGTACTTCCGCTTTTGAAGCACATGCATATTGAAATGACCCCGCTCACCCGTCGCGGTCGCGCCCGCCGTACGTGTCGCTGCCGATGCCGTCGTAGCGCACGGAGGATGCGGCGTAGCTGCCCGTGTTGCTGATGCCCACATACTTGTCGCGCAGCTGCAAGCGACACGCAGCGCAAGCAGGACGGTGCAGAAGGGGGAGATGGGGGGGTAGTGCTGCTGAGCCCGCATTTCGACATAGCGGCGTAGCTACCTGTGTTGCGCAGCTGCAGGTGGTCAGGCGATGGCACACAGGGGGAGGTGGGGGGGTTATAGCTGCTTGGTCCGCGTTTCGACTCCTCCAGATTGGGGCTGTGTTGCGAAGAAAAATATGGTGCTGTGCAGCGTTCGCTGTCGCCCGTGATACTGATGTCCACACACTTATCACGCAGATGCAGGAAGTGGGTGGCTCAAGGCTGGACCAGCTATGGCGTGCAAGAGGGGAAGGGATGGGCGGTGACCGCTGTCGAAATTGTGTTAGGAAGTTCTGAAGGCGTGGACAGGCTCGTTGCGGAAGGGAACCGAGGGGGGAAGAAAGGGGGGGGGGGCACACCGATGCACGCCAATGGGATGGCAGTCGCTGTTGACGTTGACGTGTGTGATGATGAGCACAAGCAACCTCGACACCACCATATGAATTGCCAACACACATGTATCGCCAAAACGCGCAGCACATAAGTCGTGGCCATGCACACTGGCCTGCACCGCTGCCCAGCACACATGTACGTCTGGAGTACACTGCACTCATGTGATATCAGCAGCAGTTTACAGTTGGCTGCGGCATCTCGAAGGCCTGTCCGGCTCTTGGTGAAGTTGATGCGCGGTCGTGTTGAGGTTTGCAAGCACTGAAGCGGTGACGCTGGTGACTCTCCACTCCCTGCGCCCTCATTCAAGCGGCAAAGATCAAGTTTGAGCTGCGCTTTCTGCGATAACGTTGATGCTGCTCAACGTCCACCTTTTGCGCTCATTCGCTGCGCAAGACTTGGTTTGCGGCAGAGTTGAAGTAAAAGCTGAAGTTTCTCAAGCTGGTGACGAACCACTGACCTTTTGCGCGCGCTTGCGCTCCTCGCGGATCGTGTCGTTGCTCTTCAGCAGCTCGATGAGCTGAGGAAAGGCAGACGCAGGCAGGCAGGCGGCGGCAACGACGGCACACACAGCGCAGCAGCAATAAGGGAGCGGACGGATGCATTGGTTATAACAGTTACACAGGGAGGCAGTGCTCAGCAGCGGAAGACATGGCCGCGTGGCTGTGTGACGTTGCGGTGCGGCGACGGCAGCAGAGGCGGTGACGACGTCACCGTAGCGGAGTGCTCAGGAGGTGCGGCAGCACTCACCAGTGAGAGACTTCATTGTTGAAGTTTGGACACGGTATTAGAGGGTTTCCGGATACTCTAGAGCAAAAATTTGAAACTCGCGCGACTAGAAAAGTCCGAGTTTTCGACGAGTCTTTGCTGAAAATTTCGTAGCAAGTTAGAAAACTCAGTGAAGAGGCCTCAGCGAGCTCCACTACCACGCGCGTAGTGGGCGGGCAAGCAAGCGTCAGGCGCGTGCAGGCGTGAGTAGTACTGATTCTGCCAGACAACACATGATGCGTGAGCGTACAGAGAAGCCATGTAGCATCAACTACCAGTATGTGGGGTTCACGCGAATTCGGTTGAATGAACAGAGGTCGCCTGCTGCGCAGCCACTAGACGCGTGTGTCCTATCCACTTATCCGCCAGAGGTCATCGTGAGTATGGCTAGCTCTATCGTGTGCGCAATCGACTGGTACTGTTAGGCGGCTGCTTCGTGTGACACGCTGTGTTCTCGTCTCTCAAGAAAACCTTCAGGCGGATTGCGTGCAGCCGTGCGCGAGCGGGATGGGAGTCACGGTGCACAAGACAGCATGACGTTCCACAATGAAGCTGACAATCGCTTGCTGCATCTCACGCGCAAACAACACGGTGCAGGCCTGCGCGTGGCCCCCATGCGTGAGTCACGGCATCCAGGGCGGCTGAATGCACACCATGTTCTCACTGCACACGCGCCAACCTCGCGTCAGCCGTACTGGATAGCCTTGCCGACAGTACTACAACCTCACCTGTGCTTACATTGTACCAGATTGCGCTCGTGTCACGCGCACAAGGCTTTTCCAGAGTGCACGCCTGGCGCTTGTTTCTAGAGAAGCTCCAGAGTGTTGCATTACAAAAAAGAGTGCTCGCCCACTCTGAAACCAGAAATGAGACGATTTCTAGAAAAAGCAAGATGAACGGCCGAGTCAAGACTCGCGCTTCTCTAAAAATCGAATTTCTAGTTCGAAAGTAGAAAACTCGGAAACCCTCTATTGCAAAGAAATACGAGCACCGTTAGTCGCGAGAGCTGCGCCTGCACCCCCTGGAAGTCGGCAGAGCTGCGCACGCACCCGCGGTGAAGGTGCTGTAGTCTGACCACCGATAACATAACTGCTGTAACCGTCAGGTGTGCTACGGCAATGAGCATGAGACCGTCAAGATGCTGCGACATCAGGTCAGGGGCGTTGGCAGGGCTAGGGGCCGGACACATACTTGTTGAGCACTGCCGCCGCAGTTACGCTGGCTGGTGTGACAGCAACATTACAAATAGGACGCTTGCAGAAGGAACTATGAGCGCTGTTGCTGGTGTTGTAAGAGAGCTGCGCACGCACCTGCTTGGACTTCTCCCTGACACCCGACCCCTTGTCGGCGTGCCCCTCGTAGTAGTTGAACTGCGACAGCGTGGTAATCCTGGGGTGCGGGAACAGCAGCAGCGCGCCATGTATGGGTGAGTTTTTCAGAATTCAACAGCACGGCAAATGGCATTTGACTCTGACCCTGGGAGCCATGATGCGCCCTAATTTGAGGTGCAGTGTGTGCACGTGATTCTAATCAATAACACCAAGCCGTGGTGATCGTGTGCCTGATGGACCTCTACTTGTGCCTTCGGTACCCGGGCCACAAGCAGCCAAATGCGCTTTGAGACTTAAGTACTTCTGAAGTATGCAAGCTCTCTAGCTTTGCGGATGCAGTGCATTAACTGCTCGTTATGTCATAATTGAGGTCAGGGTGCGCTGCTGTCCCGTATGTCTCAGAGGCCGCGGTGATGAGAACAACCTACCCCTAACCCTAGCTGAAACCGCTGTGGCAACTCCAGACGTGCTTGGACAGGATCACATGTGCATGTAAACTTCACAATCGGAACATTGCAATCACACACAGTTACCAATGGGGTGCGACGCATGACAGGGCGAACAAGCACCACAGGGGTCAGGGGTTGCGGTTTAATCACTGCAGGACGCGTTAACCTTGCGCTTCTAGGTCTAGCGTGACCCCACCCCCAACCCTAATTTCAGTCCTACATCCACCATGGTACTCGTATGGAATGGACATACAAACCAACACGTCTGTAAGGAGCAAAGCTACCAATCGCGAACACGAATGAAGCGACGCATCAATTACTGGATGAATAAGCGCAGCGAATGAATTCATGCAACATCTCACCTATGCATGCACCTTCTGGCATCTGCCAAATGAACTCACTCAACAAGCACGCGACGCATGAATGGACGCACAACTGATGAACTCACCTTTCGGATCATCTCCGGGATGAGTTCATTCACTGGATGAATTCATCGCTCAGATGGAGGTCATTCATGAATGAATTCATCACAACGTCTCACCTGTGCATGCGATCTCTGGCATCCTCCACCACCCTCTCCGTCCCGTTCTTGATGAGGTGCTCGAGCAGGCTAAGCGCCTGATGCGCAAACGGCAGTTGCATGGCAGCAGTCGCAGCGGCGGGCAGCAGAAATGTGTCATGCTATTGAATTAAACAAGGGAAAGAAAAAAAATCACCGTAGACGCGATTCAAGTACTTCTATGCACCTGTATAAAACAGGTTATGCTCCAACAAGTATTGTGATAGACTGCAAAGCATGCGGCCCAGGAGGCAGCTGCGAGGCCGAGGCGTTCATGTTGTCATGTCACACGAGCGGTGTCGGCCTTCCGTGTGTGCGAAGCGCTGCTGCTTCAGCGCTGCGAGGTCATGCAGCACGGCACAACATGCTTCTGATGACTCTGGCGGAATGAACGCTGCTGCAACAAGGCGGAACCTACATGCTGCATGACGGCGCGGACACGACGCACACTTTTCGGGTGGCACGCTCCGCAGGGAAGGCGCCCCACTCAGCAGACGAGTGTGACGCGATTCACTCCTTCAGGCATGAAACAGTAAAGGCAACAACTCTGCAATACACTCTCTCAGGTCATGAGGCAAATGTCGACTTCGATCAGAACTGAGAAACAAAATATTGTGTACTTTCTGAAAAGTATACAAGCAACCGATTTGCGATTTTCAAGCACTATAGCATGCAGGCATTTTTGGTGCTTGTCCTTGTATGTGCACTTTGGCCTCGAATTGCGGCAACAAAATTGCAGGTCTGTGACTGTTTTGAGAATAGCAGGACCAACTTCAACTTTGTACATACATACCTTGAAGACTTTCCGCCACTCCCGCGGTGGTGACTCCAGGGACTGCCACACGATGGTCATGATCATGCCATACTGCAGCAGCGCGTGGCACGGCGCACCGGCGGGCAACGCACACTTGTTAGCGATCGAGATCTCAGTTGCAGTTGTGAATGCAGGCTGAAGTTGTAGATACAGTTGAAGTTGCGTGGCAAGCCAGCGGACGCGAGGTTGCTGTTGAGTGCGCAGTCACAGGCAAGTGCGCTCTTGCCACTTACCATCAGATACTTCGAAGTAGACGATATGACCACTTCTAGGGTTAGGGTTGGACACACACACAAAACCGCCCAAGAGTGTCCTCTGATGGTGTACAGCAGCTCGGCGGGCTGCCACAACTTCCACAACCGCTGTACTTGGCACTGCAGTTTCTGCTGCCATGCATACTGGTCGAGGTCGCAAAACGTCGTTGAGCGTTGTCATCAACGCTCCCCGGTTCATGTCGCTCAGTAATCGCACACCTGCTGCTGCGCGTGTGCATGTATATATGTACACCCATTGCGCTTCATACTTGGAGAACTTAGAGAGAGGATTACCGCACTTGCCAATGCAGGTTCTTACATGACGCTCGGCTTATGCATGTGACAAAGGAGTATCGCACTTGCCGCTGCACTGTCTCGCTGCACTGTCTTAAGAGTTTGCGCCTTCAAACAGACAGAGCCGTCTACATACATGCGCACCTTAACGAAGTCATACAAGTCATCGCACTTGCGACTTCTTCTTTGGTAGCCGCGCCTTCAAACAGCGCCGTATACATACACATGCACACACCATGTCAAAGTCGTACGAGTCGCGCGCAATGTCGTTGAGGTTCGTCGACGACGCGCCCCCAGTTCTTGTTGCTCAGCACATCGTACACCTACCATTCGGCGTAGTGGCACATATACACCCATTGCGTTTCGTCCTAAAAAGTCGCTGCAGTGAAAACTTGGCTGAAGTCATGGAAATCGCGCCTTTGAACAGACCGAGCCGTATACATACATGCACACCTTGTCGAAGTCATGAGTCGCTCGCAATGTCGTTGAGGATCACTGGGAGATCTTGTTGCTCAGCAAGTCATACACCTGCCATTTGCTGTATGACTAAGGACATATACACCCATTGCGTCTTCTTGGGAAAATTTTGCTGAAGTCATGGGAGTCGCGCAGTCAAACAAAGCCGTACACTTCAAAGTACCGTATACTTTGAAGTACATGCATGCATACCTTGTCAAAGTCGTATGAGTCGCGCGCAATGTCGTTGAGGATCGTCGATGAAGCGCCCCAGTTCTTGTTGCTGAGGACGTCGTACACCTGCCGCTCCGTGTCGTTCTTGGCGACGGCGACCTGGTTCTTCACATCCGCCGCGAGGTTCTTGAGCTTGTCGATGGTGAGCTTGTCCAGGCCGATGTTCATGGTGAGCGCTGCCGCTGCTGCCGCGACGCGCGCTGCTGCTGCTGCTGCTGCTGCCGCTCACGGCCCGGGGGTCTGATGGCACGGCAGTGCAATGCGCAAAGTAAGTTTGTGAGCTTCGATGAGGCTGTCGATACGGCTGAGGTCTGATAACACGGCAGCGCAAGAGGTACGTTCGTGAGGTTGTCGATGGCGAGCTCGTCCAGACCAATGTTCATGGTGAGCGCTGCTGCGTTGAGCGCTGCTGCTGCTGCTGCCGCTCACGGCTCGGGGGTCTGATGGCGTGGCAGCGCAGTGCACGAGGTACGTTCGCGGATTTCTCGCAGCGCACAAGGTACATTCTCGAGTTTGTCGATGGTGAGCTCGTCCAGCCGTCTATGGTGAACGCGGAGGCCGCGACCGCGTGCTGCTGCTGCTGCCGCTCACGGCCCGCGTCTGATGGCACGGCAGCGCAACGCACAAAGTACCGTTCAATGAGCCGTTCATGAGCTCAATGCACGAAGCACATTGGTAGGCTTTTTGTAGCGCTGCTGCAGCCGCTTGCGGCTCGGGGGTCAGATGGCACGGCAGCGCAATGCACAAGGTACGTTCGTGAGCCTGGTCTTGCGCTGCTGCTCCCGCTCACAGCCCAAGGGTCTGATCGCACCGCAGCGCAGTGCACAAGGTACGTTCGTGAGCCCGTCGATGGCAAGCTTGAGGTGCAACTGCGTGTTGAGCGCTGCTGAGGTGAGCACTGCTGCTGCAGCCGTTCACGGCTCAGGTCTGGCGACACGCGCGAGCAGACGACACGCAGAGTGCGGTTGGCGGTTCTGTTAATCACACATGTGAGCGAGCATGCCGCGCTTTGATTCATGAATGTGCATTATTTTTGTGCCCCATTCCATGAATGCACATATGTGAGTGTCCTGTTTCGTGAGTTCACATATGTGAGCGAGGGTGCCGCGCTTCGATTCACGAATTTACAGTTCATTGTCATGAATTCACAAAATTCAATGTGAGCGTTGATGCCGTCTGATCACGGCCAGGTGGCCAGCTCATTGCTCATCAGGTAATGCTGAGCACTGATGCTGCTGCTGCTGGTGACCTTGCCTGGCGCTACGGCAGCGTTTGCGCAGCGCCTTTGCCAGTGCTGGTGCGGTGCATCGCACTTCAATGACATCAGGTGCGCCATTGCTGCCCCACCATTGCTGGCGCTCTCTTGCGGTATCTTCGGGTTAGGGTTAGGGTTAGGGTTAACCTCCTGCTCGATCTGATCCCATTCCTGTCGACCAGCCCGGTGCCAGCTATGCTAATCGCCACTGTGATGACCACTGCTTCCGCTGCTCCACTTTCAACACTGAAGCGAGTGCGACAAGCCACTGCTCCGCGCTCTTTTTGGCAGCACTGACTCGAGCACTTTTTTCATCCCGCCCTGCCTCATGGCTCGGTGCTAGCGTGCCAGTTTGCCACTGTAGCGAGCACTGCAACTGCTGCACTCGACAGCTGAGCAGCGCAACGAGCAGTATTGTCATCAGCGCTGGTGCAGCGATTCCGCGCCCTGAACGTACATGCCGGAGAGGCTTTGCTAATGAACATTGACAATGAGCTTGTGGGTGCTGGGGCTGTGTACAGCGCTGTTGTGAGCGCTGCTGCAGCGGTTCCAGGTGACTGTGCGCTCATCAGCTTGACGAGGTTGCCCTGCGGGCGTGCAGGCCGCGAGCAGGAGAATGCCGCTATGTCCGCGCGAAAGTACAGCCTCGCCACACAAGTGCGGCGCGTCACCGTTTTGGTACATCATATTCACGCGCGAAATAAGTTGCTTTGAGCGCTGGCGTCGTCGTGCGCTGCAGTTGAAGTTGAGCTTTCCGGAAGCTGTAGGATCGGCGCAGGCTGATGTGCCAGCCGCGTTGTACAGTGGACTGCGTGCTGCATGTACTCACACTGTGGCAGCGCACACTATGTGTGAGTTTCTGTGCACAGAGTGACAGCGACAAGGCGCAATCACCTTATGAATTGCTGAGTCTTCGTGAGTAGCAATGAGATTCAATTTTGCGGGTTGCGGCATTCGACCCTGCATTGGAAAGAGCGCAGCAGCTGTCAAGTACAATCGACATGGTCTGCACGATCTGCAGTCTTGAGATGGGAACATGCCAGGACAGGTTATACATTGATGCAGATATAACTATCTGTTGTATATTCATGCCGTGTTGACTGCTGAGCGCCTGCTCCATCAGTGGAGCCACTGACTGGATGAAGTTCTGAGAATGCACGTCAAACTCTGCTCCCAAGAGCAGAATTGGCTGGCCGTTCACTTCCAGTCAAACACATGTTGACAGCGTAGACTGTGTGGCAGTTTCCAGCTAGTGAATACATGAAATTGGAACGCAAATTTGTGCCATCACGCAGCCTTCATTGTTCAAGGTCTGTTCTCGCGAGCGGCCGCTCTTTGTGATGGCGGTTCAGCTGGCGACTGTAAATGCTGGGGAGCAGGATTATCACTGCTTGTCAATATTGCCCACCAATGGCGTCCCTCGATAACATGATGCTGATTCATAGTGCGGTTCATTACCGGTCTGAGAAGCACAGCCAATGTTCCTTAGGACGACATGAAGAGCATCTCTGCCTGCCTGCCAGCTATCGGCAGCTGCCGACATGTCGTCGCTGCAGAAGGCATGAGTGCTGGAAAGCCCTGAAGCTCCCAGCAAGCATCAGTAATATCTGCTCATGAGCTCGGGAGTTTCCCGCTCAAGCGTGGGATGCAATCAGCACCTGCTGCTCAGTCGGAGCAAACGAGAAACTGCTCCTCGTCCCTGCATGCAATGCTGCTGCACATGCAACAGCTCCTCCGAAAGAAAAAATGTCTACATCAGTGTTTGGCGATGTAATGTTGCCTTCAGCCCCTGGTTGACAGCCAGCTCGCACAGCAAAGCGACGCGATTGAACACCATGACCGCTTTGCAGGACCAGAGTTCCTGACAGCTAGCGGCGCGCTTTTGGCACCTTTGTGCTGTACGCAGAGTAGAACGGCCGTGCTGTGCCTGAAGCGGCACGCGGCTAAGACGCTCTCGGGACGAACGGCCTCGCGCGAGTGTGTGTGAGCTGAACTGCTGCAACAGCTAGTACCGAAGATATCGTGGAGAGATCGACTTCCTTGAGAGCCACGCTGAGCATATGCTCACCTGTGTACAGCGGCGCCAGAAGCAACCTGGAGCAATCGCAGTGACACACGCCTATACGCTCGCCAGCCGCTGCTGCCCCCCACCGCTTGGCGCTTTCAAGGTCGTTACGTGATATGAGCGAATCTCGTTTTAAAGGAGCTCAGGTATGCGCAAACTTCACTTCAGAACTTGAAGTATCAGTTGATCATTAAAAAAAGTTGTGCCGCCTTCAGAGCATGGTTGCTCTGCTGCTGTACACATGTACAGTGACGATTGCATGTTTGCATGACCAGCTTTCCAACATGTACGCAACACAACAATCCTGTATGCGGGGATGCACCACTCCCATAGACGCCATCATGTACGGATATTCAAGCGCGCACATACATACGCCAATATATACGTTATACGGACATACGCCATATGTGTTTGTCACATCTACGTTTTTTATCGCAACCCTAGTCATGACATGTCAGTGACCCCCCCTACAATAGCTCAAGCTTGTACAGCCTTGAAGTATCCACTTCAACTATGGCTCAGTCATGAGAGACCCATCTAATTAGTGCCCACTGCCAGAATCACCACGCAACAACTTCAATTGGTGACCACACATGTGGTGAGCAAATGCACATGGTCATTGCAACATTGTGCTGCGGCCGAAAAAAAATTGAGTGCTCAATGGTCAGTTGCGCACATGATGAGGTGGCAAGCTGCGAGCAAGTTCACACCCATGTACGGTGAACACTGTTCTGTCAGCAATAGCGCTGCTGTAACGTACGATGCAACACTCAAGAGCATTTCTACATGTACCTACATGCCGTGCAAACAATGTTGTGTAGCTTGTGTCCACTGACTACTCATGCACTGCATGCAGCCCAATCAAGCACTGCACCTAGCACATGAACGTCAGGTATAAAGCGAATCAACTTCATGAGCGCTAAAAACTTCACACATCACCCTGCTAGCGTACCCTCAGGCTGCAGCACTGGCAACTACTCCTCAGAAGCTGACACAGTATGAAACCAGTGGGGTCGGTGACTCCAAGTGCATCGTGTCCCCGTTGCATGAAGATCCGTGCACAGCAACAGATTGGCAACATCACGTCATGTCATCCAACACGCTAATTGCAAACAACGGCAACATGCGACAACGGCAGATGGCAAGCGTGAATAAGAAAGGAAAAAACATGCAAGCCAAGCCACACTGTGCAAGCGAATGCATGCATTGACGGCCGCAACAACTGCCACTGCTCTTATCCCGATGGTTGGCTTGCTGGCACCACAATCCTGTAGAAATAAGCTGCCCCCCGCACCGCAGACATATGCAACCCTAGAGTACGCATACCCTCATTGAGTTCTGCAACGATAGCATCGCGAGAAGGCGGGCGCGTCCCCATAAAGACATACCTGAATGCTGAGGGCGGCCCGAGGCGCAGCTCGCGCGCCTCCGCGCGCAGCGCCGCCAGCGCCACCGCGCCGCTGCAGCTGCTGAGGTCGAGCACCGTGCTGGCGGCGTCCCGCGAGCGCGCGGGCTGATCGCTCGCCATGCGCCACCCCGCGCCCCGGTTGATTCTCCGCATCTCCTTGTATAACCCCATGCCGCCCGCCGCCGCGGCGTCGCGCCAGAGCGCGTCCGCTGTGTCCGCGTCGCCTGCCTTGTGAGCCGCGTCTATGGCCGCGTTCCATATGCCCGGGGTTAGCTTGCGGCCCGACGCTGACAAGCGCTGCACCCAGTACAGCATCCGTGATAGGTTGCCTGCCTTGCCGTACTCCCGCAGAAGTGTGACCGCCATGTTTGGCTGAAATATACGCCTCGTGAGGGCTGCCTCCAGTGCGTCCTCTGCTCGCTGCATGAGCCCGCCTCGCGCGTACCCCTCGATGACCCAGCGGTAATACGCGGGCGGGACCTCCATTCCTGAGGCTCTCATCTGTGAGACTGCGCTGTCTACTTTGGCTTGGTCACCAAGAGCTGCATGGGCCGCCAGCAGCAGGGAGTGCGTGGCTGCATCAGGCGCGAGGCCGCGCTGCGTCATCTCGGCGGCCTTTCCTAGTGCTGACTGTGGATTGCCGCTTGCAACGATTGCAAGCAGCAGCAGATTCCACGTGTGCACATTGACGAAGCTGGGGTCGGTCGCCTCCATCTCAGCAAAAAGCTCCAGCGCACGTGGCATGTCACGCGAGATGCGGCACATGCGCAGCATCGCTATGTATGTACCGCTGTCCGGGGCCACGCCAGCTGTCACCATTTCCTTCAGCAGCGCGTCAGCAGCCTGCAAGGAGACTTGTTGACGCAAAGCCCAGCTGTATGCTGTCGCATCTGGTTGAGTGCCAGATTGCCTCATGATCGCCAGCACATGCCATGCTTCTTTCCCTCCATGTTTGGAAGCCAGAGCTTTGAGAACGAGGTGGAAGATCGAGATGTGCGGACGATGCCCGCCTTTCACCATGCCGCCAAGAAACCCTGTCGCACTTTCGATTTTGCCCTCCTCCAATAACTTTCGCACGATTTCTGATTTGGCTTCGGTAGCGACAGGCTGACGCTTCTCAGCGGTGGCTGTGCCCCCCTGGCCCCTGCGGCTGCTAGCTCCTTCGCTGCTGCTGCGGTTTGTTCTGCTGTTAACGCTTTGCTGCTGGTTGACTGGTGCTGAGATTGTGCTTGACTCATCGGATGGGAGCTTGCCGGAGCCCAGTGCAGGATCCTGACAATTGTCGGCGGCAGCCGTGCCGACCGCTATGACCTTCGTCGGGGGCACACCCGTAATGGTGCGACGCGTAAAGCCGATGCCGCGGCAACAGGGCATTGCATGGCCATCTCCTGCGAGCAAGAAAGAAAATTCTCGCTGAAGTACCTCAAATTGCGGTGTGCGCCGCCACTGTCTGGCAGGGAAAGCTCCGTACAGCTGAAGTCCTCTGCCAAAGCGCCAACCTTGCCGTCCTGCATTCACTAGCATCGGTCACCACCGCGCGCCGCTCCGCTCCGCTCCTCTGTCTTCCTTTTACGCTGAGCAACTTCTGTTCCTTTTACGGATCAACTTCAATTGGGATTAACTTGAATGTGAACTCGCCAATTGGAATCATGAACTCACCAATTAGCACGGGCAAGTCAAGTGGGTTAGGTTTGAAAAACAAGACCCCTATTCTGGTCACTATAATCTGGGCAGTGCGACGCGCTCACGGCACTGCCAGAGACCATCGGCGGGCTGGCGGCACAGACCGCACGCTCGATCTGAGCCACTGCGAAGCACTGACACGCTGCCGGACAGCATAGCCGAGCTGACGGTGCTTCAGCGGTCAACCTCGGCAGCTGCGGTGGTCTGCGCAGTGTTTCGCACGCGCTCATGCTTGTGCCAGCGGTGAGCATCAGTGAATATGCGATCGCATGGCCGGAGCGGCAGCGCGCATGTGGCAAGCGTGACCTGCGTGCGTGCTTCGCGCACGAGTGTGATGCGATGAGTCTGGATCAGAGTCGCTGGCAGAGGCGCATGCACCTATTGCGGGCCCATGAATCATTGCAGTTCTGTTAGCGCTCAATCAGGCTTTAGCATGGTGCCCACCTGTGAACTGCGCGCCTGGTGCAGACTCTGGCGCATCCCACAACGGCGGCGCGCAGCGCAACGTTTCTCTTTCAATGTTCTGCGTACTCTACACCCTACATAGCGTTCAGCATACACGATTGCGAGCTCCTGATGCAGCCTGGTCAGCATTGGCATCTTAAACAGGCGACTGTGAACTTTGCAGATTTCGTGCATTCTGGTACGTTCTGCGGCAGTGGTGCGGTTGCAATGCCAAACTGGGGTGCTGCTGTGTGGACTAAATGCCCGTCGTGTAGTGCATACGCCCCAATCTTGTGACATTGACATTCTGCCCGCGATTGTAGGGGGGGGGGCTGTGTATCAAGGCTGCATCAGCGCATTGCAAATTTTAAATGAGTGCACTGTCAAAAGTCAAATGGAGTGTTGCTGCTACATAAACTTACCTGCTCGCTCGATGTATGCACACAAGAAATGACTGACGTTGAGACAGGGCTTTTCGAACATTGAAATGCGTGACCTCATTGAAGGCGTTCTGGCTTGCAGCGAGGCGGGGAGCCAAGGATTCTAACAATCGTCTGCGCTGGCACGCACACACAATGCGGCATCGAGGAGCATATGCTCACACAGTCACGAGCAGGATGGGGAGCGTCCAGAGATTGGCGCTGCTGCTGGCGGTGTTGATGTCAAGCCACAACCAGGCATCCTGCTTTTGTACAACGGGTGGTGCGAGTATGGTGCTGAAGGGAGCTCCGGCTGCGCCCGCTCCAGTGATTCCACCAGTGCCAGCTGCGCAGCCTAAGGTAAGCTGCTATCGGAGATGTTCTGTTCATACATCGGTCGTCCCCTTGACGCCGATGTTCCATCTCGCAGGGTGATATCTTTGTAAGACGGTAGCCTTGCATAGTCTCCAATGTCGCATCAGAAATCGAGGCTGACCTGACGTTCAGCTGCCGCGCATCGAATATTTGGTTTGTGTCGGCTGTGCGCGCATGCTGGCAAGGTTGAAGGCGCCATCGCAGTGTGATGACTACCAACAGCAACACAATTTTGCATGAAGCAAGGTCAGGCTGCTTCTGAAAGTCAGGCACATAAATGTAAGTTTTCCCTCTCTCTTTGAAACGGAAGCCGACAGGACGTTTATGGTGCGGTCACTTGCACTTGAACTGTCGGCTCGTAATACTTCAACTTGTTTTTTGCTTTCAGGCTTTTGGTGCGGGTGCGTGCGTAGTTAGCTACTGCTATCACCGTGCCGTCATTTGAGCACCCATATGCCTTCTTTCAACCATGTAAATCGACGCCTGCATCTGCTGCAGTAACAAAATCGGGGAAAGCAACTTTGCGTTATATGAAGTCAATACTATATTCAGGTATCAACTGAGACTTATGCTGAAAAAACAGTGTGTATCGTTCGCGTGCAGCACTTTTGTCGGACTGGCAAAAGCTGCACATGCGATTTGTTCACAACAGAATGTACCATGTGAAGCTGTAGCAAGGCTTGTCTGTGAAAATAATAAATCAGCGATGATAGTACATGGTTTAGAAACACTTAGGTCGCACACGTGCCGGAACACCAACAAGGTTCTCGATGACATCAGCAGCCATTGTCGCTGTCTCAGTCAATGAGATTTAACATGCAAGTGATGCAGAGACCTTTGGGTCACCAACTTTGTTGTCTTGTGCAGCAATTCACCAACAGATCCGGATACCCGTTTATTTGATGTGAAAGAGCCACAGCAAGCCACAACAGCCCCTGCGGCGCGTCACATGCGCAACGGACCTTTATACAACTTCAAACTTGAGGTGACGTGCTGTCCAGAGCTCTGAATGGCATTGCAGATAGTTGACAATCTGCTGCACTGATTGCAAACTCTGATCGTGGCTGCACCATCGCGCAGTGTGCTGCCAGAAAAATTCACAGCGGCAGTCGACGGTTCCAAACTTGAGCTGGTAGACTCATATGTAGCGCATTACAAGCGGCTTAGGTACTGCAACTGAGAATTTGAACTGGAGTTTTGCAGTCCAGAGCTGTGAGTTCCACGGCATTGCTGATACTGAGGTTTTGCTGCCTCAAATGCGAGTCTTCAACGCGGCTTCACCATTGTAGGGCGCGCTGTCACAGAAGCCACAGCAGCCGCCAACTTCAAACCTCAACTTGTAGACTGAAAGTGTTACGAGCGGCTTTATGACGGTCCTACACACGCCCAGGTCATCTAAATATGTGTTGGAGGACCCGCAAGTTGAGTTTAACTGCACTATGCGCCCACGCCTTAGCACATAGCTGTCCATGGTGTCAGGACGGCGCTGGCACGCGCAGGGCGTGCACGTCGACTGCAAATGTGACGTGCCAAAGGAAATGGCTTTTGTGATGTCAGGACGGCGCTGGCACGCGCAGAGCGTGCACGTCAACTGCAACCGCAACATCTGACGTGCCATAGTACATATGATTTGTGGTTTTAGAAGGCGGCAGCGTGCATGCAAGGCCTGCGTGTTGACTTGAGCTGCGGTGTGAGGCGCGGCTTGAGAGCTGCCGAGGCTCGATAAACGCTGTGGCGTACGCACAGAGCTCATATGGCCAAAACGCTGTGCCCCAGTGCGCAATGTAGAGATGCAGCAGCGCGCGCAAGCACTCCGCAGCAAACGCACAGACCCGACGGTCACCGGGCTGCCCCTTCTGTGACCGCTGCTGCAACTGTGCGCGTAGTTTGCCGCCCCACTGAGCTGGAACCTGAACTCTTGCTGATTCATGGACGGCAGGACGTGCCTGCGGCCGCAGGTGTGAATGCGCGGCACTCCTCTGGCAGGATGGCCGCGCATGTGCGCTTTAATGCACGGGCGGCGGCAGCAGCGGGGGGGGGGGCGCGCGCGTGCTGCCCGCGCGCAGCCGCAGCGGAAACGCACTCAGTGCCGCAGTCGCCGCCGACAGTGCTCACTGTTTGATGCAGAGATGATGCTCCTGAAATGTACTGTGCCCACTCCGCCCCCCCCGCCGCTTCTGTCCGCGCAGCAACTGCACGAGCAGGCAGCGCGGCGGCCAGTTGCGCGGAGTTGCGCTATGTAGATGACGTTTCTAACAGCGCAGCACTTGATGATGCACATGTGAAATCGTGGAGAACAACTGGCCTGACGACTCGCCGTGACACCTGGCTCCCTCGCCCGTCCGCGGGCGGCAACTGCCGCCGCAGCGTGAGGATGGCGGCGGCGTGTGCATACAGCTCGGCGCCTAGTTG
The DNA here is from genome assembly GCA_017506865.1 of Tribonema minus. Lineage (NCBI taxonomy): Eukaryota > Xanthophyceae > Tribonematales > Tribonemataceae > Tribonema > Tribonema minus. Next base: position 235,530 of record JAFCMP010000555.1, read on the forward strand.
CGCGGAGCCGTTCTAGGATTATTCTCAATGCGACAGCACCCAATGTTGCAAGTGCGAAGCCGCAGAGAACGCAGTGCCTGGCGACTCACCTCCATTACACCTGGCTCCTCTTGCATGCGTGCAGCAACTGCCGCCGCAGCGCGAGGACGACGGCGGCGTGCGCATACAGCTCGGCGCGTACCGCGCGGAGCCCTTCCAGGAGACGACGTTTCCTGCGCAGGCGCTGTACGCGCTGCAGCAGCTGCAGTCCGATGAGGAGGTCGCCTTTGGCGCGGCGTTCATCTCGCTGCGGCGCACAGAGGGGACGGGCGGGACTTGCCGGTGGCGGCTTGGGCGGCTCAACGCGACGCGCGTCGTTGCGCTGCACAGGTGCGTATGCGGCTGAGCTACTTCAAATTTGAGCTTCTTCTGCAAAGGCTTTTGGTGCGGCGGTCATCTCGCTGCGGCGCACGGAGGGGACGGGGGGGACGTGCCGCTGGCGCCTCGGGAGGCTCAACGCGACGCGCGTCGTCGCGCTGCACAGGTGTTTATTGACTTCAATTTGAACTTACTTTAGTATCACATTGGGGTACTTGCATATGGATGTTAGTGGGCGGCGACGTACCGCTGGTGCCTCGGGGAGCTTAACGCGATGCGCGTCGTCGCGCTGCACAGGTGCGTATGTGGCTCAGCTACTTCAAATTTGAGTCCCTTCTTCAAAGGCTTTTGGTGCGGCGTTTGTCTCGCTGCGGGGACTGGCGGGACGTGCCGCTGGCGCCTCGGGCAGCTCAACGCGACGCGCGTCATTGCGCTGCACAGGTGCGCGGTTTCAGCTACTCTCTACTTCAACATTGACCTAAAGGGGACGGGCGCACAGGTGTGTGGCTGGTTTGGAATCACTGTACTTCAACATTGAACAGCGGAAACGGGTGGGCTGTGCCGCTGGCGGCTCGGGCGGCTCAACGCGACGCGCGTCGTCGCGCTGCACAGGTGCGCAGCTGTTGATTTTATTTGTTCACTTGTATGAGAAGTGACTAACTTCAATATTGACCTATTGGAGGCAGGCGGGATGTGCCGCTGGCGGCTTGGGCGGCTCAACGCGATGCGCGCCGTCGCGCTGCACAGGTGCGCGGACGGTTTGCTTACATTGCTGCACTTCTATACTGAACCAGAAGAAAGGGGTGGGAGGGGCCGCTGGCGGCTCGGGCGGCTCAAACGCGGCGCTCGTCGTCACGCTGCACAAGTACGCGGCCGGTCTGAATCGCCGTGCTTCTGCAATGCTGAACTACTTCAACTTTGAACTCTAGGGCACGGGCTGGACGTGCCGCTGGCGGCTGCAGCGGCTCAGTGCGACGCGCGTCGACGCGCTCTGCGCGCCCTGAATTACTTCAATGTTGAACTCTAGTGCACGGGCGGCGACATGATGTTGGTGGGGTGGGCGGCGGACGGCTCAGCACAACGCGCGTACACTACACTGCACAGGTGGACGCTGCACTGAAGTTTGTAGACTCTGAGCCTGCGCGCTGTGTGCGGGGCGAATCGTGTAGCGGCGGGGGGGGGGGGGGGGGGGGGGGAGCAATGCAGCCTGCAGCTAGCTGGGCGGCTGACGGCGTTACGCAGTGGCCTGTGAGCACCACTCTCACACCTCGAAGCACAGTGTGAAGTTTTAGGTCTGCGAACAGCTGCTGTCGCGCTTCTTGACATGGCGGTCGCGACGTCAGCCGACGCGACCCGCGCCGCAAGAGCTGGGCAGTGAACGCGCGCCGCATTGGCAGCGCTACGCGCCATATTGGCAGCACCGCGCGCCCCCGGATTTCAAGTTCCGCAGCGCTGAAGCGCGGCAGCACTGCCCGCAGCGCAGCGGCACTGGCGTAGACAGCGCGCGCACCCATTGCGGTTCGCAGCTGCTAGCGCAAGATGTGAGACGCTCTTACTTGAGCGGCAGGGCGCCATGCCCATCAGGCATGCGATTGCTGGGCTGCGACTTGCAAGGCTGCAGAGCGTGAATCTTGAGAATATATCTGAGCATGGGGCCAGCAGGCGGCGCCGGCGCCAGCTGCGTCTGCGGCGGGCAGCGCCCGGGCGATCATGCAAGGGTGTTCTGCCTTCTGCAGGCTGTAAAAAAAAGTTCCGCCATTGGCGGCAGCGCCGGCTCATGAACGCTGTGACTGGCGTGCCGCGCTGCGCTGCGCGCCCCCACTGCGCTGAGCACGCCTGGCGGCGGCACTAGCGCTGCCTCATCACGAGGCGTGTGCGCATGCGCATGCAGGCATGCTACCTGTATTAGCGGGCTGCCTGAGTCGGCAGCGCAAGCGCCGCGATGGAACAGCACTGCATAGGACCAGCGCTGCCAGCAGCAGTGTGGTCGTTGAGGCGTGTGGCATGGGTATCCATGTACGCATGCGCCTTGCCCGAGTGCAAATGGAGAGTCGGTGGATCCACTCTTGCAGAGTGGCAGGTCGCTGAGGCTTGTGGGTACGCACGCTCGTGCCTTGCCGAGAGGGGGCAAAGAGTCAGTGAAGACACTCTTGCGCAGTGACAGCGGCACTGGACTCCATTCTCAGCCACCACGCGAGAGCGGTCACAGCAGCATGCGTACCAAGGGGGGTGGGGGAGGGGGGGGGCGTTGGCGCATCGAGACTGGCAGGTGGTGTGATCGTGCAGCACTCGCGCGCACTGCGGAGCGCTGCTACGGCAGCGACGGACGGTGCCAGTGTGCACCAACCGTGTGCATCGTGGGAGCTGGCGCTGACACTGGCGCTGACTGACATGGGCCATGCATCGTGCAGTCAGCGGCTGCTGCGCCCCCGCCTGTGCCACCAATCGGACTCGGTGGGTCGGACCCGGCGGGTTGAGACGCAGATCGGGGGAGCTTCGCGTGCTGACCCTACGCGTCTGGTTCAGAGTCGCTATCGCCCGATGACACGTGCCGTCGGCGGCAGCGGCTGCCAGCGCTTGTGCTGGGTATGACGCACGGAAGCGTCGCGATTGGCAGCCGGAATGGGGCGCGTTGCGGGCGGCATGCGGGAACCCGGCGCACGCACGCACGCTGTGCGATAGACTCTCCAGCGCTGACGCCCAGTTTGATGTACGGGGGCGACAATCCTGCTGCGCGAGAGACTCATCGGTATTGACGCCCAGCTTGATGCTTGCGCGTGAGAGGCAAGCATGGGCTGTTGCGACGTGGTCACTGGCAGGCGCGCTCGGCGCAGATGCCGGTTCAGCGACTCTCTGAAACTGCTAAACGCACCCTAACCCTAACCCTAACCCTAGGAGCGCCCCGCAAAGTCTCCTCTCCTCGCTCATGTGCCGGGAGTGCCAGTCTATTACGGCACTGTCGGGCAGAGCCCGCTCGTACGCGCGCCCGCACCAAGAAGTCTGGTTCCTCATCGCATCAGCTCATGCCGTGGGGTCTGTAACTGACGCACGGAAGGCCTTCCTGGGCCAACACGAGAAGCGCCAAACTGCACCGGTGCATGGAGCCCTTCAGAGCGCGCAACGCTTCAAGGATCCTGACCCATTTTTCTCATTGTGTCGCTGACGAATGCAGGCGCAAGCTGTGGTTGACGAGCCTGACACGCGGCAGGCTTGCTGAATTCCATGACATGTACACTGCGCTTATTAGATGAACAATCAGTAGTCTTGCCCTTCTCAATTTATCCGTTTTTGGTGTGGCGCAGGTTCAAGTTGTGGTGGATGAAACCGACGCACGGCAGGCGCGGCAGCGACGTGCCGCCTGAGACGCAGCTGCTGCTGTCCGAGATGCCACCGGACCCGGAAACAGGCCGGCGCCTGTACAGCCTGTTCATTCCGCTGCTGGACGGCCCCGCCAAGTGCAGGTATGTAGGTATTCGTTGCTGCTTAGCTAGCTGTTACGGCTAAGACAGCATTGCTCAACATAATGATGAAGATGGGCCGGCGCCTGTACAGCCTGTTCATTCCGCTGCTGGGCGGGCCCGCCAAGTGCAGATATGTAGGTATGCATTGTCGCTCAGGCATCATTGCTCAGGACAATGTTATAGAGGGCAGGCGCTGCTGGACGGTCCCGCCAAGTGCAGGTAGTTAGGTATACGTTGTTGCCCAGGCATCATTGCTCAGGACAATGATATAGAGGGCAGGTGCCTTGACAGCCTGTTTATTCCGCTGTTGAACGGCCCCGCCAAGTGCAGGTATGCATGTAGGCGTGCGCACTGGTGATGCGCAGGTGCAGGCATGCATGTAGGTATGCGGCCTTACGATACGCTGGTACATGCTTCGGCTCAGGCAGCGTTGCTCAGCAGACTGGAGATGGGGAGGTGCCTGTACAGCTTGTTTCATGCCACTGCTGGATGGGCCCGGCCGAGTGCGGGTATGTAGGTATGCATTGTCGCTCAGTGCGCTGGTACGCCTCTGGCATTGTTGCTCCTCAGGAAGATACAGATGTGCACCTGGGGTGCCTGTACAGCCTGGTTATCCTCCCGATGCTGGACGGGCGCGCCAGACGCAGGTAGTGTAGGTATGCGACCGAGGGGTGCGCCTGAGTATGCAGCCTTGTAGCGCACTGGTACAGCTCAGGCATCATTGCTTACGAGAATAATATAGATAGGCAAGTGCCTGTACACTGTACAACCTGTTCATTCTCTGCTGCTGGGCGGGCGCGCCAAGTGCAGGTATGTAGGTATACGGCCAAGGCGTGTGCCTGAGAGTCATGCCATCATCACCGCGCCTCTGCTCCTTTCCTCCGTATGCGGCAAGAGCAGTTCTCCGCATCAAGCCTACTCTGACTTTCCTCTAAACTCAACGCGGCTCCCCCTCCTGACTCCCCCGTGTCCATGTGTGCAGCATGAAGGGATTGCCGGATCAGCACCTGCAGCTGCTGGCGGAGACGGGCTGCTCCAAGACCCCCGTTCCCTCCTCCGACTTTGTGAGTGGCAAACACGTTTGTGTGCTGAGTTACTCGCCAGAAGCGTCGTGTGCTTGCTGACCAGGTTTGCCAATGCTTTTGAGCAGGTTTGCCAACGCTTCTGACATGAACATTTTATAGGTGATGGGTAGATGCGAGCGGAGCTTTGTGGCCTTGACCAGGGCAGCGAGTTCTCTCCTCCGACTTCGTGAATTGCAAGCACGGTCGTGTGCTGCGTCGCTCGCCAGAAGTGTGATTACTGAGCGGGTGTGCTGGTGCTTCTGATACGAGTCATGTGCTAGGCGGTTGCCATGTGCAGAACTGTGTAGCCACACGTAGTGCAGGGAGGCGTCCCCTCCTCCGACTTTGTGCCTTGCAATCACGGTCGCGTGCTGTGCTACTCTCTGGCAGTGCGCTTGCTGAGCAGGTTTGCCAATGCTTTTGAGACGTGCAACTGATAGATGGTGGGTAGGCGTGAGCAGACCTCTGTAGCCTTGAGCAGGGCAGCAAGGCGTTTCCTCCTCCGACTTTTTGAGTTGCAAAGACGGTTGCGTGCTGTGCTACTCTTGTCGGAAGTGTGTGCTCACTGAGCAGGAATGCCGCTGCTGTTGAGCCGTGTCGTTCAGTAGCTGGTAGCCGCGCGCAGGGCTGTGTAGCCATGAGCAGTGAGTGCAGCGGTGTGTTGCGCGGCAAGACGTTAGGGTTGGGTTAGGGTTAGGGTTAGGGTTACTTGTGCGCACACGACGCGGTCGCTTACGGACTGTTCTGGAATTGGTGATTTCCGCCGACCAGGAGCTTGCGGCCCGCAAGCGACTTGCTGCTTGACGAAGCGACGAGCGAACTGGCGCACTTGAAAGAGGCTCCCGGTGCTGCAAGCTCCCGCAGCAGACCGTGCAGGGGCTGTGCCGTTCGATGCTGGTGTGATGCACGTCCATGCGTTTGAAGCATGCATCGTCACCGTGTCCCAATGGCGCCTGACGTGCAGGTTCACGATGAATGAATTCACGGTGAATGAATTCATGGTGAATGAATGCACGCAGACGTCACGTGCGGCGTCAGATGCGCTGACGGTTGAGCGGCGCTGCGCTGCTGCTCGCTGCTGCACTCACACAGTGCATGAATGAATGCACGCAGTGCGGTGGCAGGGAAACCCAGCGTCGCGGTGTCAGACGGCAGGGCGAGGTAGCCTCACATGTGTCGATTGCTGTCCTGCCACAATGTCAGGGGGCGAGCCTACGATATATGTAACGGGGTCACAACAGGATGTGTGTCGTGCGGTGCTGGGCTGACGGTTGAGCGCTGCTGCTTTGCTGCTCGCTGCTGCTGCTGCTGCCGCAGGTGGGTCTCTTTGTCGCCGTGCACGACGACCCGTACGAGCTCCTCGCCAAGAGCTTCAAGCTCGTGCAGAAGCGCATGGCGAGCCAGGTGAGTCACCAACTTCAACTTGCAGCCCTTCTCAACAAATACTTGAGTCGGACTTTAGAAAGTGTGGCAGCGCTCAACCATCGGGCGAGCCAGTTGTGTCACCAACTTCAAGCACCCCTTTTCTTCACAAGAGGCCGGTACCCCGAAGCTGGGGTCTCATTTGTCGGTTCCGTGAGTGTGCATTGTTTTTTTTTTCATACCAAGTGGTAGTGATTTACGCCAACCGCATCAACTCATCACAGCTGAAGATCAGCCCTTGTTATCTGGTGAAAATCATACATCAGTGTTATGGGGGGGGGGGGGGGTGATTAGGGAGTTGAGCGCTGCTGACCCATTGCCAGTGCACGACATCACCTGGCTATGAGCAGCTTGTTGCAGCTCCTCCACGAACCTGACAGCATTTGTGTGTACCAGTTCATCAATTGTTTGCTGAGAGTAGCTGTCTTCATGTGCAAATTGGTATGACAAAAAGGTGTGTCGTCTCATACTACACTAGGAGCGCTGCACCGAGAGCAGTATCTTGTTTTGTGCGGATTGCTTGCTCAAGGCCTGCTGTCTCAACTGGCATGCACTTGATGTTCTGATGCGCGTCACTCAGGTGAAGGGCGGCGCCCTCGGCGGGCTCATCAGGGACGCGGAGCACGCGCTGTACAAGATGAAGAGGCACGAGGTGGGTTGGTGGCGATGAGCGCTGTTGTTGAAGTACTGAAGATGAAGCTCTGAAGTTGGAATGACGGCCTTCAGTGGTCGTCAAGTGCGTCCCGGACCGTAGCCCCCCCGACATGTGCAAGTACCTCAATGGTGCACGTGCATCTCGTAACACGGCCCATGACTGTTTTGCTCTGGTGTAACTGCCTGTAACCGCCAGGTCGTCAAGCGCGGCCCGACCGCAGCGCGCCCGACAAATGCAACTGCACTGCAACCACTTCAACTGTTGCACATAAGGCATTCTTTGTATGCCTATGATGGATTCATGCTGTGCGTAACTGCCTGTAACCGCCAGGTCGTCAAGCGCGTCCCCGACCGCAGCGCCCCCGACATGTGCAACTACCTCGGCTGGTGCACATGGGACTCTTTCTACACGGCCGTCGACTCTGACAAGGTTTTCGAGGGGCTCTCGAGCCTGGAGGCGGCGGGCGTGAAGCCGCGCTGGCTGGTGCTGGATGACGGTGAGCGCTACTTCAAAGTGAACTTGCAGTAAGGGTGAATGTTGTTGCCGATGCGTTCTACACGGCAGTCAATCTGACAAGGTGTTTAAGGGGCTCTCGAGCCTGGAGGCGGCGGGAGTGAAGCCGCGCTGGCTGGTGCTGGACGACGGTGAGCTGACTATGCTACTTCAAGTTGAACTTATAGTGGAGTGTCTGACTTTCGTAGACGCGTTAAATGCGTTCTACACGGCCGTCAGTATGACTGCGTGTAAAGACGCTCTCTCCAGGCGGCGGGCGTGAAGTGATGGACGGCGATGAGCTGAAAGGCTACTTCAACATGAAGTGACAGGGGTATCGTGCGCTGCCGTGTGCCGCCGCGTCTTTGCGGGAGGTGGTAAAATCCGTTTCTCCAGTCGTGTCAGAGGAGTGCAGCGGCTGGGACTGGCTAGTAGTTCAACGTGATGTTGGTGGATGGCGTGCTGGATGCGTGCTGAGCACTGTTTAGTTGACACTGCCTCGAAACGAAGCGGCCGCATGGTATCCTCGCGCCACATGAAGCCTATGCGGTGTGTTCGGGCTTCGCTGGAGTGTTATCACGTCAGAGCAGTTTGGCGGCAGCGGTGGCTCCTGCGGGATGACGGCGACGCTGCAGCTTTACGTTACTTAATCAGGGTGCGACTGCTTCATTGCTGGCGCGCACCACCGCTAGCAAATCTCAATAAAAACACAGCAGCGTCGCTGATGTTACGCTGATGTTACGGTGACCTTCTTCCCTGCCTCTGCTCTCAGGCTGGCAGAGCACCAGCAACATCAAGGCCAAGAACGGGGAGCAGTGGATGGTAAGTGTGCGCACGCGAAGCTCTGCTTGGCGCGTGGTTCGTGTCACATGCGTGCACTTGTACAAGCGGTCACCCTTGTACGGTTTTCGTTTTCAAAAGTCCTCCATGCTGAAGAGCTTGCAGCTATTGAATCTGTGTGGCACACAGTCTGCGCGCAGCACTTCACGAAGCGCTCGACCATGGACGCAGCCGCGCTAGCAGCAGCCGCGTGCAACGTGCCTGCCTGAAACCTCAGGCCGCATTCATGTCAGCAGAGCCGGCAATCATTTCTGGAGCACTGTTCACGGAACGAACCTTCCAGAGAAATCTCCATTCCCCCTCAAGTGAACCCTCCTCTACCCCTTCTCCGCTGCCCATGCTTGGGACCACCTGACATCAGAGCCTTCCGGAAAAACCTCAATTCCTCCCAAGTGACCCCCTCCCCCCCCCCCAGCAAGAGGCGCTCCTTGTGATGCCGTCCGTCTGCTCTCAGAGCTCCACGAGGCGCTCGGCCACGGATGCAGTCGCGCTCGCAGCAGGCGCGTGCAGCGGGCATGTCCGTAAACTCAGGCCGCATCCATTTGCCAGCCTGTGGTCATTCTTGCGCACTGTGAACCTCCCAGGATACACTTCAATTCCTCCCAAAGCTCCCCCCCCCCCCCCCCCCTCCCCCCGCCTCACTCTTCAGAGAAATCTCAATTTCCCCCAAAGTGACCTCCCCTCTCCGCTGCCCCCACGCCTAGGACCACCTGACGTCGCTGGTCGCCAACAGCAAATTCCGCAACGAGAAGCACGGTCTGGACCTGCGCGACACAGTCCAGAAGGCCAAGACGGAGCACGACATCAAGTACTTCTTGGTCTGGCACGCGATTGCGGGGTGAGTGCGCGCCATGGTTCATGCGCATCAATCGCGTGCGCGCGCCGTTCATGTTCATGTAAAGCTTCATAATGAACGGTACAGCATGTTTCAAGGCCAAGACGGAGCACAACATCAAGTACTTCCTGGTCTGGCACGCGATTGCGGGGTGAGTGCGCGCCGTGACTTACGCGTGCGAAAGCGTCAGTCGAGTGCATGCATGCAGTGTTCGTTTTCGATTGGATGCATAGATTGTGTTTCAAGGCGTAGAGTGTGTTTTTTCAAGGCCAGGATGGAGCATGACATCATGTCCTTCTTGGTCTGGCACGCGATCGCGCGGTGAGCGCCCCTTGCGCATGCGCGTGAACACGTACATCATGTGCATGCGTGTAGAGCTCTTCTTTCTGCTTGCATAAACTGTGTCGTTCCTTGTCTCACAATCACTTCAACACAAAGACCTCAATAGACGAATGTGGCGTACGCTCAAGCCCAGACACATTGCAGCACTTCCAAAGTGTACACACCTCGCACAAGGTGAACAAGGAAATGACTGTTGAGCTGTAACATACTCCTAATGTGCTCAAGTGCGTACAGCAGCACAGACCGCGTGGTTTTGCCGAGCCCCCTTCCCACCCTCCTCCCTCCCCATCTGCTACTGCTTGTACCCCCCCCCAGGTATTGGGCGGGAGTGGGCATGGACTCTCCCGACTTGTTGCAGTACTTGCAGAGCGTGAACACCTCGCACAATGTGAAAAAGGACATTGGCTGTTGAGTGTAACCAACTTTCGAAGCGCAATGTGCGTTTAGCAGCACACACCATGCTTGTAGCTGACCCCCTTTCTAACCCTTCCCTCCTCATCTGCTACTGCTTGAACCTATGTGCAGGTACTGGGCGGGGGTGGACATGGATGCTCCCGACTTGTTCAAGTTCCGGCCGCAGCGCGCACGCTTGACGGCGCCGCTGGACATCGTGGCAGTTGACCCGGATATGAAAATGGTGATTTGCTTGCATGTGGATGGTATTTTGAGTATGATAACGAATCAAAAGATCGTAGAGCTCTAGGTGACAGGGGATGGTTAGCCGCAAGTGCCTTCCACCAGTAACCGCGGTCGCCGCTGCTGCAGCAATTGGCCACGAGTCAAACAATACCACCGTATCCACCAGTCAAAATGACTTTCATGTGCAAGCCTTTAGCGTTCGAGGCACGGGTGTTCAGTATTGGAAAGGTCTCACGTGTTCGGTAGGCCAGCTCCAAAATATGTTCAAAATCCAACCGCAACGCGCACGACTGACATCGCTGCTCGACATTGTGGCAGTTGACCCCGATGTGAACCTGGTAATTGCTTGCATGAGGAGATGTATGATGTCAAATTTGCGATGAACAAATTTGTGATGCGGCACAGGGCTTGTGCAGTTGCGCTGTTCGTTCTAGATCGGCAACGTGATTTTCATGCGGCATTTCAAGCTCAAGCTCCGAACTGCACCGGCACAAGAAGTGACACTGGGAAGTTGAGGGATAGAACGCCATGCAAGTCACCCGATGATGATGACTGCATGCAGAGGATGTCGTTCACATGCCATCAACCGGCGCTGGTATGAACCATATCTGTACCTCAAACCCTGTTCGCTTGTTACTGCACAATACATCGCTGAATCGCGCTGTTGTCCAAGGTGCATTTTGTTGAGTGATAGACCAAGAGCTGCACGGCTACAACCCCAGCAACGATCAGCTGCCCACTGCTGCCCTGCCGCTGCTGCTTGTGTGCGTGAAATTATTATGCATGGTGCAGCCCTGCTGCCCTGTTCTTGCTGATTGTGCCATTGAACTCTTCCTGTTTGCTCACTTTTAAAACTGGTGAATATTTGTCCCAGCACATCTGATGCGCACCATGTTGCGCTGCCTCTACTGCCGCCGCCGCCGCCGCAGTTTTTCCGCGTGTGCAAGTTTCTGAACAAGCGCTTTGGCGTGGTGCCCCCCGAGCACATCAGGGCCTTCTACGATGAGTATCACAGGTGCGTATTGATGTATAAGAGCACCACGATCTTTTGAATCGTTCCCATGTATGAATAACATGCGCGGCTCACTGCGACATCGAGATTCAATTGGTGCCCTGAGAGCTCAGCGCAGGGAGTTGACGAGCTGTGTCCCAGTCAGTCTGTGTGAGGCAGAGTCGTGAGTCACGAGTCGTGCCGCGTGCAGCGCTCAGCACGTTGCTGAGACGTGCCACGCACACGTGAAGCCAGTCACCATGTCTTGAGCACGGCGCGTTCGCTGCGCAGCAACGCTCAACAGGCTGCGCAGCATCGCTTGCTAGCAGGCGACCGGCGATTGGCGCGCCTGCGCAGGGATCTGCTTGCGTGCTTACGGCACGCTCGCGACAGCGCGCAGCACGGGCTCGCTTTGATGTTGCATGCAGGGGCCCTTGAATGCGCTTTGAGCGCGGGGCAGATGCGCTGTGCTTCAGCATGACTCACCTATCCGTGATGATGCTGTAGTGGCGTGCAACGCCTGCCTCATCTGTTGGCTGCCGTACCCCAAACACACCTCATGTTGGATGGCAGTGCTCAGCACCCCAACACAGCATGGACCAGCGTGGCACAGCCGCTTCGCACATGGCGCCAGATTCGTTGAGTCATCGCTGAGCTCGAGTCTTGCGGCCAGTCTTGTGTGCTGCTGCGGTCGGTGAGCATCGCCGAGTTGGGGTTCTTGCGCCAATGTCGCATGCGCTGTAATGGGGATCTCACGCGTGCTGCGTGTGCCTCAGGTATCTGCGGGAGAACGGCGTGGACGGCGTGAAGGTGGATGCTCAGTCGCTCCTCAACTTTGTAGGCTACAACAACGGCGGCAGGTGAGTGAATGCACTCACCCGGCTGCACGAATTCACAAGTGATTCGCCGAGTTGGTACGTACCATTGCGGCAGCAGTTCGTGGCGTCGATTATTGGAGGGCCCGTGGCCATCTGCAGGGGTGTATCAGCGCTCGAAAGCGGATTGTGCGTGACGGGCCACAGGATTGTGAAGATCGCAGAGCTACTGCAACATTGAGCCGTCACCGCGTGACATGCAATCGGGCTTGAGTTACCAGTTTGTACGATGTTCAGCCATTTATTTGGGGAGGTGAGTACTCTGAGCGCTGAAGTAATGCTCAGCGACTTTGATTTCCGGACTGCTCTTGACCAGAAAACACATCATGACCTGCTGTTGCGTCGTGTTCAGTGCCGACTGAATTTGAAATCGCATCCGCACGTCATCGAATCCTTCGTGCTCCGCAAAAGCAGAAGCTTGGCAACGCTGCTGTAGTGATGCCACCACTGCTATACCTCACAAGTGCGCACTGGCAGATGACGGTATCGTTGCGTCAGTCCCACGAAATGCACGTCCACCGATCAACGTTTGAGCATATTCAGGTATGGTGCATGCTTTCACAGCTGACCAATGGCGGTGCAACGCTACAGGAGGAGGTTGCACAAAACTGCAGAGGTTCCACATTGCTTCGGCGTCGCCATGGAGGAGCTGGTTTGTGGCTCACGGCGCTTGCATGCGCCCACCGTGCAAGTGCCCGATGCGCATTGTGTCGGAAATCTCATCAGACACCATTTTTCAAAAGCGAATTGCCATTACGGCGCTATTGCTGTCGCCACGAGCGCTAACACCCCTGTTGCGCCGCCGTCGCTGCCGCCGTTGCTGCTACTGCTCTTCCGTGCAGCGTGGAGATGTCGCGCGCTTATCACTACGCGCTCAGCAAGAGGTGCGCGCACCGCTTCATGTATGCTCATGTGAGGGGGGGGGTCACAACCTTCATAATGTTTCACCCGGTTCATGTATGCTGATGGGCTTACAAAAGGGGGGGGTAGGGGGGGGAGAGAGTCACAACTTTCATACTTGAATGTAGTTCATGTTTCACCTGGTTCGTGTACGCTCATGGGCTGTCAGGGGGGAGTTGGTGGGGGGGGGGGAGAGTCACAACGTTTACGCCATGTTTCACCTCACCGAGCAGATGGCAACTGCTGGGCTTTGGAATTGAAAATCACAGATGCGGACACCCGAGCGCCCGCTCGCTGCGCGATGCATAGGGCTGAGGGTAGTTGTGATAAAGTCCTGTGGGACGCGAGTGGGGTTATGACAGGTTTACCTGCGCCTCAAGTGGCAGGCCGCTGGCATAGTCACCTGCGCCAACCGCTGATAGGACTTGTTGAAGTTCCGCGTTCCGCGGCACCCCCACGAACATCAACTGCCGTGCCATCGCCAATCGCAACTTGATGTGCTGCCGCTCTTCTTCCCCCCCCCCCCTCCTCCCCCCCCCCCCCCCCGGGGCGTCAGCCGCAAATCCGCGACACAGCGCACGGCAGGCAACAAACATCAACTGCACCATTGCCTGAAACTTCAAGTGCAGACGCTCCGCCCCCGTTCTGTCCGCTGCTGCAGCGTCACGCGGCACTTCCTGGATAGTGACACTACGCGCGGCAGCCGATAAACGTACACGATATCATCGCCTGTGAAACTTCAAGTGAAACTTCAAGTGCTGACGCCCCCCCTTCTTTCCGCCGCCTGCTGCAGCGTCACGCGGCACTTCCCCGACGGCGACACGGCGCGCGGCAGCGGCCGCGGCGGCCGCATCATCCACTGCATGTGCCACGACAACGAGATACTGCTGACGCTGCCGAGCTGCTACGCGCGACGCCCGCTCATCCGCGGCAGGTGCGCGCGGGCTGCTACTAGTTGAAGTTGAACTCACCTTACCCATGTTGAAGTTTTGTCTACTTCGCTCCTCCCTTGCGTTGTGGAGGGTGTCCCCCGCACCCACGGCGACATGACGCCAGCGCAGCTCTCGAGGTGGGCACAGGGTTGGTTGAATTCTCTCGAGGATGCACAGGGTGGCGTCAGCTGAAGCGCTCTCATGCATGCTACCTGCGGCACTCGTGCGCGTATTACTGCAGTGCGTACCAGGCCTGCTACAGCAGAGGCAGCTGACGCCTCAGCCGCCTTGTGATTCCCTTACGCCTTTGCCGCTGATTCAGCCTGTGCAACATGGCCCTGAAATTGCTCGTGCCAGCTGGACTGCCTGTGAGTTTTACATACTGAATACGGTGCGTCAGGTGCAACGGCATGGCAATCTGCTACAAGCCTCCGTGTTGCGAAGCGCGCTTGCCTGCTGCGCGCGTGTAACGCCGATCTCTACCCGAGCGCCGGAGTGCAAAGCGTGACCACGGCCCTGAGACGGCCCAACTGCGTTCGCATGTTGCATACCGATCACTGTGATGTCGCATGGCAATCGCACGACGCGATTCTGTTGCGACTTCTCTGGTGCCTGCAGCCACGACTTCTATGCGCGTGCCAGAGCGCAGGGCCTGAAGACAGCCTTGAGACAACCTGACTGTTTTCTTCTTGCGCTGATCACTGCGGTATTGCATGACAATCGCATGACTCTTGCAACGTGCGCTTGCGTGCCGTGTCGAGTGTGACAGCATTGCAATCTAATCTGCGTGACGCCATTTTTCCTTCCTCTTGTCGACGCGACTTGTGCGCGCAGCGACGACTTCTACCCGCGCGACGAGGCGAGCCACGGCAGTCACCTGTACAGCAACGCATTCAACGCGCTGCTCATTGGGCACTGCGGCCTGCAGGCAAGTCGCACCCTGCGCAGCGCCATGGCATTGAACTATGCTGACATGCAGTACCTGCGCCGGGAGCGTCAGCTCTGCGCAACTCGATCTGAAAAAACGAACCACAAAGCTGAGGCACAAGAGCCACTTCGACAGCTGTATTCGTAAGGCTTTTGGGGTTCCCATTTGTATACCGACTACTGTCAGCAGTCAGCACGTCAGCGTAGCGGTGCGGGGCAGACGAGCGGACACGCGCTGCTAGCAGCTTGCGCGGTTTGAAGTCTGATGACGTGCTCGCTGCTGGAGTCGGCCACAGAAGCGCTGGACGGGTTCACGCACCACGCGCTCGCCGGGCTGCGTGTCGCGCGCCAACAGCCTGCAGTCGAAGTGTTCAACCTCAAGTTGAAGTTTGCACCTGTGCGTACACAAATTGCACGTGCGCCGTCCAGCGCGTGCAGGACAGGGACATGTCCGAACGGCATCTGTCTCGAGCTCCCTTTTGCCCTGAACTTCAAGTTTCATGTCATTGTGATGCACCTTCACATCTCCGATCCACTTTGAACTTCACGCTGAACTTCCTCGTGACGCACCTTTCTTGCCGGTCCCTCACGCGTACAGGCCGTCACATTGTCGATATCTGCCCCCGGCCTTATTGCCAGCCCTTCCGCGCACGCTGTCAGTTTCTGATCTCTGCCCCCCCCGCACCCGCGCATGCGCAGGACTGGGACATGTTCCAGACGACGCTGGGCCCTGTGAGCTGGATGCACGCTGCGAGCCGCGCCATCAGCGGCGGCCCCGTGTACATCAGCGACAGGCCCGGCGCGCACGACACCGACATACTCAAGCGCATTGTGCTGGAGGTACGGTCTGCTTTCTGCTTGCGTGGCGGTTCAGCTATACATTCTGATCAGTCGCGGCACTCTATCTACTGGGTGTGTGTGCGTGCTTGCGGCAGGGGGGGGGGCGGGGGGGCTAGAGCTGGAGTCAGTTGATGATTCCCGTTCTTTGCTCACTGGCGTAATTCTTAAAAGTGCACCGTGCGTGAGTAATGGCACGGTCATTTCATGTACATCAGCGGCAGGCCCAGCGCGCGCACGACACCGACATGCTCAAGCGCATCGTGCTAGAGGTGCGGCAGCCGCGCTTTTCCGCCTGCGTGTCGATGACCGGGGTGCAGCTACGCGCCCGGCGCGGCAATGGCAATCAATGTACTGGGTGTGCGTGTGTGCTTGTAGCGGGGGGGGGGGTGGGGGGTGGGGGGGGGGGTCACAGGTGGGATCGGGGTTGATAATTTCCGTTCTTTGATTGCTGGCGTAATTCAAGCGCACCGTGTGAGAGTTATGGCGTAATCACCCACATGTAACATTTTAATTTATTAAACAGTTCCAGCGTGAAGAGCCGGGGCCAATCGGTCTGTCGGGGGTGTGTGTGCCTTTAAATGCTGGTTTGTGGCCAGGGGGAGGGGGGGTGTCAGAGCTGGAGTCAAGATTGACGATTTCCATTCTTTGATCACTGGCGTAATTCAAGCGCACCGTGCGTGAGGTATGGCACGGTTACTGTCATGTACACCAATGACAGGCGCAGCGCGCACGACGCCGACATTCTCAAGCGCACCGTGCTGGAGGTATGGTATGCTTTCGTGTTGCGCGCTACATTCGCCATGCGCTGATCGCCAGCGATTTTCGGTCGATTGATTGATCAGACTTATACTGGAGGGCGGGGGGGGGGGGGGGGGGGGGGGGGGGGGGGGGGGGCAGCTAGAGTTGGGGCAGATGAACCTAAATTCCTTATCAGTATGAGATGCATCACCAGCGCAGCGCTGCCCCTACACAGCATGTACCACGGTGCTTTGAAGGTACCCTTTGATGATGATTTTTGATGCACGACTTACCTACTGGCGTGTGTATGCGGCCTCCCTGACGCCCCCCCCCCCCCCCTCCCCCTTGCCCCCCTCACTGCAGGACGGCGGCATTCTGCGGCCCGTCCAGAACGCCATGCCGGCGGCGCGCACGCTGTTTGACAACCCACAGACGCAAGGCGGCGGCCTCCTCACGCTCTGGAACGAGAACCCCGCGCCCGGGCATGGCGTCCTCGGTGCGTCACCAGTTGAAGTTTCCAGACAGAGACATGCCACTTGTGTGCGTGGTTCGTGGGGAGGTGTTTTATGTTGCTTCCTGCGGTTCAGAGTTTGACTTTGCACATGATGCCTGAAACCATTAGTGCACTATGCACAGCACTTCGCGCTTTGGAAGCACCCGAGCTCTCGCCGTTTCCACGCACAGTAATGCGCGCGCGCCTTCCTGTTTGACATGGCCACTGGAAGCGGCAGCAGATGCACCACCTTTGATGACCTTTGCATATTGCAGTTGCCTGCTGCATTGCCTCGCACAGTGTGTTGCTCTCCTTGCGGGCATACCTCTTCTAGTGACTGTGCCACGCCCTCATTTCCCTGCAGCATTGCCTCGTGCAGTAGGATGATGTTATTTGCACAGGTGCCTTTAACACCCGATGTAGCCCTCGACACCAGCAGCAGCCGCTACCCCAACTATGGGGGGGAAAACTTCTCAACACTATTGTGCTCCACTTACATTACATACATGACGCCATACTTCGAAGTACATCTTTTTTCGCCATCACTCTTGACCTCCTTGCCGTTTGCGGTGTTTCGTGCCCACCTTTTACATCCAATCATATAGCCCTCGGCACCAGCAGTAGCAGCCGCTACCGCCCTCCTGACTTCACCACCCCTAATATCCTCATCGTCGTATGATGCACGGAAACGAATCAATAGATTGTAGCGCTCTACTAGTAGATGACAAGGAGTGGTTAGCCGCAAGTGCCTTCCACCAATAACCGTGGTCGCCGCTGCATGCATGCCGTGCACGCAGGCGCGTTCAACATCCGCGGCAGCGCGCGGATTCAGCAGCAGGCGCGCTGCATTGCCTCGCGCCATATGTTGCCGCCCCTTGCTCACGCGCCTTCGACGTCCGGCCTAGCCCTTGAAACCAGTAGCAGGCGCTACGGCCCCCACCAACTTTACCCACCTAACCTCCTCGCCGTATGATGCACCTCGCGCGTGCAGGCGCGTTCGACATTCAGTATAGCCCTCGCCATCAGACACTCGCACAGGCGCCTTACACATTCGGTTTAGCCTTCAGAACCAGCACCTGGCGCTCCCCCCCCTCCCCCCCCCCCCCCCCCCCCTTCCAACTTCACCACCCCTAACCACCCCCTTGCTGCATGATACATGTCATGCGTGCAGGCGCGTTTAACATCCGCGGCAGCGCATGGAACCAGCAGCGGCGCGCGTACGCGTTCAACTCCGCCAGCCCGGATCGCGCGCGCGAGGAGATCAGGGGGTCTCTGAGCCCCCGTGACTGCAACGTCCTGATCAAGCAGACGCGGCGCCCGAGACACGTGAGTCTCAATCTGGGTGTCAGTAAGCCTCAATTTAGTATCAGGTGGCATCATGCTCAGTCTGTGAGCATCAGCAAGTCTGAATCTGAGAGTTTGTAATGGCGTCGCGCCGTGGGCGCAATGCGGCCATGAAATCGGAGTGTGGCTGGCTTACAAGGTGGCTGTCGTGTCATGTGTTGTTTAGGGTTAGGGTTAGTGGCGTGCCTCTCCATGCACCCTCTGTTACCCCCAGTGCATGATGATCATGAATCGTTGTGTTTTCACGAGTGTGCGGCTCGTGACGCCACTTGGCTCATTATGGTGTTCCAGAGTGTGCAGCTCGCAACCCTCCTTCCACTACGACTCTGCCTAGGCTCGCCTCACCACTCTGCGCTCATGTGATCTTGCACGCTCCACAATACCTGTTCAGGTTGAAGTTGCTAACATCAAGTGACTCTCCGCACACTTCCGCAACACGCCCCAGGACCACCCCCTAAAGACGCCCCACGCGCACGCCACCCCCGCCGTCATGGAAGCGGCGGCGGCGGAGGCAGCGGCCGCCGCCGCCGCCGCGGACGAGAACGAGATCTTTGCCATGTACCTGCACCGCCGTGGCAAGCTGCTGCTGCTGCGCCTGAGCGACGAAGTGCCGATCGCGCTGGGCGCGTCGCAGTTTGAGCTGGCGGCAATCGCGCGCGTCACGACGCTGCCAGGTGCGCATCCTACCCCCCCCCCCCCCGTGCACATGCGCAGCATACTTTGAAGTGCGTGTCACGGCGCTGCCAAGTGCGCATCCTGCCCCCCCCCCTTCACATGTGCAGCGTACTCTGAAGTGCGTGTGGTGGCCCTGGCTTTCATGCGCACGCTGTCACCAGCCTACATGTTGTAGCACCCCTTGTTGCAGGTGCATGTTTGTATGCAAGAGCGGGAATGTGCCACAGCGCAAGCCCATGGCGACCTGTAGTAGCATGGGCTGCACTGTTGGAAGGCACCGTGATGTGCCGCAGCAGGGAGCAAACTGTAGCACAAAGTGTGGAGGTGTTGTCATAAGCAGTGCACGGCTGGTAATACTGCACCGCGGCCAGCCTGAAGCTGATGACGCATGCAGGACTGCGAAGCAGTGTGGGCACCATGCACTTGTAGGTGTCAAAGTTAGCCTTCAGAGGCTCAAATCTGCAGTCATCGTAGATGAATGCGTACAATTGCACTACATCATCTCACCCAACCAGGACTTGGCCAGGTTCACCTCTGATCCAGCGGGCCTGGCGGGCACAAAAGGCTGCATACGTTGTATCTGCCTGCCGAACCTCACTTCCAACTACTTCAACTTCGCCCCCGCAGGCAAAGCGGGCGTGCGCTGGGCGAGCGTCGGCCTCGCGGACATGTTCAACGCCGGCGGCGCAGTCCTCGCGGAACGCTCCTCCGCCGCGCAGAACGGCGCCGCGACAACGCTCAGCATCGACCTCAAGGGCGCCGGCCGCTTCCTCGCGCATTGCAGCGTGCGCCCGACCAGCGTGACGCTTGATGGCGAAGAGCTGGCGTTTACGCACGGGCCGGCGGTGGCGCGCCCATACAGTGCCGCCGCTGCCGCCGCCGCCGCCGCCGCCAGGGCAAAGTATGCGGAAGCGGGTGGCGGCGACGATGTCGCGCCGCCGCCACCCGGGGTGCCCGCACTTGAAGTTGAAGTTCCAGCGGGCTACGCGGGGACGGCGCGTCGTCTTCAAGTGATGTGGAGCACTGCTGCGCCTCGGCAGTAGGTGCATGAAGTGACGCCCCGTATGCAGCGGAAACTTGTGCACGTTGTGCGGCAACAGGGAAGAAGGGGGGGGGTGGCACTGTGCCTTTGCACTGCAGCCTGCCGGTTGCTTCGAGGCACGCCTGGTGATCCGTCGGCTGCTGCTGCGGTTGCCTTCTCAGAGACGCTGCAACATCATGTAGCAGCAATGTTGCGCCGAGAGCTCAGAGGGGAGGCCACTGAACGTGCGGGGAAAGAGAAAGAGCGTTGTGTGAGTCGGCTGTCGCAGCGGCGTGCGCGCGCTGCCGGCAGCCGCCGCAAGCCGCTGGTAATCGGAATACACGCGCTGGTATGTAGCGGTTGGTAACGCTGTCTTCAGCCAAGGTCTGTGGCGCTTGGCCCCGGGGAAAATGGGAGCATACATCATCATTACGGGGATTGGATGCAGGGGGGTGGGTGGGATTGAGGGGGTTTCGGCACACGCTCCGATGTGCCATGTGAATACTTCCCGGCTATAGAGGGGGGGCGGGGGCGCCCCCTGTGCTGCTGATTGCCCGCGACTAGCGCGCGCCTCATTGGCTGATGCAGAAGACTGATGGCGCAGGGTTCTTGGGAGGGTACTCTGTGACCCGGGGGCCCGAGTGGGCATGTGTTTTAAGCCAGCAGCACACTGCGCGCGCCCAACCCCCCACTGCGGGGGGGCTTGTTAGTAGCAGTAGAGGTCATCACACCCGCGTTTTTAGCCGCTGGCACGCATGTATGTTTATGTGGGGAGCGGCGCGGGCCACTGTGGAAATTTCCTGCGTCGCTGTATTTTCTGGTTCAGGAGCACTTGAGGGCGGAATGGCGACGCTTTGCATCATTGTCTGTGGTGCTGCTGCTCTGTGTCTTTGCTTGGTGCTTTACGCAATGGGTGCAACTGATTGCCTTTGGATTGCGCTGACATGTTTGCAGCTGCGAGGCAACACCCGCCAAGCCAGTTTCATGGGTAGAGTTTCTGTCGACTTGAATACGAGCGCCAACGTGCGCCGCCTCAATTCTCCTGCACAGTCCTGGTGCTGGAAGCTTGTAGAAGATGCAGTCGGACGTGAAGTGTGTGGCACCCAGTGGGATTTCAACTTGGTAGGTCTGCAATATCCCTGTTGTCATCATGAGGGTGCAAAAAGGAGACTGAGTTGCTCAGGCCATGGAGGGGGAGGGGGGGGGAGGGGTTATTTGCTTCTGTATACGTATAGCGGCAGGAAGGAGAGATGTGCACGCCAGATCAGTGCTGCAGAACGCGCGTCAGCAGCACTCTCAATGCCACATTCAGCAACAAGGGCAGTTTGCCTTACAAGCTCCTGAACACCACACACACATGACTGCAGGACGCTCGTGTTACCACTGTCCCCTGGCACCCCCATCTACATATCCTCCATCTCCGGGGGGCTGAAAGCACGGAAATATGTATCCAGTCGACTATCATATCTCAGTCCAATCAGATGTGTAATTTTGCACTTGACACAGCATGTTTTAAAGGACTAGGTCAGTGCGCTCTTGAGGCTGTCTGTTAATCGGTGGGGCCGAAGATAGACCTATCTGAGTCTCGACCTAATGGTTTTTTTTTCTCGGTCGATTTTCGACGACACACACACCCTTGGGGTTTGGCTGTTCCACACAAGTTCATTCACTGCAGTAAAGTTATCTTATCCCGAGAGTGAAGCCATGCTGCTGGTCTGCAGCTGCAGCGAAGCCACGTTGCTGCCTGCAATCAACCTCACTTTGCATTGCAGCATTTGATTCCCAGCACACCGTCTTTCATCCTTCAGAGCCGTCGGATGTGGCTTTCTCGACAAGTGAGTATGCTGACATGTAGCTGCCAACAGACATCCCCATCAATCAGACAAGCGCGTCGCATGCGTGCCGCGCAACATGTGCTTATGCCCTGTCAGTCTCACTTTGTCGGCCACACGCACACAACTGTTACCGCACACAGTGACAGAATCCCCCATTTTGGTCCAGTCAGATTGGTGACTATGCCTATTTCTCATTGCTGGAACTGGCTTGCGATTGTGCCTATTTCTAATTGCTGGAACTGGCTTGCGACGTCAGAGGAAGCTGCTGTACTCAGGCTCTGGTAGACTTAATTCAGTGCACATAGTCTACAACGCTTATGGATCAGGTGGTGCGGGGACTACATGCTTGGACACCTCTTTAGTCAAACGTGTCACCACCATGCTTAGATGCCATTCATCTGGGCTTTTTCCACGCCCTGAGCGACAATTGATAACAGTACCATCACATTTGCAAGTCTGTACTCTCTGTCAGCATGGGAATGACTAGGTCAGCGCGCTCTCGAGGCTGTCTGTAAATTGACATGGCCGAAGATCAAGCCCTATCTGGGTCACACATGTTTTTTTTTTTCTCCCCGATATTTTTCGAAGTCCTGGTGGGCTGTTCATTAAAACATCACTTGTGAAGGTCTCATCTGTAGCGAATGCATACTAGTAGGTTCACACACTGCCTATCGACAACGAACATCGAGTGCTGCAACAGTTATGCCACCAGTTTTCCACGTTGAGAATCATATGGTCCTTGAACCATGTCCCCCTGACCTGTGCGAGCTCACATATTATTTGGAGTGGCTACTAGTAGTATGCACATGCATGCATTTGCCCATGGTGAAAGTGTACTTCGAAGTATCGCCTTCCTGGTGGACAAGTAGGGTAGGCAGGGCATGTGACAACGCTGGACAATACCAATGTATCTGCCCCGCCATATTGCAGTCACTGGCATACTTCGAAGTACATGAATGTGTGCCTCGTGATGCTTTGCATGTTCCACCCGTGGTCTGCTCACTGCTGTGCCATACGCGCTGATATTGCCCGTATCCTTGAAACAAACACAACTTGAATGCTGCACTGCCTTGTGCTTGACTGCAATGTCCTGCTGATGTGGCACTGGTCGTGCATGACCTGAATCAATTTCGACCTGATTGACCGTAGGTTATGACCTCGTGCACTCCACACCCAACACCATTGCCCATCCTGCAGCATTCACCGCAGCTTGGCCCTGCCAGTGCTCAGATCAGGGTTTCTGTTGCGTGAGACGCCCGCCGTCGAATATCATTCCCTTGTATATGGGGGCAGGACGGAGGGTGTGCACGCCAGACCAGGTGGTGCTGCAGAAACGCGCGTCAGCAGCACTCAATGCCACATTCAGCAACAAGGGCAGTCTCAATTACACGCTCCTGGCCACCACACACACATGACTGCAGGACAACGCGTGCAACCACTTGTCCCTGGCACCCTACGTATCCTCCACCAGGGGGGCGAAAAAGGGGGGCATGGAAATATGCATGGTGTCTGTGTCCAGTCAGGTGCGTAGTTTGCGAAGAATGCCAATGGTGAAGGATTAGGTCAGTGCGCTCTCGAGGCTGTCTGTAAATCGACGGGGGCCGAAGATCGAGCCCTATCTGAGTCAGGCCCATGTTTTTTGTCTCCGGGACTGTTCAACAAATCACTGGTGTGAAGCCATGTGAAGCCAGTAGTGAAGCCGTGCTGCTGGTCTGCACCTGCAGTAAAGCCATGCTGCTGGTCTGCGATCAACCTTACATTTCATTGCAGCATTTGAGTTGCAGCATTCAGTTTCCAGCGTCGTATTTTTCATCACTCAGAGCCGTCAGATGTAGGTTTCTTGACAATGAGTATGCTGACGTTTGCTGCCGAAGGGCATCCCCAATCATCACACCAGCGCTTTGCATGCGTGCTGCGCAGCAGAGCACATTTGTTAAGGCATGTCACGTCACTGTGATTCTGTTGCATCTGCATCAGTGGCAAGTGTGTGTGTGACTGGTGTGATGTCTCCTCCATGTGGCTAGGGCACACAATGATCTTGATGGTGGGCCTAAGCCGCAAGCTACTCAATTTTTAGAACTTGCAGATGAATGCATGAACTCTTGATTCACGCGCAAGCGAGCATGTTTTCGCGCCGTATTGCCTCTGTCCCAACCTGCACGTGCAAATGAGGGCAGCTTGCACAGAAGCACCATGAATCCAGACACAAAGACGGCACAGATAGGCTTTACATTGTATTACTTGGGCTTGCACACACATTTACTTGGGGCTGTGTACAACCCGAACCACCAAACATACCTCATCACCCTCCCGCCGGTACCTAAATCTAATAGGACCCCCAGTTAACGCAACCCTTGCGCGCGCTGCGGTGTGAACGACGGAAGGCTTGCATACGCCGCAACACACAACGGCACAGCGTACGGCCTACATGTGCAACTGAGGCTGACAGACCAGGCAGCACTCGATCCGTACACACGCCAGTACTGAACACGCAGCGCCGGTGCGCGCAACGCTGCTGAGCTGCCTTGCTGCTTTGCGCCATCCGATGCGGCAGCAGCGGCAGAGCGCAGCTGCATGGCAGCGCTGGAGTTGATGTCCACACGACCACACGACTTGATCGTTGATTCCGGGCAGCTGTCCCATCCTACGGGCGTCAGAGAAGCACTGGCGCATCCGTTGCGCGCAAGCACCGCCTTGCTCGCGCCGAATGTACATCTAGGCACTGCCGCTGCTGCCGCTACTGCTCGCTGCGCACATAGGCGGTGGCTCCCGGTGGCATGCTTCCGCTGCGCTCTGCTTCCCTCGCCGTTGCATGTGCGAGGCTTACTTGGCGGCGGCGGCGCGGCGCTTGTAGCGCACCATGATGTTGCCCTTGGGTCCAACGACCATGCTCTCGTAGTTGAGCTCGGGCATCTTCTTCTCAATGAGCTCAAACTCGAAGTTGCGCAGGAGGATAGAGACCAGCGTCTTGACCTGAAGTAGAGCATCAGCAGCGGCGACATTGCTTGTTGTTAGTTCAATGAATCACTGGCTCAGCACCAGGGACACTCAGGAGAAAATCATCATCAGAGGTGACGTTTCTAGATTTCAGCACACAAGAAAGGAGTAATTAGGGTCAGGTAAGGTTGCGCAGGAGGATCAACACAAGCGTCTTGACTGAAGTGAAACATCAGCGGTGACATCGCTCGTTACAAGTAATCGAGCACTGGCTTCGCACCAGGGACAGTTTGGAGGAGCTCATAATCAGAGGTGACTTTCAAAAACGTCCTGTGAGCACGCAATAAGAAGGATGGCCATTCCACCGAAGAAACTGCAATCAAGCTACACAGCGTGACCAATAAGATGGTTATAATCTACAGGTAACGTAAAGCGTTGTGGGTGAGAGCGACTACTGTCAGTGCATGTTGTTTCAGCATTTCCCCCCCCACTCATTGAAGTAGGCGAAGCATGCGCCCTTGAACAGATGACAGGGCAGATCAGTCGGAGAGCAGAAGGCAAAGCTGCAGGCACAGGTCAAACCTTGCAATCAAATCAGCAAGTCACAACCTCGCATGAGCAGAAACCCGTGCAGATGCAGGCGATGCACACCGGCACATGTCAGCACTGCAATGCCGCCAGCGTTGCCCCATCTCCGCCGTAGGATGCTGATGACATTCTTCCATTGCGCTGTGTCATTGCATACAGGAAGTGGTGTTGAGTGCGAGCTGATGCCTACCCTGACCCTGACGTTGTCCCTAACCCTAACCCGAAGCCCAAGGTGGTGAGTCAGCAATATTGCCATACAGACGCCAGCAGCAGCACACTTCCAACAACGGATGCGCGCTCACTGTCCTCGCTGTGCATGCCGGTGGGCGACTTGGCTCCGCAGAGGGCGCGGGTCGTGAGCACAATACAACCCTGTACAGAGGCCTCATTGAACTATACTTAAACATGAGTTGAACTAGTATATTGAGCTTCACTACAGAGAGCGCCGCGCGCAGTAGTCACGCACCTGCAGGAAGCCAAACTGCTGCCCCATGCACTGGTGCATGCCGGCGCCGAAACCGAGGTACGCGTAGGGGGCCTTATGCTCCTCACGCGGGGGCGCGTAGCGGTCGGGGTCGAACGTGTCGGGGTCTTTGAAGACCTCTGGTATGCGCATGGCGACGGCAGGCGACGTGAAGACCAGGGAGCCTGCACGCACGCCGCAGTGATAAGTCATGTGATCATTTTGATTTCATGAAAAGTATGGTGATACACGTATTGCATGGGGGTATTGAAGGTGTTGGGGTCCTTAAAGACCTCCGGTATGCGCATGGCGACCGCGGGCGACGTGAAGACCAAAGACCCTGCACGCGCCGCGCAGTGGTGAATCACGTGAGCACTTCTGATTTCAGAATCATGTGAACATCTTGGTTTCATGAAAAGCATAGTAATACACGTATCACGTAAGGGTATTAAACGTGTCCGGGTCCTTGAAGACCTCCGGTATGCGCATGGCGACGGCGGGCGACGTAAAGACCCGGGAGCCTGTGTTTCAACACGGATATGTAGTTGATGGATTTCATATCAGCATGGCGCTGAAACAACGCACACCACCGCATGCGGTAGGTATCAACAGCTGGCGTTATTACGTGCCATTATTGCGCGCGCAGACACATGACCGCGCGCTCTGTACACACATTCACACAGCCCCCCGTGAAAATGGCCCCCAGAAAGAACAGTGCACGTGCTCGGATGGGCGCTCGGAGAGTACACGCGCGCACTCACCCTTCGGCACGGTGTACTCGGTGCCCTTGCTGGTGACGGCAAAGTCCTGGCGCGCGTAGCGCATGAGCATGATGAGCGGCGGGAACATGCGCAGCGCCTCGCGCATGCAGTTGTGCATCAGCTGCGGCAAACAACACAAGGGGGAGGAGGCAGGGGGGGATCAGGGGGGATCGTTGTCAAGCCCGCCTCCAGGGGTGGCAGGCAGCGCGTGTGGTGTTCTCGGTGTCTGCTACTGTTGCCAATTAAGACATGCGCATACATGAGCATGATGAGCAGCGAGAACATGCGCAGCGCTTCGCATAGGCGGTTGTGCAGCAGCCGCAGCAGCAGAGCTGCGGGAGCATTCAATGGCATGCACAAGTTGAAGTATCACCGTGGCATGCACAAGTTCAAGTATCACCGTACTGAATCAGCGTTTGCCTTGACTGGAGACGGAAAGCAGTCGCGAGTGACACCTTCGTGGAAGTCCTTGTGCACTGTAGCACATCTACCACAAAACATGAATGCGTACCTCCTGGGTACACAGGCGGCCGGTCGTACAGCGTCACAGGCTGCTACAGTACAAACGGATCCAGCCCTTATACACGCTTGTCCTATAACAAAAGTGGAATAGAAAGTTGTGGGCGCCCTGTTTTATGAACCTTCAGGAGAGTACGCTGTGCTCCAAAGCGGTAAAATGTACTTGAACAGAAGAGACACTTCCAGATTGTTGCACGACATGTTGATTCCGTACAGCAAGCTTCAAGTTAGATACTTCGAAGGACCATTCATCTGGGCTTTTTCGCGCCCTGAGCGAGAATTAATAAAGAGTACGTACCTCCATGTTTCCTAGGTGTTCCCAAGTCACGGGTGCGTCTGCGTCCCCCACCACTTGCGCCTGAGAGGCGGGCATGAGCCAGCAATGGGGAAGTGCGGTGTGAATCTGCAGGTACATGTGTGATGCGAACTGGTAGGTGATGACACATGCTCGATGCACCGGAGAGTTCCTGTCGCACCAGAAAGATCCAGCCCAAGCAGCTATCTGCCTCCCATGTGCCCCCCAGGGCAGAACATCAGCTTGTGTGATGGATATCTGAAGAGCGCAACATGAGTGCGGCGGCCGCAAGAGTAGCATCGCCACGTGCCTGGAGTGCAGTCGCACTGGCTAGGAGGTTTGCATCACGATGCTCTTCAACGCAGAGCAGTGCGTGTACCCAAACTTGATGCCATGCTCAACGGACGCCTCGCGCACCAGCTGGGCCACTTTCCTAACCGTAAGCTAGCACTAACCCTCACCCTAACCTAACCCCAATCCTAATCATAGACTCCTAGCCCTAACCTCGCAAGTGGTCCGACAAGCAGAACATGCGTACGGTGGCCGCGAGAGTGCCATCGCTTCGCGCCTGGAGTGCCGTCGTACTGGCTAGGAGGTTTGCATCGCAAAGCATCAACGCAGAGGAGCGCTACTTCTCGCTCTTCCGTGGTATATTGTGCACACATCACCGAGCAGCAGCTGTACCTGCTCCTCCCCCAGCCGCTTAATAATGTCGAGAGTGGTCATCGCGAGCGTGGCGGTATACCCCAGAAGACCTTGCAACTGCAACAAGTGCGCGCAGATGCTCGCGCCGCAGCGACACGCATGCAGCAAGAACAAAAAAGAGCCCCTGCGTCGCGCTGCTGCCGTACGCGTGCCTGGCTCGTCTGACAATTCATGAGCAGCGAATCGCGCATACGAAAACAAAAGGAAAAACACGAAAAAAATCACCTGCTCTTCCTCCAGGCGCTTCATGATGTCCGGGTTGAGCATGGCGAACGCCAGCGTCCACGTGGACGAGATGCTCGACGTGTGCTGCCCCGCAAAGAGCAGCGCGATGAGCATGCCCGTGACCTCGTCGTTGGTGGGTGCGCCGCCGTCCTGCGGTTACACGCAGGCAGTTACGCGACAGTTACGTGACAGTTACGAGGTGCAGTAGGTGGTTTGAGCATGCCCGTGACCTCGTCGTTGGTGGGCGCGCCGCCGTCCTGCAGTTACACACGCAACAGTTACGCGACACTTACAAGGTGAAATCAATCTGGCACGTTATGCGGGTGCATTTGCGCTGTTGGTGGTGCCTGCTCTCAGTGCTCTGATTTGATGGTTGCCGCAATTGCTTTTACGCATGCCCGTGACCTCGTCGTTGGTGGGCACGCCGCCGTCCTGCGGTTACACCCAGGCAGTTACGCGACAGTTGCGTGACAGTTACGAGGTAGGTAGTTGAGCATGCCCGTGACCTCGTCGTTGGTGGGCGCCCCGCCGCCGTCCTGCCGCGCGCGACAGTTTTGCGTGGCAGTTGCACAACAGTTGAAATTACGCAAGGACGTCAGTAGGAAGCCTCCGCAGCGCGAGGCCGTCCTGCCGTACGCAACAGTTAGGTGATAGCATAGCGCAAGTCAAAATAGGCCACATGGCACAGTCACACACTGATGACACTATGACGCGCCGTGACAAAAGTGTTGACTGCATGGTCCGCCCTTTGGCTCGTCTTGAGCCGCATCGAGCAGCTTCAGAACATCAACACCTCGATGTGCGCCATAATGTGCCGCAGGAAAGCCGAATACAAAACAACTTCAGCATGTGGCGCGTCACCTTGTACTTGAGGTCCATGAAGATCTGCAGAATGTCCGTGTTCTTTGCGTTCGCCTCCGGCCCTGCCTTCCGCCGCGCCCGGATCACCTCGCCGAATAAGCGGCACATCTCCTTGCGTGCAGCTGCGTTCAGCAAATTGGGCACGCGCATCAGCGATCAGCCACGCGCGTCACAGCAGCGCTCAAACAGGTGGCACACATCTTCTTCCGCGCGGTAGTATGTGGCACAACAACCAGCTTCAAGCGCAGACTTGAGGTGAGTAAATGGGGATGGGTTGGCATACTTCGAACAGGCGACACAACCCCTTGGTCGCAGCTGCGCTCAGCAATCGGGCATGTACATTGCTTGACGGCGATCAGTCACATGCATCACAGCAGCGCTCAAACAGGCAGCACAAGTCTCCGGTCGCACGTGGCACGACAACCAGGTTCAGGGGTAGGGTTGAGGTTGAGGATAGGATGGCACACTGAAACAGGCGACACATCTCTTTGCGAGCAGCTGCACTCAGCAAACGGGCATGCGCAGCGGCAGCAGCGATCAGTCGGACGCATCGCAGCAGCGCTCAAAGGGCGGCACACACACACTTGCGCGCAATCGCCCTCTGCAAAACAAACAGAACTGCTGTGGCGCAGTAAAGGCTACATGGCCTAGTTCAACGTAGCACGTTGTAGTTGAAGCGCAGTCTTGCTTGAGGGCTGTTGGAGATCAGCTCCAGATTGTTGGTTTAGGTCATGCTTTCACTAACCCTAGCTCTGGGCCTAATTCCGCCAGCCTTGGCCCAGAGCGCATCGCACAACACTTACAGAGCAGCAAACGCAGCGCAGGCTCTCGCAGCGTTGCGCTTGAAGTGCTGCGGGATGGGCGCGTTCGGCAAGAAGAACGAGACCGGCGTGATGCCCTGGTCGAGGTCATGCCATCACTGACGCTTGCCCTAATTGAACCCTAACCCCACCAAGTTAACCCCCCCCCCCCCCCCCCTGCCCGAGCAAGCACAAGGCATCGACCAACTCTCACCGTTGCGCTTGAAGTGCTGCGGAATGGGCGCGTTAGGGAGGAAGAAAGACACGGGCGTGATGCCCTGGTCGAGGTCGTGGTACAGCTGATGCTAGCCCTAACCTGACCCCCAACCTCACCATTTTTAGCCCCCAGCAAGCATGGAGCTAGCACCGACCAACTCTCATCGTTGCGCTTGAAGTGCTGCGGATTGGGCGCATTCGGCAGGAAGAAGGACACCGGCGTGATGCCCTGGTCGAGGTCATACTCATGCTTACTCCACAGCCTTGAACCTAATGCTGGCCCAGCGCATCGCACAACAGTTACCTACTTGGCAACCGTTACTAAAAGTAACAGACGCAGCGCATGCCTTCTCACCGTTGCGCTTGAAGTGCTGCGGGATGGGCGCGTTCGGCAGGAAGAACGAGACGGGCGTGATGCCCTGGTCGAGGTCGTGGTACAGCTGCGCGACCTGGTGGTGCAGGTTCTCGCGCACGTCGTCGCCGTGCAGGCAGCGCGACGCCGTGAGAATGGTCAGGTCCGAGAGCACCTCCATGATGTCAAACTCGCCGGAGTCACCCCACGCTTTGGTGAACTCGCGCACCTGTGAGGACGCGCGGGAGGGGGGGGGGGGGGGGGGGGGGGGGGGGAGCAGAGAACTGAGCATCATCATCATTTTCTGCACAATGTGATACTCCCCAGAGTCCCCCCACGCTTTGGTGAACTCGCGGACCTGTGACGGCGCAGGAGGGGGGGGGGGGGGGGGAGCAACTGAGCATCAGCATATGAATGATCAGCGAAGGGCGGGGGGGGGGGGGGAGGGGGGGAAATGTCAGCATCTGCAGCATCTGCAGCAGCCGTGGCGGCGGCAGCAGCAGCAGCAGCACCTGTACCTGTACAGCAGTTCGGCACGGCAGTTGTGGATGCAGGACGGAGCGGCTCAACGCGTGCAGTGCGCGGCGACATACCTACCCACAGGTTCTTAAAAGCGGCTGCTGAGCAATGATGCCGAAGCGGTTGCGGCCCGCAACTGCACCCTGTGGGGGGGCTCACTGCGCTGCTGACCAGCGATCAAACCCGCACGGCTTCGGCAACGCGCGCGCAACACATCGGACAATGGGCGTCTACAGTAGCAGCTGACTTGTGACGGCATTTAGAGTCAGGGTTGGCGAGCAGGCATTGGATCGTGCCACAGCCTATTTGTGCGCCGTCCCCCTGCGCAGACGGCCAGAACGTGCATATGCGGAGCGCCGCCACGACATGCAGCAGCCCTACCCGCGCCGCCGCACCCTCGAGGTGTGGCATAACTGGGAAGTGCACTGCCATGCAGTTTCTCTAAGCAGTTTGGCGGTGTAGGTATGCGGTGCAACGGCTACACAGCCAAGGCGTCAAACGGCCGAGGGGCCAAAATGTTGCACGACGAGCGGTACATGGGGGTAAATGTGCATGTCACGCATCGCCCTGACCGCTGCATCATTGCGGCGTGCGCACCGTCTGACAGGGAGTGCGGTCATGGCGGGCCACGAGCGCCTGAAGGCACTTCAAGTACTTCAACATGCTTCATCACTTCATCGTACTTTGACATGCTTCATCAATGTGGGTGGACCGCTCAGCCTAAGCATGTATTACCACTAAATGATCAAGTGCGTGAGCGCAGCAGCAGTAACTGAGAGTTACACAGAGCGAAACGTCCGTGCTCACCTCCTTCTCGATCTTGGGCACGTACGCCTGCAGCCTGCTGACCCTGAGCCCATTAGCCATCGCCTTCATCTGTTCGCTGCGCCGCGCCGGCTCCGCATCGTACACAATCCCAGGCCCAAACACAGGCTTCATAAAGCCGTACACCTGCGCAATAAATCGGCCGGTGCATGGTGAGTGCAGTAGTCAGGCGAGTCAATTGCCACCAAAACCCCCTCTCAATGAGGGACATCTCTGGATGCAAGGTTGCAAATGTCGATGCTGCTGTAGGGCAAACCTAACCCTAATTACTAAAGCCAGTGAGGTTCATGTCATCGACGCCGGCGTTGTGAAGTAATATACCTGCAAGGAACTTTGCCTAAAAAATACATCTGTGCAACTGCAGGACGGGAGGTGATCGCAATCCCATGTGTGGGCGGGCTACGACACAGGTACATGCAGCCATGCCTGTCTGTCACGCAGCGCCAGACCAACAACACACCTTCAGCTGCAGATGATACGACATGGGAAGATTTTACAAGGTAGCAGGCAAGAATTTCTGCTGCATCAACAACACCGTTGCATGTAACATCTCACCATGTTCAAGCATGTTGAAGAAAACTGGCGGTGCACATCTAACAGAGGAGCATGTAGACGCAGTTTGATGCTTCATTCCGGGATGTGGCGACCAGGCGCCTACGATCGTCAAGCCTGGTGTGCAAACACTGCCTTCTTCAAACAATCAGTGAGCTACAGCAAACGTCGAGGTCACTACATCCGTCAACGCATCACCCAGTTGCTGGTGTGGTGGTGGTGATGTGCACATCCAGAAATGCTGTTCTAGCGCAACAGCACGGGAAGAGTGGCGCCAACGCACCTCATTTTGGCTCAGGACCTCATCCTTGTGCTTAAAGAACGGCGCCTGAGCCTCGGGCCCAATCAGGAAAGTGATGTTCTTGCCGAACATGGGGGTTGTGAACACTGCCCCGTGCCTGCAGCGCAGCAGCAATGACAACGACTGGCAACATCAGCACCTGCAACTTCAAGTGTCAGTCCGCATCACGAGAGAGGCTGCCGGCACCAGCTGTTGCTGACATTGACTACTGTTTGCGTGCTGCTTGCGCGGCGTCTGCGCCACATGCAGGTCTGCCGGTGCTCTCCAACTGTCATTTGTGCTGGGGGACGAAAAATTCCGTCCGTCGCACTCTCGGCAGCACACTGCTATGAGGCTGCAGGTGGTGAGTCTTCGAGTCATGAATCCTAGGTGAACGGCGTCAATGTATTCGTTGCAGAAATCAAGAGCGTCCGGCGCCGCCTAGAAGTTGATGCATTCCAGAACGACGGCTTTTGACTGTTTTCCGCTCTTGATTGCCACATCTATGCACAGCAACGTAAACAAGCTGCTGCTGAGGCACACTGCATAAGCACAGTCATGCAGTGCTTGACCTGGGTCCGTCATTCATAATGGAAAAGCCGCATCTGAAGCAATGATTTTCACAAAGTGGGAGCGTCATCTGGCGCGAGCCTAGCATGCAGCAGGGCAGAGCACTCACTTTTCGTAGAACATCTGGATCATCTGCAAGGGCCCCTTAACGAAGCATTGCACGTTGCCAATGAAAGGCAGCCCCGTGTACACCTTGGGTGGGGCATCTTTGGGATCTGACTTCCTGAAGATCAGCAGCGCAACGAGGATTGCCGCCAGCAGGGAGCCCGCCACGGCCAGCGCATTCGCTTGCAACGCCTCCAACATCTCTGCTGCCATGCTAGCAGCAGTCCAGAGTGACTTCCCTCCCGCTGGATCGGTGCGGCGACGGAGTTTAGCTGTCGCTAGCTTTTCAAATATCCAAGCCGCGTCATTGGGCTTATTTGAGTCATTCTCGCGGAAATAAATTGGGTAGGCATGCAAAAGAGTCAGGAATAAACCTGAAGCAGCAGCAAGCGAAGCAAAGCATCATCACACATTCCTCCTGAGGGCTTAGGCCCCGCAGGCGCACTGCAAGGATGCCACGCCATGCACGAGCGCAGCGCTCAGCACTCGTGAGGCTACTTCAAGTTCTGATGTACTGAGCAATGCTGCCTGTGTGAGCGGAGACAAACAGCGATGACTGCGTACAGACGGTATTGTTTGTGGCATGCGGCACATACTTTGCGGCTCGGGCAGTGCCAAAGCACCCTTGCTGGCAATTGAAAGATGAGAGTGTTCGGGGTACTTGCGCCGAAATGAGCTGGGCCAGCATCAGCTACCCACTTGCTGTATGTGACTTACCTTCTGCTTCAACTCAGCATACATCGTACCCTCATCCATGCACATGCAATGTGACATGGCTTTGCGGCGGCTTTGAGGAGCAATCTTCAAGTTGGAACAACGCTTATAGTGCAGCTGACACAACAGGTCATGTGATCAGGTGGTGTCGCTAATTACAATTCACAACGCAGGGCAAACTGATGAGCAGCATTGCACTCGACACACATCCAGATACATGCATGACACAACAAAACTGCTACTACTGTACACAACGCCAGCGTTGAAAATAGCATCAGCAGCACATTGCAGCAGCAGCATGACTCTCACACAACTTCATATCGAACAACTGCAAGCGCCATTGCATGTTCATTTACTGCAAGCAAGCAAGTGCGCACCACCTTGTCGATGAAGCAAGCAGACTCTACACACGGGAGTGTGCATGTGTATGTATGCGCAGGTGTGCCACACCTGAGACAGCATGTGCCCTCACGACGGCTACTCACCAGGGCCACCGCTATCCTGATGGGACCTGTACAAGCCCGCCTCGCTCGCATCCTCCTCGGCAAAGCCGTAGCTATCGTCATGGAAAGTGAAAGATACGTAACTGTGCCTCAGTTGGGCTCTGGGCACCCATTCGCACGTGCCCAATCCGCCACCTCCTCATGGCCTTCATCCTCGGCGAACTCTACGGTGCGCTCACCCCCAGGGACACCCGTTGGCGCGCGCCCACTGCAGCACCTCCAGGTGACCCCCAAAACCTGCGGCGTCGCATGTACTGCCGTCCCAACGGCAGCCATTGGCGCGCGCCCAACGCAGGACGTTAAGATGACCGGCCTCCGCTGCACGGCTGCATGTCTGCACGTCCCACGGACAACTGCTGGCGCGCATCCATCGCAGGACGTGCAGATGCCCTCCACCCGCTGCATCGGCAAATGTCTCCTCGTCCCAGGGGCACCCGTTAGCGCGCGCCCACTGCAGTACATCTAGGTGCCCGCTCCTTGCAGCGGCTGAGCATGTGGCCGCAGTCCAAGGGCACCCGTTGGCGTGCGCCCACTGGAGCACCGCCCCCCTTCCGCTGCAAAGCTGGCTGCCCCTCCAGGCCACGGGCAACCGTTGGCGTACGCCCACTGCAGTACCGCAAGGTGCCCGCCGCGCGCTGCCAATATGCAGGTCCACCCGTCCCAGGGGCACCCGCTGGCGTGCGCCCACTGCAGCACCTCCAGCTGCCCGTTTCCCGCAGCATCTCTGCATGTGTCCTCGTCCCAAGGGCAGCCGTGTGCACGAGCCCACTGCAGTACCGCAAGATGCCCGCCGCCCGCCGCGGACGAGCACGTGCTCGCGTCCCAGGGACATCCGTGGGCATGCGCCCACTGCAGTACTGCAAGATGCCCGCCGCCCGCAGCTTCTTCACACGTTTTTGCGCCCCAGGGACACCCGTTGGAATGCGCCCACTGCAGCACTGCTAGATGCCCTCCTGCCGCGGCGGCCTCGGGTACGTCGGTGTCCCAGGCGCTGCCGACCTGGTGCAGCCACTGCAGCACCTCAAGCTGACCGCCTAGTGCAGCGGCTACGCACAAATCTGTGCCTTCACCATCACCAAGACAGTGTTCTCGCAACCACTGAACCAGCTGCAGGTGTCCCCTCCAGGCAGCGATTTCTGTGTGAATTGGTGACAGGCTTGTCGGGTGTGTGCTGCGGAGTAGCAGCATTGCTCCCATATCGCCCCTGCGGATGCACGAGGTGTGCGCCACGGCGACGTCCATACCGTTCTGCACCGCCCACAGAATCAGGCTGGTGCTGCCGACAGCATCCGCCGCCACGGTCTCATGCTTCCATGGTGCCGGACCAAGCTCCAAGATATCGTGAAAGGTGCGGCAGGTGCTCCTGGTCATCAGCGTCGGAGGCAGGAAGCCCAGAATATGGGGCGGCGCTCAGGATCGGATTGGCGGCCATGACAACCCTCTGGTGGTGTGAAAACACAACTGTAGATCTTGAAGTGCGCTTCCCCGTAATAGGCGGGTTCTGGAAACAAAGGGGGCTGCGAATCGTACTTCAGCTTGAGGGGCGTATGAAAGATGCAAGACAGCAGCTCTAGTGCTCAACTCAAGCGTGAGCTCACACACATTTGGGAACGCAGCTGAACACACACGTTACTTAGTACATGTTACCTGTACAATATGACGGTCATTGACCGCCTCACACGCACTGCCTACTTACTGCAACACAGAGATTATTGCACACCAGGTCAGGCGCCTGCAACTCACCTCAAAGTGAGAACTGCCAGCATGATGACGGTATGTGGGTAGTGTAGAACTATGTTTCAGTGCTTTTTACAACTTGGTGAATGCTAATGTCCCGGGTTTTTGATCTCATGCCCCCGGACCCCCGCTATCCCCCAGGCCTAAGAACACCAACAGCTTGGGGGTTTAGCATGCAAACCAAGCCCAGTTGGATCACCGCCAGAACTGCCAGAAGAAGAGTGAATCCCATCATTGAGTTCACTTCACACATGTATAGGTAGCTGAATCCCTATGAAACATGTAGACATGCAGCTCCAGAGCTGGCGCTGTGCTCGAATCAAGCGTGTGCTCATATGCATTTGTGACTGCAATTGAACACATGCGCTACTACACTACTAAGCGGTCAGTAACCGCCAGGCCAGCTACAGATGGACGTCCAGTACCATACTGTACAGGCGCACTACAGTCTACAGTCATACCCAGGCCTAAAAGGACAATGGCCTGGCAATTTGCCAGGTGGCACGAGAGCGAGGCCAGCACTAGCGCAGTGCTCAGCTGTCTGCCGCACTTATTCTGCAATGAGAGGCGATCGCTCTGCTCACCTGCTCATCCGTGTCTTCACTATCACAGAGAGGGACAGTCACTTTCGCAGCTGGCAAGGCGGCTGGCCTCGCATACGCAGCGACATGCATGCCTACACTTGCAACTGCAACACTCATCATGTATCAGCAAAACCGTCACCAGAGCAGCTGGGGACACAATCTTCTTGCGCGCATGGCTCATGTGATTCATGTGATGTGCTGGGACGAACGTGCGGCCGGCCCAGTCAACAGTGCTGAAACGCAAACACACAAACACATGTTGCAGCAAGAATATTCTTTCAACTGTTATTACACGTCAACAACAACAACAGTCACCGGCAGCAGCTGGGGGCGCGTCCCGTCCCGCCGTGCACGTGCGGGCGCGCGCGCACAAGCTGCAACTTCAATACCATGTGCGTGTCTGAATGGGGGGGGGGGCAGGGGAGTGGGGGTGCTGAAAGTCTGCAAGCATTGTTAAACGACACAGGGTCGGGGGGGGTGTCGAAGGTGGGGGGCGTCAACTTCAACCTTAGCTGCGCGCGCGACCTCAGTTGGCTGCCCGCTGCTTGAGGTACTCTTCAAAGGTGGGCGCCCTGGAGATGGACTTCCGGGGGTCTTCGTGGTCCTGCAGGCAGCGCAGCGCAAATAGCAAAGGCGACCGCGTCAGTGGCTCTGCGTTGAGGTGCAGCATGCTCGCACGGATTTTGCCCTGCCCGTTGTCCGTGCGGAGCGCGGGGGGGGGGGGGGGTGTTGAGCTGGGTACAACTGCTGCCGTCCGCGCAGCGATGGCGTGCGCGGCATCGGTTCGGAGCAACAACGCTCAGCAGCGGAGCATCGCTGCACTCCTGTCGCCTTTTGTGGTCGCAACCAGCAAACGCCACAGTGAGCAGGGCAGCGCAGCGACCGTGTGTCTGCGGCCCGACACTTCTACCTGCGTGTGTTGCCAATACAGAGCATGATTGGCGAGGTGTGCCGGAGTCTGATTGTGCAACTTTAACTCCCCATCTTCCCATCTTTCACCAACATCAATGACCTTAAGTAGCAGTGACGTGCCGCCCCTGGTTCACGCAGCGCCATGCGCGCAAAATGCCCAATGAGAACAACGATTTTTGCCCTTCAAGTTCAAGATTGAACTTGTGATTGCCATTCGTAGACCCGCCGAAGGGGGGGCTCGACATGGCGCCCATCATCAGGCAGGATGTGCCTCTGCATGGTAGCCTGCGTGCACAAGGTTGTGCTGCACATTCCCTGAGGCTGCAACACGCGGCGCAGCGGAAGCGGCGAGCGGTGGCCACCTCGCAAAACCTGTCGTATGCGTTCACCGTGCCTCGCAGGTGCAGACCCACGCATGCAAAGACGCCGGCCCATGCACCATACGGCGACTACATGGAGAAAATTCAAGCAAAGTGAGGTCTTGATACAACTTCAGGATGCACTAGATGCAATGTGCGGCGTGCAATGACCAGAGACAGCACGCGCTATGACGCATGTATGTACAGAAGTTTGATGCGTGTGTGGTTGGTGAGGCCTGGACAGAGTTCTTTGGGAGCACTTCTACAGCAAATGGGTACCCATATGCATACCATCCCGCTGTCAGCCCCGCTTGCATCTCTGTTGGCCCCCTGATACTTGTTTATATCCGCCACTTTACGATCTGGACAATCCTGACTTGCACACGTCACTGAGACAGCCAAGGTGAACTAGAGATGTGTGACTCGTATTGCGTCACGTCAATTCGTACACATCGCTGTTTAACGAATTGCTCAAAGTGGTGTCCACCTACGCTGCGCAGCGTACACACGCCAAGCATCGGCGCGGCAAGCGTCGGCCTGATGCATACATGCCCCGAGCGCAGGCTTTTGCCCGCTTCTCCACGCTATGTCAAGGGCGACCGTGCTGGGAGCCTTAAACCGCCTGATCGTATACGCACGCTCTCCGAACCCACAGTGGAACGACATTTCCTACTCAGAAGCTATTGTGCACTTTTCAAGGCGTACTGACGCGATGACTGCTGGCTTGTAGTGTTGCGTGCGTCTGCCATTGTGCTGTCCCCGTCCTAGACAGACGTGCAGTCAGCAAGTGGTACCAGCTGCCACAAACATACCTACCTGACGGTCACCATCACGCGCCGCTCGTGTTTGGGCGCAACTTTAAACTTGAGTTTGTGCGTTCCCGCCAGGTCTGCTGCACCTGACGTACAGTCGTGTACCTTGGCAACCAGTGAGCGCTGCCACACAACATACATAACCCTCACCTTGGGGTCAGGGTTGCGCGTGTCCGCCATGCCGCCCGTGCCAATGTGCAGCTTCGCCTCCGCCTCCGCCGCCGCCTTTGCCTCTGCCTCCCCCTTTGCCTGCGCCTCCTCTGCTGCCTTCGCCTCCGCTGCAGCCTTCGCGTCGGCGGCGGCCTTGGCTTCTGTGGCCTCCTTCTCCTCGTCCGCCTGAGGCAGAAATCGCGCGCGACATCAACCGTTGAGAGACCGTCAGCTGCATTGGACACCGCGCGTGACATCACTCGAGCGCCCACCGACTCTGTTTGCAGACATGTCCATCAGTGTCGTGGCTGCCGCTTGCTGCCGCAGCACGCCGGATGCCGCCCAATTCAGGCGGGGCCAATTGATCTGCTGCCTCTGTCTGCAAGAGAAGACAGCCTGATTAAGATGGAGCGCTTTTATGAGCTCTCTTCTTCTGTAAAAGGCAGAGCACCTGGAGGACACACTGCGCTGAAGCAAGTTGAAGTTCTTGAACTTCACCTTTGGCGCCTCCTCCTCCTCCTCCTCCGTTGCCGCGGGCGCAGGCGCTGCTGCTGCCGGCGGCGCCTCCTCCTCTATCGCATAGTCAGAGCCCGTGCCCACGGTCAGCGCGCTGATGGCGGGGTTGCTAAGCCGTGACTTGAGGGCATCGAGCATGTTCGACTTGACGGCGCTGGCCTGGCCCTCCTCGGCGACCATGCGCAAGGCGCCAGGGGCAGTCCTGGGGGCCTGTGAGGGGAGAGGGGGAATGCTGCGTGAGAACTGGACACTGAGAGGACTGCAGCAGCGCAGGGGGCGTGACATAAACTCGCCCTTGAGGAGCGTGTGTCCAGCTGTGCCTGAAGTGTCGTGTTCTGTGTTCCACTTTCACACCCGTGAAGCAGTTGGTATCTTTAAAGCGACCAGATGTTTATAGATAAGGCTCTCACAAGCAACGCTTCGGCACAAGTAGTTTCTGCTTCTGATTGATGCAGCGCATCTAGTAGGTGGAATCGCTCGAGCAGCGTGCTTGGCCACCTCAACATTGCGTTTGACGCGGCCTCAGCCTGCTCATCTGGCGAGCGGCACACGTGCACTTGCAATGAGCATGGGCAGCGGCGCTAACGGGCGCGAGCAAGCATTGAGGAGGACCTCTTGTCCTCAGCTGGATATCGCAGCAGCGTACGTAAGCCCAAATTGCGTGTGCACGACGTGCAGGCAGGCCACGCGACAAGCCCCTCGCAGAAGCGGCCAGATATATCTTCAGCGTGGCGACGCGCAGCAGATTTGTCAAGCGTTGCGCCCGCAGCGGTGCATGCACGCGCGCCTGCAGGTGGTTACTTCTGTCGCTTACCAGGGGCATGAAGAAGGCCGATGCGGAGCCGATGGTGCCCAGGGCATAGGCGACAGCGGCAGAGGTCTTCATGCTCCTTTGCTCCCCAGAAAACTCCTGTGCAGCTGCCCTCGTTACCGTGCCGGGCGTATGCAAGTGGGATGGATGAACTCGAATACAGTCGACTAAGAAAGAGAGGTGACTCTCCACATGTTGAAGTTCTTCATGGTGATCATGATCAAGCTCGAACAGCGCTCAAACCAGGGATCGAGGCAGGCACATATTACATTCGGATTCTGAGCTGCGATTTTGTGCTGCTGGGTCGTAAGAGGGACAGCGCCGGATCCTTCGCAGGGACAGGACGCGAGGGTCCTCAAGGTTTGCAGAGCACCTCTCGAAGCACGCTGTTACCATGCCAGCAGAATGGAACCATCCTCGACGGGCCGCGGCGGAGACCATCACCTACCTTAACCAGATGAGGGTAGTTCTGGAGAACATAGATCCCACCGCAGCGCTAGCGGATGGCGATGAGGACAGCGACGAGCTGTCGCCCGCTCAGGTCATCAGCAACGTGCTGGAGGAGCTGAAGCACAGCACTGCGTCTGTCATGGAGCATAGAGAGGTGCGCAGTGTCAAGTACCATGTATCTCCCAGCAAGGGTGTAGCTATGACAGCAAAACCTAGAGCACTTCAGAGGGCAGCCCCGTCCGCCATCGTGGTGTCATTGATGCAGCAGTAGCCATTATTAGTGTTTCAGGTCCATTTCTCTGCCAATTCTTTACTCGAGGTCTTCATTAGGACAACAGCCATGGCAAGGCCTGGCCTCTGGGATATATGGCAAAAATTTCAGCCCGGGTTGCCCACAGCATCAGCAGCCATTCTCTGTTGCAGCCATAGCTAATTAGAGAGGCGGGTGCCCTCCATCATCGAGCAGACATCATCATCTCAGAAAACACGGGCATAGCCAGCTTCTGCAATTATCTCGACTCTTTCCGCTGCTCCAATCAGCAACTTCAACAGTATTCCTGGTGACCGACTGCGATGGCAGATGGCAGCGAGCTGGCGACTCCAACCTTGACCCTGTGACCTGTTGACCCCCCCGCTGCGGTGCAGGGCAGCGAGGTGGTGGAGACGCTCGCCCGGCGCGCCAGCCCGCTGCAGCTGAGGGTGATGCTCGATCGCTGCTGCGGCTACCTGCTGTCGTTAGCCAACAATAGGCAAGCCCACGTGCGACACGCGCCGCGTGAGAAACTCAAGTTTTTGTCAACTTGCGCGCGCTGAGCCCCTGCTAGCTGCACTGTTGCGGCCACGGGCGAAGTGGCACAGCATGATGTTCTCGGCCTGCTGGTGTGCATGTGTGCCGTTGCTGGCAGACGGCAGGCGCAACACAGTTAATGACTCAGCGGCGATTATCTATTGGCACAGGTCTGTTGCGCCCTGCCATCACTCACAAATGTATTCTGGCAGCGGGGGCTTCTTCACGCAAGACCCATGCGTGCTGTGACCACGTCAAGCGCCGCTGTAGCACTGGGGCAGGATCTGGTGCAGGTGGCTTTTGTCAGGTCGTAGGCCAATGGCGCTTAGGGTTAGGGTTAGGGTTAGGGTCACTAGCGTGTTCTGGCCATGCAGCCACGTGATGCCGTGCATGCGGAAGATGCGGAGCGCTGCTGCGATTACCTGCTGACACTGGGCAACTGCATTCAGCTCTGCCGCACGGCCCCGCCCGCGCGAGGCTCGATGTTGCGATACCAGATGGTTCGTGTCACCGCAGCCGATGCAGAGCGAGGATTGCTTCAGAAGGGGGGATGCATGGGGCTTTTGGTACTGCTGCCTGCGCAACGCGCCGCGATGAGATTGGCCTGATCATGTGTGCAGTACCATGTTGCCGTTGTGGCCCGCACACGACCATGCGATACTCTGCCAGAAGTTCGGTAGGCTGGCTGGCCCTGCTCACTGCCAGTTGATGTCGAGTTACGGTGAGGCACAGTGTTGGTGTGTGCTGGCGTCATGTCCTGCCCGGACTGTGTGTGACACAAAGGATTCGCCATGAGCACTGTGCACCCCCCTCGACGTACGACAGCGCACGAGTGTCACCATGTGAATAACGCCTTCCTGCTAACCCTAATGCCCCTAGACATGCTCAGCCACACACAACCTCCCGCTGCGCTGACATGCAGGTACAGCAGCCACTGCCTGCAGACGATGCTGTCGCTGGCGGGCGCGGTGATAGCGCAGGAGAGTCACAACGTTGAAGTTGAAAAGGATGGGGAGGGGGGGGGCGGTCCGCCGCCAATGCGCGAGATCGTTCTAAAGCTGGTGTCGGAGGCGGCGGGCGCGTGGGCGGAGCTGTTCAGGGACGTGAGCGGCAGCCACACGGCCCGAGCGCTGATACAGGTGCGTCACCTGCAGAAGTACGTCTGAAGTCCTGGTTCAAGAAGCGGGTGCGGACGATGGTAGTGTTACATGCGCAGCAGATTGGCCTGAAGGTGGTGTCGGAGGCGGCGGGCGTGGGCGGAGGTGTTCAGGGACGTGAGCGGCAGCCACACGGCGCGGGCGCTGATGACAGGTGCGTCGTGTGCTGAAGTTTGTGTTGAGATTGAGCCATTCAGTTGCATGAGCCTCAAGTGCATGTGAAACGCATACCTTGAGGCGCTGAAGGAGCGGGTGCGGTTGATGGTGGTATTTAAGCGTGCAGGAGAATGGTGTGAAGCGCGTGGGCGGAGGTGTTCAGGGGCGTGAGCGGCGGCCACACGGGCGCGTGCGCTGATACAGGTGCGTCACATGCTGCACTTTGTGTGCAGGCGGGCTGTTCGGGGACGTCACATGCTGAAGTTTGTGTAAAAGTTGAGCCGTGCAGGGACGTGAGCAGCAGCCATAGGCGCGAGCGCCGATGCAGGTGCGTCACGTGCACATGTTCGTCTGAACGTTGTATCAAAGAAGGGGTGCTGTGGATGGCGGTGTTACATGTGCCGTAGAACGGTGCGAAGCTGGCGGAGGCGTTCGGCGGTTGAACGACCATATGGGGCCTTGCAGTGCCTGGGTGCCGAGGCAGGGTCAAGGTGGCGTCGGGTCAAGCTCACGCAACACCATCTGAGCAAGCAATGCAACAGAAACCGGTCCATTGGCCTTCGCAGTGCGACGTATACTTCTTCTTCCTGGCGCGCGTCCGTCGCTGAGCGGGTCGCTGGTGATGACAGGGCGGCGCTTCCCTCTCTGAATGGATGCCTACACTACTCTTCAATACATACAAGCCTCACTCTTGTGTGATACTGGCACGCGGCAGGTGCTAGATGGGCTGCCGGTGATGACAGGGCGGCGCGGCACGCCACGACCATTGCCACTAACATAGTCTACCTACCCCACTGTGCAATACATCCTACCACAACATTGCCACCAACATACAGTACATACCCCTATGTTCAACATAAACCTACCCCACTGATCAATATATATGCCCCCCCCCCCCCCCCCCATATGTAAAAATACACACATACCACAGGTACTCGGCAGCCTGCCGGTGATGGCGGAGCGGCGTGGCACGCCACGGCCATTGCCACCTACGTACCCATCCCACTGTTCAATCTACCTTTCTCACTCTTGTGGGCTCAAAATGTACCGCATGGCAGGTGCTCGGCGGGCTGCCTGTGATGGCGGAACGGCGCGGCAAGGCGGCGCGCCACGCGCACAACATCGCCACGG
This sequence comes from Tribonema minus, assembly GCA_017506865.1. NCBI lineage: Eukaryota > Xanthophyceae > Tribonematales > Tribonemataceae > Tribonema > Tribonema minus. The sequence goes on from JAFCMP010000555.1 coordinate 279,560, forward strand.
CGCAGTTCTCCAGCAACACGCCCAAGGTCGCGCCGGCGGCGGCCGCGGGCGGGCGCGTCACGCTGCAGCAGCTGGCGCAGGCGCAGGTCAGTTGTGAAATTCATGCAGCTGGATTCGCATCACGCAGCCCTTGTATGCAGCTGATGAAAGAATGGTTGAATTGAGGCGGCTTTGGGGCTGGGCCAACGCGACAGCGGAGATGGAGTGTTGGCACGCAGGCGGGCGCGTCACGCTTCAGCAGCTGGCGCAGGCGCAGGTCAGTTGTGATGAGTGTACAGCGATGGTTTGTGCCTCAAACCTTTGCAGCTGGAAAACAAGCACCTGTGAATGGGGCCAGCTTTGGGTAGAGCGATGGCGACAGCAGAGAAACGGGGGTGGGCGACGGGGGCGGGTGCGCGTCGCGCTTCAGCAGCTGGCGCAGGCGCAGGTCAGTCGTGACGCCTTTACAGCGAGATTCGCCTGATGCAACAGCGCTTCGGCGCGCGCTGCTGCACGCAACCCTCGGCTCTCGCACCGCCAAACGCTCTGCGCAGGTTCTCAAGGAACCCTCTCTCCGCGTCTGCCGTGCGCACAACTCCCCCCTTGCTCATGTCCCCGCCCCCCCTTTTTCGCGTTTTCCAAGCGGACAACACACTCGTCGCTAATGCCCACATACGCCCCCCCTGACTGCGCCCTCTCCCCCCGCAGGTGGACGCCGAGGCGAGCGCCAAGTGGGGCTGGGGCAGCGCTCAGCAGGGGGGCTCCCTCCCGCGCGAGTTCCACGAGGCGCTCGATGCGGTCGTCCAGGAAATTTCCGACCTGCCGCGCGAGAGCCTCCAGGTGCGCTGCGTGTATGACCTGTGGCCTTGTTGAGCATCACCATTCCCACAAGCTCGACGCGCGGTCGTACAGAAAGTTTCCGACCTGCCGCGCGAGAGCCTCCAGGTGCATCGCCTTGCTGAGCATCACTATTCCCATGGCGGCCGTCCGGGAGATTGGCGACCTGCCGCGCGAGAGCCTCCAGGTGCACTTTGCGCGTGAAGCCGTGGCTTTGCTGAGCATCATCACTCCCACAAGCCTCGTTCTTGAACTTTTTTTGAAAAAATGAACGATCAGTGCACGGTGCTGTTGGCACGCCGTTCTGCTACTTCACTTCAACAGCAGCTTTGCATCATCGTTCACCTAACCACATGAATTACCGGTGCACGGTGCTCTTGCATCGCCGTCGTCTCTTGTGCAGGCCATGACGTGCCACTCGTGTGGATGCCCAGCCCTTGTCACGCTGCTGCGGGTCGTGGCGCACGCGGAAAGCAGCGGCGATGACGCCTCAGGTAAATCTCACCTTCAACTCATGTGATGACTTTGAGTGTTGCGATTGCAGATGAAGCAATTGTCGTGCATACGGGTGGGGTGGCCAGCTGTCGTAAAGCTGCAATGTGTGTTGGTGCTCAACAAGGCAGCAGTGATGAGGATCATATCAGTTCCATTATTCAAACTTGCAGTTGAGTTTGCAGTTGCATTTGAAGTCGACGCAGTACACACGTTGCTTGTGTGCCAGGCTCTCATTGCGCTGCTAAGCAGGGTTTCAACTTTGTTCGCCTGCTTACCGTTGCGTGCGCCGCTGCCGCGCCGTTGTCGCCACCGATTGCGCCCAGACGGCAGTGCCGCCGACGGCGCGGCGGCGGCGCGGGCAAGCTCCACGATGCATGACTCGACACTTGTGTCGTCCTTCCGTGCGAACGTAAACTTCAAGTGTACCTACCCGCTTACAGCTTACTGTAGCGTGCCTCGCCGTCGTCGCCACCTGCACAAACGCGCAGACGGCAGCACTGCCGCTGCCGCCGTTCCCAGACTGCGCGGCGGCGGCGCGGGCGCGCTGCTCGTGGAGCACGCGCTGCAGTGGAACGACGCCGCGGAAGCGTGCTCCGCGGCGCTGTACGCGATGGCCGGCGAGAGGGCGGGGAGTCACTTCCTGGAGGCGGCGCTGTGGCTGGGGCCGGAGGGCTTTGCAGATGAGGCGTGTGCTCGTATGGGGCTCACTGAGGAGGCTGCGCTGCGCGAGTACTGCGCGGACGACGTGGTGAGTCACATCTTGAAGTTCTGTGCCAACGAACTTCTGCCCCAAAAGTGTAGTGTTCTGGGGGGCCGGGGGCTTTGCGGACGAGGCGTGCGCGCGTATGGGGCTAACGGAGGAGGCTGCGCTGCGCGAGTACTGCGTGGACGACGTGGTGAGTCACATGTTGAAGTTCTTATGGTGAAGTTTTGCCCCAAGAGAGTGGTGTTCAGGGGGGGCTTTGCGGATGAGGCGTGCGCGCGCATGGGGCTGACGGAGGAGGCGGCGCTGCGGGAGTGCTGCGCGGACGACGTGGTGAGTTTCAAGTTTCAAAAAGTTATGCCTTGACGTTGAAGTTGTAGCTTTGAAGCTGAAGTTCTGCCGGAGCGTGTTTGTAGTTCCGGGGGGTGTGCGCGGACGAGGTGTGCGCGCGCATTGGGCTGACTGAGGAGGCGGCGCTGCGCGGATGGCGTGGTGCGTTGCATCTTGAAGTTCTGTCATGAAGTTGTTGTTCCAGGGTGCGCGCGCCTTGAAGACACAGATTGAAGTACCCCTTGCCGCTGCCGTGCCGTGACGCTCCCCCGCGCTGCGCCCGCGCCGCCGCAGGCCAACTTCCTCGTCCAGGCCGCGCTGCAGCGCGTGTCCGACGCCGCGACCGCGGGCGCGATGGCGCGCGCTGCCGCCGCCGCCGCCGCCGCGCTCCTCGCGACGCGCCGCGCCGGCGTCCTCTGGCGCGCCGCCCAGGCGTGCGCGCGCCTGCGCCTGCCGCCCGCGCAGGCCGCGCTCGTCGCCGCCATCGCCGCGGCGAACAACGGCGGCGGCGGCGGGGGAGGCGGCGACGGCGGCGGCGGCGACGGCGGCGGCGGCGGCAGCGGCGGCGACGCGTTCGCGGCGGCGCGCGCGTGGGTGCCGCGGCTGATCAAGCTGCGGCTGCCGTCGGCGGAGGCGCAGGGGGGGGAGGGGGAAGGGGGGGAGGGGGGGGGGACGAAGGGGGGCGGGGGGGATGCGGGGGTGCGGGCGGGGCGGCTGGCGATGGACGTCCCGTGCGTGCGCATGGTGGAGAACGTGCTGCGCTTTGAGGGTGCGCTGTCGGGGCCGGTCGCGAAGGCCGTCACGGGCCTGTCGGAGGAGGTACGTAGGTATCGTTGCACTGCGGCGCACAGAGAGAGTTCATGTATGTGTCAGAGCGTGTCTCGGCAGGCTACTTCAACTGCCCATTGCACCTCTTCGAGGAGGTACGTGGGTGTAAGAGCACGTCGCACTGTGACACGCACAAGAAGAGTTCAAGTAATATCTCAAAAGCGTGCATCGACAGAGACAGTGTTTTCATTGCCCGTCACACTGTGACGCACAGAAAGAGCCCAAGCGCTTTTAATGTGCCTGAACGTGGTGTTGACAAGTGGATACTTGTTGCGCGGTTTCTCACAACATGGCCCACTTGTAAACTCTACAGACGGCTCCCCTACTTTGCAATGTCGCACTGTGACACGCAGAGAGAGAGTTCAAGTACTTGAAAAGCGTGGCTCGGCTGGCTTTTGCAATGGCCCGTTGCGCTTTGACGCACAGACAGACTTCAAGTGCATCAAAGCGTGTCTCGACAGGTTGCTTCAACGAAACGCTCCACAATGTACACTGCTCGCTGTGCTGCGCCTCGCCTCTCAGACGCGACGGCGCATGCTGCTAGCGACGACGCTCTTGTCGCCGATGGTGACTCTGCTCATGTGACTTGAGGGCGTCTCTCATTGCTGCTGGCGGCGGTCGCATGCGATGCCCTCCCGTCACCGATGGTGATGTTCGATTCTAATTCAATTTGCTATCTGCGTCGTGCCCCATTGCTCAGATGCTGGAGGCTGTCGCGTGCGACGGCCTGGCGGCGTGCTGCCTGCTGGACCCGCTCTTCGACGTCGCCACAGGTAAGCGTACATACCTACCCTTCAAAGAACGTGAAGTTTGCTGAGTACTGCAACTCTGCAGAGTATTATTTCAACGCCACAGGTAAGCGACGCCCGCCGGCGCTTAAGAAAAAAAGTCGTAATGGCTGCATGTAAACGCGCTTGTTCGGTCGTGCGCCGCCGCCGCCGCTCCGCAGACAGAGACGCCAGCGCTCCCGGCAAATGAACCTGGCGTCCACCGTATGTGAGTGCGCTCATGGGCTCGTGCGCGCCGCCGCCGCCGCCGTCGCTGTCGCCGCCGCATGGCGGCCGCGACAGCAAATCTGCTGCTCGAAAAGGGTGCACGCCAGATACTCTGAAGGCGCTCTTTCGCTCGCGCCGCCGCTGCCATCGCCGTCGCCGCCGCTGCTGCCGCCGCCGCTGCCGCCGCGTGGCAGCTGCGTCAATAGCACCCTGCTGCTCAAAACGCATGTACTTTGAAGCACGCCAGATAATCTGACCGCGCTGATTCGCTTGCGCCGCCGCCGCCGCCGCACAGAGACGCCGGCGGACGCGCGGCGCGCGCTGCTGCGGCGCCTCAAGGGGCGCATGGCGGCGCTCGCGCGCAGCCGCGCCGGCAGCCACCTGCTGCTCAAGCTGTGGCACTTTGCGGACGCCGCGGGCAAGCGTGGCATCGCCGCGGAGCTGGCGGCGGCGCGCGGGCTGGCGGCGGCGGCGGAGGCGCACGCGGGCGGGCGCGCGGTGCTGCGCGAGTGCATGGTGGAGCGGTTCTCCAGGTGCGCGCCGCAGACGTGGCGGTTCGTTGTTGAAGTAGGCGGCAGTTACGTAAGCGGCAGTTGCGAAGAGTTGAAGATGGGGAGGCGCATGCGGGCGGGCGCGCGGCGCTGCACGAGTGCATGGTGAAGAGTTCTCCAGGTGTGCGCGACGGCTCGTGCCGCAGACGTGATCAATTGTTGAAGTACGCAGCAGTTGCGAAGAATTGAAGATGGCATGGGGGCAGCGCGCTCCGTGTGCGGCGCGCCGCATGATGGGGTCTCTCCGCGTGTGCGCGCCAGAGCAGCAGCGGCTCTCGCGCGCATGTGCGCGTGTGCATCAGCAGCGTCGCAGCGCGGTGGCAGTGCTCACACTCGCGGCCCTGGTGCGCACACGTGCATTCCACGGCCCCTGCGGAGGGGGGGGGGGGGCGCTGGCAAGCAGCGTTCAACACACCAGCAGCGCCATTCGCTTGTGGCAGTTGGCGCACTCCCGTGGACTATCGTAGGCATCAGCCACTCTCCTTGCTGGCTGCGCAAATGGCGAGCCTGTGACTTTAGAGGTGGCAGTGCTCAACAAAGAGCGGGTTTTGTGCGCACGTGCTTGTCCAGGGACCCTGCGGAGTGGGAGGCGGCGCTGGAGCGGCGCGGCAAGCACGCCGCGCTCATGGACGACATCCTCGGCGACGACGACAGCGGCGCCAAGAAAAAGAAGAAGCGCAAGAAGGTAGGCCGGCGCCGCCGCGCATTGTTACTGGCGAAGTATTGTTGAAATATGAGAGCGTATAGGCCCACCACCTTGACAAATGTAGACTTGTGGGTTGGTTTGGTGGACTACCAGGGGACCCAAGCAGACATGATACTTGTGCCCGCTGCATGCGCTACGTGTTAACCTTCCTGGAAGTGATCATCGAGAACTTCTCTGGAATACAGACAGAACACCTGCATGTCCAGGCTCTTCAGTGCTCGGCAGCAACCGGCATGAAGTTGATGTGCGCCATCACGCCCCCGAGTGTAGTTGTAGTAGCTATTGAGGCGGTGCAGCGAGCGTGCGCTGACGTTGTGGCTGATGTGCTCGCTAATGCGATGGCAGCGGCGAGAGCGCGGAGCGCTGAGGTACAGCAGATGAAGCTGAGCGCTGCTGCAGACAGCACCGCCCGCCACAGAGCTCTTGCGCACTTGCCGTGGTCAGCAGCGGTCACTTGTAGGTGCCAGCTTGCGAGTGGCACGGCGCCTTGCCGCTCTTGGTCGCCTCTGCAAAGTCGCGTTACCTGTTAAATCAGTGAGGCAAAGTGGGCGCGGTGTCACACAGCACAGGATGACAGCAGCACTCGGTCAGGCGCTAGCAGTGCGCTGAGGCCGTGATCCATTGTACATGCGCGCAACTCCTTTGAACAAAGTGTTCCAGAGCCCTTTGACCTATTGTGTACATGCTGTCCGTTGTTGCACATAGCTTCGATAGAAGTACCTTGAAACGCTGCCGAGCACTCAGCAGATTCTATCACGAACATTGTGCCCACCATCGTTGCGTGCCGCTTTGCCATCATTTCACAACCTTGCGCCAGGGCAAAGGCGACGACGCGGATGGCGGCAGCGCTCCGTCAGCCGCAGACGCAGACACTGCCGCGACCCCGGGCGGCAAGCGCAAGCGCGCGCGCGGCCGCGGCCGCAAGGGCGCCTCCGACGAGCCAGCAGAGGACGGCGGCGACGCCGCTGCCGTGGCCGATGATGACGATGAAAGCGCTGCTGTCGCGCCACAGGAAGAAGCGAAGAAGAGCGTGAAGAAGCAGCGCAAAGAGCGCGTGGCGAAGACCGTTTCGGATCTGTACCTCGGAGACCTCGGGTTCGGCATCGCAGCCACAGGCGCGGGGGGCGGGGACGCGGCAGCGGAGAGTCACAAGAAGAAGTCGAAGAAGAAGAAGAATGGCGAGGCAGAGGCGACGAGCGCTGACGCGGATCTGTCATTTATCATGGACGCCATCAGGGGGTCAGGCGGCGACAGCGAGCGCAAGGGGAAGGGCAAGAAGCGCGGGCGCGCGGACAGCGCAGGCTCCGCCGAAGCGCCGCCGGTAGCCGCGGATGCCGGCGGGAAGCTGAAGAAGAAGAAGCAGAAGCAGCAGGGGGGGGAGCAGGTGGGGGTGGCGGCGTCGACGGGCGCTGAGCCGGTGATGAACGGCGCGTCGAAGAAAGAGAAGAAGCGGAAGGTGCGGGCAGGCGGCGGCGGCGGCGACGCTTCCGCGGCGGCGGGTGATGGAGGTGCTGTGCTCAACGGCGCTTCCGAGCAGGGGGTGCCGCCACTGAAGGGCCGTAATGGCGTCGACTCCACTGCAGAACATGCAGTTGCTTCAAGTATTGATGCGGTGGCCAGCGGCAGCAATAAAAAGAAAGAGAAGCGCGCCAAAGCACCGCCTGCGGATGGCGGTGACGCGAACGATGGTTCGGCGGTCAAGAGGAAAAAACGGAAAAGCGGCGCCAGCAGTGAGCAAGCGAACGGCGAAGCCCCTGCTGATGACAAGCCTGAGACAACACCCGCAAAGGTCAAGAAGTCAAAAAAAGAGAAAAAGGCCTCTGCTGAGGAAGCTGGTGGCGATGCCAGCAACGGCGGTGGCGGGGCAAGCAGCAAAGGTGCTGGCCACAAAGCCGAGGCTGAGGAGGGGTCTGCTAAGAAGAAGAAGCGTGCAGCAGGTTTCCGTATATTCTAATGGAGGCAATGTTAGAAGACTGTGCTCATGGCGCTTTTGTTGCTCCTTGGCGCGCGCATTGATTGATTTCATCACGCAGTGTTCAAGCTGGGCATGCTGGCTCACTCGATTTGCACTTGCAAGTACATTGTGTAGGCTTAAATTACTCTTATCACGAATTGGTGGGGGTCCTCCCCCCCCCTACCCCCCACCGGCGCGCACACACCACACACGCATGCCCGTGGCCTCAGTACAGGTTGCTACTGTCGTATAGTGTCCCACGATATCGTTTGCTTCATGCCACCGGCTCGCGCGGTGTACGGCGGCTGAAAATGTTCTTTTGGTGTGGCTGAATGCTTTCTGCAAGATGCAATTGCTCGCGCGTTGCCACACACGCACATATGACTGGCGCACACCATGTCAGAATGTATCCTATTATAGCCAGTCAACATCAACAGCTGCGACGTGCATGCTCTCGCTGTGTGTTGCAGCTGCTGTACGCTTGTTGTCAAGGGCGCCTGTTGCAACAACCACAAGAAAGCACGAAGAAACGATGTCGACACAGCGCGCGTTGCACTCGTAATGAGACGAACTGATGCTATGTATCGTGGACTGTCGACTGCTGTCCACGGCGCGCTGGCAAGCACCGTGGCGCAAGCAATAACAGGATTCGGCCACAGAAAAAAAGCGCAGAACTTCAAACGCCTGGCTGCTTTTGCTGCTTGCTCGCGCCATGAAGCTGCCGGAGAGCGTTGGCAGGCTGGGCTACTTACAATACGTTGCTCCTGTGCCTTACGCGGCCTCACTAAGTGTCACTCAGCTGGTATGCTGCCCTGCGGCTCGATTTTTCTACGCGCCAGCACACTGGAAGGGGAACCCTAGTTGTGTGGCCCTCCTACCAATTCATGTTTTTGTGTCGCACCTTATGAAACACGAGGAAACGAGAGGCACAAAAATTGGAATTGGTGGGAAAGCCCTACCTTCCCCCCCCTACTTATTAACACCACTGATTCCAGAGAATGCGAGTGCTATGCTGTTTGCACCGGCTGCTCAACTTATGATGCTGTAGTGTTGCCGAAGCGTGCATGGCAGTATTGGTGTTGGAATGTTTGCACTGGCTGCTCGGCTCACGATGTGTTGCTGAACCGTGCATGGCAAGCTTGGTCAGGGTGCAGCGTTGGAATGCTCGTGTGAGCCCTTCCCGGCAGTTCGCTCGTCTTCCGAAAGCCACAGCGCTGAGACGACATAGTTTGTGTGGTCTACAACAAGCACAGTGTCAAAGTCATGCAACCTTTTTGCCGAAGTGTGCATGGCAAGATTGGTCGGGATGCAGCGTTGGAATGCTCGTGTGAGCCCTTCCCGGCAGTTCGCTCGCCATCCGAAAGTCACATCGCTGAGACAGTTTGTTTACAACAACAAGTGTCGAACAAAAAACCCCCAAAAAATGGGAACCGGCGTGCCCCTCAGAAAAGCGATCAACAGTTTCACCCAAAAGTTGAAGTTTCGACGCATGTTGTGGTGCGCCGAAACAGACCACCGCCTGGACTGAATCGTGCCAATACAGGTACCACGAGCATCGTTACCGCACCTGACAGCTGGCGTCACCGCATGAGTGGTGACGGAGGAGGTAATCTGGCTGAGCTGACGAGGCAGACAGATCGTGGCATCGCTTCATTGTGGTCCGTGTTGACTCACCTAGCCCTGAGTGAATGGCTTTATGACATGTGTATAGTGCGCAGGGTGAGTCTGTGTAGATTACGATCGAAGCACATTGCACCTGTGCTGTAAAGGGAACCGCACATCAAGTTTCGATACGGCTTAGCGCAGCCGAGGTGGGGGTATGCTTTTCGCACAGCTGGCGAGCTGCGTAGGCCTGGAGCAGCTGCGCGCGGATTTTCCGGAGGCTGATGAGGCGGGGCTAGGGCTGAAGGAGTTTGTGGCCTGCCTGCGCAAGCACCTGGGGTGAGTACTGCTCCCAAGCAGAACTAACATGCATGAATAATTGCTGGAAGCGCTGCGCAGTCACACTTATAACGGGCAGTGAGACCAGTCAAGAAATGTATGCAGAGAGTGTTGACCAATGAAGCTTCGTCAGAGTGGTGTAGGGCTGAATAACTACTTCATGCTAAGGTCGCTGCATCAGGAAACATTCAGGCTGCAACATCAAGTGCACAAAGTGAGATGCAGATAGGAGAAATCTTTTTCTAGACGCAAACTCAAAAGACATCGCCTGGTGCAACTCAACAGTCGCCACGTGTTTCATGCCGCGCTGCCAGAGAGCTGACTGAGTCGCGCAGATGGTACATCATGTGCACGAGATGAGCGCAGCAGTACACCTGCTCAAATGGGCGGTGAATGCTTCAATGCGTTCAGGGGCAGCGTTGGGGCCTGGCAAGTGCGTGTCTGCTCTCTGGAGACTAAAAAGAAGTGCTGCCTGGGCATTTAAGGGCTGCTGTCGGTGGTGATGGGGAAAATTAACATGGGACAATCCGACTGCGGCCTAGATTTTTAAGCACCCAGACTTGAACACCAGTTCGAACAACACCTTCACAGACTCCGTGGCAGTAACATCCCTGCACGCATCACGACAACAGCGCACTGGAAGTGGCACATGTACATGCAGTGTCAAAGCTGTGTTGTTTCAGCCTGCTTCTCCAAGCATCAGGGTTGCGCACAGCTCTGACCCATGCTCCCCAAAGCGAGTGACAGGCGCGAGAGAGCGCAGCACCAGAACGCCGACTTCAATAGGTTTGTGTACAGTGTGGCGCAGGTGATCATGTTGAAGTTGCTGTGAATTGCAACTTCAAGTCCGTAGGCTTTTCTTCGTTTCCTTGAGTGTCACTGTGTGAACTGCACACACCTGCGGGCTACTGCCGCAAGGGCTTCATGCGGTGACGCTCTCCGCCATGGGCCGCAGCTCAAGAGAGGTTGAGCTCACCTTCCTGCACATACATGGAGGCACCTGAACGGCATGTGAGCATGTCACAACATGCGCAAGTGTTGAAGTTGATACAACTTCAACAAGGCGCCTGCGCTGTTCGCGCAAGCTCTCACCGCATCCGGCGTCATTCCCTGGTGCAGGCCGAGCGCGTTGGAGAATGAGACGTATCTCACAGGATGAGACGGACCACATTGATTCAGCCGCGGGGGGAGGGGGGGGTGGGGTTGAGCAATGATGCACAGCTAGCTACAGTAGTGATGATACAACTTCAATGGTGTGCCTTCGCTAGCTCTCACCGCGACCGGCGTCGCTGCTGCTTGTGCAGGCCGAGCGCGCAGGAGGATGAGGCGGGGTTTTTGTCAGACGCGCGCGACGTCTTTCAGCAAAGAACTCGCTTTGACCGTAGCGCGTTTTGATCGGGGGAGGGAGAAGGGGGGGGGGGGGGGGGGGGGCAATGATGCGCTGAAGCGCGATGATATAACTTCAAAAGTGCGCCTTCGCTAGCTCTCACAGCAACCGGCGCCATTTCCTGGTGCAGGTCGTGCGCGCTGGAGGACGAAGCGGGGTTTCCGTCAGAGGCGCGCGACGTCTTTCAGCAGATGGCCCACATTGACTGCAGAGCATTTCAGCGGGGGGGGGGTACTGAAATGTGGTGATGCAACTTCAACAGTGCGCCTGCGCTGTTCCCGCAACCTCACGCAACGAGCGGCATCGCTGCTGCTTGTGCAGGCCAAGCGCGCTGGAGGATGAGGCGGGGTTCCTGTCAGAGGCGCGCGACGTGATTCAGCAGATGAGACGGACCGCATTGACCCCAGCGCGTTTCAGCCGGTGTGGCGGGGGGGGGGGGGGGGGGAGGGGACAGCAATGCACTGAAATGTGGTGATACAATGCCAACAGTGTGCCTGCTAGCTCTCACGCGACGACCGCCGTCGCTGCTGCTTGTGCAGGCCGAGCGCGCAGGAGGATGAGGCTGGCTTCCTGTCGGAGGCGCGCGATGTGTTTCAGCAGATGGATGTGCGCGGCGACGGTTCCGTCAGCTGGGAGGACTTCAGTTCGGTGCGTTGAGCAATGAAGTTATTGAATAGACAGCGAAACGCTTGTATATGTACCTTGATGTACCACTACTTGATGTAGACGGCACTTGATCAACTCAGTAAGTCAAGCAAATGATGAACGTGCGCGGCGACGGCTCCGTCAGCTGGGAGGACTTCAGCTCGGTGCGTTGAGCGTTAATGGAACAGCGGGACGTTTGTATACCTCTGTGTGTCATTCATCACAGCATAACACTTGGCCCTTGAGGTTGCTCATTCATTCAAAGTACTTCTACTACGCTTACAGTTGAAGTGTTTGTTCATTCATTCAATGTACTGCTATGACACTTTAAGTACTCCAAAGTATTTGCAGCATTGCGCCGTCAGCTGTGAGTACGTAAGCACGGTGCGCTGCGCATCAGACCGTCCTCATGCTTTGAGGTATAGTTGCATTCATCTGCGAACCCCGCTCCGACCGGAGCAGAGTTGGAGCGGAGTTGGCGTCAACTCCAGATGTCAAGTCGTGATGATTCTCAATCTCTCTACATCAAGGTGTGTGCTACCTACTGGTTAGTGCCCCGCTGCAGCTACGCGCCTACTCTTGTTGGCCGGTGCCACCTCAACAAGTGATGCTCACCGCTGCTCACATTACATTATGCTGTATACGCATGTTCCCCAACGCAGCATTTGCCATTTGTTCTGGTGTTCCAGCACTTCTGTGCTGCTGGATTTGGCGGTCGGCGGCGGCGCCTAGTGTGTTGTTGACCCGTGCTTTTTGACAAGTGATGCTTACCGCATCTCACTCAGAGTCTCCGTGCAGAGTACTTTACATGCTCTTGCATGGCCTGTCCGCCTAATTTGATTATTTGTTATCCCAGTACTCCTGCCGCTGGATTTTACGGACGGCGGCGGAGCCGCAACTATTCCTCCCCTTAATTTATAAGTGTATTACTCGAAATAATGTCTGACATTTTTTCAGTTAATTTCTCATCGTTGCGTCCCAGTACAACAAGTGATGCATGCCGCTGCTCAAAGTACACGTTTCAAGCTCTTGCATGGCCTGCCCCCCACTTTGGTTTTTTGTATTTCAGTACTTCCTGCTGCTCGATTTGGCTGACGGCGGCGGCGCTGCGATTCCGCGCGCCTCGCGCTACCTGCACTACGCCGCGCACCTGGGCTTCGGCGAGTACGCTGGGCGCGGCTTCGAGAGGTAAGTAGGTACACGTGTGAGCTTATTAATACAGTTACTTTATTTTTTATTATTGTTGCTATTTGCCATTCTGTCACGGCACACACCATGTGATAGTGCGAGTGGGTAGCGGCTCAAGATTGTAGCTACGGTAGAGGGTGCACCATCACTTATGTACAGTCGCCATTTTTTTTTTAACCTTCGCATGTAGATGAGTGAGAAGGCAAAGTCCAAAGACACTATCTTTTTCAAGTCTCAACATTTAAATTTATAAACGTTGTCAATATTATCCATGTAGTACTATCAAAATCAAATCTTTGACTACTCTCAGTTTTTTGTGGTCTTCAATCTGCACCACGCCGCGCAGCACGACTTCGGCGAGTATTTACATATGCATGCCACGTCTGTCACCTGCCACTGCTTCATGTCGATTACACCGTGATACTGTGAGGAGAAAGCAGTTCAATATTGCACTCCGCTGCGCACCCCGGCATCGGGACTGCGGGACGCAATTTTTTTTCCGTGCGCGTACGCGTGCATCACCTCTGATACTTCTATTGGGCACCGTCTTGTGATGGCTTCATGCTGCTGGTGTCAGTTTGCGCACAACAGAGTGGGTGACGACTGCGGGGTCAGGGTCAGGATGAGGATTCGGGGTACCCCACCCACACCCTAGTCCTAACCCTGAGTGTTGGGGAAGCGTGCGTGAGTACGCGAAGCGCAGATTGTTGAGGAAGAGTGGGGGGGAGGGGGGGGGGGGGGTGTCATGAGCTTCGTGACTGGGTTCTTGTTCACTTGCGTATGATTACCAAAAACTCCGGTTGTGCCCCCCTACCCACTTGCACTGCAGCCCTGTGCACAGCTTCACCTGGCTGCCGCAGCCCATCGGCAAGGTGGCGATCGTGGAGCAAGGGAATGAGGTATGTAGGGTATGTAAATGCTAGAGAAGTAGATGCCATGCCTTGCCAGTACCTGAGCCTCACCTGCTTTCACCATTGCTGAACGCATACTTTGAGGGGCTCATATTGCAAAATCATGGTAGCCGAGAACAGGAAAGGACTATTGCAACTGACAATGAGGTATGTATGGCATGTAGACACTGCGCTTTCCAGCACATTGGATGAGCACTGCCCCTTGCCGACCTTACTTCGTTTGAAGTGCTATGCCAGTCAACAGCAACTAGCTCTTACTGCCCTAAGTGTGCTGGAAAGTAGTGGTGCACGGGGGGTCGCACGGCCTTAGGGCTAGGGTTAGGGTGAAAATTATCTCAGGGTAAGGGTGAGAGTTACCTAGCCCTAACCCGACCTTAACCCTAATCGTAACCCTAAAACTGAGCAGAGGCGTGCGCCGTATTCGACTGCGCGTTGCGCAACCGTACTTTATGCTGAACCTCTCTGCAGAAACTAGTGCAGCAGGCCCTGAGCGCTGTTGCTGCTGCTGTCGCCGCCGGTCAGACATGTGGCAACTGGTGACGCATTGCAGGTGGCACGGCCCACCCTCTGGTGGTGAGGTTTACCTCCACGTTCATCGTAAGCCTTACCCCAACCTTACCCTAGCCTTTTTTTGCAAGACACCAGAGCATGCCATTCGCGCCAATGTTATGTGCATTACCGAGCGCCGTGGCGAGTGGCAGGGTTTAGCGTTAGGGTTCGGTCTAGGGTTAGGGTTAGAGTTAGGGTTAGGCGTGGCGGCACACGGCTGTGCAGAGACGCGCTGCAAGCCCTGAGCGCTGCTGCTACTGATGCCGCTGCCGCTGCCACTGCCGCCGTAACCTTCAAGGGGAAGCCCTAAGCGCTGCTGCTACTGCTGCCGCCGCCTGCGCCTGCTGCCGCCCGTTGTCGCTGCATGCCGCTGCTGCCACGCTTCTGGTGTGCCGATGGCAGGTAGTGCACGTGGCTTCGCACGGCGGCGCGGAGGCGCGCGCGGTGCTGCACTGCAATATGAACCCTTCTAAACAGCACTGACATCAGACTGCTGATGATGCTACCGCACGCCGCCGCCGCTGCTCCCTGCCAACATATGCGGCAGGTGGTGCACGTGGCGTCGCACGGCGGCGCAGAGGCGTGCACGACACTGTAACATCGACCCTTCTACTTCCAAATACACAGTACTAGGTTTCTGCTGATGATACTGCTGCGCGTCGCCACTTCCGCCGCCGCCTGTCAGCGCATGCGGCAGGTGGTGCACGTGGCTTCGCACAGCGGTGCAATTTCTTCTAAGCTCAATCTCATGAAAGCGCCTAAGATAGACGCTGGCACAGCAAGCCCTGAACACTGCTGCTGCCACACTGCTGATGTGTCACGACAGGTGGTGCACGTGGCGTCGCACGGCGGCGCGGAGGCGCGCGCAGCGCTGTAATGTCATTTAAACTCTGTTAATAATACCCGATTGCTGCTGACGATGCTACTACGCGCACAGTACTAGATCGCTGCTGACGATGCTGCTGCGCGCCGCCGCCCCCGCCGCCGCTGCTGCTGCCGCCGCCGGTCGATATGGCAGGTGGTGCATGTGGCATCGCACGGCGGCGCGGAGGCGCGCGCGGCGCTGGAGGGCGCGCGTGCGGGCGCGCTGTACACGCGCACCGACGCGTGCCGCGAGGGCTTCGCGCTGCGCCACGACACGGCGTACCGGCCGCACCGCGTGCACGCAGTGACGTGCGTGGACGACAAGGTATTGTTCGGGCTGGTGGGTGATGCTCAGACAGTATCAGTGGTGCTCAGCAGGGAGTCGCGGCTTGTAGGCGTGGACGCCAAAGTGGTGATGGCCGCTGTGTGCTTCAGCTGCACCACGACACGGCGTACCGGCCGCACCGCGTGCGCGCGGTCACGTGCTTGGACGACAAGGTGATGATGACGGTGATGATGCTCAGCGAGGCAGTAGTGGTGGTGGTGATGCTCAACGAGGAGGTGATGTGCGTGGACGACAAGGCGCTGACGATTATGATGCTCAGCAAGGAAGAGGACTGACTGCGTGCGAGGGACTTTTGCCGCGTCGGGTCTTGTGTGCGGCTGGTGCAACGCGCCGTGTGAAGTGCGCGCTGCGGCGCACTGATGCCTGCTGCTGCGTGCGCACGCCCCAGCTGTGCATAGGGGGCGGCACCACATGGTACCCTCACCGCTTGCCCTGACCCTAACTTAATCCCAACTCCTCACTACCCTTGACCCTAGCCCTTGCCCTGATCCCTGACCCCGACGCTGATGCTAATCCTGAGACTGTGCGCTGCGAAGCACCGGTGTGCTGCGCCCACAGGACTGCGTGCGCGCGTTGCAGCGCGTGCGATGCGCCAAACGAGCGGACAGCACGCAACCCTTTCCGATCGTCTGCAAGAGGTGCAGTGCGTGACGCACTGTAGACCCCAAATCATCAGGTCCTCGCCGCACCGGCTCTTGTGTGCTGCTGATGGCACTTGCCACACATGTACCCTTGACCTAACTTCAGTCCCTAACCTAACCGCAACACCAATCGCCAGCTCTAACCCTAATCGTAGCTCTAAGATTGAGCTCTGCAAAGCAGTGATGCGCACGGTGCAGCGCGCGACCCTTTTCGGTTGTCTGCGAGAGGTGAAGCGCGAATCATCAGGTCCAGGGTGAGGACGGGGCACCGTTGCGGCACGGTCTGGCATGCGCAGAATGCCGCTCGAGCCCCCCCCCCCCCCCTCCCCTGTGCACCGCCAACATGCAATCCTGCGTCAACAATTTGAAGACTAGTTTTTTCAATTGTGTTCAAGTGGTGCATCGCGGACGCACATGCATGCTCACATGCCCCGCCTCCCCATTTTCAGTGGTGTTCAAGTGGTGCCTTACAGATGTGCATGCATGCTCACTTGCCCCGCCCCCCATCGAGTTCGTCACCTCAGGACATCATTATGCAGCATCGGCGACGAGGCGCACTGTTGCCTGCCGCGTGCACACACTGCAGCGCCGCCCCTCCGCCCTCAAACCGACAGTGTGCAAGTTTTATCTTGTTACGACTGGAATACAGTGTGGTCTGGCAGTCCAATGGCATTACAGACGTACATAATCTACAACTACGTTGTGTACGTGCCCCCTCTCACGTTAATGCCGTCTCAGGACATCATCCTGACCAGCAGCGACCAGTCGCACTGTTGCCTGCAGCACCCCCCCTCCGCCCTCAAGCCAACAGTAGTGTGCAACGTTCTTTTCAGTTTGGGCTAGGGTCAGGATGGAGCACTGGCGCTGACATTCCAGTGATGTTACAGACGTACATACCTTCGATGTATGTTGTTAACGAGCCTTCCCCTCGCCTCTTTTTCAATTTGGGTCAGGCTTAGGGTCAGGATGGAGCACAGATGCGGTACGGTCTGGCATTCCAGTATTCTCAACCTCCTCCGCTGCCTTTGCTAGTGCGCAACACCGCATTTCCAACCGATGTACATCGTTACATGTGCCGCCCCTCGCGTGTGTGTTGTCTCAGGACATCATCCTAACCAGCAGCAGCATCAACGACGAGGCGCACTTCATCACGCACTGGGACGCGCCCACGGGGCAGGAGCGCCTCAGCAGCGACCAGTACTCGCCGGTGCTGGTGCAGCGTGAGGAGGTATGTATGTATGTTAGCATTGAAAAAGTATAGCCAACTGTTTAAATTATTGATGAAGAAACCAAACACTTGCCGGGGCAGGAGCGCCTCAGCAGCGACCAGTACTCGCCGGCGCTGGTGCAGCGCGATGAGGTATGTATGTATGCATTCGAATACTCTAAATGACACTGTTAGGGCTAGGGTTTGAAGCGCCTCAGCAGCGACCAGTACTCGCCGGTGCTGGTGCAGCACAAGGAGGATGTATGTATGCTAGTATTTAAAAAGTCTATCCAATTATTAAAAAAATACATCAGTCAATTGACAGGGCAGGAGCGCCTCAGCAGCGACCAGTACTTGCCGTTGCTGGTGCAACACGAGGAGGATGTATGTATGCTAGTATTCAAAAAGTCTAGCCAATTATAAAAAAAGACATCACACATTTGACGGGGCAGGAGCGCCTCAGCAGCGACCACTATTTTCCGGTGCTGGTACAGCGCGAGCAGGTATGTACGTATGCATTGAAGTACTTCAAATAATTCAATAGCAGCCTCAGGGTTAGGGTTAGGAGCGCCTCAGCAGCGAATAGTACTCGCCGGTGCTGGTGCAACTTAAGTAGGGGGACATGCCATTTGGCAATGTCGTTCAGAAGTGATCGCTGGTACGCATTGAGGCAATCTCACAGCGTTTACAAGACACAATGTAGATCCACCGTCTGGGCTCGCACCCTAAGTCAGCAGTAATTTACGTAATGAAAAAAACTACTTTTACAAGTAGCAAATCAATCAAATAATTGCAAGTTGTGAACGACATGAATGGCAGAGAGCGCCCAGCGCGTGCTGCACTGGAGCGGCGCCATGTGCTTGCAAGCGCGATGGTTTGAAGTTTCAATTGAGTTCACTTGCTTATTTGAAGTTCTAAGTTGAAGTTGAAATATCGGCGCTGCAGGTGACCAGCCCTCAGCGCGTGCTGAAATGGAGCGGCGCCATGTGCTTCTCAAGCGCGATGGTTTGAAGTTTCGACTTGAATTGTTCATTGGCAATGCCTACATCCAATCGCAGTTCTAAGTTGAAGTTGCAACATCGATGTCGCAGGTGAACAGCCCCCAGCGCGTGATGTACTGGAGCGGCCTCGTGTACTTTCAAGCGCGATGGTTTGCAGTCTCAAATTTGAAGTGTTCATCAAAGTTCTGATTTGCAGTTGTGGAATTAACGTTGTTGCAGGTGAACAGCCCCCAGCGCGTGCTGCACTGGAGCGGCCCCATGTGCCAGCTCTTCAGCGGCGGCGAGAGGCATGGCTTCATGCTGGGGTGGCTGCTGCAGCCGCTGCGCTGCACGCTGCGCGTTCAGCTGCACAGCATGGCAAGTACTGCCCAGAGATGCGTTTGCTTTCAGTTCAACTGTACTGTTCATTCAACGTCATCTCCAGCAAGTTGCGCATTCAGCTGCACAGCATGGCAGGTATTGCGCAAAAACTAATGGTTCCGTGTTACTGTACGTACGACTTCAATTTCAGCATGCTGTTTTAAGTCCAGCTGCACAGATTGTCAAGTGCCGCGCATAACGCATTATTCACTTCTACTTCAATGTTATAATTCAACTTCAACACGCCGCACGTCCAGCCGCACACAGCATGGCAAGTGCCACACCCATAAAAGATTGCTTCTTCTACTTCCTACATCAAGTATGTTATGTCAATGGTAATTACCAAGTGCATCCCCCGGCCAGTGCCGCGCATAACATTTGGGTTGGTGGTGCATGTTGCACAGTTTTATTCCACCCTGCACAGGGTTAATTCCACCCCAGCTTTACTGAAGGCGCTCCCCGTGACATGAACACGTGTACTTTGTTTGATCGCTGCGTCAGGCGTGCACTCGGACGGCCTTACATGACGGCGCACGCAGTACAAGGGTTAGAATTACAGTTAGGGTTGGGAAAATCTCATCAGTGCCGGCGCTGTGCTGCGTTCTACGCATCCAGATAGACTAGACTATTTGCACAGAACAGGCTGGTTTGATTTCATCGTTGGACGGAACCCCCTTGCGTGATGCCCTTCTTTGTCATGCGGTTGTTATGCGGTCATGCGCCCTGCGGACCCGGCGGGCATGAGTGCGTTGTTCGCACACCGCCTGCTGACCCTAACCCTAACCCTAATCCTTACCCTAAAACCAAGGGATTTTTTGGCACAGGTGCGTGTATACGTCTGCCTGCAGACCATCGAGGCCACAGGCACGGCATCGCTGAGCAGCGCAGGCCAGACGACGCGGGGCCTTCCGTAACCGCCCTTTCCCCCTTTCATTCCGACGAACCCTTGTTTCTCACGCGCCTCATGGATCTGTCTGGCGTGGGCGAGGTCTGCGCCTTTCTACACACTCCAAAGCGTGCTCTCCTGCATTCATTTGCAAGTTCGCGCGCAGAGCATCGAGAGGCCATTGTCACGGCGTCGCCGAGCACGAACAGGCGCCAGACGACGCGAGGGTCATCTGTAACCGCCCATCCCGACGCTCCACTGTTTCTTGACAGGCGATCACGCGCCTCATGGACCTGTCAGGCATGGGCGAGCTGTGAGCGTAACTAGGCGACTCAGGGCCTTCCGCAACTGTCCGCCCCCCTTCATCCCAATGCTGCATCGCTCTTTCACAGGCAATCACGCAGCTCATTGATCTGTCAGGCGTGGGCGAGCGCTGCGCACACCACTCTTGTACACGCTTCAAAGCATGCGCTTCGCATTCATGTTGTAAGCACGCGCGCGCGCACCAGACGATGCGGGGTCTTCTGTAACCGCCCATCCCCCCTCACCCCGATGCACCACTTCGTTTTGACAGGTGATCACGCGCCTCATGGATCTGTCAGGCGTGGGCGAGCTGTGCGCGCACCACCTGCCACACATGCACTTGAGAGTATACACACTGATCACGAATACGCCCGAAACTGCTGAATGCGCGCGGAGGAAGCCGTGCGCGCCAGACGACACAGGGCCTTCCTCAACTGACCTCCCCCATTCACCCCTGATGCTCCATTGTTTCTTCACAGGCGATTACGCGCCTCATGGATCTGTCAGGCGTGGGCGAGCTGTGCGCACATCACCTGGCGTCGGCGTCCGCAGATGGCACCCTGGCGATGTGGGGCGGGCCCACCAGCACGGACCTCGAGGGGTTCGGCGGCGAGGGGGCGCGCAGGGCGGTGCAGCTGGTGCACGCACACGAGCGTGGCATCAAGGTGTGTGCATACTGCTGATGGCCGAAGAAAGATGGTGATGACGCTGCAGTGTGTATGCAGTAGTGGAAGGAGAATTGTGGGAAGTACTTCAACGTGTAAGTTCACGGACCTCGAGGGGTTCGGCGGCGAGGGAGCGCGCAGGGCGGTGCAGCTGGTGCACGCACACGAGCGCGGCATCAAGGTGTGTGCGCATGTTGCTGATGATTGCAGGAGGCAGTGTCATGATGATAGCGATGAGATGTCGTGATAATGATGAGTGCTACGCAGGCGGTGCAGCTGGTGCACGCGCACGAGCAAGGCATCAAGGTATGATGATGCGTGAACGCGCCCTCTGCAGGTGATGAAACAGAGCGAAGCGCACGGCCTCAACTTCACGGCGGGCGTATTCACGGGCGCCGCGGAGATGTGGAATTCATGAATTCACCTTGCGTGAACGCATCCTCTGCAGGTGATGGAGCAGAGCGAAGCACTCGACCTCATCTTCACGACATTGCCCTCTCCAGGGCATGGAGCAGAGCGATACGTGATGAAATTCATGAATCGCCATGCTTGAACGCGCCCACTGCAGGTGAAGAAACCGCACTCTGCAGGTGATGGAGCAGAGCGAGGTGCATGTCCACATCACGGAATTCATGAATGCACTCGCAATGTGCCCCGTGCAGGTGATGGAGCAGAGCGAAGCGCACGGCCTCATCTTCACAGCGGGCGTCTTCACAGGCGCCGCAGAGACGTCCCAGGACGTCAGGGTGTGGAGAAAAGACAGCGCGCTGGGCGTTAACAGGTGGCTCGCCAAGTCGCTCAAGGGCCACGCGGTGCAGGTGCGTGGAACTTTGTAACTCACGGCAGGTTGCTCAAAGGTCACGCCGTGCAGGCATGCATGCTGCTGATGGGGAAAAAAAAGTGCATCACTACTTCATGCTGAGGGCGCAAAAAAGCCCAGGTGGTTGACGCTCTTTCTGTGGAAGGTGCACACATCAAGTGGGCGCGTAGCTCAACCCAGCCCTAGCCTTAACCCTAACCCGCACCCTAACCCTAATGCTACGCAACCCTAACCCTAACCCTAAGGCACACACGGGCCACTCGGTGCAGGAGCTTGGATTCTGCAACTACGCTGTGGTACAGCGCCGAATGAGGCGCCGAGTTGAGCAGACTTGCCAAAGCTAAGGCATTGCCTTGATGGCTTGTGTTGCCGTGTACGTATGGACTTGTATTGATAAAGGCCCAAGGGAGGCCGGGTTGCCTATGCAATCGAAAAGCTTGCGTCGACGCAGCAGCCTAGTCTTCGCTGTGCCCTAGGAGTTGGATACCGGCGCCGCAACACAGCCCAGCATTCGCGCTCCACGTGTGTATGCCATGACGCGCTCCGCCAACTCCCGCGCCAGCGATATGCTCAGCGCAATGTGTTGCCGTGTACAGAGAATTCCGGCTTTGTACTCAAGGGCACCGACTGCACCTGGGGCACAGCGCGGATTGAATTGCTGCTGGCTAAATTTACTGCATGCGCTTGGATTGCAGGCACCGTGCACATATTTTGTAGCTGACGGTATTCCCAGGTACTCCCAGGTACTTCAGCGCGGGCATCGCAGCAAAGGCACTTCACGCAGCGGCACTCTGAAGCAGGTACCGAAGGGGCGGCAGGGCGGTTTCCATATGTACCTCACCCTGTCCCCGCAGTGCTCCGCATCACAATTTAAGGAAGGGCACCCTTTCTCCCTTACCCAGGTGGTGGGCATCGCATGCCCGCAGGCGACATGTATATCATGCCAGCGGCGTTTTGTTGTACGTCCTTTTTGTTTTAGTGAAAATTTATTCGAAGTTGAACTTCTCGGTGGTGGGCAGTGCGTGCCCGGCGTCGTACACATGTTGCAAGCACAATTGAGCACACTGAAACAATGTGTGAAACAGGTCCGTAAGGCTCAACGTCCTGCTTTTTGCTCTAGATTTCGCTCTCCCAGCTAAGGAAATCTGAGGAAAACAGGCACTTCAACTTGAACTCTGCGCCTTGTGTCGGTGGACCGCTTCGGCGTCATGCTGTACATCCTACATATTTTAGTGCCAAGCACTTCAAAGTTCAATTTTGCGCATCGCTTGTCCCAGGTGGTGGGCATCGCGTGTGCGGAGGGCAACACACACCTCGTATGCGCGGACCGCAGCGGCGTCTGTGTCGTGCACCCTTGTCATTTTAGTTGCAGATATTCCAACTTCAAGCTTTCCTCTTTGTCCCAGGTGGTGGGCATCGCGTGCCCAGAGGGCGACACGCACCTCGTACTGGCGTACCGCAGCGGCGTCTTGTGGTATCTTAGCGATAGTTGTTTAAAGTTCAACTTTGCGCTTTGCTTTTCGCAGGTGGTGGGCATCGCTTGCCCGGAGGGCGACACACACCTCGTATCTGCGGACCGTAGCGGCGTCCTGCTGTGCTGGTCGCTGCCAGCGCTGGAGCTGCAGCAGCGCTTCTGCCGCTCCGACAAGAGCCCACTGACGGGGTCTGCGCTGACGTCGCTGGTAGCGCTGCCGGGACTGGGGGAGCGCCCCCCTATGGTTCGTACTGCTTATACTTCCAGTAGTATGTTGCTGAAGTGCAGGTGTATCTTATATATTTTGCATATATCTTTGAGTTGCACATCCTGCAGCAGAGCTTCAGCTGCTCCGATATGAGCCCGCTGACGGGCTCTGCGCTGACGTCGCTGGTGGCGCTGCCGGGACTGGGGGATCGTCCCCCAATGATTCGTGCTGGTTGCAGTATACTTCAAGAAGGAAGCCCTTTGTTAAAGTGCATATACATCTGGCAACTTTTTCAGTGTCTTTCAGATATTCATGATGCACGCTGCATCAGCGCTTCAGTCGCTCCGACAAGAGCCCGCTGACAGGCTATTTCTGCTGACGCCGCTGGTGGCACTGCCGGGACTGGGGGAACGCCCCCCTACGGGTCGAACTGATTGCAGTGTACTCATTTGATTGAAGTGCAGATACATCCCACGTATTTTCAACCTTTTACTAAGAGTACATGGCGCAAGCTGCAGCAGCGCTTCAGCCGCTCCAACCAGAGTCATTTGACGGGGTCTACACTCTCGTCAAAGGTGGTACAGCCGCGACATCCCCCTATGGTTTGGGCGGCTTGGAGTGTACTCTTGTCCTGCTGGTCTGAGCGGCTTGGAGTGCACACTGGTAGTGCTGATCTCTCAGGCATCTTTTCACTGTGCTTTGAATTGTGAACAATGCGATCGAGCTACGGCAGCACTTCAGCCGCTTTGGCGAGAGATCCCTGAGGGGGGGGGCGCTGCTCGTGCCTTTGCTGGCGCTGCCGGGACAGGGACAGGGACAGGGAGAGCGCGCGCCCTGCGTTGCGCGCTGTTTTCGTTGCAGCTAGTGCACGCTCGCTGTTGGATGCTCGCACGCCTTGTCAACAGCTGCTTGATATAAACCAGCGCTGTTTGATTGGTTATTTCGTCATTCAAATCTTGCGGCTCGGCAACAGCCGCTCATCGTGATGGCCAGTGCATTAGGTATTCACTATTGCTTCGGTGTACACTGCCATTTAGAGCTGGTGGAGCGTGGTGTCGACCTTCCTGCTCGCGCCTGGTAAGGTCGCGCGTGACTAGAAAGGTGCCGCCGTGGACAGCATGCAGCGCTCAGCACATAATGCGGTTGGCCGTCTTCAATTATTCTTCGGCTGCTGATTGCCACGTTTTTGATCAGGAACACTTTGCCTGCTGATTGCCACGTGTTTGATCAGGAACACTTTGCCTGCTTGTGCGTTTCACAGGTGCTCGCCTGCTCCGCAGAATTTAAAATTTTCATAAAAGTGGACGAGCGCCTCAGTAAACATGGATGAAATGTGAAAATCCATGAACTGGCCCCGAGCTCGCCTGCTGCTGAACATCTCGCGTATAGGGGTAAGGGTAGGTAGGTAGACTACGGGATTCAAACTTGTGACATTTGTGCTTGGTCCATAAAACCTTGCCTACTGGTGCGTTTCACAGGTTGTCGCAGGCTCCGCAGGACTCGAGTTCTACATTAGAGTGGATGAGCGGCTCAGAAAGCCGCTGGTCTGCTGCTGCTATTGTGAGAAGCTCAGCTTCATTGCCACCGCCAGCGCACAGCGGTGAGCACTTTTGTGAACCCGTAGCGGACCTTTTCATCACTATTAGGTAAGGTTGCGACGAAATGTACATGTGACGAACATGTATGGCGTATCCCCGTACAACATATATGTTGACGTATGTGCGTATAACTGATGTGCATCCGTACATGATGGCGTATATGGGGGTGGTGCAAGTCCGCATACATGCAGCGCTGAGCATGGCATCACTCCCCCAACATCATGGGCGTAGTAGCACATAAACATCGGCATGCCTTACACATGCGCAGATGCATGCTTTGAAGCAGGTGATACGACAAAGCATGTCGGGATGGTGATAGGGTTGCCACCCAGCGTATATGAAAATTCATACTTCTATATTGCGTACAACACATACAAACAACATACTTTTTCATATATTCTATACTGCGTTTGCCAGCGTGCATTAATTAGAAAAGTTCTGAAGACAAACTCAGATTCAATTTTTTCTCTTCATGCCTCGTAGTGGCTGTTTTCAGCTTTTCACAACACCCGTCACCTTCCACTCATGCAAGCATAAAAGGTGATTTGCTGCACCGCCAGTTGCAACTTCAAGTTGGATGCCACAATGAAACGAATTGCAGTCATGCATGCACCCCTGTCCATCCAGTGCATACGCTACAAGTTCCTGATTTTAGCATGCTGCTACCTGAGGCTTGTTTTCATGCATAGTGCACAAACAGTGGTGCTGCACATGTCATGCATTAGAAGTTGCTGATGGCAGCAGTAGTTCCAACATCAAGAACATCAAGAAGGTGTCAGCGCAACATTTTGATCCGTCTCAGCAGCAATCGTCACCAGGTGCCACGCACGACCTCAGAACTAAATTCTTTAACTCCTCTTTGTCGTCCAAACTCAAGCAGCTGCCTGGAGCAGTAAACGAAAAAAAAAAGCCAGGTTCAATTGCAATGCCAACGTTCAACATCGGAAGTTCCCGGAAGTCTCGTTCACTGCACAACCTCAGCACACACCCCACACGCCACCATAGCTGCAGAGGCTTCACATAGCTGATGATGACCGTAGCCTTACATTCGCTACGCATGCCATGTGTCGAGGAGGCAGCTGTTGAACAGCTGCCAGGCTTGTGCTGGTAGGTCACGACTGATGCATTGACCTTCGAATGCTTCATTTAGCGCAGGAGCGTGCGCAGCACCTCTGCGTTGATTCCGCATTGCGGAAACACGCCCTGGCGACGAATTACATCATTTATAAGGTGTTGTGGGTGACGACAATGTCGACAAGGATGCAGCAACAGAAGGCTGGGGGCAGCAGAATCAAGAATGCTGGCCGGCTGCTTACGCTGTAGGCTACAATGGGGGAGATGCTGAAGAGGCTGCGGTCAAGTTCGCTTCACACGATGACACTGCATGGATATGCCTGACGGAGAGGCGCACAGTCGAGCGGGGACATTGAAGAGTGCACGTTGCGGGTGTTGTACCCGACTGACTCAGAGTTCGCTGGATTTGAGAGCAGTCTTGATGATCTCTGCGCCATGATGGCTGCTGCAAATGGCCGCTTTGTCCTTGCCCACTGTGCCACTGGGTGCCTTTTGAATACAGCCCCAGCCCAGAGCAGCCTGAGTGCACTGAGTGCAGCACCGGCAGGCTGAAGCGAGTGCTGGTCCGGGAGACTGGTGGCAGTGCCGGCGCAACTGGTGACCCTGCAGCTGCTAGCCCCGCCGAAACGAGCACTTTGTTTGGGCCTGCTGCGGCCCGCAGTGGCAGCTTGGGGGGGGCGGGTGCAAGGGCGGGCGCGGCCTTTAAACCGCGATTGGGCAACCAGGTTGCAGTCTTGTTCGATATCATGGACCGGGTCCAAGATTTGCGACAGTTTTAACAGCAGTTATAGGTGACCCTATTCACTGGCCAACCCAAAATGTTCGACAGGGGGGTTCCAGCACTGTCCATTTATTCTAGCTCAGGGCGCGAAAGTGCCCAGATGAATGGTATATAAGCTTGCTGTACGGAATCTACGTGTCGTGTGACAGTCTGATAGTGTCTCGATGACAACCACTCTAACGCCGCCGCCGCCAAATGGCATCTCGAGATCCCCCCCACGTCCTCGTCCATGTGCCCCCCCCCCCCGATTCTGCCAACGGCCAGAGTACGCCATGTGGACCGCTGCCGACAGTGCCGAGCGTAAGCGCGCCAGAGCGATGGCCTTAAGAGCTTCAGGGCGCGCTCCTCCGGGCACTGACATCCTGCTGGCATACTCCGTCGCCACACCCTCCAGCAGCTTCCGCCCCT
Source organism: Tribonema minus (assembly GCA_017506865.1). Lineage (NCBI taxonomy): Eukaryota > Xanthophyceae > Tribonematales > Tribonemataceae > Tribonema > Tribonema minus. The sequence continues at coordinate 306,195 of JAFCMP010000555.1, forward strand.
GCGCCCCGATGCTGCCAAATGACCCGATTGCCAAAGTGGCAAGTTTGTAGCAATTCTGATGATAATGATCATAATGACCAGAATAGTGGGTGCTTTTGGCGGCCTCTTGGTCCTGGCAGCAACGCTCGGGGTCTGCTGCAGTCTTCTCCGCCCGTGATGCCACCTGTGCGTCGAAGCAGGTGATGTCCACCATGAGCGGCATGTAGTTGAACAAGTTGAATCGTCGTAGCCGGTCACCGAGAAGGCGTCGGCAGGCAGCACGATGTCCATCCTGCGACCGCCCGGCGCTCCGGCGAACCCCAGAAATGGCGGGTAGTCCTCGTCCACCAGTCCCGTTTTGAGGTATTGCCGCACGATGCGCTGCGTGGCCCTCTTGACGTTATTATGGAAGATCGTGTCGTGCGCCTTGACGTGTGGCGCTTGACACAGCCGTGCATGCAGAGTGCCGCCCGGCGACTTCCCGCACACCTTGCAGGCTGTCCTCTGATCCTGTGCTCCCATGGCGCATTTGACGGCCAGCTGCCAGGATAGGCCAACGAAGCTGTTGTGGAGTACATTGGCCAGTACCTCATGCAACTACAGACTAAGTAGCTTTCACCATTGGCGTGTCTTCAACATCATCATATGACTGCATGCCATGGCAATGCAGCATTAAATTGGCTGGAAGCATGCAAAACTGCAGGCACCATGCATGCATGAACCAACAGCAGCCAGCCAGCAGCATGACCCTGCTGATTGCTGGCAGGTTTTGCAAGGCGCGATCTCAGGCTTTGTCGGCGGGCGTCAACGGTTCGCGAGCGAGCGCAAGCGAGCGCGTGAACCAAGGCAAGTAGAAGTATGTCTGTCCTCATAAACAAGTTGAACTTCGAAACCGAAACCACACCACGAACCCAAGAAGCGAAGATGGCGCAGTGTGTCGGCGATACTGGCAGCAGCAGTAGCAGCAGCAGTAACAGCAGCCGCAGCGTGCAGTAGCACTTAATCGGCCGTCGCATCAGAGCAGCAAGGTCGCAAGCGAAGAGGTGCAAAGAGTGGCTGGTAGTGTCCACCGCGATAGAGCAGCGTGAGCAACGGGCTTGCTGTTGACCGTGCTAGGCGGACCATGCGAGAGACAACAGCGCAACGTGAGCAACGGTCTGCTGTTGACCGTGCTAGGCGGTCTGTGCGAGAAACACCAGAGCAACGTGAGCTACGTCTTGCTGCGCGCCGTGTTAGGCAGTCCGATGCTCGTGCGCGAGAGACACCACAGCAACGTGAGCAGCGAGTTGTTGCAGACGGTGCCAAGGTGGCTGCTCGAAGAGTGAACAATGCTTTTTTGGACCAACGCGCAAAATTGACATGAATTCATCGGTGAATGTCTCACCCGAGAACGCATTCAGTCCTGGTGATTTATCACGTGCGGACCCTCAAACTGCACATTTGCAGTTGCTACACGGGCAACCAGCTACAGTAGGATCACCGGATCATCCATGTTGGGCTGCCACCACATGCAGATTTGCTCGAGAGGCCTCGTGTTTTAGGGTTGGCGAAGGAGTTCTACGACCGTTTGTATACTTACGATTCAGAAGTCAAGTCTTGCCATGTGTGTCGTGGAGCTTGGCCACAGGAGACCTATGACATTGTCAGCAAGCTATGCACAACCATGCTCCTTTCGTTCGTCCTGCAGTTTTCATCTGTAGCGAATGCATAGGTCCATACAAAGCCTACAAACAGCGCACATCGAGTGCTGTTATGCCCCTGCAGTCTTCAGCGTTCAGCATCATACGGTCCTTGAACCATGTCCCCCAGAACTGTCCGAGCTCACATACTTGGAACAGCTGCTACATTATGTAGTACATAGTATGCATATATGCTTACGTTTGCCCATGGTAAAAGTGTATTGCCTTTCTGGCTGGTGGACAAGGAGGTTACGCATGGCATGCGACAACGCTGGACAAATGCTCAGTGCTCATCATGGTATCCTCACCAACTTCAACACTGGTCCCTTCGGCTATAATTTCAACATCATGTTGAAATCCAGCAGCGAACGCTGGCAGCGTTCATCCCGACTTCGCCAAATTGGTTTGATGCTGGGTCTCGTTTTCCCAATTCAGGTCCCGTTTTTTGTAATTCAATCGTCGCCGTGGCCTGCTCACTGCTGTGCCATACGCTCTGACATTGCTCGTATCCTCCACAACAAACCACAATGCTGAACTGCCACTGCTGCGCTGCAATGGCCTGCTCATGTCCTGCCTCCTCCTCAGGCACTGGTGATGCGCATGACCTACTTCACATCCTGTTTGATTGACCGTAGGTTATTACCTTCGGGCCTACACACCCAACACCATTGCACACCCTGCAGCATTCACCGCAGCGTGCCCTCCTTGGGTTAGGGTTTCAGTTGAGCAAGACGCCCGCCATCGAAGATCATTCCCTTGTAGCAGGCACTCCGCCATCGCTGATCCAAGCAAATGGTTGTAAATATTTCCTATGAATCAGGCATTGCGAGCCCTCTGTGCTGCAGCAACATGTGCCCTCTGTTCTGCAGCAACATGCTGCAACATGACATGCTGGAACGGTGACCACTACCGCCACCTCCCCCACTCAGTCTGGCTGAAGCTAGGAGCGTCGCCTGCCAGCGTTAACAGCTGCCTCTGCTGCAGTGTCCTTGGCTTTCTTCGTGGACCTGCCCCCTGTTGCCCGTCGAGGTGTGGGTCTTGGCAGAATTTTGAGTTTTTTTTTAGGTTTGTGTTTTTGAAGTTGTATATTATGTCCTGGACCGCATGGGGGTTGAGCACACGATAATCGGGCGATAACTAAATCTACGGAGGGGCCGGCGGTTTGGCGCTGGCCGGCGAGGGCCGCGGCACTTGCAACAGTGCGATGCGGCGGTAAGCACTGACGTCGCCATCAGGGGCAATGACTGCGTTCCAGTTGTCGATCACGACACGTGTGAGCGCGCGCTGTAGCGCGAGGGAGGCGCGGCGGCGCCAGAAGGCAACGCGCTGCGCGAGATTGTAGCTGCCCTGCGAGCTCTGCTCGGTGAGTGCGTGTAGCAGCGCTTGGGTGTCGCGTGACATAGCGCCGAAGTGGTCAAAGGCTGCGGAACATAGGGTGTGTGTAGTGGGGTCCAGGGCCCCTGAGACTACGTATGTGTCTATCTTTTCCTGCGAAGCCGATTCAAGCACGCGCTGCACATCGCGCGCGCCCCCCTGAGCCTGACGGAGGCGGGAGGGACATGAGCTGTCACGTATGGTGACGTCTATGCAACAAGCTACTCCAAAGCCGCCGCGCAGTTTAGTGCACCGGCCTGCCGCTACCGCGTCGGCGCTCGGCTGCACTTTAGGGACTGGAAGGCAGATCTGGTTGCTGCCGAAGACGATGTCCATGAACTTGTTGAACCCGTGGCGCGCCGCGTAGCGGCGGAAGGGGGCAAGGGTGTCCCGGTCGAGACCGCGGAGGTGGGCCACCTGCTTGAGCAGCTGAAAAAGCGCGTCTGCGAGCAAGTTGTGTCGCGTGACGTTGAGCCCTTGTGTGCAGCGGCGCAGGTGGGCACCCGAGTCCACTGGTTTATGGCACTTGGGGCACCGCGCCGCAGCGGAGGCGGGGCGCTCCACGCCCAGGTGGCGCCGCAGCGTCTCGCGGAATTCCGGCGGCGACATGGTCTCCGCTGGGTCAGTGCTCGGCAGTTGCGCCAAGAAACCCATGGCCCCCTTAGAGGCACCGCTGCGCCACGCCGCGACTGCTTCCAACGCATTTGCTGCTTCAAGCCGGCGCAGCTGCGTGGCGGCGAGCCCTGCGTCTAGCACCCGTGATAGCGCGGCTTGACGCCGCGGCAGCACGGCGGCCGGCGGGGCCTGGGCGGAGCCTGGCTCGCGCGCCGCCGCTGGCGCGGCGCGGCGCGCGCCGGCGCGAGTCCGCATGCCCAGCCCCGCAGCTCCGCCTGCCCGTTGCAGCAGATCGCGCAGTGCCCGCCACGCGCCGTCGTCCTGGCGCCAGTCCTGGTACCAGACCGAGGGCAGGAGCAGTGCGAGGGCCGCTGCGGCATCATTTTTTTTTTTTTTTTTTGAAGTTTTGAGTTGAACTTGGCAAACACTCACGCTGAAGCACCTAGTTGTACCTAGTTGTATGCTGGGGTTGCGTTTTGAGGCCGTTCTGTATATGCCAGTATCACTTCTAACTGGCCATCCTAAAGTCGCGGACCCCCCCCCTTTACTCTTGTACCGCAATGTTGAACCCGGTCCATGATATCGACAAGACGAACCATCTAATCCATCTTCTGAGGCTAGCTGTGCAAACCCTCCGGACTTCGACTTTTTGTGAATGCACGACTCGGAGGACTGGGGCTATGGCGCCAGCACAGCTACTTGCAGCGGAAGTCCCAGGTGAGCATGGGCAGCGCGGCGTCTCTTGCAGACCCGAACAATGACTACAGCTTTGGCGGCAACGCGGCTCTTGCAGCCGATGCAGGTCTCAGCTCGCGCGGCAGCAGCGCAGCATCTGCTGGGGACATTGATTATGTGCTAGACAATGTGACATCGCCATTGCCGGCCCCTCGCTTCCACTGGCAATGCCCACATTGTCTGGCATGTTGTCAATGTCCGCAGCAGGTGCTGCGCTGCTGCGGCGCAGGCTGAGACCTGCATCGGCTGCAAAAGCCGCGTTGCCGCCAGAGCCGTAATCGTTGTTAGGGTCTCCAAGAGACACCGCGCTGCCCAACTTGAAGCTCAACCTGGGACTTCCGCTGCAAGCAGCTGCGCTGGCGCCGTAGTCCCAGTCCTCCGAGTCACGCATCCACAAAAAGTCAAAGTCCAAAGGGTTTGCATGGCCAGCCTCAGAAGATGGGTGAATCTGTTTGCCCAATCGCGGTTCGGAGGCCCCCCCCCCGTACCCCGCCCCCCCCCCCCCACCCCACGCTGCCACTGCGGCCGCAGCAGGCCCAAACAAAGTGCTCGTTTTGGCGGGGCTAGCAGCTGCAGGGTCACCAGTTGCGCCGGCACTGCCACCAGTCTCCCGGACCAGCACTCGCTTCAGCCTGCCGGTGCTGCACTCAGTGCACTCAGGCTGCTCTGTGCTGGGGCTGTATTCAAAAGGCACCCAGTGGCACAGTGGGCAAGGACAAAGCGGCCATTTGCAGCAGCCATCATGGCGCAGAGATCATCAAAAACGCTTTCAAAATCAGTGAATTCAGAGTCAGTCGGGTACAACACTCGAAATGTGCACTCTTCAAGTCCCCGCTCGACGGCGCGCCTCTCCGTCAGGCTTATCCATGCGGTGTCATCGCGTGAAGCGAACTTGGCCGCTGCCTCTTTGGCATTTCCCCCCTCGTAGCCCACAGCATAGCGAGCAGCAGGCCGATGTTTTTGATTCTGCTGCCCCCAGGCTTCTGTTGCATTGGACATTTCACATTTTGGCAGTCGATCACGAATAGTACCCCTAACGGGCGCCCTGCACAGAGTGGCGCTGTGGGACGCCAGGCTTGAGCATGGCGTGCTACAGGCACTAGTACCTTATTTACATCCACTTGAGGGGCGAAAACCCTATGAAAAACCAAGTATGCAACCCATGCATACACATGTGCTGTATCAAATGTGCAGCACATGCGCTACTTACACTATCACACAGTCACCGACAGTTGTACTCGGCGTGTATCTTTGTGCATGAAGATAACTTTCACGCACACTGAGATGCCATTTGGCGGCAGCGTCGTTTTGGTGGTTGTCATTTAGAACTTTCAGACTGTCACACGACATGTAGATTCCATGCAGCAAGCTTAGATACCATTCATCTGGGCTTTTCACGCCCTGAGCAAGAATAATTACTTAAGTAAGTAACAAGTACACTGAATCTCTTGATATATAGAGCGCTGTACGCATATGCGTACCCCTACCCACCCCTACCACAGAGTGACTCTGTGGGACGCCAGGTGTCCAGAGCGATGATTTGGACTTCCAGGCTACACATGGCATGCTGCATACTGTAGCACAGTGCTATTATCAATTATTTTCAATCACACGGAGTGGAGTGTACTCGTGAGAGCAGTGTACGCGTAAGCGCGCTCTCTCCACAGATGACGCTGTTGGGCGCCAGGTTTGATTATGGTATGCTACAGACTGTAGTACAGTGCTACACCTCTGTATCATGAAGTCACTTTGAAGTGAACTGAGCTCATACATATGAGAAGCGGTGTGCATGCGTGCACACCTGTACTTACCCCTACCGCAGAGTGACGCTGTGGGACGCCAGATTTGAGCACGGTATGCTAAAGACTCTGAACCATACAGCGATTTGCAAGCGCACTGAATCTCCTGATGTGAAAAGCTGTGTGCACATGTGCGTACCCCTGCCTACCCTGTGCAGAAAGTGATTTGCAAGCACACTGAACCTCTTGATGTGAAAAGCGGAGTGCGCATGTGCGTACCCGTACCTGACCCTGTGCAGAGTGACGCTGTGGGACACCAGGGTCTGAGCATGTTATGTTACCATTAGTATACCTTTGTGTAGGTCGCTGCGCATATAAATGACTTACAAGTACACTGAATCTCCTGATGTAAGAAGTGCTGTGCTTCCACAAACATCACTCCTGCGTACTCCTGCGCAGAGCAACGCTGTGGGACGCCAGATGTACACAGCAATACTGTGGACCTTCAGGCTGCGCATTGCATGCTGCGGACTGTAGCACAGCGCTGTCCTTTTGTACTTGTTATTGAAGTTCTGTACCTGCAATTGGCTTACCATACTGAGTCTACACATAACAAAGCAGTGTGCGCATATGTGTACTCCCCCGACAGAGTGACGCTGTGGGACGCCAGGTTTAAGCATGGTGTGCGACCGACTGTTGTACATTGCTAGACTTCTGTACCATACAGTAGCCTTGACACTGAATTCACTCATATGAGAAGCGGTGCGCATGTGTGCGTACCTCTACCTACCCCTGTGCAGAGTGACGCTATGGGACGCCAGGAGCGGCCGCGCGCCCGCGAGCTTCTCCGCGCATGGCATGCTGCAGACTGCAGGCCAGTGCTATTATTGTGTACCTGCAGTAAACATTAACCGCACTGAGCATACTCACTGAGTGTACTCATGTAAAGCAGTATGCACATATGCGTACCCCCCCCCCCACAGAGTGACGCTGTGGGATGCCAGGAGCGGCCGCGCGACCGCGAGCTTCTCCGCGCAGCAGCTGTGCGGGCAGGACAGCGCGGGCGGCGACATCACCGCGCTGCGCGTCGCGCAGGGCGGGCACAAGGTACTTCAACTTGTAGTTGTTTATTGCGCGCACAGGCACTCCGATATTGTTTGACGCCACAGATTGCGCAGGCTGGGTACATGGTTCTACTTCAACTTGTAGATGGCACTGCGCGTTGCGCAAGGCGGGCACAAGGTCTGTTGCGTCATTCATTTTTGCTCGGGGGCGTGAAAGTCAGATTGACGCACATGTCATGCTTGCTGTCAGAGTATTCTGATACCCTCGCGGTGACAGAGTGTTTAACAATGGCACAAGGCCATTCTCATCAGTTTTGCGTAGGGTGCAAAAAAGGGCTTGAGGTACTCCAAGGTGCTTGAGTCACCAGTGCTTGAGTCAAGGGCTTGATTAGGGTCAGGGTCAGAAGTGAGGGTGGATTTGTAATCTGCACCCTCACCCAAACCCTTGCACTAATTTTGTGCCAATGCGTTGTGCAGGGCGGGCACAATGTACTTCGACTTAAAGTTGCCGTTGCATGCAAAGCGCATCAACTTGGGATCTGACACTGTACGTCGCGCAGGGCGGGGTAGAGGGTACTTCACATTGCAGATGGCTCCGTGCTTTGCACAGGGCGGGCGCATGGCACACATGAACGTACTTGAACTGGCCGGGCTAGGGTTGGGAACAGGTTTATAATTATTGCGTACCACTGCATTACGCACAATGTGCAGATCGATGCGCACACTCCAGAAGTGCAACTCGTGACCAGATTGGAGCGTCAAAAATCCTGTCCAGCAACTGTGCGTGCTGGTTCGCCCAAAATTTCAATCTGATTTTATTGAAGCCAATGACGAAGAAGGCAGCTTCTAGAATTCTGTGAGCACTCAGATGTGCCCTGACTGACATCGTGCAAACGCGGCAGCACACCAAACCTTGTGAATTACTAACCCTGACTGCGCCCCCCCCCCCCCCCCCCTTGCCCCCCCCGCTGCCCGCTTCTCTGCGGCAGCTGATCGTGGGTGACGACAGGGGGCGCATCAGTGTGTGTGACAGCAGCACGGGGGCGCTCATCAAGGTATGTAGATATGAGGTGCAGTGCTCGGCAGGGGATGCGATGTAATCAGTGCTCAGCCCTGTTGAAACCCAAAACACCATTCTCTGTCCGAACTGTGAAGATCGGTCATCTGTCTGAAAATTGTGCGCCACATGTGCAGCAGCTGGACCCACATCAAAGACCTGGGTAAAGCTCTACATAATGCAATTGGCTTTTTCGCAAGGCCTTATTGTAGCAGTTTACGCTGTTTGTGCACAGCCTTGGCAGGGCCCCTGCCAGGGCCCAGACACAAAATATACAGTTTGCTCTGCAACAAAACACTCCTTAAGTATGTCACAAATACCAGCCCCAACCCTCATGTAACCGCTGGAAGTTGAATGGGCGAAATATTCTGTTTATGGGCATCCTGCATATCTTGTTGGTAGTCTTAGTGTTTTTGTCCTTCATAGATATATTCTTGGTTTTACCCGCACTATCAAGTTTTGCTGGCCCAACAGCGGCTGGAGCCCCGTGACGTGGCTCGGCGTTGCCTGACCGAAAGCAGCGATTCTTGCCTCACGTATGATTCATGGACTGCAACAGTCACATATGCGATAGTTCTCCTCACTCACCACCAGCCCAGACGCTGACCATGTAGAGCACTGCCCCCGACTCCTTAATGCACCCTGCACCACTGCGGCAGCGGCTGGACCCTCACCATGGGCCTGTGACGTTGCTCCGAGTCGGCGTGCCCGTGCAGCACTTTGCCCCCCCCACCCGGGCTTCGTCACGCACCCTACAATGAGTATTAATTTCTAGAACCAATCACATCACAAACATCAGCCCTGACTCAGACAACAATGCTTAAAGTTGCACAGGAGTAATATTCTGTTCATGGGCATTTTGCAAATCTTCTGGGGTCCTGCTTGGTGCCTTTTACATATGTATATGCTTGTTTTCTAACCGCATTACTGCCCCAACAGCGGCTGGACCCCCACCAGGGACCCGTGACGTGGCTCGGCGTCGCCTCCACGCGGCTCGACAACTGCGTCTTCTCCGCCGGCGTCGACGGCTACCTGCGCGTGCTCGACGAGGCGGATGCACGAGGGTTCAAGGTGTGACGATGTGAAGGTTCTTAAAAGTGATGCTTGCGTTTCCCTGTACTTCGCGCGGAGGTAGTGGCCCTCGAGTCAAGCATGCGCGCGCGTCTGATCAGGGTTGTGCAAAGGGGCTACAGGAGCGTCCAGACTTGATGTTGACGCTAGCTGTAGTATACGTGGAAGTGCACGACGAGGCGGATGCGCGAGGATTTAAGGTAGGCTGAATTTTTGTTGCCACCGGTCGTACACCCGTTCAGGCTGCCCGCCCATGGCCCCAATTACGCACGCAGTCAATCCAATTTCTGGTGCGGTGCTTGGATTTTTTTTCCGGGGTGATGCTCAACACTCTTCACCGCCAAAGCTGCTGGCCTGGCCTGGCGACCTACGCCTTCCACGCACTGAAAGAACGAGATTCGAATATCTGATACTTCGAAGTATATGTTTTGACGCGCAGTCTGACCACGACACCTGACCTCCCCTCTACCGCTGATGGAACAACACCATCCCCTCCTGCATGCAACAGTCAACCTTATTCAGTATCAGTGAGGTACTCAACTGTGACCAGTATACAGAGCACTGCTCCTAAGCAATGGGTTTGGGCTGCAGATGCCAACTTTTTGCAGTGACTTGAGAGTCCTGGGTTTGAAAGAGCACCAGCCAGCTATCCCTACGTGCCAAACACCCTCCTTGGCCTGTTGCGATGCATACCCATGCGTACCCCCCCCCCCCCACCCGCCCCACCGCCCATTGCAGCCCGGCAGCGACGCTCAGAACCGTGCGGGCCACAGCGTACTTCTGCGCCAGATAGGCTTCGCGACGGCGCAACCCGCGCCGCGCGCCGCGGAATGGTCCGCGGAAGATTCCACACTGGACTGTTCCTCGTCGTGGGCGTCGCACACGACGACCGTCCCGCTGGAGCAGCGGGGGGGGGGCAGCAGAGCGGGGACCGGCAGTAGCCGCCAGGGGGCGCGGTCGAGCAGGGCGGGGGCGCGCGGCGGGGGGGGGTTCAGCGAGACGTCCCGCAGCCGGCCTCGCAGGTATGTATGCATGTACTGCCATTAATCCCACGCCTTGTACTTTTGTTAGAAGCTGCATGCATGTGTAGGGCGGGGGCGCGCGGCGGGGGGGGGGGGGCTCAGCGAAACGTCCCGCAGCCGGCCTCGCAGGTATGTATACTTCGAAGTACATGAACCTCAAAATTTCTTCTTGTTTTTTGAAGCTGCGATGCATGTATTTCAAGTGCATGCATGCGCAGGCCGGGGGGGTGCGCGCGGGGGGGGGGGGGAGGAGACATCCTGCAGTCGGCCCGGCAGGTATGCACTGATGCCTTGCGGTTCTACGCTGCAAGGGGAACCAGACGCAGAATGGGTCACTCATTGCAAGCCCGCACGGTGGAGTTGTAAAGGCAGAGAAGGGGGCAGCGAGAGTAGGGGTGCTCACTGAGCCAAGGGTCCAGTGACAGATCAGACCTCCGCATATACATGCCCGTACACCGTCGTCGGGCGCAGGCGTGCACGTGCGTGTCTCGCAGAAGCATGGCTGGCATGGTGCCTGTGATGCTGACCCAGATCTCAAGATCAGATGCCATGTACAACAAGTCCCTAAATAATTCCAACAGCGCCTTAAAGAGTGCTGACCAGAGTCGCCGTTCGCTGCCACTGCTTCTGCTTCTGCACTCAAGATTAGTTGCCATAAACTTCACAAAGTCCCCATAACATATCAACAGTGCCTTGAAGATTGCTGACCAGAGTCGCGTTTGCCGCCACTGCTTCTGCTTCTGCACTTGAGATTAGATGCAATATACCTCCCAAGTTTTTCACAACATATCAATGTGCCTTTCAAAAGAAGTATCGACCATGCGTCGTATTCACCGCCGCTGCTGCTGCTTCCGCACTGCGCGGCAGCTGCGCCCCCGGCGGCAGCCCTGAAGGGGATGGCGCAGCTGCGTCTTAACAGCAGTCGGTTGAAATGTCACGTAACATAAAGTTGTGCATCGAACAAGTTGACCACGCGCCGCTTCCTCTGCTTCTGCACTGCGCAGCAGCGGCGCCCCCGGCAGCAGCCTTGATGGGGATGGTATAGCTGCGTCTCAGCACAGCAGTCGGTGGAATTGCCACGAACATCAAAGATCCCACAACATAAAATTGTGCATCGAAACAAATTGACCACGCGCCGCTTCCTCTGCTTCTGCACTGCGCAGCAGCGGCGCCCCCGGCGGCAGCCTTGATGGGGACGGCACAGCTGCGTCGCAGCAGCAGTGGGTCGGGGCCGTTGAAATCATGGCAGCAGCCAGCGATGCTCATCTCAACCTAATGGCGACGGCCATGCACGCGGAGGACCAGAGCAGGTGGGTATTTGTGGGCTGGCAGCGTCACAGTTGAGGTATATGTGGTACTTCAAGTGGAGGGGTTATCGTACACCCATGTGCTTGTGACGTTGTTTGCGATCGGGCGTAGTAGTAGTAGTAGGTGCTTCACGTAGCCAGCAATGCTCGTCTCAACCTCATGGCGACGGCCATGCACGCGGAGGACCAGAGCAGGTGGGTGGGCGTGAGATGGCAGCATCACAATTGAGGTTTATGAAGTTCTTCAAGTAGTGTGCATAGCGTGTACCCGCGTGCTCGTGACAATGTGCGCTGTCGGGTATGGTTACGTTACGGTTGTAGTGCACGAGGTGCTTCAGGTAGAGTGGTTCGTTCAGGTACACGCATGTGCTGGCACAGTGTAATGTGAGCTATTGTCCTGCATCGTCAACGTACGACCACAACGCGACAGGGCCATTGGTCTGATAGCTGTTGGCTGTGCTCATTTCTCAGTCTGCCAGCGCCACAAATGCTGCTGGTCATGAGTGCTCGAGCTCCCATGTGCTGCTACTGAGCGGCACTGCTGCCACATGTTGAGGCGTTATGAAGCGTCCATGCCATGCTGGCAGCAGGCACATGCTGATGGTCGGTGACAAATGGCAACACATTCCCACTGTGCCATTTGCCATCATGCACATGTATTGTAGAAAGTCAGCGCAGCACCAAATTGCATCGCCGAGCAACAAGTGCCTGCGGCCATCGCGCCCGCTGCGAGACCTCATTCATGGCGCCCCTACTGCGTATCACGACGTTGCAAGCAGATAAGCGCTGTTTCCCCTCCGACCTCTGAGCACGCCAAGTACCACAGGCGCGCGCACGGCGCTTACGCCCGCTGCAAGTGACTGTACACACATGGCTTGGACATGGTGCCTTCATCGCAGGTCATGACATTGCAGGCAGATGAACGCTGCACCCCACATGCTTGCCTGTCCTTTGCTGCCGAGCAGTGCTGCGTCATCAGCGACCTACTCCATGGCGGCTGCGGCGGCGGCGGCGGTGCAGGTGCACGTCTGGGACTACGAGATGTGCACCCTGATTGGGGCCTGCGCGCTGCCGCCGTGCTGCTGCCACAGCGTGAGTCCTGTTTGATGCTTTGAATGTTCCGAATGGCGCACGTTCAGGAGGAGGTGGTCGTTTCGCTTGCCCAGGATTTTTTGCTGCGCGGCGGCGGGGACGGCACGGACTGCTTTTCGTGCAATTGTGCAGGTGCAAAGGCTCGGGTGTGCTGCTGCGGGGCAAGTGTTGCAGGCCCGTCATCTGAAGAGGAGGTCTAAGGAGAGCACTTGATGCCATAGCAATTGCGTCGGCAGCCGCAACCGCCTGTAGTCACAGGGGAAGGATGCTCTTTGTTGCAGGCATGTGAAAACTTCAAAGTGCACCAGCCAGTATGTGCTGGCACGTGACCCGGTGCTGCATTCCTTAATGAGCTTGTTTTGCGCTCCAAGTGGTGCTTAGGTGCTTGCGGTAAACTGCCTCGACACATGCGGCCCTGCGCACGAGGCAGCAGCAGCTGCAGCGACCAGCATGTGTACCTGGACTTAGCACGTTACCCAGACTCGTGCCCACGAGTCCCTCGATGTCACAGGACACGGCGCACGACGCCGCTACATCCGCAACCTCAAGCGCGGCAGTCCCGCCATCGCGCGACACCGCGTCGGCAGCGTCGGCAGCACCATCGCCATCAGCATCCGCATCAACATCATCCTCTTCAGCAGCAGCAGCAACGCTCAGCACAGCAGCACGCCTCAGTACAGCAGCACTGGAACCAGTGCTCAGCGTGTCAACAGCAGCAGCAGTGCTCAACACAGCTGTGGCCGCGCCGCCGCTCGTCACGGCGCTCGCCTTTGTGCCGCCGCGGCCGCTGCTCGCGGGCGCGACCGCCGCAGGCTTCACGGCGCTGTGGCTCATGCCCGCGTGCACGTGCGTGGCGGTGCTCGCGCCGCCGCACAGCGCGCTGCAGCGCGCGCTGCCGCCAGCAGCGGCGGCGGCGGCGGCGGCGCACGCCGTGGAACATCACCACCACCAGCAGCCGCAATGGCGGGCGCTGACGGCGATAGCGGTGGGCGCGCTGCCGCGGCGCGCCGCCGCCACCGCCGCTGCTGTTACGTTTGTAACTACGGTGGGGTCGCCGCGGGGCGGCGAGGCTGCTGCGGCGCTTGCAGCGGCGGCAGCGGCGGTGGCGGCAGCGGGCGGGGTGGACGGCGGCAACGACGGTGGCTGCGACGACGGCGGAGGTACTTGCCTTATGTTGCAAAACGCATGACACTGGACTGAAAGTCTCATATCCTGGAAGGGCACGACAACCTCGTGTACACACACCTGTTGTTGAGCGAGCTTAAACGAAAAAAACATACAGGTGTGGCAGCGCTCCTGCTGTCGTGCAGTGTGTGCTGCAACAGACACTGCGAGAAGCAGACGCGTGCGCGGAGCATCACCATCAGAGCCACTGAGCGCTGCCAGCAATTGCGGAAGGAGCGCTGCCACGGCGCGCTCTGCTGTCATCCTGATACTGCCGCCATTAGCGCAATGCCGAGGTTGCCTAGCTGCAACAATGCCACAGTTGGGCGCGCCATGTGGCAGCCGCGGCAGCAGCGGTAGCAGTGGGCGCAATAAAGTGCAAGGTTCTTGCGATTGAATGGATGTTCTCTGTATACTGCCCTCTGACTGCCCCGACCCTGAATCACCCCCGCCTTGCGATCCTGACCGTGCAGGGCCCAGCAGCGCTCGCGTCACGCGCGCATTCTCCTACTCCAACGACGTCGGCGACGACGCGCCAGATGGCGGCGGCGGCGGCGGCAACAGCAGCAGCGCAGGGCTGCTGGTGTTCGGGGGGACGGAAGGGGGGCATGTGTGGTGCCACGTGCTCGGCGAAGAGACCCTGGCCAGACTGGGCGCGGCGTGCGTCGCTACGCGGCGGCGGCCCAATCACAATCCGTACCGCGCAGTGCGGGAGTCGGCGCGGTTCGACGCGGTGCAAGCCAGGTATGTATGTGTCTTTGCACGCAAGATGTGTACGTACAATCTATATTGTGTTCCGGATGCCTGCATGCTCTGCTGTGGGCAACCAATGTGAAGCTTTTTTCATACCGTCCCCGTCCGACGCAGGACATCTGTATGCTCATTAGCGGCGATTTATCGCAGATGCAATGTTCATGTGAGGCGCGAGTTAACTTACAAACATGTGCATCGGCAATGCTGGTGGCAGTCTCTCATTGTGCGATGAGAGAGGCTCAAAACAACATTGAGACAAGTTGGGGAAGATCAGATCGATTTACTAATGGCAATCTCAGTAAATTGCCGAAGTGTGCGATTTGCAAAATGAGCTGGGCAGCGGCCCATGTATGCGTGCGGGGTGCCGTCTTTTTGCAAGTACCCCGCCTTCTTGCAACTGACTCACCAAATCCGGCGCGCTGCCAAGGTCGGGCGCACAGTTCATTGAGGGCCAGCACTTGCCTGACCTCAACTTGAATTCAAACAATCGACCTTATTGCTTGAACTTAAACCCTCGTGGAACCCCAACCGGACGTCAGCTTTGACTGCCTCCGCACGCGCAGCCACCGCGCCGCTGTGCGCCGGCAGGCTGCCGTGACCGCCGGCGATTGTGCTGGCCTGACCTTAACTTCAACTTGACCAGAACTCCTATACGGCCAGACTTGAACTTTGAAGTTGACTCGAAGAGCTACGTAATCATCAACTTGCTGATATTTGCGTGCGTTCGCAGCAACCGCGCCGCGGTGCGCCGGCAGGCGGCTGCGACGCCGCCGGCTATCGTGCCGGCCTGGCGCGCCTGGAGCGCGCACGGCGATGCGGTGACGTCCCTGTCGTGGCTAGCGGGCGGCGGCGCGGTGGTGTCCGCAGGGAGGGACGGGCTGGCGCGCGTGTGGAGCGTCGACGGCCAAAGGTGAAGTTTGCCTCTGCCGTTCTTTCCTCCCTCATGCGCGGGAACGGCAAGAAGTGGACCGAGAAATGTGCAATGAGAATCTGTCACTATCAGGGGCCATCTGGCACCTGCAGCACAGCTCGGCACGCTGTCACAGCGTGCAGGCGTCAGTGGAGCCAGTACCAGGCATTATGCATGCATTGAGCAATGCAGCTTTTGTAATTGTTTAATATGACTTGTTCATATGGCGCCACATAATAATGGTGGTATGCCGTGCTGAGGGGCACTCAATTGAGAGTTCGTAGCAACACTATTTGGCTCGTGGCAACAGTGGCGGCAGCGCTCACACCTGGCCCTGCTGCTTGAGGGTATATGTGTACAACCTGTGCTGGACGCGAGCCGCCCATACTCGCACACACCAAGAATTCTGCCAGGTCACACGCTGATTCACCTTCTGGCTCATGGGCAATCACACTCTCTGCACAGCACCTCCTCCTCAAAGTACTTCCTTCACAGCACTAATTGCTGCAGCCCGCTTATACTGCGCGGGCTGCACACTTCATGGTTTGCATGCTCATCAGCCACCTTACTATTGCTCAACAGGTGCCTGGGCGTACTAGACGTCGACGGCACCCTGTCCGGCGACCCCGACTGGGCAGTTGCGCCCCCCTCTGGGGGGGACGGTGGGGGCGGCAGTGCTCGCGCCGCCGCACGCCGCCATGGCAGGGGCAGCGTTGTCAGCGTCAGCAGCGCTGCTGCGGCGGCAAAAGACGACACCGACGAAGCGCCGCGCAAGTCCGTGGTCGAGAGAGCGGCGCGCAGCCGGTGCGTTCAGCCCTTAGGCTAGCTGCAAATCCGCGTCCAATTCATGACAGGGCTCGAGAGAAGAACAATCACTGCAAAGCATGTAAGCCCTCCCCACCCGGCGGTGAGCGCCTGCATGGAACCCAGACACGAGAGGTCTAGGGTCACCAATGTGGTTGCGCGCAGCCTCTGTGCCTAGCCGTGATTGACGTTGACATCGGCCTGCCTCTCTTCGCACGCCATGCCCAAACCTTGCTTGACTGTGACATCGGCCTGCCTCTCGTCGCACGCCGCGCAAGAAGCTGTCCCCTGCACCTCCTTCCCGGCAGCAAGAGTCCGTTCGAGAGCGCCATGGGGAGTATGAGCGCTGCTGCGTCGCGAACAGGGGCGAGGCTTTGTGGTCATTTGAGGGGACGAGAATGAACTGTAGGTGGGATTGAACAAGGAAGAGGGGTTGTCATCCATGATGCAACAGAGGCAAGCACTGCAGTGTTGCCACCCTCACGGACGGCGCAATCCCAGATGCTATGGGACGGTCTCTCAGGCGCTTCTCAGCGAACCTCAATGCCGCACAGATTGCTGTGATGGACCCGTCCAGCGCTTGTGTGTATCAGCATGAGCAGCTACACGCGCTGCCCAGCAAGCCTTATTGTAGTTCAATTACACAAATGCTACATCTCTGGTGCCCACGCACCCATGCCACACCTTCACCCTGCCTCAAGCCACGTCGTACACAACAATCACATTATTTCAACTGCAGCAGCATATGTGCTTTTTATGTATCTGTGTATACTGCGATGACATCTGTGCCCTGTACCTGTGCAACCCTTTGGTTGTACCCTGTTTAACTTTCATCTGCCTGCCATGCAGGCGGTGCACTTCCAACCTGAGCATTGCCTTTGCTGGCGTGCAATTTTCGCAGCCCTAACCCTGATTGAATTCCATCTGCCTGCCTTCAGCACGCTGTCCAACCTGAGCGCTGCCTTTGCTCGCGCACGATTGGTGCGGTCCTAACTCTAATTATATTCTACCTGCCTGACCTGCCCTACAGTACGCGCTGCCTTTGGTGGCGCACGGATGGTGCAGTATTAACCGCAATTGGGGTCTACATACCTACCTGCTTGCAGCACGCTTCTAACCTGAGCGCTGCCTTTGCTGCCGCGCGATTGGTGCGAATGTAGCCCTTGAAATGATTTCCACCTGCCTGCCCTGCTCTGCAGTACACCGTCCACCCTGAGCGCTGCCTTTGCTGGCGCGTGATTCATGCAAACGTAACCCTCATTTAACTCTATTTACCTGCGCTGCCCCTGCAGCACGCTGTCCACCCTGAGCGCTGCCTTTGGAGGCGCGCGGATGGCGCGTCACCTCAGCCAGCTGCGGCCGAAGTGCGGCGCCGGCGCCAGCAAAGCTACCCTCGCAGACGGCGTCAGCGCTGCTACGGGAGGCGCAGAGGCGAGTCACCAGCAATCAACAAAGCAATCAGCATAATGCACAGCACGTGCATGTGTGCTGTGTAGGCCATGGTATTACGCCAGCCCCCAGTGTTTGCTGGTGGGCGGGAGGCAGGGGACGAGCAAGCTGCACCCGCATATGCGCGGAGCAGGTGCTGCAGGCATAGCAATTTTGAACCGAGATGTGAGTACGCTCGTGGCTAGGGTATGACATCATGCGCAGCGCAGGTTGTCATGTCTTGGAAGGCATGCCACCATCTAACTGGTTCTGGTTTCACGTACCTGACCTTTGGTGCTCCCTGGCACTTTATTTCACTCCTTCAGTGCGAAGTGGGGAACGTTTGTTTTTTACATCATGACACATATTGCACAATTGAACTCGATAGCTCCTCTCAGATTTTTAAAAAAAGCTTCAGATCCTGAAGACTCCAGTGTCTCTAACCTTGCGCGATGCTTCAATCCTCTTTGCAACGGTTGTACAACACTCATGCAACATAATTACAGCTTAAGTACTGCTTCAACTTTTCTGAAGTCAGAACGGTATAAATGTCAGATTTCCGTGTTTCTGAGAAATTCATATGTGCGCGGATGCTCATCATGGGCATCTTGAGAGTTAGACTCATTCAGTGCGAATTTGTAATTTCTGTTTCATTGGTGTCGCCTCAGGTGACCGCGCCTCAGCCGCAGTGGGAGGACATGACGCGCAACATTGACAGCTTCCGTGACAGCATGGAAGATCGCGCAAAGGTAACCTCCGCAGCGGAACAAGCGCGTACACAGCGCGCGTAGACTCTTCAAGTAGTTGTAGTTGAGGCATGAATAGCAGAAGTAGCGCAGGCATTAGGTGCATTTGAAGGAGCACTTGCAGTTCAAGTGCACTTGCAGGAGCACTTGCAGTTGACGTTGACATGCCACAGCTTCCGCGACAGCATGGAAGATCGCGCGCCAAGGTAATTAGAAGCGGAACAAGTGCGTACACAGCGCGTGCAGACACTTCAAGTGGTTGCAGTTGAGGCATCAATAGCAGAACTAGAGCAGGCTTAAATGCGAAGGAGCACTTGCAGTTTGAGTGCACTTGAAGGAGCACCTGCAGTTGAGGTTGACATGCCACAGTAGTGGTTGCAACAAAACAGCCTTGCACACCAGATATAATGCATCAGCATATTGGTGTTTGCGGCCTGCCGGAGGCATACAAAAACAGTCATGCACATATCATGCTTGCACGTGGGCGAAAGAATTTACAAAAGCAGCAGCCCAGTGCTAGTGCTTCCTATAGACTCAGGCCAACCATCATACCTTTTCAACCCCTTGTCCCAGCTGTAATATCTCAACTCCAGCGCCGTCGATGCACACCAATAATTTATGAAGATTGCTACATGTAAGCATGCAAGTAATTTATGCTGATTGATATTGTGTACATGCACCTGTCTGCTTGTATGCCTGCAGAGCCGAGCAGCGGCGGTGTCTCCGGCCAAGATGGTCAGGGTAAGTGTGCAGGCTGAGTGCTGTCACTTGATGGCACTATCGCGATCCCTTGCATTGCGGAGCTTTGCAGCATGTAGATCGCAATGTGGTAGACTTCTGGCAATTTTGGATCCATGTGGGGAGCAGGCGTAATACCTGGCGTATGCATTAGGTTGTGCTTTTCTTAAAGTTCCAGAGGGTCCTCGGGCAACAGGCAGCGTAGTGCCATCGCTTGAGGTTGTTGATTGGCACAGGTCAGCAACAGTAGGCACGCTGCAGCTGCAGCAGAGCCCCAGCTGCCAGGCACCACTCTCATTTGAGGTGGCGCGTGTTCCGTATTTTGGGATATCATACCGCCAGCTGATACCATGCATTCTCTAGGGCATTCATGATGTTGTTGGCTGCGAGTGCATGCACACATCAATCATCGCTGCATGGCTGCACCACAGCTGCAGGAACATGGTGCTGTGGCTGCTTGGGCTGAAGTGTGTATGTATACGAAGTATGCTGCGAGCCTGAGCACCGGGACCTGCTCACCGCACCCTTCATCCCCCAGTCGTTACTCAATGTGTAACCATGTTGATAATCGGCACGATGTTCAGCAGCAGTGCTCCGCCTGCACGCCTAAGCGAGGCACAAGATTCAAAAGCTGCACCACGCTACACAGAGCACGTGGCATAGCGTGTAGTGTCATGTCTGCTGAGCGCTGCTGCACTCCATCTTATGGCCGCTCCATGCCCAAACTCAACCATGCCAGCCCCCCTGTTAAAAAAAAAAACAAAAAAAAACAGCAGATTCCAGCTCCCAAGTTTGCAGACAACAGCCCTCAAATAATGTTTGCTGACCGCGCCGCCTGCAGAGCCGCGCTCCCGCTCAGGGCAAGCGCTGGCGCAGCAAAGCGCACTGGGAACGATCCGCGGGCCCTTCCTCAGACCATTCTCTGGAGCGCGCACAGCTGAAGCATGCGCACAGCAAGTCGGCGACTGCTCTGTCGGCGCTGGCGGCGCGTCGACACCTGTTCTGGCGGCCACCGGTGAGCATACCTACATACTGTGATGTGAAGTATATAACTTCAACTCCTCAGGCAGATGAATAGCTGCATGCACACAGCAGCTGTCCCGCAGCATTTGAAACACCTGTGCAGACATGCAAGAACAGTCGTCTTGTGAAAGTCGGGTTCACCCCTCAAGTCAGTTCGATGCTACAGCTGCTGCCGCAATGTAACTTTGGGACTTGGATGCTTGAGCTGCTTGCAGAGCCCCTGCCGCCAGCTACACTGCAACGAAGGTCATTAGATCGGCTTTGTCCAGCTAGTGCAGGCGTGATGGCATGCATGCATGACTTCAAGGATCTGACGAACAGGCTGGAGCTGAAGTTGATTGCCTGTGGCAAAGTAGCCGCTGACTCACCTTGTGACACTCTCTCAGTAGCTCAAGTTGACAAGTGCTCACATTGAGGGTTGCATCCTAATCGATCATCGGGCACATGGAGCCAACGTTGTACTGCTGTGAAAACATACTTCAAGTATCACATACACCACGGCGTGGTAATTCAATCACTGTTAACTGTTGTACTCTGCATCATTTCGGATGCTACATGCGCCCGCCCATGACTCAGCTCCTGCATCCAAAGAATCATTTACCAGCCGCTGCCACCCCTGTAATCAAGTGCCCACTGCGGCACTGGCAGAGCGCGCATATTCGCACCACTTCGAGCAGTCCAGCCATAAGCCCCTCTGCAGACACTGCACACACTGACAGGGCTCGACACTTTCGTGTGCACCTCGAAGTATACCTGTTCACTGACACCAGTTGATGCGTCATCCCACAAGCCATACGCTTTCATAATAAATTTCTAGGTGCGGGCGACGACCGAGCAGCTCCTGCGCCCGAAAGACGCGCCGCCGTCGCCGCCGACCGCTGCCGGCCGCCCTCTGCAAGAGTGGCGTAGCGTGTGTTCACCCTCGCACGGGGACAGTGCGGAGGCGGACGAAGGCGGAGGACCCGTGGGGGAGATCTGGGAGAGCAGCGGGGGGGGGCGCGGTCCCTTCGAGGGCAACCCAGGTACTGCGAAGTGTCGCGCAAGCTAGCTTAGAAGCGCGTGCATCAATTTCACCGCGTCACTCTTGGGCAGATGTGATTGGCCAGAGATGGGGGAGGGGAGGGCATGAGGGGCAGGGTAGCGGTTCAAAAATTAGCATCAAGTGGCAGTAAGTATACTGTAGAAGCACAGTCATGGGAAACTCTGACGCTGACGTGCCTGGTGCTGACTTGCTTGACCGGAGCCGTAAAGTGAAGTTGTGACACCGTTGCTGTCGCACAGGGCGGTGCTGACACTGAGCGCGCGACAACGCTTGCCGACACTGTGGCCGCAGCATGATGAGTTGATTCCGTGAACTTGTTTGTGGATGGTACTTCTATAGAGTGCGCCTAGCAGGACGGCCAGAGAGCTCCATATTTTGCAGGAGGGTGTTTCAGCCACTTGAATATTATGATTAGCCCTTGCAACCCAAAAGCAGCCTGTGGGGGTTAGCATTCAAAGGTGCCATCACGTACACTGCAGACTTGCGCAGCGACTTGCCCCAACGGTCACTGAAAGCATGCCAATTTCTCCTGGCGTTATGCACTGAGTGCACCGCCGCTGCTCCTGCCAGTTATACATACATGCCGCGCGTGCGACTCACACCTCACTACCTCACCCCCCACCAAACCCTTTGCCAGCCCCACGCAGAGGCAGGGTACCCCTCAAGTCAGCAGTTACATCTCCCAAGAAGGCTGTACTGGCGGTTTCAAGGGGCGGTCGCCTGGCTGCTGGCGACGTTGTTGTGGAGGCTGGGCCTGATGGAAAGTACGATCTCAGCGGCTTGAAGGGGCGTGCGCAAGCGGATGAGGAGCAGGTTAATTGTCTGGTTTGGGAACTTATTGTAATACATTGCTTTGTCTACTGCCACTTCAACTAAGGCTTCAAATCGAAGAAGCCATTATAATTACTTCCTCAGTTTTGACCCTTTGTCTTCATATACAGAATACAGCATGCTGTATGCAGTGTACAGCAACACAGCTATCATGCAACTGTGCTCAGTGCGCTCCCAGTCATACAAGTGTACATCATGACCCTGAACTGGTCAAAGCATGCAGACCAACGGAGGGGCAAGCATAAGTACAGTACTGGCAACACGACGCGAGCGTGCCAGCAACACGAGACAATGCCATCTTACAACACTCATGATACATGACAATAGGGCTGAGTCCAGAGGTATGCAACTCTTGTCATGCGGCAGAACAGTGCTGAGGGCAGGTATATCCTTTTTCATTGCAAAGATCAACAGCAGCAAAGTCTCCTGTGGGTAGTCTGCTGACACAGTTGCTGTGTAAGCTGAGCACCGTGAGAATGCGCAGGCGTGATCCACAGTGCTGGGGCTAGTCTAGGCCTGATGGCACAGATTGGCCGGAACAATAGACTGGTACGATGCTAATGGTGTGCAATTATTCCAACAAGTTGTTGAGATGTGAAATCAGGCTGCTGAACTATATCGTAATTGAGTACTGCAGTATTGGTGTATTGGGCGAAGATGTGCTGTCAAAATGACCATCACTCCGCACCCACAAAGCACTGACGTACATCTTGATGCTCCACATGGCATGTTTAGAAAAACATGGCCAGTCCCTTGCATGCATGAAACTAGCCGCGAATTGCCCATCACAAGAAAACAGAGGAAGGCAAGTGGTACCTCAATCATCGCAGCGTTTTTTGCCTGGAGCAAGATCTACAATATGTTCATCTTGGCATCTTTTATGCTCGGGACTTTACTCCTGCAATACCTGCTAGACCTTCACAGATTCAAAAGTGTGCGGCCTCGCATTTGCTGCCAGCAGCACATGCTCTGACACCAACATGCTACTTTGGTGATGTTTCCCTTCCTTTGTAAATGTCGCAGCCGTCGCCCAAGCGCGCAGGCAGGAGCAGGCACCTCGGCGGCACGGACATCACCGGTACGGGCCAGATTGCCACCATCCGCAGGCTCATACACATGGGCATGCTGTAGGCGCGAGCAGCTGAAACAGGCCGCTGAGACGTGCTGCACTTCGCACCACAGCACGCATGCGCTTGGTGCTGAGCACTGTGCTCGCTGTCTTACATGCCGAGGACGCGCACAAGGCACCGTCTAGCATGTCACGTAGGTAGAGTCGTCGTATGGGCAAGTCAGGTTGACAGTGTGTACTCGTCACCGGCACGAGCCAGATCGCCACCATCCGCAGGCTCATACACATGGGCATGCTGTAGGCGCGAGCGAAGCTTCAACATGCTGCTGAGACGTGCTGCACTTCGCACCACAGCACGCGTGCGCGTAGTGCTGAGCGCCGTGCACGCGGTCACACATGCCCAGGACGTGCACAACTTGAAGGCACTGTCTAGCGTGTCACGTAGGTAGAGTCGTATGGGAAAGTCAGGTGGACAGAGCATATACTAGTTCCACCATTTAGAATACACAACATATGGCCGGCCACTGCTATGACAAGCTGGTGTCCAATTGCACCTGCTGTTTCTGCCTGTGCACTGGCAACTGTAAAGCTCACTGCTTGCTCAGGATGACATGCTTGTATGCGTCCGCGCATCATCATCATCATCAGCAAAAAATGCACGCAAAATACGACATCAATAATTGGCAGCGGCAGCGCAGGCGCGTCGTCCGCTTGTTCTTGCCGGTTGCATAAAACCTCGCACACAGGAGAAATTTTGGCTGGCGGCACCAGGTAAACTCAATTTTAGTGGTAACCGCACAAACACATCATGGATTACATACACCGCATATGAAATCTGGAGTAGTCCTCCATGTCACGCCAACGCCAAAGTTGAAGTTGTATATTATGTCCTGGACCGCATGGGTTCAGCGCATGACAAATCGGGCAATAACTAAATCTACGGAGGGGCCGGCGGTTCGGCGCTGGCCGGCGAGGGCCGCGGCACTTGCAACAGTGCGATGCGGCGGTAAGCGCTGACGTCGCCATCAGGGGCAATGACTGCGTTCCAGTTGTCGATCACGACACGTGTGAGCGCGCGCTGTAGCGCGAGGGAGGTGCGGCGGCGCCAGAAGGCAACGCGCTGCGCGAGATTGTAGCTGCCCTGCGAGCTCTGCTCGGTGAGTGCGTGTAGCAGCGCTTGGGTGTCGCGTGACATAGCGCCGAAGTGGTCAAAGGCTGCGGAAAATAGGGTGTGTGTAGTGGGGTCCAGGGCCCCTGAGACTACGTTATGTGTCTATCTTTTCCTGCGAAGCCGATTCAAGCACGCGCTGCACATCGCGCGCGCCCCCCTGAGCCTGACGGAGGCAGGAGGGACATGAGCTGTCACGTATGGTGACGTCTATGCAACAAGCTACTTCAAAGCCGCCGCGCAGTTTAGTGCACCGGCCTGCCGCTACCGCGTCGGCGCTCGGCTGCACTTTAGGGACTGGAAGGCAGATCTGGTTGCTGCCGAAGACGATGTCCATGAACTTGTTGAACCCGTGGCGCGCCGCATAGCGGCGGAAGGGGGCAAGGGTGTCCCGGTCGAGACCGCGGAGGTGGGCCACCTGCTTGAGCAGCTGAAAGAGCGCGTCTGCAAGCAAGTTGTGTCGCGTGACGTTAAGCCCTTGTGTGCAGCGGCGCAGGTGCGCGCCGGAGTCCACTGGTTTCTGGCACTTGGGGCACCGCGCCGCAGCGGGGGCGGGGCGCTCCACGCCCAGGTGGCGCCGCAGCGTCTCGCGGAATTCTGGCGGCGACATGGTCTCTGCTGGGTCAGTGCTCGGCAACTGCGCCAAGAAACCCATGGCCCCCTTAGAGGCGCCGCTGCGCCACGCCGCGACTGCTTCCAACTCATTTGCTGCTTCAAGCCGGCGCAGCTGTGTGGCGGCGAGCGCTGCGTCTAGCACCCGTGATAGCGCGGCTTGACGCCGCGGCAGCACGGCGGCCGGCGGGGCCTGGGCAGAGCCTGGCTCGCGCGCCGCCGCTGGCGCAGCGCGGCGCGCGCCGGCGCGAGTCCGCATGCCCAGCCCCGCAGCTCCGCCTGCCCGTTGCAGCAGATCGCGCAGTGCCCGCCATGCGCCGTCGTCCTGGCGCCAGTCCTGGTACCAGACCGAGGGCACTGCAGGAGCAGTGCGAGGGCCGCCGCGGCATCATCGCTGCCGCTGCGCAGCTGCTGCAGGCAGGTAGCTATCTGAGTGAAGGTGAAGCCGTAGCGGGCGTGGTCCAGGACGCGGCTGCGCGCCGCCACTGGAAACGCCGCCAGTGCCGGTCCCATGCACTCGAGGGTACGTGCAGCAAATGCGGCACATGCACGCGGCGCCGCGCCCAGCACGCCAAAGCCACCGCTCCCCAGCCGCAGATGCACGCGTACCTGCTGATGTGCTAGTAGCGTCACCGGGGCCTCGCCATCCCAGTCGGCGCCGCGTACCCATGCCACTGCCGCCGCCCAGTGGCACAGAGAGGGCGGTGCCGCCGCCGCCGCAACCGCCGGCGGGCCGCGGCAATCGTCACCAGCCGCCGGCGCGCCCTCGTGGGCCGGCGGCGTAAGGCCCGCCGATGGCTCCTGCGCCAGCGCAGCCACGGCCGCTAGCGTGATGGCGTCGAAGCGCCGTAGCTCCTCGTGTGTGAGGGATGGCGCCGTGTTGCGCGCGACATGCCCTGCGCGGGCGGGGACAGCAAGACGCAGAATCGAGAAGGCAGCCTGCACATCCTCCATCTGCACCAGCTCCGCCACCAGGCGGTCGGTGCCGAGGGCACGAAGGGTCGCCGCTACGTGTGCGCGCACGAAGTCCTCGGTGCCAACCGGCACCCCCATCAGCGTGATGCCGTCGTCACATACTGGTACGGGGACATTGGCGGCAGCGAAGACGGCGGCGGCGCGCTCGCGAGCGCCGCCTGAGGCCGGCACCAGCGCCGCGCATTTCGTGACGTTGACCTGAATGTTTAGCTCGCTCAGCGCCTGTTGTATGAAGCAGCACGCGCGGCCAACGTGGCCGAGCACTGGCGCGTCACAGCTGGGCGTCATGATGGTGAGGTCATCGAGGTAGCTTGGAAGCGCCAGCTGCGGGAACTTGGCGCGGGCAGCCACCATGGTGCCGCGCAGTGCCAGCGCGAACAGCAGCGGCCCCAATGGGTCGCCCTGCTGCACGCCCTGTTGGGAGAGGATGATCGCGGCGTCGGCGTGCCCATCTAGGCCAAATTGTAGCCAAGGGGCCCGCCCGGGGCCGTAGATGTGCTCGACGTAGCCGTACAGGCCAGGCAGATGCTCGGCCACCGCAGTGAGGACTGCCGATCGCGACAGCGCGTTGAAGGCATTACTGCCGTCAATGGCAAGGAGCACGCCGCCGCACTCATGCGTGAGCTGCGCCATGAGCGCCACCCTCTCCGCGCCCCCCCGCGCGCCGACCCCAAACTGGCCAATGGGTTCTAGCAGCGCGGAGACGCAGTCTCGGGTGTCCGTGCAGAAGGTGCGGGCGAACAGGCGGCGGATGGTGTCGCCGCACGCGATGGGGCGCGCCTTCTCGCCCACAGCGCTGAGGCGCGCGGCTGCGTGGAGGCGCCAAAAGGGGGCGGGCAGCGCGGCTGGGGTAGAGTACGCCGTGGTACCCAGCCGTTGAAGTTGAAGTTTCCTCGGACCCAGAGTGGCCTACAGAGCTGGCGCCTAGAGACCTGGCAGCTAGAGAGAACCGGCCAGCTGTTGCTGTCGGAACGCTATCTAGAGCACCGCTGGTGGCACGTTCACACCAACCCTGGTGTAGATGGCGATGAACCTGGTTGTGCTCCTCATCGTTCTGGCATCGCAGGGGCTGCACCACGCTCTGCGATCGGTCGATGCCGTGCAGTTCAATGGCGGAGTACAGATCAGCATGAGACCAGGCATGGGCCGTGTGCTGCAGGCCACCAAGGACCTCTCTCCTGGCGAGTTGATACTTGTGGAGGAACCCTTAATCTCTTGGGTAAATGGCAAGATTGCGGAGTGTGTCAGCAAGATCCAGAAGATGTCGACGCAGCAGCGGCAGCAGCTGATGGACATGTACCACCTCAAGTACGGCGAGAAGGCGCGCTTCGACAGCTGCGAGGCACGCATGGAGGAGTACAGAGCTCTGGCTCGCATGGTGCCACAGGCCTGCCTGATCCCAGATGACGCACCAGACGAGCACCAGGACGCTGGGCCGCCGTGGGCAGCCACGTACGAGGCGCTGAACGTCATGAAGTTAAACACTCACTGCATCAGCTCGCTCCCCTGGGAGATGCAGGAAGTGGACGATGTGCAGAGGATGCTACCGCAGGGCGCGCCGCGCGTCACGCGGGTGGCGCTCTTCCCCCTCGCCTCCAAGGCCGCCCACTCCTGCGTCCCCAACTGCGTGTGGACCACACAGAACCCCTACGGCCACATCAGCTACTTTGCCGCGCGCCCCATTGCCGCTGGCGACGCGATCACCATGTCATACGTCGCCCCCGCCTCCGCGGCGCCGACGCTGGAGCGCTGGGCCAACACGGCCTTCTCCAAGGACTTCATCTGCACGTGCCCGCAATGCTCGGGGCCGGACGCCACGCGCGCCGTGAAGTGCGCGCACTGCGCCGACGGCGTGGCCATGCCGACGATCGCGCCGCCGCCGCCGGAGGCACGGAGGCACGCGAGGTGCCAGGCATGGAGGCCGCAACGTGGCGCTGCGACGCGTGCGGGCGCGCGCCGGAGGCAGCGCAGCTTGCGAAGGAGCTGGCGGAGGTGCAGCGCCTGGAGGCGCGCGTGCGCGCGATCGAAGCCGACCCGGCGCTGGCAGTGGAGCAGATGCTGCGCGGCGACAAGCGCGCGATGGACGACCTCCACGAGGGCGCGCGGCACGCGGGGCGGGCGCTCGGCGGCGTGCACAACCTCGTCCTGCTCTGCAACGACGCGATGAGCGCGATGTGCCGCATCGTAACGGGCCTGGAGGCAGTGGCCACGCCGGGCGCCATCGCAGCTGCCAAAGAATCCTCCCTGAGGATGGTCGCCGATCTCGCTGTAGACCGCGTCGGCTACGTGGAGTGCGTCGCCGCGGGCTGCGCGCGGCGCGGCGCAAAGTGCGCGCGCGACCACCCCGTCGTCGCCAGCGAGTTGCCCGCCTGCAGGACATGCTGAAGCTGCGGGACCCCGAAGCGTTCGTGCGCGAGCTGCCGCCGCGGGAGGCGCGGAGGCTGGCGCGCTACGTGCCGCTGCTGGCGTGCGACAGCGGAGCGAGCGATGACGTGGTGCTCGGCGCCGCCGCCGCGCTGGGGCTGCAGCCGCCGCGCCGCCGCCGCCCGGACCTCGCGCCGCTGCGCTGCGCCGCGTGCCTGCGCGACAGCAGGCGCGACAGCGACAGCAGCAGTAGCAGCAGCAGCAGGACTGCTGCTGACGCGGATGGCGGCGGCGAGGGCGCTGGCGAGGGAGGCGGCACAGAGTCTGCGGCATCGCTCATCATGTGCGACGGCTGCGGCCTTGTGGGCTACTGCAGTCACGAATGCCAGAAGCAGCACTGGAAGAAGTGCCACGGCGCAGTGTGCAGGAAGCTGGCAGCAAGCATGAGCATTGGCAGAGACGGCAGCGGGGAATGATGGAGGAGGAGGCGGCAGTGGCAGCGGCGGCAACAGCAGCGGCAGTGGCGGGGGCGGCGACGGCGGCGAGGTGGCGGTGGCGGCGGCGGCGGCCGCGGCGGCGGCCACGGCGGCGGCGGCGGCGGCCGTGGCGGCGGCGGCGGCGACGGAAATGGCGGCGGCGGCGGGAATGGCGGCGGCGGTGGCGGCGCGGGTGCCGCTGCCACAGAGGCGGCGGCGATGGCGGCGCGGGTGCCGCTGCCACAGAGTCACAACAGCAACCGGGCAAGCAGGACCAGTGATTAGGTATGAGCGGGGGGCATGGGCGATTTGTTGAACAGCAGCAAGACTGTCAGCGGTGCAAGCTCTTACATCTCAGGAGAACGTGCAACAGCGCTTAAGTGCGCGTCCGCAAGGCTCATTCAATGTCAGTGCCTGCAAAGCGTGATCGACTTTGTATAGCTATAGAGTGCATGGTTTTGCAGCAGCGTGAGACCCATATCTAGGAGGCCTGCACATGCACAGCACAATACACAGCACAGCACAGCACAGCACAATACTGCCTCCTGGGATGAGCATGCTCTAGTTAGCTGAAGCACCGTGCCTATCTCGAAGCACCGTGCTTATCTTGACACGAATGAAGATACCTGAGCGCTCAGTTCACACTTGGAGTCTGATGTTCCACATACAATTCTTGATTTGCAGTGTTTGCTGTTGCTTGAACAATGTTTGTTAACGAATGACTGTTGCAACTTGGGCCCATCCTCTGGCAAGTGGGCAGCCCTTCATGATGATCAATATGCTGGACGCAAGTTGCGTGTTGTTCACTGTTTCAACACCTCAGGCTGCTGGCAATCAATAAATAATTCATGATGCTACACCAGCCAAGCCATTACCACACATGGGCACTGTATGTCATCAGCATGACAACGAGGGAGCGCATGTCTTGGCACCGTGAGCGTCACATGACGACTGCCACTGTCAATGGATGAGCAGGTATCAGACTGCGCATATGCACTCCTGCAAGGCCGCCGCTGCTGTCAATGGATGAGCAGGTACCAGACTGCGCATATGCACTCCTGCAAGGCCGCCGCTGCAGTTTGCTATGCAATAATGTTCGCAACTCATCGTCAAACTACTGATGATGGAAAATTTTTCATTACACGAGTTGCAGTGCACAGTTTGAATACCTAGGCTGGGTTTGAATACGTAGTAACTCAAACAAGCTCGGTTGAAGTTGAAAGCACACGAGGCGTGTTTTTATTGGCAACCTCTTCGCCTTGTGAAGGATGAGCACGAACGCCATCATGATTGACAGCCAGGAGGTAAGCCTTCTAAATGCCAGACACAGTGCGCATCTTTACGATGTGCACATTCACTGACATTCGGCCTGGCCCTCGCATATGCAATGCTTGGCTGTGCAGTCATCTGTGCCACAAGCGATTGAGCCGCCCAGATTGATGAACAGCACTGCAGCTGATACGCAACATTTGATGACACTGGCAGATACATTGCAATGCTGTTGCCGCAGTGATGGGCATGCATGCACAGATGATCCTAGCACACATGCGGAACGGCGGGAAACAGAACAGCAAATGATGTATCCACTAGTACATCGCTATTTTGTCTAGAACACCGGGAGATTAAATTCCTTGGTCGGCGGGGCGAAGGAGCCTGCCCGGGCCGCCTCTGCAGGTAACAGAGCCGCCGCTGGCGGGGCACGCAGTGGCTAAGCCTAGGCTGCAATTCCCGCCTCAGGACGGCGTGCAGCTCGGGCGGGCTTAGCGGCCATCGGGAATGAGATTCAATGAGCACGGTCACCATCGCCGCTGTGCTTGCATTTGCGGGCACGCGGTGCTGGACGGCGCCGCACAGGGCCACGTGGTACAGAGCCGGCGAGTATATTCTGATGCCATCGTGCGGTGTGTGCGTGCACGGTCTGCTCTGAGCCGGCCGTTTCTATGCTTGATTGGTGACGCCAAGCTGCATCCTCGCGCGTAGGTGAAGTTGTATGAGGCACAGAGGTCGCTATCACGGATGTCTTTGTGCCAGCTGTAGAGGCCGTAGTCCACGCCATTCTCCGCGTTGTTGGCCCTGCGGTAGCTCACCCGCGGCGCCGCGGCAGCGCGACATGCTGGCGACGGAAGGGACAACGGACTTGTTAGCGCAATCAGCGCGGCACCTAGGCGCTGATTCATTTGCAAAACTGCCGAGCAATACCTGCGTGTTCTGCATCGACAGACAACTTGGTGAACAATTTGACTTTTTGGATCATTGTCCATTCGCGCCAGGCTCACTAAGCGGTCCTGGGCCAACGTGCAAGGTGGCAGGCCACTGGCAGTATGGGGCAGGCTCAAACTGGTGTCGAATTTCCCTCCAAATTCAAAGGCAGCTGCAACATTGTGCCGTGACATCGTCAGCGCAACATACCACGTTTGCGCAATTATTGTAAGACCGCGTTTGCGCAATCCTTGTTAAGGCCTTTGATATTTATGCAAGGGCTGGAGTTAGACTCATTTGAATGGCTCAATACCAGCCCCGTCGGTGGGGACCCTAACCTTGGCGTCTCAATGTGCTATTCTGTTTTTCCGTCACCTGTGCATGCGCGATGCAGCTTCGTACTCCACCATCTTGCGCTCGCAGCTCCGGAAACGCCGGCCTGACGCCACATTTGAGGTGGCGTGTGTCAAACAGTTGCTCCCGCTTCTCCGGTGACAACTCGACTGCCGCCTCAACTAGTTGCATCGGCAGCCCATTGACGCATCTCAGCAGGGGTTCCTCCCTGAGCACCACGCCGCTTGGAGAAAATTCTTGTCTGCAGCGTCCAGTGCCTTTCTCTTGTCGTGACGACGCGGTCGGTGAACTCCATGCATTCAGCGCAGCTTGATTTCACGCCGTTTTTCTGCGGATCCTGGCCCGAAGCTCACAGCATCGATGCAGCAGCGACAAAACATAATGTCGTGGGCTTAGGCGGTCGGCCGGCCACGATACTACGTCAAACCTGCTTGGCTGGTTCGCCAGGTGAAGTTGAAGTTGTATATTATGTCCTGGACCGCATGGGCTGCGCGCACGATAAATCGGGCTTGCAATAACTAAATCTACGGAGGGGCCGGCGGTTCGGCGCTGGCCGGCGAGGGCCGCGGCACTTGCAACAGTGCGATGCGGCGGTAAGCGCTGACGTCGCCATCAGGGGCAATGACTGCGTTCCAGTTGTCGATCACGACACGTGTGAGCGCGCGCTGTAGCGCGAGGGAGGTGCGGCGGCGCCAGAAGGCAACGCGCTGCGCGAGATTGTAGCTGCCCTGCGAGCTCTGCTCGGCGAGTGCGTGTAGCAGCGCTTGGGTGTCGCGTGACATAGCGCCGAAGTGGTCAAAGGCTGCGGAAAATAGGGTGTGTGTAGTGGGGTCCAGGGCCCCTGAGACTACGTATGTGTCTATCTTTTCCTGCGAAGCCGATTCTAGCACGCGCTGCACATCGCGCGCGCCTCCCTGAGCCTGACGGAGGCGGGAGGGGCATGAGCTGTCACGTATGGTGACGTCTATGCAACAAGCTACTTCAAAGC
This sequence comes from Tribonema minus, assembly GCA_017506865.1. Classification (NCBI taxonomy): domain Eukaryota; class Xanthophyceae; order Tribonematales; family Tribonemataceae; genus Tribonema; species Tribonema minus. Next base: position 338,573 of record JAFCMP010000555.1, read on the forward strand.
CGCCGCGCAGTTTAGTGCACCGGCCTGCTGCTACCGCGTCGGCGCTCGGCTGCACTTTAGGGACTGGAAGGCAGATCTGGTTGCTGCCAAAGACGATGTCCATGAACTTGTTGAACCCGTGGCGCGCCGCGTAGCGGCGGAAGGGGGCAAGGGTGTCCCGGTCGAGACCGCGGAGGTGGGCCACCTGCTTGAGCAGCTGAAAGAGCGCGTCTGCGAGCAAGTTGTGTCGCGTGACGTTAAGCCCTTGTGTGCAGCGGCGCAGGTGGGCACCCGAGTCCACTGGTTTCTGGCACTTGGGGCACCGCGCCGCAGCGGGGGCGGGGCGCTCCACGCCCAGGTGGCGCCGCAGCGTCTCGCGGAATTCCGGCGGGGACATGGTCTCCACTGGGTCAGTGCTCGGCAATTGCGCCAAGAAACCCATGGCCCCCTTAGAGGCGCCGCTGCGCCACGCCGCGACTGCTTCCAACGCATTTGCTGCTTCAAGCCGACGCAGCTGCGTGGCGGCGAGCGCTGCGTCTAGCACCCGTGATAGCGCCGCTTGACGCCGCGGCAGCACGGCGGCCGGCGGGGCCTGGGCAGAGCCTGGCTCGCGCGCCACCGCTGGCGCAGCAGCGCGGTGCGCGCCGGCGCGAGTCCGCATGCCCGGCCCCGCAGCTCCGCCTGCCCGTTGTAGCAGATCGCGCAGCGCCCGCCACGCGCCGTCGTCCTGGCGCCAGTCCTGGTACCAGACCGAGGGCAGGAGCAGTGCGAGGGCCGATGCAGCATCGTCGCTGCCGCTGCGCAGCTGCTGCAGGCAGGTAGCTATCTGCGTGAAGGTGAAGCCGTAGCGGGCGTGCTGCAGGACGCGGCTGCGTGCCGCGGCTGGAAACGCTGCCAGTGCCGGTCCCATGCACTCGAGGGTACGTGCAGCAAATGCGGCACATGCACGCGGCGCTGCGCCCAGCACGCCAAAGCCACCGCTCCCCAGCCGCAGATGCACGCGTACCTGCTGGTGTGCTGGTAGCGTCACTGGGGCCCCGCCACCCCAGTCGGCGCCGCGTACCCATGCCACTGCCGCCGCCCACGGAGAGGGCGGCGCCGCCGTCGCCGCAACCGCCGGCGGGCCGCGGCGATCGTCAGCAGCCGCCGGCGCGCCCCCGTGGGCCGTCGGCGCGCCCGTGGGCCGGCAGCGTAAGACCCGCGGCGGGAGAGAATTTTTTGGAGCAATCCCCGGATACTAAAAGGCACCACAGGACATTAATGCAATGATCAAGTTGAAGATTGCACAATCATTTGACTGAACAGCAACAGTTCGCTTCAGGACGCTTTGCGGATGATGGTGCAATCTTCAAACTTTAAATTGGACAAACTTGACTCGAGACGCTACTGTAATTGAAGTATAACTTCAAGTTGAAGTTTAACATCAACTGTCACGCTCAGTATTGACCATCATCTTCGATTTGAAGTTTGACGGGTGCATCACCGTCCGCACAGCGTCCTGAAGCGAACTGTTGCTGTTCAGTCAAATGATTGTGCAATCTTCAACTTGATCATTGCATTAATGTCCTGTGGTGCCTTTTAGTATCCGGGGATTGCTCCAAAAAATTCTCTCCTCGCGGCGCCGATGGTTCCTGCGCCAGCGCGGCCACGGCCGCTTGCGTGACGGCGTCGAAGCGCTGTAGCTCCTCGTGCGTGAGGGATGGCGCCGTGTTGCGCGCGACATGCCCTGCGCGGGCGGGGACGGCAAGACGCAGAATGGAGAAGGCAGCCTGCACATCCTCCATCTGCACCAGCTCCGCCACCAGGCGGTCGGTGCTGGGGGCCCGAAGGGTCGCCGCTACGTGTGCGCGCACGAACTCCTCGGTGCCGACCGCCACCCCCATCAGCGTGATGCCGTCGTCGCATACTGGTACGGGGACATTGGCGGCAGCGAAGATGGCAGCGGCGCGCTCGCGAGCGCCGCCTGAGGCCGGCACCAGCGCCGCGCATTTCGTGACGTTGACCTGAATGTTTAGCTCGCTCAGCGCCTGTTGTATGAAGCAGAACGCGCGACCGACGTGGCCGAGCACTGACGCGTCAAAGCTGGGCGTCATGATGGTGAGGTCATCGAGGTAGCCCGGAAGCGCCAGCTGCGGGAACTTGGCGCGGGCAGCCACCATGGTGCCGCGCAGTGCCAGCGCGAACAGCAGCAGCCCCAATGGGTCGCCCTGCTGCACGCCCTGTTGGGAGAGGATGATGGCGGCGTCGGCGTGCCCATCTAGGCCAAATTGCAGCCAAGGGGCCCGGCCGGGGCCGTAGATGTGCTCGACGTAGCCGTACAGGTCAGGCAGATGCTCGGCCACCGCGGTGAGGACTGCCGAGCGCAACAGCGCGTTGAAGGCATTACTGCCGTCAATGGCAAGGAGCACGCCGCCGCACTCATGCGTGAGCTGCGCCATGAGCGCCACTCTCTCTGCGCCCCCCCGCGCGCCGACCCCAAACTGGCCAATTGGTTCCAGCAGCGCGGAGACGCGGTCCCGGGTGTCCGTGCAGAAGGTGCCGCAGCGGGCGAACAGGCGGCGGATGGTGTTGCCGCACGCGATGGGGCGCGCCTTCTCGCCCACAGCGCTGAGGCGCGCGGCCGCGTGAAGGCGCCAAAAGGGGGCGGGCAGCGCGGCGGGGGTGGAGTACACCGCGGTACCCAGCCACGCCAGCAGCTCAAGGAGCCAGTCAACCGTGCGCCCCGACGCGTGCGCCGTGTGCCGAACGCACTGCTGGAGGTGGGAGTTGCGCAGCCCAGAGGGACCGGCGGCCGAGCCAGGGTTGGCGGCGAGGATGGCCTCGCGCAGCCCGTCCGCCGTGAACGAAGCGCCGTTGAGTGGTGCTGCCGCTGCCAGCGCCGACGCCGCCACCGAGCTGCGCGCTCGCGTTGCCGCGGCATCCAGCTTCGCAGACGCGTCGCCGGCTGGGTGTTTAGCCTGCAGTTTATGCAAGGTAGCGGAGTCGCGGGGGGCAGATGTGTCAGCACCCTCCGCCAGCAGCCGCGCGGCGCGCCCGACGCCGCCCGGCTGCCGCGCCGTCGCCGCCGCGCGCTCCCGCACTGCCGCCGCCGCCTCCGTCATAGATCTAGCGCGGCGCGCGCACGCACGGGCGGCGCCGCGGCGGCAGAAGGCCAGCGCTGTGCGCGTGAGCAGGTCCAGGTCGCCTGCCACAAAGGCCGCAAAACGGTGCGCCCGCGGCAGGGAGCCGTCGGGTACAAGCAGCAGGCACGGCAGCAGATGCAGCAGCTTGCACCATGCACCGGCTGTGGCGGACGCCTGTGCCGCTGCCTCAACCCCGTGTGCCTGCGCTACCGCCGTCTGCGCTTCCCGGAGGCCCGCCAGCGCGGCCGTCAAGGCGGCTGTGAAGTCCGAGCGGTGCTCCAGGCGAATGCGGCGGCCGACCACCAGTTGCTGCTGCAGAACATAGTCAAAGGAGAGGTCGTCAAGCGCTGCGCGCGCGGGCGAGAGCGGCGCCAGCGTCCAGAGCGGAAGCGCGCTGCGCCATGTTGGCCCTGCCGCAGCCACAGCGGCAGCTGCGCGGGCGCTGGGGCCGCGCGCACCGCCGCTGGCTGTAGAGAGGGGGAGGATGGGGGGCAGAGGCGCGACGCGGGGCCCGTGTGGCCGCTGCGTTGCGCCCGCCCCCCCAGACTTGTAGAGGTGGTCGCGCTAGTGCAATTTCGTGCGCACGCACCCGGGCTCGCCGCACGAGGCGCATGCGCAGAGTAGCAGCTCGGGTTCCACGGCGTAGTAGGTGCCCGCGCCGGCTCGGTGGAGAGTCAAACACTCGTCGTCGATCGCCTGCATACGCGCGAGAAAGTCGGCAGGCACATTCGGATGCTCGCGGCGCTGGTGATCCGCCAGCGTCGTGGCGATGCGGCGCGCCAGCGCCAGCGACGCCGACGTCTGCGCCGTGAGCGTGTGCGCCTCCCCGTTCCGGCGGAGGCGCGGTTTGGGCACTGGCACCCGAAAGAGGCAGCCAGTGTCATGTAAAGGGCAGCGCGGATAGATGGCAGCCGTTGCAGGCTGAGTGGGCGCCTGCACTGCCTCAAGCTGCGCAGGGTCAACGTCCGCCGCGGCAGCCGCTGCTGCAGCAGCAGCTGCCGCAATGGCCGCCGGTGCGGCTCCCCCTGAAGTAGAGTCAGACATCATTACGATGGATGAGGGGAGCGCCGCACCCGGTCCGGCGGCTTACAGGCCCGTGGCGCCGCCGCCTCCCTCCGGTGCCGGCGGCTGGGCCGTCGAGGTGGAGAGGAAGCGGTCGGCGGCGGACTGACCTTGGGGCAGCCCGCGCGCGGGGCGTGCAGCGGGGGGTTCCGCCGCCGAGCCCGGCGTGCGCTCAGCAGCCGTGCGCTTGCGGCTGGCGCGGGGTGTGCCACTGTCGGACATAAGAGCGCTGCTGTCACTGGCAGGCATGGGGGGCTGCCTACTGCGCGAGGGGGAGGCGCTGCAGCCGCTGCCGTGCCGAGCCGCTGGCGACGATGCGCGCCGACACCGCGAGCGCCCGCGTGAGCAAGAGCGCGGCAGCTGCCGCGGCGCCGCCGCTGCCTCCAGTGCCACCGCGGGGTCCGCTGCCGCGCTTGCGGCCGCTGCCGCTGCCGCGCTGGCAGCACCTACAGCGGGCGGCGGCGCGCCCGCCGCCGCCTCGCGTGCCGCCTCCGCGCCCGCCGCCGTTGCCCCGTCCGCCGCCACCGCCGCCGCAGCGCCAGCCGCTGCAGAGCTAGCCTCAAGGGCTCCCGCCACGGGCGTGGTGGCCACCGTGCCGGCGGCGTCCGCCGCCGGCACCGCCACGCTCGCAGCGCGCGCCGCTTCCGCTGTCAGCTGCGCCTCGAGTCGAGCGGTCGCCGCAGCGTTGCGCACCTGCTCTCCTTCGCGCAGGCTCCGTTGCTGCGCCGCCAGCCGCTCCGCACGAACTTGCTCTGCCAGAGACCGGTCGCGATCGGCCTCAGCAGCCCGCTTTCCCGCCTCGGAGGCTGCCAGCAGCTTTGTCAGTGCCTTGACCTGCTGCTGCAGACCCTTCCGCGCGGTCCTCCCCTCCAAGATGGCCCCCTGCAGCTGCTGAATGCGCTGCTCCTGGCCCAGCTGCGCAGGGTCCGCGTCGGCCGCCGGCGGCGGCGGCGAGGCGCCTGGCGACGCGCTCGCCAGCGCGGGCGTCGAGGCGGCGGCAGCGTCCGTCGCGGCGGCGCCGGTCGCCGCCGGCGCTGGGGGGTGCGAGGCGGCGGCGCCGGTGGGCGCACGCTGCGTCGCGGCGGCTGCCGCCGCGGCGGCTGCAGCCGTGGCTACCGCAGGGTCACCGGCGGCTGTGCCAGTGGCGGCGGCTGGCGTGGTGCAGGCCGCGGGGAGCGTGGTGTGCGCGCAGCGCGTTGCCCGGCACTGCTGACCTGGGCGCGTGAAGTGCCGTCGCAGGCAGGACGGGCACGCTGTCAGATTGTCAGGGCCCAGCAGCCGCAGCGCTACTTCCGTGCCGTCCACCGCGCATAGGACCGAGTGCGCGAGTCGCCGCGCAACGCCGCGGACCACTGTTAGCTCCCAAACACCCGCGGCGCCTGGCGATGCCGCCGACGCCGGCGCCGCGGATGAGGCCGCACCGCTAAAGCCTACGCCGCAGGTCTTCAGAGCGCTGGCCAGCAGCAGAAAGGCGGCGGAAGTGCCGCCGCCGCCCGCCCGCAAGCGCACCGGCGCGATGGGCATGCCAGGAGCTGCGAGTGCAGGCGCAAGCAGCATTGCAAGCTGCGCTGCAGACCACGCCGCCGGCGCGCCGCGCACGGTGACCGTGACCGGGGCGCTCGAAGTTGGTCTTAAAACCCCAAGAATAAAGTATCGGTCTTGGGGATGGATCCTCCGGGGTAACAAACAACCAAATGATAATACCGCAAGTAAAGAAAGAAAAAAAAAGTTCTGGGCCCAGAGCGTGTGTGTAGTGCACAAGCGGCGTAGCTGAGCTCCTAGAGGGCGGGTGGCTCGAGACCGACTGTCATTCGCTGAGGAGTCGACTCCTGCTGGGGCATCGCGCTGTTCGCGCATCACCAAATCCTGCTAGGCCATACATAGCATTCAATTGGCGATGCAGCTGGTCGTACCCCTCGCCTGCCTGGCATCGCATGTGCTAAAGTCTACACCGCCATTAGTTAATGCCATACACTTCAACGGCGGAGTGGAGATCAGCACGAGGCCCGGCTTAGGCCGCGTGCTGCAGGCCACCAAGGACTTCGCTCCGGGCAACCTGATACTGCAGGAGGAGCCCCTAGTAGTGTTTACCAATGGCCTTCCAATGGATCTTGTACCCAAGTTCGTCCACCTGCCCATTGAGAAGAAACTGGAGATAATGGGCATGTACCATCTCAAGTACGGCCAGAGAGCGCGCTTCCCCACCTGTCAGGAGACCCTGACGGAGCTGGAGGAGATGGCACCGCGTGTGGTGAGCAAACTGATGCCTGCGACCGCCGCAGCCGAAGGCGTCCCACAAGAGGCCGTGGTGCTGATCTATGAGCTCATGAGCGTCGTCAAGTACAACTACCACTTCATGACCACGCTGCCCTGGCAGCAGGAGATGCTGGACGCAGTGCAGACCACGCTGCCCCCCGGCTCCCCGGTGATGTCCATGGCGGGGCTCTTCCCCCTCACATCCATCGCCCCCCACTCCTGCGTGCCCAACTGCATCGTGAACACCTCCAACCCCTTCATGCACATGAGCATGTTCGCCGCGCACCCATAGCCGCCGGCGACTTGATCACCAACTCCTACTGCAACAGCCAGACGGGCTCCGCCGCGCCGACGCTGGAGCGCTGGGCCGACACGGCCTTCTCCAAGGACTTCATCTGCACGTGCCCGCAGTGCTCAGGTCCAGACGCCACGCGCGGCGTAAAGTGCGCGCACTGCGCTGACGGCGTTGTCATGCCGACGTTTGCGCCGCCGCCGCCCGAGGCTTGCGAGGTGCCGGGCATGGAGGCCGCGACGTGGCGCTGCGATGCGTGCGGGCATGCGCCGGAGGCGGCGCGGCTGGCGGCGCAGCTCGCGGAGGCGCAGCGCATGGAGGCGCGCGCGCAGGCGCTCGCCGACGTCAGCGCGCTGCCCTTCCTGTCCACGTGGAATGACGCCGCGCAGGAGAAGACGGAGCTCGAGAACCTGGCGCGGCGCGCGCAGCAGCAGCTCTGCGGCACGCACAACGCCGTCCTCGCCGCACTGCGCGGCCTGCACGACCTGGAGGCGGGCTTCTCGCAGACGCACCGGAACGAGGGCAACATTGCCATCGCAGATGCTCGGCAGCGGAGCGCTGCCGCTTGGGCGATTCAGCACCTCGGCCTTGCCGAGTGCGTGGCGGCGGGCTGCGCGCGCCGCGGCGCGGCACGCTGTGCGCGCGAGCACCCCATCGCTGCCGGCGATCTGCACCTCGCGTACAGAGCACTGCTGCACATCGGCATGCTGCAAGACCCCGAGGCCTTCGTACGGGAGCAGAGCGCCGACGATGTGCGGCGGCTGAAGCGCTACCTGCCGCTGGTGGCGTGCCTCGCCGGCCCGAGCGACGACACCGTGCTCGCTGCCTCCGCCGCGCTGCGCGTGCCGCCGCCGCGCCGCCGCCGCGCGCACCTCGCGCCGCTGCGGTGCGCCATGTGCAAGCGCGACGGCCGCGGCGACTTTCAGCGCATGGACGACGCTGCCGCCACGGAGTCTGCTGCGCCACTGATCACCTGCAGCGGCTGCGGGCTGGTGGCGTACTGTAGCCGCGAGTGCTAGAAGCAGCACTGGAAGCAGCGCCACGAGGCGGTGTGCAGGAAGCTGGCACCGGTGGTATGAAGGCAGCTGATGGCAGCAAGACGGCAGCAGTGCAGGTTGATAGCTGCGGCGTCCAGAGTCATGGCTGCGGTGGCAGCAGCACTGGCAGCAACAGCTGCAGCGGCAGAGGCACTGCAGTGGCGGCGGCACTGACGGCGGCGGCGGTGGCAGCGGCAGCGGGAGTGGCGGTGGCGGCAGCGGCGGCGGCGGTGATGCCCTCAGAAGGTGCAGTACCAGTGCAAGAGTACCCCAGATGCAATTCAGAGCAGAATAAGCAGACCAGCAGATCATGCTTTGATGTGAAAGTACATGGTTTATGGCAGAGAGGCGCTGCGCAGCACCGCCGCTGTGCTTGCGACGGGGCAAACTTCAAAGAGCCGAGCTTGAGCACTGAGCGCTGAAAACAGCTCATGATGGCTGCAAGCGATACTTCAAGGCTGGCGTTCAAGCGCTCTACATCCATGCATACACGAGTAGCAGGCATGGTGGTTGCAGCGCCGTGCTGGCACACTTGAATGTCAGACAAGTGTGGCTCGTATATGTTGCAAAGACACTACAGTAGAACATGCGGCCAGATGCGTTGTGCTCTTGTGAGCACCAGCACCAGCACATTAGCCAGCAGTAGTGGCTATCAGCCACTCTGTGGGTTAGCGCAGCGTTTCTTCACGTGGCTCTCGCCACAACTGGCAGTGCATCAACTAGGTCTGGCGCGTGCAAGTTGGTTCAGCACATTTCGTGGCGGGAACGCTACCGAACTGAGCCGGAAAACAACATTACATGCCCCAAAAAACATGGCACACACCCTCCTGCACATGAATCTCCGCTTTGCATCCTCTTCTGAGCTGGCGCCTCGCTTCCATGGCAATTCCATGTATGCTGTGAACTTTTGCGAATGTGCCGGCTGCGTAAGACTTCTTAACCGCCTTAATACTGACACAGACTTCAAAATTGATACTGTCTGTTTTGTGTCACATATTGCGTGCGTCGTATATCATCAGCTGTAGCAGCTGCTAGATTAATCAGACCACGTCTGACGAATCACCAGCGCAGGTCATGTGCTGTATCAAATGCTGTGTGTCAGTTGTGTTGCGCTCAGAGTCAGACAGGGAGCTATGCATCTATCTCGACCTGGTGCAATTGCATGCATGCATTATGATATGGCGCAGTGGCGGCAGGCTCCGCGCGCCAACGGCCATGTACATGTAAGCACTGGAGATGCCGGCACCTGCAAAAGTGGTAGCTCGTAGAGCGCAAGCTGCCGCACAGCCTGCGCACTCTGCTCGTGGAATGACGTCTTAGAGTCATCGCATTAGTAGCTCTCTTCAGCATGCTGTATGGCGAGATGAGGTCTTTTGTGACAATCAGGTGATCATACTGGCAGGTACAGGTCCAGCGGTGCGGCTTGCCACCACGCGCTCTGCTAGGCTCAGCTTCACAACTCCGTGCATTCCAGTGGCCTTACTGTCCATTAAAGGCCCGCTGCAGCCAGCCGATGCCATTCAATTCAACGGCGGATTCAAGGTCAGCACGAGACTGGGCATGGGGCGCGTGCTGCTGGCCACCAAGGACTTCTCGCCGGGGGACCTGGTGCTGATGGAGGAGCCCCTCTTGATGATTGTCGACGGCCTGCCAATGGATCTCCTGTCCAAATTTCTGCGCTTGCCGCACAACAAAAAAGCAGAGGTCATGAGCATGTACCATCTCAAGTACCCCGAGATGCCATTTGGCGGCGGCGGCGTTTGAGTGGTTGTCGTTGCGACACTTTCAGACTGTCATACGACATGTAGATTTCTTACAGCTAGATGCCAATCATCTGGGCTTTTTCGCGCCCTGAGCGAGAATTAATAAAAAGTACAATGAGTCAGCGCGGTTCACCAGCTGCAAGGAGGGTCTGAGGGAGCGACGGGACATTGCGCGCGCTGCAACGCCTGCTGGAGTTTCGGGAGCAGGTATTCCAGGTGGGGCATCCGCGCGGTCTACGAGCTGCTGAGCGTGATGAGGTTCAACTATCACGTCATGGACCTGCTGCCGCAGCAGCAGAAGCAGCTGGAAGCGGTGCAGCGCGGACTGCCGCCGGGCTCCCCGCTCATGTCCATGGCGGGGCTCTTCCCCCTCACGGCCATCGCCCCCCACTCCTGCGTGCCCAACTGCGTCTACACCACGGCCAACCCCTACGGCCACATGAGCATGTTCGCCGCGCGCCCCATTGCGGCCGGCGACGTCATCGCCAACTCCTACCTTCAGATGGGCTCGGGAGAGCCGACGCTGGAGCGCTGTGCCTAGACGGCGTTCTCCAAGGACTTCATCTGCACATGCCCGCAGTGCTCGGGGCCAGACGCCATGCGCGGCGTAAAGTGCGCGCACTGCGCTGACGGCGTGGCCATGCCGACGTTCGCGCCGCCGCCGCCGCCGGAGGTGCGCGAGGTGCCGGGCATAAAGGCCGCGACGTGGCGCTGCGACGCTTGCGGGCGCGCGCCGGAGGCGGCACGGCTGGCGGCGCGGCTCGTAGATGCGCAGCACATGGAGGCGCGCGCGCAGGCGCTCGCCACGGCGAACGGGCTGCAGGCGGTGCGCGGCGGCAGCACGCGGCAGCAGGCGGAGCTGCAGGACCTGGCGTAGCGCGCGCAGCAGCAGCTCTGCGGCTCGCACAACGCCGTCCTTGTCGCGGCGCGCGGCCTGCACTTGCTGGGCACCGCGCTCGCGCGGATACATCGGGTCGAGGGCCGCGGCGACATTGCGGAGTCTGAGGCGTGGAGCTCTGCCTCCTGGGCCCTCACGTACCTGAGCGTCGCGGAGTGCGTGGCGGCGGGCTGCGCGCGCCGCGGCGCGGCGTGCGCGCGCGAGCACCCCCCCGCCGTCGCCGACATGGCCATGGCATACGTGCTGCTGGAGCAGATCCGCACTCTGAAGGACCCGGAGGCGTTCGTCCGCGCGCAGAGCGCCGCGGACGTCAGACGGCTCGCGCGCTACGTGCCGCTGCTCGGCTGGTGCTGGGGCGGCAGCGACGACAACGTGCTCGCCGGCGCCGCCCTGCTGCACGTGCCGCCGCCGCGCCGCCGCCGCGCGGACCTCGCGCCGCTGCGCTGCGCCGCGTGCAAGCGCGCCAAGCGCGCGGATGCGGGCGCCAGCGGCAGCAGCGGCGGCAGCGCCGGCGACGGCGCCGCTGCTGCCGTCGGCGCGCAGCCTGCGGCGGCGCTGCCGCTGCTCGAGTGCGGCGGCTGCGGCCTGGTGGCGTACTGTAGCCGCGAGTGCCAGAAGCAGCACTGGCGGGAGTGCCACGGAGCTGTGTGCCAGACGCTGGCGACACTGAGCACCAGCCCCTGAGGCACCAACAGAAAGAAGCGGAGGCAGTGGCAGCAGCGGCGGGAGCGCGGGCGGCGGCATCGGCGCTGGCGGCGGCGCTGGCGCGTCCGTGATTGCTTCAAGCACTGGTGTTGACAGCGACAGGCCTAGGCTGCTTGGCAGAGTGCGACTACCAGCCTGAGACGTGGTCCGGGCCCGATGCTTACATTGCACAGAGCAGCGAGGTAGAGGCAAAGTACGGAGAGACCGGTGCGCGGATGACTGCGCCTCCTTGCGCTGCTTTCCATCTACGACGCTGTGAATGCAGCTTGCACGGCATGCGCTGTGATGACGGGAACATGCGAACGGCCAGCGCATGCGTGGGAGGAGTTGTCATTATGGCGCCATCGCTTCTTGTGCGCTGTGTCAGTTGTTTTGTGTTGCTCCTGTAGCGGAATACCTGCACTGTTAGGACACTGTCAGCCTGCAGAGCACCAGCGCGCTGCACAGATGAGAGGGGCATTCGTGCTGCGCGGCGACCCATGACACTGACAAGAACTGCACACCGGATCAAAGCACTACATACCTGCCCCATGGAGAGCGGCCGTTGCACGTTTCGGAGCGCACACAAAATACACAGAGGCCCACCGCATTTTTGTTGCCCTTGTCTCAGCTTTGCTGAGCCTGACTGGCACTAGTACTACTTGAGCAGCTGCAGTTTTGCTGTGGCAGCTACACGTTGCAGGCGCTGCTCATGCTCCCTGACAAGGAATGATACCATCGGCAGAGTTCTTTCCCAGAGCTTGTTAGGGTCGTCCAGCATGTTGTCTTCTGGGCCGCATTGCAAGTGCATTTTTTTTCTGCATCTCTTCTGTGCACACGATGTCAGTGTTGTGAAAGGTCCACTGCGAATCATCCAGCGGAGATCACACTTCATTTACAATATGTCTAGGAGCATTGTTGGTGCACAGAGTTGTGAAGGCAAAAGTAACAGTGTTTGGCACGTTGTGGCTGAGCATTTAGCAGAACCATGGCACACAGAGCCCATCGGCATCCTCTATAATGCCTTCCCCGCACACACGCATATACAAACAAGACGCAGAGTCATCCACACATATGGACATGAGTTCATGGGCATCGTACTCTGATCTAACAGTGGCAACAGTTCAGGCCCCCGTGGGCGCTCTGCGGCCAGCCGTGCTGGCCCGCACCTGTCGCTGCGACCACATCATCAATGCACACAAAGTGGGGCAGAGGATATGCGCAGACACACTCGACAAATATAATTTGTCCAGGACAATGGCTGCTTCCATTGATGCGAGCACACCAGCGCACGCATGTCATGAGACAGGCGCACAGAGGGTGCGCGTGCGCGAGTCACCGCGCAATGATCTTGGCGATGCAGGAAGGAGCAAAGGACTGGCAGGGTTTGGAACAAACCGCCGCCCATCACATCATGCAGTGCATAAGAACTCCTGTGATGCCGTCAAGGGCCACGCACTCGCGACGCTCAACAGAACACCAGACGATCTCTAGCCACTCGGAGACCTGCAAGTGCTGGCATGCTACCAACGCCAGCTAGTGAGGGGCACCCCCCCCCCCCCCCCCCCCCCTCCCCCAATAAGCGGTGTGAGGCGCAGTGAGGCGCAGTGAGACTGCTGTCGCTCAACAGTGAAGCACATCCGTACATCACAGCGCGCTGCAAAGACGTTCGTTTTGAGGTACTAAAAAAACGCGGAAACTGAGTTTTCAAGCTCTTCCACAAGGTCAACTGAGCCTCCAAGGTAGGCTCTGTCAGTGCCGCATCACCACCCAGCACATCTCCAGCTTCATGTTTGAAGTTGAGAACTTGAGGTTTTAGTCTTCTTCCTTGAGCAGCGCGGCGCGCTCCAGATCACGGGACTTGTCCACGGACGGCTTGTGCACCACCTTGGGTGGTGGGTGCTCCTTGTCTGTGTCCGGCGCTTTCTTGGCGTTGCCCTCTTTGATCTGTCGCGCGGAAGAGGCAGCCAACGATGCAAAGGAGGTTCGAAGGGTTTCAGTACGGCACGTTCATTGCAACTCAGACTGCAGTTGCCGTGGGCAGTCACTGTGGTGTGCACGAGCTATGCACAGGGCCCACGTGGCGTACTTTAGTGCTTACAACAAAAACTGTGAAATGATCACCAGTACTGTTTGTGATGCACGCGTTGTGTGCAGGCCTCAACGAGTTCCTGTGCCTGATGGCATCGTGGCTGGTGTACTGAAAGCGCAGCAAATGCCAGTGGTGTTTGCGCACGAATGGTTGAACAACATGCACCAAAGAGTCTGTGAAGGCTGAGAGTGATTGCATGCAGCGACACGTGAGTTTAATCAATCAGTTTCATCATCATGTCGCGACTTTGGGACTGCACATCACACACGAGTGGCGGGTGCGCAACAACCGCATACAAACACTCTGCACAGTTCCATCCCTAAAAGTCAACACTGCCACTGCGTTACAGTTCCAGCGCTTCAGTTTCAGCGCGCCGTAACCGTTGTCGGTCAACAGAGAAAGAAATTGCCGTTCACGTTCGCACAGAGGCCTGCACACCAAGATCAGCTATGTAGCAGAAGGGGGGAGAGCCTGCTTCAGGCATTACCGGCGCGAGGTGCCGCTCTGCGTCGCGAGGGCGCTCCGTAGCTGCCTGCGGGGCCTGTCTTGGCGGTTTGCCGCGCATCTGCAAGAGTCACGCTGTCAGCGCGCGCATGCGTGTACTGCTGGCGCTGCGCAGGCCTGCAAAGTGTGACTCATGATCAACGCAACATGCCGCTGCCACCGCCAATGAAGCCCGCGCCTGCCACTGCTGCTGCCGCTGTGGTCGCTTCTGCCGCCGCCGCTGCTGCTGCTGCTGGACCGCATGCCAGTCGAACGCAGTACACGAAGTGTAGAGACATTGGCTACTGATGCTGCCCCCCCCCTCCCCCCCCAAAAAAAAAAACTGGCGCGCCCCCCCCATTCCAGCAGAACCAGCAATCGTTGCAATATGAAGTGGTGTGTTGCTGTGGACATGCGTTGGCGACACTATGTGCTATCAAGTGGCTGAGTGCATGCAGTGCGCTGATGCTGATGCTGCCGCTGTTGCTATGACATGGAAACTGGTAGGCAAAGGGTGAAAGACTGAGTCACTGCCTGACGAAAGCTTGCGTTGCTTCGCTGCGCGTTGTTCGCAACAGGGGCGGGGAAGGAGGGGGGGGGGGGGGGGGGACAGTGCCCGACATTGTCCGACAGTGTCATACAGGGACCAAGATGCATTGTGCCAACAACACCTGGGCGCACAAATGGTAAGCTGCCCCGGTGTGACTCGCGGGTGCTAAAATGACAGCCTCAACGGCTGGGCTGACATCGATGGAGGCATGATGATCCTGCACAATTGCAGAGCTGCTACGCATGGCCTGCTGCCTTGCCCTAGCGTGGTCCCCATCCTTACATTACGGCTGCGTCACTGCAAGGTACAACTGTTTTTGCGGCTCGCCACACTGCAACTCAGCAACGCACATGAAAAACGGCATATTATTGACTTGTCAAGCGATGACATAACTGACTTATTATAACCGTACCCGCAATGAGTTTATGTTGAAGCTTAATAAATTGACTAGAATGAGTGTACCCTCCTGCGATAAAATGAGGTTGTTGGTCCTTTCACCCGAAAACAGCGCTGACTTTGTGTAGGTTGCGTTACAAAAGGCAGCGGAAACTTCAACCCTTGTAACCCTAGCAGCACTCAGCACCAGGCCACCAATGCAAGACCACGCAAGACAGGCCACCTGCCGCACCTTTGCCCAGGAGTACATGAACCCGCCCGTGAGGCTGATGGTCATGTAAAGCGCGCTCTGCGCCGTGATGGGTGACTTGAACAGCATCCAGCCCAGAACCATCATGGGGACCTGGGGGGGAGGCATACGCGGGGGGGGGGGGGGGGGGGGGGAGCACTTGCGTCACGGCCAGGTTGGTGGGCGGGATGAAGGTGAACTTGTCCACTGAATGTTAAAGTTTCACCACAAGTTGAACTTTCTCCATGATTAAAGTTTCACCACAAGTTGAACTTTCTCCATCTGTAGCTAATTTGACAAGTGAGGTCATCAGGGTTAAGGGCACTTCGGCATGTGACATCACGATGGGCGACTTGAACAGCATCCAGCCCAAAACCATCATGGGAACCTAGCGGGGGGGGGGGGGGGGGGGGGGGCGAGAGGCAGTTACATCATGGCCAGGGTCATCAGAGTTGCTAGCGGTTCAGAACTGGACTTTCACGCCATGAGTCATTGTGGTTCGGAGCATGTCAGCTTGGCATCCGTTTCAGGAAGCTCCGGGACCCATGTGAGCGAACACGCCCCGAATGTCAGCTCAAAGCCTGTGTGGGGTTGCTTGCAGCAGCATGACAGCCGTCGCCGACTCTACCAGTGACACGTATTAGAAATGACGCATGTGGCACCGGGGCACAAGTGCAGCTGCGCAGTCAAGTCAACCAAGCGCTATGAGCCTATACATGCCGCTGCCGGCGCCTGCGCTCACAGTCGAGCAACGACAAAGCGATCCGCCATGAGTAAACCGAGACTGAGCCTTGCCACCAGCTGCCAGCCGAGAGTCGTTGCGAACGTCTTCGGCAGATCTGAGCAACTGCTGCTTTCATGCCCAGGTGTCGCCCGCACACGCACGCACGGCCATGCGCGGTGTACTACGCAAGGTCATATGATGGAATCAAAGCAGCACCCAGCGCGCCAGCAGTGTCAACGGCTTCTGCCATAGCAAGGGGAAGGGCAGGTGCCCCCCTGGATGTTTCTTCATGGGACTCAAGACAGCAGCGTGCCTGTCGACTGCCGAGAGGGCACTCAACGGCGCATCTACTTGGCAAATGCGCACCACGGCGTTTGGCATTGCCGTCACGAAAAAGTCAACGGTGCGCTCAGAGCAGTAGACTGCTCACACAAGTACACAAGTGGGTGGAACGGCTGCATACTGTAATCTTCAATACGCAGTTGAGGTTATGCGTAATTTCGACAAAAAAATTGTGGCAGCTTTCAGGGAGCGTGCAACAGTCTGCACTCACGAAGGCAACAGCTTCGACCTCATAAGTTTTGCCAAGTGTTCACTCACTGCACTGAACAACATTGACTGCAACGCACCTTGTTTGACACTGCCCCACAATAGCATACGTCGTCATGCAGTGGCGCTGCCGCACCAGAGGCTGCAAAGACGCATCCGCAGCGCAACGGCCTGGTCCCCATACCAACTTCAAGCTCAATATTTTGCCAACTGCAGCACACACACACACACACACACACACACACGGATCTAACAACTTCAACACCACCTCACCTTGTTGACGCTGCCTACAATGGCGTACGCCGTTGCGCTGGTGGCGCCGACGCACCAGAGCCACACGAAGCTGACGCAGAAAGCGAAACGGTCTGGTGAAAAAGTTGCAACACGCACACATGATTCAACAACTTCAACTTGAGTTCACCTTGTTGACGCTGCCCACGATGGCGTACGTCGTCGCGCTGGTCGCGCCGACGCACCAGAGGCTGGCGAAGTTGAGACAGAAGCCCGCGGCGCCCGCAAAGAGGTTGAGGCCCATAAACGATGCCGAAGTCCACAGGTCGGGGCGCGCGATGATGCCGGTGACCTCGCCCGAGAGTCTGCAGCATCAGGCGTAGCACAGTCGTCGTGAGCGGCGGGCCTGCGATGCGCACAATAATTTGCTGGAACTGTTCAGTAGAACTGCTTGATTTGCTGGATGCAACACAAACGATGCCGATGCCCACAGGTCGGGGCGCGCAATGACGCCGGTCACCTCGCCCAAGAGTCTGCGGCGACACGCGCGGCACAGTCGTCGTGAGCGGCGGGCCTGCGATGCGCGTCGCGTCTTCCTTCATCACTGCAAACTAGAAACGCTTTATTTGATGAATGCATCACGCAAGACGCCGACGTCCAGAGGTCGGGGCGCGCAACGGCGCCGATGACCTCGCCCAAGCGTCTGCGGCAGCAGGTGCAGCACAATGGTCGTGAGCAGCGGGCCGTGATGTGCGTCACATCTCCTTTCCCCCTGTAAACCACAAGTCTTCATTTGCCGAATGCGTCAGAGGGACGCCGACGTCCACGGATTGCAGCGCGCACAAGGCGCCGGTGACCTCGCTCGCGGCCCTGCGGCAGCAGGTGCGGCACTGGCTGAGCAGTGCGCTCATTGCATGCCCTACATCTTCGCAACGCAATGAGGTTGATGGGTGGGCCACAAAGAGCGCGGATCGGCGCATATGGCGCGCTGGTATTTGCCGGGGGCCCTGAAGCGGCAGGTGCGGTCGTGAGCGGACTTGACATCGAATGAAGACTCAACCATCAGTTGACTTGGCAATTTCTGGTCTACACTTATCTGAAGCAGGTTCAATTCTGGGAATAATTAATTGTCAACAGTAAGCCGTATACAGCTGGTCAACACTTACCTGAAGCAGCTTCAATTCTGGGGATAACTAGTTTTATTCTGTAACCCGTATACAGTACTTGATGTCAGCGTCAGGCGACCTGTCATGGTGCCCGCTCAGAGCTTTGACAGGCGCCAGATGCGCCGCTGTGCGTCACTCCTTGAACATACACGCAACCTCAAAACTGCAAAAACTCACAGTGCTACTTGAATGGCACGAGATGCGCCGCTGTGCGTCACTCCTCGCACGTACACGCAACCTCAAACTTCAAGTACTCACAGCGCGACGGGCGCCAGCAGGACGAACCCCAGCAGGTTTGTTAGAAGCCCAACGAACCCCAGCAGGTTGTTAGAAGCCCATGCCGAAGCATACTGCAAGAACTGTAGTAAAAAATTGAGGACAGTGTCATGCGAACTCCCCGGGTGCCCGATCAGAGCTTCGAAAGGCGCACAATTCACTGGATTGCGTCGTTGCTTGAACATACAGGAAGCTCAAACTGCAAGTACTCACAGTGCGACGGGCGCCAGCAGGACGAACCCCAGCAGGTTGTTGTAGAAGACCATGCCGAAGCGCGTGAGCTTGATGGAGCGCGTCGCGTACTTCATGTACAGGATGTAGCTCGCAGTCGTGACGCAGTTGGCGGACATCCAGATGTAGCCCCAGGCTGATGAGTGATTGAAGACGGTTTGCAAACATGGTATCAGTCGTTAGCACTCCACATTGTGTGCGTCCACAACATATCGTGTTTTGTCAATTCACGTAAAAAGGACTAGTCTCCCTGAAAGTGTAATCAGTACTTCATGTACAGGATGTAGCTCGCGGTCGTGACGCAGTTGGCGGACATCCAGATGTAGCCCCATGCTGTATGGGGAATTTGAGGAAATTTGCAGACGCGGCATCAGTCATTGGGACTCCACTGGCCGAAAGCAACGTTGTGTGCGTCTGCAACATCTGATATTGGAGCAGGTCAAACGGACTAGTCTACATGGGAGTGTAATCAGTACTTCATGTACAGGATGTAGCTGGCCGTCGTGACGCAGTTGGCGGACATCCAGATGTACACCCATGCTGTATGAGGAATTTGAGGAAGTTTGCAGACGCGGCATCAGTCGTTGGGACTCCACGCGCCGGGAGCAACATTGTGTGCGTCTGCGACATTTGACGTTGATGCAGGTCAGAAGGTCTACCTGGAATTGTAATCAGTACTTCATGTACAGGATGTAGCTCGCGGTCGTGACGCAGTTGGCCGACATCCAGATGTACCCCCAGGCTGAAGGGTGATCGGAGAAAGGTTTCGCGAAGCGGCGTCCGTTAGAACTCCAGTGGAGTGGTTCCTGACTGTTTTTCGGCGTGTCTGCGCTGAGTGCCAGCACTTCAGAGCAACAGATATGTACTTCGAAGTGCTACTTTAGAAGCAGTACAAACACAGTAATTCGCCGTTGTGACGCATTTGGCAGACTTCCACATGCACCGCCATACTGATAATTGATTGAAGAGAGTTTGCGAACAAGGCATGGCACCAGTCTTTGGGACTCCAGCAGCTGTAAGCATTGTTGTGTGCGTCTATGACCAGTGATGTTGTTTCAAATTGAAAAGACTGTTCTACGTGGAAGCGCGATCATTACTTCAGGTGCAGGTTGCAGCTCGCGGCTGTGACGCAGTGAACGGGCAAACACTCAGATGCGACCCCAAGCTGAGCAGTCATGGCATGAACTTCAGAAGGCAACAGCAGTCATAGGTTCAACAGGCGTCAGTAGCAGAAGCTCCAGTGGCTGAGCAAGTACTTTGTGCACCAACTGTATTCAGCTCGCGGATGTGACATAAGTGGCAAGAAATCAGATGTACACCACGCAAAACGGTCATAGAAAGAACGGAAAAGGCGCCAGCAATTCCAAGTTGGGTGGCCCAAGCAATGATGAACTGGTGAAGGTGACTGCCAGCACGTCAGACAGAAAGTTAAAATTTCCGGAAAAAGGGGAATGCGCTCCATCTACAGGATGCAGCTCGTCGAGATGACGCAAACATCCATATGCAATCTATGCTCTGATCGGTATGAGATTCCAGAAGCCAGCGGTCAAGCCCAGCATTTCCGCACTTGTCTACGTTACGTGCCAGCGTTGCAGGCAAAAGATGACTTATAAAAATATTTCAACAACCAATATGTAATATTCCCAACACTTCAAGGCACTTAGCCCAAGCACTTTGCATTTATAAATCAACATCACGTGCCAATGTTTCAGATGACACGTGAGAACTACTTCAGATACGAATCTGAAATACTTCGAAGTATACGCATTTCGATTTCACATGATAATGCAAGTTCAATCAATTTGCCTCTCACCATTGCTCTCCATGTCGTCCTTGCCGGCGAGCGCGGCCCCGAAGACCATGACGCCGAGGGACGCCAGGATGAGGAGCGTCACAGACTGGTTGTAGAAGTGCCAGTCGCCCCACACAATGATGACGTTGGTGAGGTTCTTGAAGACGGTAACCATGGGCACGTTCATCCTGCCCGAATAAAAGCAGAAGGCGAGCCGTTACATAGATGACATCACAATGTATTTTTAATTTTAGATAGTGTCGCAGTGTGCTTGCAACGACACCCCTCAACGTGTGTGTGGGATTGCCTTCAGCAGAGCCAGCTGGTGCAGCAGATTTGTTCACCGCTCGACGTGTTCTTTGAAGCGCGTGTTTGCTGAGCAAGTTCAGGTTGCGATGGAGGCAAGGCACCTTGCTGTCAACGACCAGTTGTGTTGAACCCTAACCCTGGCCCTAACCCTAACTCTAACCCTACCTTGTGGTTAACTTCAATGAACAGTGTCAACCCACCCAACCTGACCTTACCTCACTTTCATATTGCCAAACTCTGATCTATGAACCTCTGTGAGCAGCGAAAATCCAAAAGTATTTCCGCCGCATGCGTGCGCGGCATTCCGCCGCACCTCGTGCGCGACATGCTCTGTGGTGAAGCACTTGAATCTCGCCCCTTTGACTCTAGTCAACTTCAACATGCTTCTTCATCAACCGTGCTCACTCACCACTTCAGCGCCATGAAGGACGTGAAGAGCATCGCGCAGAAGAACAGGTTCACGGGCACCCACTGCATTGCGAGCTTCATGTCCAGTGCGTAGTTCTCCACCCACTGGTGCCGCCGTGACGTCTCCACCAGCAGCACCGCCACCAGACACTGCGCGCGGCACGGCGGCAAGTCACATAGAAAAAAAACAAATGAGGTGACTGTAGACACTTCAGAGGCGATGCGGCTGCTGTTGAGCACGAGTCGATTGCAGCGCCAGCACAGCATCGCCACCAGACACTGCGCGCGGCGCGGTGGCAAGACACGCAGCAAAATTAAAATATATAGTAAGAACGGACCAGCTATTTGCAAAAGAAGCAATAATCGGTGAAGCTAACCAAACTGTAAAGCTAATATACATCACATCGGTGAAGCTAACCATACCTTTTTTCATTGCCTTGAAATATAGAAGAAAGTGATCTTTTCTACTTTGATCACTCTTATTGGTTTACAAACAATCATGTTCAACAAGAAAAAACAAACGAGGTGTCGAAAGACATTTCAGAGCCGATGCGGCTGCTGTTGAGCACGGTGCCGAAACGGTGGCTCGGCAGTGTCGATTGCAGCGCCAGCGCACGCAGACGACATGAAGTGGGAATTCCGTCTGCACGCTGGATTCAGCAAGCAGGCCCTGGCAATGACTGCCTAATGCTAACCCTAACCCTAACCCGAATCCTAACCCTAACCCTTACCCTGTACCGCAAGCACAGCTGATTGCTAAGCGTGTCTGCTGTGACGCTCCTCAAGCTCATTTGAGCGTCACCACAATACTCCTATAATGATATATCTCACAATACTTCTATAATGATCTCAGGAACTTTCCTCAAGGGGGCAATCCGCAGAAGCGTCACGGAGCCGCTGCCCACAGACCATGCGGTGTCATGAATGAGATGCACTCTTGATGCGCATGTACATGTGCACCACTGCAGAAGAACAAGCCCTACTGTAGTTAATTGTGCATGCGTAGTCGCCACGATTGGTGGCAGTAAGGCGGGGTCCAAGGCACGTCACATACAGCTTTGAGGCTGGTGTCATGAGGCTGCAGAAGGATCGTGCAGTGCGGAGACCAGTGCTCAGCACTACTTAGAATAGGTCGAAGGGGTGACTGGCGACCCCTCAGGCAAACTGCAGGTCAGCAATCTGAACTGGGTGCACCATGAATGCACTGGCGCAGCCAGCTTGCAGGGCGCGCTTGGCCACAATGCACAAGTCGGTAATATTGAGGTTGACAGCAGGTTCTGACAGCATTGGTTGAGTTCATAAGAACACGCGTGCTGAAAATTGTCGACGTGCACCATCCCCAGCAGCACGACAGCGCACCAGCGCGGAGTAGGCATGCTGCGCACTTCAAGAAACCGAATTACTTGAAGTAGAACAGCACATTCATGCTCAGCGCAACTGCTGCGGCTGCTTATTGCCGGTTCGCCATGTTTGACGGGTTGCCTGGGCAACGTGGCAGTGCAGCCGTTGCGACGGTACAGCACCAACTGCTTGCGTGACGACTGGCGCCTCTGTTGCTGAGCTATGAACCGGTGCTCTCAGGCATTCACGAGTCGAGATTCGAAAGCTGGACTGTTGCGCCATACGTTTTTCACTAGTTAAACTTCCGCACTTATAATCAGGAATGGCTGCTTCAAAGCTCAGCTCAGGTGCGCGGCATCTCGAGCGTTGGACGCATTATCGCCCTTAACCCTGCCATGAAAGCAGCTGCAGAGACTCTGATGCGGTGGTGCAGGCAAGCAGCGTTTAGCGGTGACTGTAGCAGACAGCCGAGAGACCTTTTGCCTTTCAACTGACACCTGACCTGCCGCTGCAGTGCAGTTCGTGCGCACGATGCGTACGCGGTGTAGGATGACTGAACACGACCCGAGTCATATTCTGGGCGTCGATGTGTGCCGTGTTCAAAACCAGCGCAGCAACTCAGCCGTCTCATACGAATGAGAGAGCACAACACACTCATGCTGCAGCTCCAAGTGTCATGAATCCACGCGATCTCCTAAATTCAACCGCGAAGCTTCATGTTGCTCAAATTGGCACATGCCGGTTCGATGGAGCCACGCGCAAAAACTGTTATGCCAAACTCACCTGAAAAACTACCATAAGGATGGGGAAGTTCGCGTCGAAGCTGCTCGCTAGCGCCTTGTTCGCCAGTACCATGGTCAAACTGCACGAGCTGTAGGCCAAGCAGCTCAGCAGTGCTGCCCGCACGGTGGCGGGCGCCTTAGTCGTCATGATATCCCCGCTGCTGCAGTCCTCTGTGCGAGAATCCGGCCCTCCTTGCCGTCAGCACTTCTTCATGACTTCAGGTGCTCAATCTTTGATGACCAGAGGAGAAGTTACAGTTGAAGTTCTGGCCCGTGGGCAAAGGTTTGGACCAGGCAAAAGCGATACACACACACCATCGAGAAGGGGGGAAGGCGCAGCAGTTTGAGGGCGAAGAAGCCAGCGTTGGCCGTTGAGACAACCAATGCGGAGTTCACAGCATGCAACAACGCGCAGCAGGGGGGGCCTGGGCGACAAGCAATCTACTGAGATCGAGGTGTTCGAGGTCATGGCGTCTGTTTCACTACTCCCAAGGAGTGCCTGGGGCTTGAACAAAGAGCTGCAGCGAGACGCAAAGCTGGCGGTCAGCGTCACCGCCACAAAAGACATGCCATACACACTACTACGGAAGAAATGGACGGCAAGGTGATCAAAGTTCTCAAGGTGTTTCAACCAACGCCGCAACTCGACCTTTCGGGAACGGTTTGGTCACTGAAGCTGTGGTGCGCACGCGGCCCACTGCTAGCTATGCCTCATCAGCTGCAATCTGTCATGCTGAGGCCGCGGCCGCTGCTGCTGCAGCAGCCACGCGCAGCAACTGAGGGTCTAGCGGCACTGATCAATTCCCTGCCGGACAGCGTGCGCCATTTCAGCTTAGGCGCAGGCGGCGAGTCAGGCCAGCCACATTCAATAGACGTGGACGTGGAATTTGCCCTGCCGCCGCGGCTTGCGGCGCTGGAGCTGCACGCCGTGCGGTCCCTGCACTGCCACTTCCCCTCCTCCCTCACCAGCCTCACCTTAGCGAATCTCGGACCCAAACCCTCAATGAGCGCGAGCTCTGAGCCGAGTAGATGGTTTGCGCCTCCCTTCACGGCAGACCTAACGGCGCCCCTCCGGGAGCTTCGCCTGCTGAACTGGGACCCGTGCTGGCCCGTGGCGCCGCTGCCGCACTCCCTCGTGCACCTGCACGTCACCTACAAAGGCGTATGGGGCAGTGTGTACACGCACGATCTCGCGCCGCTGCCGTGTGCCCTGGAGACGCTTGAGCTATCATCGCGCGGCGGCGCCGAAGTGCACCCCGTCCTGGGCCAGCTGCCGCAGCGCCTGAGGGTGCTTCACCTGCAGCAGGTCTCCGACTTCAACTGCGCGCTGGGCCCCCTACCTGCCAGCCTCACGTCCCTCAGCCTTGGGCAGCGGTTCACGCACGCGCTCGGGGATCTGCCGGAGAGCCTCACAGCGCTGCGCATGGCAGACGGCCCATGCGACCGACCGCTGGGACGCCTGCCCTGTAGACTGCGCGTGCTCGACCTGCAGGACCGCCTCGTCTTCAACCACGCCCCCGGCGCCCTGCCTGCGACGCTGCGCGAGCTGCGGCTCAGCGAGGCCTACGACCACCCGCTGCAGGCACTCCCGCCCGCGCTGCAAGTGCTCGCGCTCGGCGACGCATTCCAGCATCAGCTGCAGCCGGATCTGCCGGTGACGCTCCGCGAGCTACGGCTCAGCCAAAGCCCTATCGCCACCCGCTGCGCATGCTCCCGCCAGCCCTGAAGGTGCTGGTGCTCGGTGATCAATTGCAGCACGTGCTGCCACCGCAACTGCCGGCGACGCTCCGCGAGCTACGGCTCGGCAGGGCCTACGACCACCCGCTGCGCGCGCTGCCACCCACCCTGGAGGTGCTCGTGCTCGGGGACGCGTTTCAGCAGGAGCTTCAGCCAGATCTGCCCGACACGCTGCGCGAGTTCCAATATGGGTGCGCGCTTCAACGCGCCAGTCGTGCTGCCGGCGGCTCTCCAGCACCTGTCCATCGGCGACAGTTTCACCCGCTGGAGCTGAAGTCGATGCTGCGCTTCGCGCGCCTTCCGCACAGCTATCCGCACGCATTGCCGCTGCGGGAGATAGAGTGCGTTCTGATCAACGGGTTCAGAGCAACAGGTTGGCCAGGCGTATCGACATGATGATCATGTCGGAGGTGTGAACTAGTACTAGTCACGGCCGAGGCAGTCTGCGTTACCTGGCCGGCTCTCAGAAGCCTCAAGTCAGGGAGTGTGGGCTGCCGTGGCAGGGTGTATAGGGACTGTGCAGCCGGTCATTGTGACGAGCAGCTCAGCAGCGTCAAAAAGAGAAGCTCCAGCTGCCGTTATCGTGTGCAGTGTCAACAATCATTATGGTAGAAGCTTCGCTGCGCTGCGTTGCACACACTGGCGGTCACCACCAAGCAGCATAATGATCGATGATCCTCGTCCGTGGACACATCTGCTGTTTTCCACTATTCTGCACATGTGTCAGGATCAACCTTGCAGTGCATGCCCATCGCTGGCGGTACAGCATTGCATTGCAAATACATCTGTTTTTATGTTGTGTGGATAAATCAGCTGCAGCTGCACTAGTGCTGTTGACCAACTTGCCAATGGGCGGCCCAATTACCTGCGGCACAGATGACTACATAGCCAAGCATTGCACGTAATTACTATGTGAGGGCCAGGCTGTTTGCACACATTGTCAAGATGTGTACTGTGCCTGTCGTCCAGATGGGCTTGCTCCTGCCCTTCAGAGGTTATGGCAGGGTCACCTCCGAAAAATCTTCACAAAGGCGTTTGCGCTTTTCAAAAGTGCAAAGAGGTTGCCAATAAGCTTTGAGCACGCCTCGAGCGTGCACTTCTGTATTTATCAAGCCCAACTTGAAGCTGCGATGCAAGGATCACAGGATCATCATGATATTACCATGCACAGCCTGAGGACGCGTATTGTCATGATACAAGTCCAGGACGTTGCATTTCAATGGATGAGATCGAGGTGCAGTCGCTTTGAGATAGAGGTACGCCAGTGCACACTGTTGGCAATTAATTGTCCCATTCGCTTGTCCTGGGCCAGTGCACGTGGTTCAGTTGCCAGGTACCAACTTGCATGACTGCCTTCAATTTGCAGGTAAGTGGGCATGTTTCCATAGAAACCATGGCTCAGGCTGCTGCAGACTTTTGACTAGAGTGACCACCGAGTGATTGCTTGTGAGCAATGCCATGTGGGCCCGCTCATCCAAATTTAAAACTCTGAGCATCTGAGGTCAGCCAGAGATTCCATCAAAGAAAAAGCTCGTAATTCTTTGACATATATGTATGCATCGCACAGCCATGTCAAGCATTGAAGTCATCTTAGGACAAGATGGCCTTGACGTGCATGCAATATTGCATGGCATATTGCGCCTCCAGGCAATGGTTTGATCACAGTTGTGCCTGCCGAACAGGCTGGTGCGCATTATGAGCACCATCAGCCTTGTAAGCTACTCCGTATCACACCCTCGTGACCGAGGAGCTCGGAGTCCCTGTGCACACAGTGTATACCTGCTTCATCGAAAGGGGGAAGGCGCAGCAATTTGGGGGCTAAGAAGCCAGCGCTGGAGGTTAAGACAACTTGAACCAATGCGGCGTTCACAGCATGCAGCAGGTCGAACAACGCGCAGCAGGGGGGGCCTGGGCGACAAGCAATCTACTGTGATCGAGGTGTTCGAGGTCATGGCGTCTGTGTCACTACTCCCAAAGAGTGCCTGGGGCTTCAACAAGAGCTGCAGCGAGACGCACAGATGGCGGTCAGTGTCACCGCCGCAGCAGACATGCCATACACGCTACTACGAAGGATACTGGACGGCAAGGTGCTTAAGATTTCCAAAAGCTAACGGAGACACCCAGCGACAGCAGCCGCAGGAGGCAAGTGAGACAGCCTGCGCAGCCCATGGCGGCAGCGCGCTTCCTGGGCGGCAATGATGGCGGCGGTGGCAAGCAAGGACAGCAATCCGGGGTGACAATATGGAACTGGCAGGCAACGATAGAGTAGCGGCGAGTTGAGGACAGCAGTGGCGCAGCACCAGCTGAGCATCATCAGCCCTGCTGGCAGCACTGCTGTGTGTTTTCTGCAAACACTGATGCTGCTCGAGGTGGACTGCATGAAGGATCGAGTACTCGCCAGGCGGCGCACGAAAGGACCGGGTCCGGCAGACTGAGTGCAGCAGCTGTGCTGGGTGGGGGGGGAAGGGACGGGGCTGGGACATGAGTCACGGACTCAGTGTGAGTGTGCTAGTACGAGGAGGGGGGGCAGCGCGGATGTGTGCACGCACGGGGAAGCGGGGTGGGTGGGTGGGGTATGTTGAGGAGGTGGGGGGGGGGGAGAGCACTGCTGGTGCAGAGCGTGCATGACCGTGACAGGCAAAAACAGCTGAAAGGCCTCCATCACGTTTGCGGTCAGCTCACCAGCGCATGTGCAATTTGTGAATGCCCTTGCGCAATATCATGTAGTCATTACTGCAAGCAAAGGGTTTTGTTGTTCAGCGCTTGGTCAGAAGCGAGTGAGCACTGCCGCAGCATTACAGGCAGTTGGCAAACCAGCGGCTGGCTTGGCAAAGCTTTGAATGCATACTCAATCACTGTGAAGCACTTCAGTCTCAGTGGCTGCAATTAATATGAACAACTTAAATGCAATCAGAGCTCTGAGGCGTTGAAGTTGAAGAGTGCGCTTCGCGTGCACTCTCCTGGACTTGCTCCTGCATGGACACGCGCAGATGCATCTGCTCACACCTATATTACCCATTGGCACTTTCAGCATGTCCTACGTATTCTTCTTGTTTTTGCCTGCCTGCATGTGCGTCATGCCATCTTATTGTCAACACCAATGAATAACAATTGTCATCATGCTATAGCTTAATCCGCATTGTATCAGCAAAGTACTACTAGTAGCTTGGCAGCTGGTTTTAACCAAACAATTGAGCTCCGCGCACTTTATTGGTGCCAACCCATCATGGTATACCCTGGAAAGTCCCTTGATTTTGCACAGCACTGCAGGCTAAAGCAACAGCTCACCAGACTTGAGGCTCAACTGCAGGTTTGGCATGAACTCCATGACGAAAAGCGGCATAGTAAATTGACAATTGAAAACAATTCAAAGTATCACCGTGACTGCAGTTGACATCGCCAACTCAAACAAGGCAAGCAAAAGCCTTTCGAATCCCACAAGAAATTCTCCCATTTGTGTAGGACTCAGTCATGGCAAGCAATGAGTGGTCAGCAGGCAATGAATCAGATGTTTCAAGTGCGCACTGGCGCACAGCTGTGACACTGATGTGCAGATGGGTTCACTTTGGGGGCACCTATCTAAATATACTATGACGGGTATTGACTCAGGTGTGACTCCTGTGATCTACTGTGATTTCATGTGAAGTTTACCCCACCTTTCGATAGTAAAACAAGGTTGCGAAAGCATTTTGGTTCAAAATGTATGCAACGCGCGCGCAACGCGCTCTTGGGAATATAGGCCAGCTGGCGGCGTGAAGCTCCGGGATGTCAGTCATGATTCACAACCCTCTCAGCAACACAGCAACAGCGGTGCAGAGCTGGGACTGCAGCATGGTGGCAGGTGGCAATGTGTGACTCGCAGCCGAATCATCAGCAACTGATGATGACCACAATAATTTGTGGAACTCATTGGCGGCTGGATACACCTTGGCTTCCGACTGATATGATCAAGGCCATATGTGAAGTAGCCGTCCGAACAAAGCACACTGCCACACGCCAGCGGCCTATATGCAGAGTCCGACATCGTATGCGAAAAGCAACTGGATGTGAAGATGTTGGGCGAGTAAAGAATAGGTGGAAGGCTGTCCATAAGCACATTGAACAGAATCTGTGGGTCGGCGTGTTTATGTATGTACGGCATCTGTGACATTAAACGTCCAGGTATGCATTTGCACAGCAGTATACCCGCGCTGAGCGGTACACCTGAGCCGCGACGGTGATCTGCACAAATCGGCGTGCCTGTGTATCTCTGCGCGCAGGTACGTCAATATGCCGCACGTGTATTGTCAGCATTTGCCTGCGCAGGTAGCACCAGCTAGTAGTTGTTGTGCGCCCAGGTGGTCAATGCAACGCATTTCGACATTGTCGTACCTGTACATTGTCGTACAGGTCGAAATGCGTTGCATTGACCACCTGGGCGCACATTGTGCACGCAGCTGCAGCTGTTGCTGCTGCTGCCCTGCTGCTGCTGCTGCTTTCACGACAGCTTCTGGAGTCATAGGACTGCCAGGTGCAGTGTGATGTGAGCTTTTGGTGTCTGAGGCTGACACCATGTGAAACATCTTATGAGCTGTTTAGCTCATCATACTTCTGCGGTCCGACAGTGGTCGTCAAAGCAAGACACAACTCACACACTCCTGCACGCTTCGAACTTGCAACTTGTCTCTGCTGTTGCTGCTGCTGCTGGTTCTGCTGCTGCGGCTGAGTGAGCAGCAGTAGTGACAACAAGAACGCAGCAGACAGCAGCAGTAGTGGCAGCAGTACCTAGTGGCAGCAGCAGCAGCAGCAAGTGCTGCTGGCAGCTGCTTGTCTGCAGCAGCGGTGCTTAGCAAGTTGCAACACTCTGCTCTGGGATAAGAACATCCCTGAGATAAGCCACTGCAACAGTCAGGATTGCAGGGGCGGCTGCCAAGTATGCTTCACTGAGCTGGAGTGATTCTCCAGCCCGCAAAAACTGACGCTCGCAGTCAAAGCTCTGCTGTTCCAGCAGCGCACTCGATGCGGGCTTGCTCTTCTCTGGCCTGCCTGCAATGCGGCCTGAGTGAGTGTCAGGCAGTGACAGTACGTGCAATCAGTCGGTGTGGCTCACATGCAGCGCGCCACTTGATGCCACAGTGTAGCCTCATGTAGCCTCAGGCAGGGCTCACTCCCGAAGCGCAGCAAACTTCGCCGCCATCCGACCTTCTGCTTTCACAATCAGCTGCAGCCTCGAAGTCTCGCCTTAGACGGCTACTGCGCTGTACGGATACCTTTCCGGCCGCATCTTCTGCTCTTCAATCACATCTTCAAAATTGCAAACTTCAGGTCCGGTCGCCAGAATAAACACACGGAACAACACAAACAAGATGGAACCTGTGATTGCCGGCGCCTGCATCATTGGCATCTTCAGCATCCTGTCGGCTCTGAGTATTCGCACGAGCCCCCTGTTAAGTTTGACGCTCCCCAAGGATGGGGTGCGAATCTCCAGCAACACGGTGCTTTCACCGGGGCATGTGCCGCCCGGCATGAGAACGGCGGTTCTGCTGGAGGTCGAAGACCGTCAGGAGGACAACGAGAAGAAGGAAGAGGAGGAGGACAAGGAGAAGAAAATGCGCCGCAACCTTAAGAGGAACAAGGGCATGAGGGGGGGGGCTTCCGGGAAACGCAAGGCGCTCAAAGGTTTCCACAACTGAGGCAGAGAAATACCGCCTCCACGAGGCGCAGCAGACCGGTGACAGCCGCTTTCGCTGGCGTCCCTCTTTCTAATGTATCGGTGGTGATGCTGTGCGTTCAGTAGCGTTCGTCGTTCAGAGAGACGCCCCCCCGGAGAAGTGCACACGCTCGCCGCTGCTGTGCGCGGTGGCTAGCACTGCGTGTGCACCTGCATGTGAAGGTGTGCGTGGACGTTCGTCGCTGCGTCCATGTCAAGACTTTGGCAGCAGCTGCTCTCGACAATGCATGAGTTCAAGTAGGTTCAAGTCATCTGTTCCTTGCTGCCCTGCTGCCCGCGCCTTACCTGTACAATCAATAAAAAATACAATTAGCGGGTTGCATTGCGCTTCTCTCATGGATCGCTTCGCTGGCGTGTGCGCACTTGCAGTGCATTTTGCATCTTGTCACACGTGCTTTAGCACCCATGACGCCATGTAGAGGTGCTTGCTGTGCTGCAAAAATGTGATGTTACCAGAGGTGTAGGTATGGTAGCGAGTATGCCTTCCTGTGCGATGGCGGCTTGCTGTGCTGCAAACATGTGATGTTACCAGAGGGTGTAGGTATGGTAGCGAGTATGCCTTCCTGTGCGATGGCGTCCGGCAGCGTGAGGCCGACATGATCACTGCCAACATGAGTAGCCCCTGGTAGAGTTACAAGAGATGTGCTGCTGTGCGCTTCAGGGAGGCGTCCCCACAGTGTAGCAGATGCGTACAATGCAGCATGTGTGTCAGTCACAAGGAACGGTTTTCACGCATGTCTGGCAGAACACACACACACCAAAAATTTCTGCATTCTTGGCAACACGGAGCTCGAAGCGAGGCAATCGAGACCTTCACTCTGAACGAAACACGGTATTCATTACAATCGAGACCTTCGCTCTGAACAAAACGCAATATTCATTACACCCACGAGCAATTTGTATGTGCTCAGCTGAAGGCTGGCCTCGTGGAAGGCCAGCTAGGGCTTGGATGAACCAGGGTCTATATGGGGCCTGGAGAACTAGAGGTTGAAGTCCCCCTCGAAGTATGGCTGCAAACCTCTTCACTGGTAAACCCCCCCCTGTACCCACGCCGTGGTGTAAACGTTTACACCAGCGCAGACCGCGTCGCTGCCTGCTGCCCTTGAAAAACGGCCCACTAGTAGCGCCAGCCGTGGCCTACGCAGCCACCTTTTGGCTGTTTGCCTTCAGAATGGATCCAACATGTTCTAGAACAGTCAGAGGTTCCGATCTATCAGCGGCTCGAGGGATAGCACTTTCGTTGGCAACGTGAGACTTTTCTCAAGGTCACTTTTAGTAAACATTTTTGATGTCGTGTTACAGAAAGTGTATGGCAAGAGTTGCTGGTTTGCGCTGCAACTTATATGGAAAAAGCCCAAGTACATACCTGGGATCTTGAGCTCTTGCGTCTGCAAGCACGTCGCGCAGGGTGCCTGCTAGCTTGAATAAGTTGGCTGTGGCACCCAGCCCATCAGCTGTGTACATGGTGGCAATCAGCGTCTTGTACATGGTAGGCGGGCACAATATTTGACTGCTGCACGTGCGCTGCGCGCTCAATGTCTGCGATGCACATCGATGACCATATGTATTCCGTGCAAGCTCTCACCTACTGAGCATAATGAAGTCAACCGCCCACGGCGTCAGCCTGGCGCCTGCGGACGAGGCACAGCTGGAGCAGATTCAGCGGGCGCTGCCGCCCGGCGCGCCCAAGCTGTCCATGTGTGGGGCCTTCGCACTGGCCTCCAAGGCTGCGTGCGCACTCCTGCGCGCCCAACTGCCTCTGGACCACGCGGAACCCCTACGGCGCCGTGAGCTACTTCGCCGCGCAGCCTATCGCCACCAGCGACCTCATCACCATCTCCTACTGGGCAACTCAGACGAGCCGACGCTGGAGCGCTGGGATGAGATGGCGCGGGCCAAGGACTTCAGCTGCGCGTGCGCACTGTGCGCGGGCCGAGACGCCACCTGCGGCGTCAAGTGTCTGCGCTGTACTGACGGCGTTGTCATGCCGACGTTCGCGCCGCCGCCGCCGGACGCGCGCGAGGTGCCGGGCATGGAGGCCGCGGCGTGGCGCTGCGACGCCTGTGGCCAGGCGCCAGAGGCAGCGCAGCTCGCGGCGCAGCTCGTGGAGGCGCAGCGCATGGAGACGAGCGTGCGCGAGACCGCCGCTCAGGCGCGCTCCGGCAGGTCGGTCCACGAGGGCGGCGCGCGTGAGCTGAAGGCGCTGGAGGCGCTGCTGCGGCGCGCGCGCCGCGAGCTTTGCGGTATGCACAGCGTTGCCTTGTGTGCGGCACGCGAGGTGCAGCTGCTGCAGGGCGCCCCCGCCATGCTTGCGCGCAGCGACGGCGACACCGCCACCGCCGACAGGCACGGCAAGGTCGCCGCTGCCTACGGCGTCATGCGTGTGCGCCTTGTTGATTGCGCAGCGACGCGCTGCGCGCGCGGCGGTGACGGCGGCGGCGGCGGCGGCGGCAGCGGTGGTGGCGCGGCGTGCGAGTACCCCGTCGCCGCCGGCAACGTGGAAAACGAGTACACCGCCCTCAAGCAGATACTCGAGCTGCGCAATTCCAAGGCATTCATACAGGAGCAGAGCGCTGACGACGTGCGGCGGCTCGCACGCTACCTGCCGCTGGCGGCGTGTGACAGGGGCGCTGATTACGACACTGTGCTCGCCGCCGCCGCCGTGCTGGGCGCACCGCCGCCGCGCCGCGCCGCCGCCGACGCGCGCCCGCTGCGCTGCGCCGCGTGCGCGCGCGGCAGCGGCGGCGCAGCTGCGGGCGACGGCGCGCTGCTCGCTGCTGCTGCCGCCGCACTGGGCATGCCGCCGCTGCGCACTGCTGCCGCGTCGCCGGTGCGTAGCGCCGCGCCCGTGCAGGGCGGCAGCAGCAATGCTGCCAGAGCTGGGACGCCGGCGGCGGCGGCGGCGCTGCTGCTGTGCGGTGGGTGCAGGCTGGTGGGGTACTGCAGCCGGGAGTGCCAGGTACAGCACTGGAAGAAGTGCCACAAGGCGGTGTGCAAAATGCTGGCGACCAGCGGCGGCAGCGGTGGAGGCAAGTGAAGCCAGCAGCTACGGCCATGTGCACTGGCATGACATGGTGCTGGTGGGCGATGATGGCAGCAGTGGCGGCAAGCGTGAACAGCCAGGGGAGAATGTGTGTGCAAGGGAGAGTGCGCGGGGGGGGAGGCACAGGGGACTGTGCGTGTTGGGGGGGGGGGAGGGAGCAGCGCAAGTCGTCCATCACAGGCAAGCACAGCTGAGACGCCTGTGCTGCATTTGCATGTTAACAGTGTCCCTGAACGGCCTTTCAGCCGCGATGCGAGGACAATGTCACACGCACAGAGGTCCTTGCCATGCTGAGCAAGACTTCATGGGGCAGTGCAGCAGTCAGAAAACTCGAGAATGGCTTGGCAGCACTGGAAATGCCACTAACGCGCCTCAGCATTGGTAGCCGTTGACAGTGTGCACCATGAAGCGTGAGCACAGAATGATCGCGCATTTGAGACGGTCACCTGAGTGCACTGAGAGCAACCTTGCGGGATTTTTGCTGCTGCCAATACGGAGTGTGCGCAGGCATGCCCGCTCCCGCTCCATCTTGTTTTGCTCATCTTTGCTGATCTTCTTTTGAATTCTGCAAATGTGTCTCTTTGCTTGGTGTATGCCCTTGTCGATGTGCCTCGCGGACCACGGGCATGATGTAGCTTGGCAAGCGGACATGGAAATGCAGTGCATTCTCACTGCGCCCAAATCCACACCGTGCAAAGCTCCATGCCATAATTCGGACACCATGAGTCACAAATGTCATGCCACAGGCTCTCCATGCGGGTGCACGTGGTCGCACTGCTGATCGGTCCTACTTCTTAGCATGTGCACAGCTGTGGCTTCACATTTCATAGTCTAAGTAGCGGCCAGCATTTCCTGTGTTCTCCTAGCACGTTCGCGTCCGTTCAGGTACCCAAGACTCGACCCGCACTAGCGGGGTCCTCTCCGCTGCGGGAGAAGCGCTGGCAAACGCTGACCTGCGGAGCTCATCAGGAAAGCCAACGATGCAATTTTCGCATCGAGCCTCGGTCCCTGTGGCAAGCCCCATGTGCCTGAGCCCAGGCCAGCTGAGTTTCAATTTCATGCGGAACTGCGAGCATCCACAGAGACGTCTGCAGACGTCCCCAATCTGCCTGCTCACAGCCATGGAGAGGCAGATTGCTGCAGGCCTTAGGCCCGAGGAGAAGCGCAGCTGGCAAACGCTGACCCGGCGGTGCTAATCAAGAAAGCCAACGACGCAATCTTCGAAGAAGAGCTAGCAGGGGTTGATGCAGCCGATGACCAGCTGCACAGTCTGGTCAGAGAGCAGAAACTTGGCCGCTTCGTCAGCGCCGCTGCCGTGGAACAAGCGGGAAAAGACAAGGGCGAGAGCGTGAAGGTGGCGTCCTGGAATATCTTTATTGGAATTAACTCGGCCTGTTCAGGCAGGCAACCACCAGCATTGCACAGCAGCAGCACCTGCACCCTCAGGACCGCATCCTGCTCGACCTGCACGGCCAGCAGCCACATGTTATCAAGGCATGTTGCATCGGTGCTGCAGTCAGATGCTGCATGCTGGTGGTTGCGTGCCTGAACATGCGCCCGGAGAAGGGAGGGGGCCCGCGAGTTGATTCCAATGAAGGTGTTCCAGGAGGCCACCTTCACGCTCTCATCCTTGTCTTCCTTAGCTTGTTTCAAGGCAGCGTCGCTGACAAAGTGGCCAAGTTCCTGCTGCCTCACCAGACTGTACAGCTGGTCATCGCCAGCATCAACCCCTGCAATCTCTTTCTTGAAAATCGCGTCGTTGGCGTTTTTGATTAGTGTCGCCGAGTCAGCGTTTGCCAGCTGCGCTTCTCCTCGAGCCTAAGGCTCAACTTTGAGCAATTGCAGCAACCTGCCTTTCCGTAGCTAGAGCAGGCAGATCGGGATGTTGCAGAACGTCTCTGCAGATGCTCGCAGCACTTCCGCATGAGTGGATCCATCGATGCATACTGAGCTGTGCCTGGCGTGGGCTCTCAAGCCCATGATCTGCCACAGGAGTCGAGGCTCGCTGCCGCTGCTGTCCCTGCCGCAAGCTTTTGCCTTTAGGGTCCAGAGCCCCTTGCGCGATGGTGTTGTCAGCACAACCACCAATAGGGGGTGCAGGTCTGCCAGCCGCAAATGCAGTGTTGTGGTCGCTGCCTGACTGGACTCCAGGACTTGCTGCACCTCAGGCTGCGGTCGGGCGTGTGGTGCCTCGCGATGTCTTTGCACCCTAACATGTTCAGGGATAGGCGCAGCCTGATCATAGCCAGCATGAGGCGCCGCTGCAGCATGAGCGTTCAAAGTGTGTGCTGCACAATTCCAGCATTCCTTGAAGCTGTACGCCACACGCTGCTGTGCATTGAGAGTGCGTATAGAGTAGTGTGCAAAATATGTGATGAGACAGGTCAGTGCTCAGTATTGTTTCAAAATGACGCAACACGTGTGAAGAGAGCACACGCAACGCGAGATTATGTATCTTGCAGACTTGAAGTTCGTGTCCTCACAGGCCTCAAGACGTACGATGCTGGTCGTTACTTGCCAGACTGCCTGCAATACTAACGCGTGTCAAGACCTGCTGTCACTGGCTTCCACGGGGGTTACTGAGCGCTGACTGCGCACAGTGCTCAAGGCACAAGGCCAGTCCGCATTCACTTTGCGCTCTTGTCTTGCCTGTCAAGATGCACCCACTCCTTGTCAATGCTTGTAGGTGCCGTAAAACCACCTGAATTGGTTTCAAAGAGGCGGCAACAGCTGCCACACAGTGTTTATTCGCGATTGGTTCTACCCCGCTTGAAACCCGCTATTCCAGCCGAGCTGTCAGTCATACTTTAAGCGTCCATGTGCGGCTTTGTCACTTGCGTGACTTGCTGCTGGCACATACATGCACACACGCTCATCTCCAATAGCAAGTTTATGCGGTCTGATAGGCAGCGGGCAGCAAATTGCAGGCGGCGTCTGCAAACGAAATGATGCATTTCAGAGTACTTGTGGACTTGTATTTGAGAGTACTGCAACAACTTGGAGTACTTTTTATTAATTCTCGCTCAGGGCGCGAAAAAGCCCAGATGATTGGCATCTAGCTGTAAGGAATCTACATGTCGTATGACAGTCTGAAAGTGTCGCAACGACAACCACTCAAACGCCGCCGCCGCCAAATGGCATCTCGGGGTCCTCCCCTACGTCCTCCTCCATGTGCCCCCCCCCCCTGGATTCTGCCATGTGTGTCATGACACGGCCAGAGTACGCCATGTGGAGCGCTGCCGACAGTGCCGAGCGTAAGCGCGCCAGGGCGATGCCCTTGAGAGCTTTAGGGCGCGCTCCTCCGGGCACTGACATCCTGCTGGCATACTCCGTCGCCACAGCCTCCAGCAGCTTCCGCCCCTGCTCCCCGATGCTGCCAAATGACCCTATTGCCAATGTGGCAAGTTTGTAGCAATTCTGATCATAATGACCAGAATAGTGGGTAGTCTTGGCGGCCTCTTGGTCGCGGCAGCATCGCTCGGGGTCTGCTGCAGTCTTCGCCGCCCGCGACGCCACCTGTGCCTCGAAGCAGGTAACGTCCACCATGAGCGGTAGGTGGCGTGTCGGGTCGTCGTAGCCGGTCACCGGGAAGGCGTCGGCAGGCAGCACGATGTCCATCCTGCGACTCCCCGGCGGCCCGGCGGACCCCAGAAACGGCGTGTAGTCCTCGTCCACCAGTCCCGTTTTGAGGTATTGCCGCAGGAGGCGCTGCGTGGCCCTCTTGACGCTATTGTGGACAATGGTGTCGTGCGCCTTGACGCGTGGCGCTTGACACAGCCGTGCATGCAGGGTGCCGCCCGGCGACTTCCCGCACAGCTTGCAGCCTGCCGTCTGCTCCTCTACTCCGATGGCGCGTTTGACGGCCAGCTGCCAGGATAGGCCATCGAACGAAGCCGTTGTGGAGTACATGGGCTCGTTGAGGAATGCCATGCCGATCGAGTGCATGTGGCGCTGCGACCGGAATCGAGCAAGTGCTTGCGTGCGTTGCGTGCCCTGCGGCAGCTGTTGCAGGTCCGCCTCCACCTTATCTGCAAGCTCGGTAGCGACGGCATCTGCAAGCGCACTCTGATTGGGGCGCTTCAGGCTACACTGCAACTGCAGAGCACTGGCGTCAAGTACGCAAGCAGCATCCGCACCAGTGCCACCACCTGCTGTCGGCCGCAGCGGCGGCTGCTGCGTAGGTGGTTGCTGCTGCAGTGGCGTTAGCGCTGGTGGCAGTATATGTTCCAGCTTGTCACCTGTTGCTGCACGTAGAGATGTGGCAGCTGTGGCGATCGTCCGCATGAGGGGCAGGCGCGCCACCTCTGCTGCTGCTGCGCCTTGTAGCATTGCTGGTGTGGAACGCGCAGCGCCTGCATTGACGGCTGCCGCTGCTGCGTGCGCTGGTGCTGCAGCTGTGCCGCCTGCCGTTGCTGCTGCTGCCAGTGGTGTTGCTGCTGCCGCAGGTGTTGGTGCAGCACCTGCCGCATTGGCCGCTGCCACCGCCATTGCCGCTGTCGCAGCCGGCACGGTTGCGGCGCCGCCTGCCGACGCTGCTCCTGTTGCAGGTGCTGCAGCAGCCCTTAGGCTAGTAGGGCCTGTAGCAGCTGTATTGCCTATGCCCGCAGCCGCTGCTGTTGATGCTGCAGTTAGTGATGCCGCCGAGGCCACTTGAGGTGCAACATGTGCTGCCGCTGCTGCAGCAGCCTCTGATGCTGGAGCAGCTGCTGCTGCCGCCGCTGCTGCTGCCGCCGGAGTAGTTGCGCCGTGCGCCGCCGCTGCTGCTGCTGCCGCTGGTGCCGCCTGTGCTGCCGCCGCGGCCCCTGATCCAGCGGCAGCTGCGTCGTGTGCTACCGGAATGGCTGCGCCATAAGCGCGGCCAGCCGCTGATGCAGTTGCCACTGCCGGAGCGGTCGCGCCTCCACTGGCAACCGCCGCTGCCGCTGTAACAGTTGCCGCTGCTGATGCTGCTGGTGCTGGTGCTGCTGCCGCTGCTGCCGGTGTCGCTTGTGTTGCCGCATCCTCAGCAGCGTTGTCTGCAGCCGCTTGAGGAGCCGCCTGCTGCAGCACCCCCGCCCATCCAGAGAGTGCTGGTTGCAGCGCTTGCAACGTGCCCGCCACATACGCAGCATCAGCGATGTCGCAGGCGCTGGTAATGCCAAGGCCGCCATGCCGTGTTGGGAGTCGCGCTTGCTGTAAGGCTGGGCCGTGCGCTGCCAGATGGAAGTGGGCCCCACTTTGCTCAAACTGGCGCCAGGTCTGGCCTGGTGGCTGCAGGCCCATTGAGTGCTCAAGCACCCACTGCGTGACCCGATCCCACTCCTTGGCGGCTGGCGCTGTCTGCGTAGTGGGAATGGTGCGCAGGCAGTACGTCATGCGAGGCACCACGCAGTAGCGCAGTAACCTGAACATAGCCCTCGGAGATGTCAGGCGCGCGCATCGCTCTGCAAATCGAGCCCCTGCCCCGCCTGCACCCGCTTCCCTGCGCAGCCATGCGTCCACAAAGCTGCTGTGGCCCACCGGCACCCCCAGCAACACAGCTCCACGGTTCTGATTTTCATCCGTATCCCCCACTAGCTGAACGCCCAGCTGCTGCAGCAGTTGCCGCTCGTGGTCTGTCACCACATGCCCCCTGCCAGGCAGCGCGCGTGACTTGGTGAGGTTTAGCTCCAGCCCCACCTCCGCAAAGTGTTGTTTGAGCTGCGCCACCGCCTGTATGTCATCCTGAGTCAGCGTGCAAGCGCCTGTTCGGACGTTGGCATCGTCCATGTAGGCGCCCATCCGCCTCCGCGCGCGCCTGTCGCATGCCATGACCACAGCGCAGCGCCCTGCGGTTCTTCGTCTGCCGCCGCCGCCGTGCCGTGCAGCTCTCTCCCGCAGCCGCCGGTTGTCTTACTAATCAAGCTCCCACAGCTGCAATGACCATGCTCCTGAGCACTCCCATGATGGCATTGTGTGCTGGAAATCCACTAGCAGCAGCAGCATGAGGTGCCATCTGCATGGATGAGTCCACATTATGGCCGCGCTGTCTTCTGAGGCTCCCTGCTACACAGTGGTGGGGCCTCCGGCGAGTGGGAGACAAAATAGCACATCAACCGGTGGATGCAATGCTGAGCGTGGCGCACAACACATTTCTGCACATGCCATGCGTGCGTGCTCCATGGAGAGCATCATGAGATACATGCGTGGAGATCAGCACGCTGAGAGGTAGCAGCACACCAGGAGGGGAGTGGGGTAGTTCATCATGCGCGACACAGCTTCGTTCAATATACCGCCCCAGTGACATGAGCCACCCTTCGCCACCCGGAAGCAGCGCGGAAAGCGCTTTTATTACGCCTTAGACGTCGCCAGCGTCCATGAGAGCCATAGCAGGCAAGTCTTCTCGCCAGAGAGAGAAAGAGAAGTGGCACACATTTATTTTCTCTCCTGAAAGCCATTTTTCGCGTGGCAAAACTGGCACTTTTGGGGAGTTTTTGCCTCACATGTTGGGGCCCCAAAACAAAAGCGAACAACATAAGAACCGTGGAGGCCTCAGTGCATGTGGGACACCCCGGAGTTTATATCACCAGTGGCTTCTCTGCCACTCACTAGATCAAGTGACAATGGAGCAGGAATGCAGCACTCACCTCATGGCAGCAACCAGCAATTTGCAGACAATGCACAATGTACCCAGTGGATGATAAGCCACCACTGAGCATACATGATCGCAGTGGTAAACCAGTACCATGGTCACCAACAGCAGGCAGTGCATGTGGTACCTAAGGGCAAAGCGACACAATCATGATGCATCCAATGAGTGCACACCTGTGGTGGCATTAGTGTCTCAGAGGCCAAGGGCACTAAGCTGCGATTGTTGATGCATGGAAGTGCAAAACAACAACCGCCCACAACAGGAAACCAAAGTCAGTGCGGCAACCAACACCATTGCAGCATGCAAAGTTGTCCGCAAAGCCAGCAAGTCTGCAACATCAGCAGGAGGGCAGGTGGACAGCATGTATATCTCGTTCAGAAACCGTGCGTCAGATTATCATAGCTGTGCTGTAACTGTGGCGGAGTGCGTGTTCGCAGCGTCCGCTGACCGCTTGCGCAGAAGCGTACAACGCCAGCCCTCGCCGCACCTTGTCCACCTCACCCCCCCAGCGGCTGCAAGTCCTTAAATCTCCTGGTACGCAAATGCGAATGCCACGCCCGCCGCGGCCAGCGCGGCAACCTGCGCCATCAGCCATGCCTCCAACATGTCGGCCTCCAGAAACCTTCCACCACCGAGGAACTCGCCGATGCAGCGCACGTGCTCCACTGCCAAAAACTTCACGCGCTGATTTGGCAGGGCAGCGGCGGCGTTGACCTTGACTTGCCCAGGCAAGTCCGTAGGGCAGTTCGCCACCTGCGAAAAGCGGCAGCGAAGGCATCGAGGACAAGCATCAGTGCCCTGCTCACCTAACATAGTTGTTGACAATGTGTCTCAACGCGTTGCATGTCACGAGTGTGGGCATCCCTCACCGTAATCAGGTATGGCAGCTCGGCGATGGCCTTCGCACCGTTGTGGTAGCCGTGTATCCTCCCTGTTAGAGGAGCGTTGTGGTACGCCATCAGCGTTGGGATAGCCGGTGTCGCCCAGGGCACCGAGTTTGGGGGAGGGTTCGGCAGCTGCGTGGCGAGCAGAGCCTCCATTCTCTTGCATTCATTGACGATACGCTGATTGCCGGGGATCCTAGCCACAGGCATAGGCATGATTAAGCTGCCGGCTGTTGTGCTGCTGCTGCTGCTGCTGCTGATGGTTGTGGTGCCTGCTGTTTTGAGGAAGCAAATCGCCGCACCTGCTCGTGCTGTTGCCCTGGGTTGGCACACAGACATGAACAGTCATGTCGCCGCCCGCCGACCATCAGGTCGCTGCTGGCAAGTTGCTGCTGGCAAGTTGCTGCTGCTGGCGTTGTTTGCCCACTGTTCTTGAAGTTACAGATCATTCCGCGGAACCAGGAAAGTTCCAGCAGAATAATGTGAGAGAGGCGTTAGTGACAGGACTTGACAGGCCCGTCGGCGAGAACGGGGCGAGGCAGCAGCAGCAGCGCGGCAGCAGCACCGTCAACAGCAGCAGCAGCTGCAGCGGCGACAGGAGGGGTGAAAGCGGCAGCTGCACAGCAGCAGCAGCAGCAGCAGCCATCATCCCTGAGCAGGTGAGCGTCCAATGTTCTCAAATATACTGCGATGTTCTCGGCGATGGCACAGCCATGCCCCACCTCACACATTGCCTCCTTGCACGCACCTGCTCTGACAGCAGTTGGCGCCAAGCTTAGCATGGAAGCCTTGGCTTCTCTGTTTTCCCGGCAGCTCCAATCCCTGCCTGCAGGGACGCCCCTCGCTGCACTGCGAGATGGCACAGCCATGCGTGTCCTTCCCAGCCTCGTGAGCGTCCCACCCGCCGCCACGAATGCGCTGCTGTCGGAATTTGTGGACAAACAGGATGGGGAGGGGAAACCCATGGCCCGCAAGATCGACAGCAAGGGCAAGCCCAATCGGTAAGTCAGCAGTGCATGCATGTGACATGTCAGATGAAGCCACAGTCTGATGTGAGCCACAACACTCACCGGGGATAGCACGGCAACTGCATTATGTGACAAGGTTGGTGTGCGCCAGTATTAAGCAACAATCTCTGAGTAGCTGTGATCGAAGTCTACTGTGCGTGTCTCCTGCCAGCGTGAAATGCCTTCGACTGCGAGGCTGTCCACAGCAGACCTGGCCGTATGTTGTGACCCTGCTAGGGTTGTTGCGTAACAGAGCGGCACGGTACTGTGCAAAAGGCAGACCAATAGAAGAACACAAGCACCTGACAAGCCCAACTGTGAAGTATTGTTTCGTCGCCGCCGTTGCTCAACAGCGAGCTCTAGCACGCGCAAAACACGTGTTCTCTGCAAACTACTGTTCAACTCGAGCAGGGGTGTGTAATGCGACCGAGTCACCACCGCTTATGGAAGGCGCTTGCGCCCTTAAGGCGCTGATCGATGAGAACAGCGTAACATATTCGCATCTATGCTGCCGCTGCTGCTTTGTCAATATGTTTTTAAGCGGAAAGTGAAAAAGCCCATGTTCGAGTCAACAAACTGACTGCTGGTTAAAATCATTCAGGCTTATGATAGACAAGTATGGTAGCTTGCGGTCATCAATTGATATTTCTGCGCTGTGTGCAGCAGCTGCATAAATAGTGCATGACTGTTCAAGCCCCGTGCGGTCATCGAATGATATCTCTGCGCTGTGTGCAGCAGCTGTATAAATAGTGCATGACTGTTCAAGCCCCTTGCGGTCATCGATTGATATCTCTGCGCTGTGTGCAGCAGCTGTATATATTGTGCATGACTGTTCAAGCCCCTTGCGGTCATCGATTGATATCTCTGCGCTGTGTGCAGCAGCTGTATATATTGTGCATGCCTGTCTAAGCAAACCTTGACAGTGCTGTATTGAACAAGACAACCTCCATGCACACACTGTGCGGCCTAGAAGTTGCGAATCAATGCCGTGTACGGTTGATCAATTTGACGCACCCCTGCTCGGTGATGACACCATTGGCCAGCACTGCACGCTACTGCGCGCTAGCTCAAGGTCACGTTGCATGGACTCGCCTGTTGATAAACTTGCCACACCAGCATATGATTGCGGTGTTTGTGCAGACCCACTGACGCTGTGACCAGGCGGATCAGCAGTTTTCTCCAGCGCTGAAGGCGACATGCATGCGACGCATCATTGATCAGAGGTTTAAATTCAGATTTGTCGTGTGTTCACAGCATGGTCGGACAGTTTTGCAAGCAAGCACTTTCACCTTTTACGAAGGTCGTCGCTCGCTGTCAGATATCATGCACTATCGCCTGTTGCTGCCGCTGCTGCTGCTGGCGCTTTTCTTCTCCGTGAGCCTTGTAGGCAGAATTTCATCTCAGCCTGCGCTCCTGATCTGCCCCGCCGCCGCTGTGGCAACTGCATTCTCCATCCATCAGTTGTGCTGCCGCTGATCGCTGTTGCAGCAGCTGCCAGGTGCTCCTTCTCATCCCGTCTGCTCCCGCTGCGCCACCAGGCAGCCATTTGATCCGCCTCCTCCTCCTGCTGTCTGCTGCTGCTGCTGCTGCTGCTGTGCAGCTGCCGCTGCTGCTGTGCTCCTGCCGCTGCTGCCACTGCTGCTGCCGCGCTGCTGCTGCTGCGGCGCTGCTGCTTGCTGAACTGTGCTGTCTGCCTGCTGTTGAACCAACTTCACCTTCTCAGAATGTAAAGTTCGTGCACCGAACACCATATTCTGCTGCTGCGCTTGCCGTCATGCCTGTCGCTTACCAGGTATGTCGTGGTACAGGGCCATCAGCTCGACATGCTATTGGCAGGCACGTCCGTAGACGGCACAGCTGCGGCAGTTGCTACCCTTCGCCATGTGAAAGGACGCTGTGCCGCCCTCGCAGCCGCCGTCGGCATGCAGGTCAACAACTGGTACCTGATGATACGCGGTGAGGGGGACAGCATGCATTTCCACATGGACGGTGGCGGTAGAGACGACTTTGTCATCCGGGTGAGTGTCCAGATCGGCGATGGCGGCAGCATCACCTTCCGCGCCGGTCATGGTCAGGACAGCAGTGTCACTGTTCCCCTACAGGCCAACGAGGCCTACATGATGAACGGACACGCAGCAGGCAAGGGCGACAGCAACATACATCACGGCGCGCCTCCCACCACCAGCGCTCGTACGTCCGTGGTAATCGTGGCAGACCTCGTGCTTGCTGCTCATCGCCCCGCTGATCGTGTGGCGGTGGAAGACACCTACGCCTTCGACCTTTTTCAGGTGCCAGCTATCCCACCTGCGACGGTAGAGGTGCCGAGTTTGTGCGCTGCCAATCCAGCGGAGCGAGTGGTTTTCAACCCCCATGGCCGCGATATTCCGTACAGCGCACTTGTGGAGAACGGCAAGCGGCACATGAATGCAATGGTTCCGGTGGACGAGGACGATCACAGCGCGGGCAGGGTGAAGCGAGCTTGCAAGCTGTGTAAGTCATCATAATGTCGCTTGACAAAGGCACGAGGCATTCAGCGCTTGTGGTTGTCATTGCTGCAATGCGTGTGCGGCAGTGACAACGGCAGCTCTTGTCGTTATCAAAGCTGTGTACACCAAAGTATGATCCGCTCCCGGGCCCTATGTGTTCCACCATTTGCGCGTGGCTTGCATTGTGCTGCAGACACCAGGATGGACGACATCGTGGTGTGAACAGCAGCATCTCTCTGACATACTGCTGGTGCTGTTTACATGCACTGCGTACGTGTTCAATGCAAGCATGCTGGCGGACGATGATTCATCAATCTGGTGCTACGCTCAGCCAATGCAACTGCAAGCAACGAAGTCGATGCTTACACCTGTGTCATTGCGCCTGCAGGTGCCCTGAGCCCGTTCGGCCTCACAGCGGGAGTCATTGTCTCGGAGGAGACTGCAGCCTTAGCTGACATCCAGCAGGCTGTTGGGGAGCTGCAACTGGCTGCTGGCGCTGTGACGCGCCAGCGGACGGCCGCCATTCACGTGGGTCAGTTTGTGGCGCAGCAACAGACGCAGCTAGTGGCGCCGTCAGAACAAGCCCGCAAGGACCAGAGCAAAGGAGGTGAGCTGCACCATTGGTGTTTGTGCTAGAGTGCCGCCTTCCCAGTGCAGC
This sequence comes from Tribonema minus, assembly GCA_017506865.1. NCBI lineage: Eukaryota > Xanthophyceae > Tribonematales > Tribonemataceae > Tribonema > Tribonema minus. Next base: position 383,360 of record JAFCMP010000555.1, read on the forward strand.
AACACTGGGCGCCTCACCATGCGTCCATCGGACTCCATCATGACTGCCCTGCAGTCTCGCCAGCTGAATAGACTCAACAAGTCAGGCCATGCATGCTATGTTGCTAGGTGCGCAGCACGTAGTCGTTCACCTCGTTGCTTCATGTGCAAGCATCATTCCTTGCGCCCAATTGACTGCTGCTGCGTCTGTTGCCGCAGTGGGTCCACACTCCCCGCCTGCGCCTGCTGGTGCAGCAGCGGTGCACACTGGTTCGCCTGGCTCTGCTGCATCACGTCATAACTGTTTACTAGGCGTCTGCGGTTGGCAAGCCCTGTGCTTCCCCGGCTTGCGCAGCACAGCGTCGTGTCGCTTGTTGCTGCAGAATTTGTGAGGTGGAACAAAATTTTATACTGCGTTGTTACAGTATCAGCATCATCACGCCTCACTACTACCACCTGAACACAATGAAGGCTGTCTTGCATGGCCACGTCACACCCAATTACCGAGTTTGTCTCGGCCACACTCTGAAACTCACCCACCTGCTGCTGCTACTTGATGTTACGCTGCGCACAGGGTCTGCCTCAGCAGATGCTTTTGCCCGGGCAGCCGCTAGCCTTCGGCCTCACCTCGGCGGCGACACGGCGCTGACAGGCCCCGTGCTCCTCAAGACAGGCATCAAGATCAAGGGTGACGACGGCAAGGATCGGGCGGTGGACGCGATGCTGCAGGACGTGCAGGCGCGGGGAGGTGTGCAGAAGCTGGTCGAGGCGGCCCGCAAGGCTGACTCTGATGCCGGTGAGATGACATGTCACTGTGCCGTTTGCATTTATTCACAGCAGCAGATCAAGTAATACCAGCCACCTGTGTCTTGTGCGCAATCACCTGCGCGGCTTCATTCATTGCGCCCAATTGACTGCAGCTGCTGCGCCTGTTGCCGCAGTGGGCCCACACTCCCCGCCTGCGCCTGCTGGTGCAGCAGCGGTGCACACTGGTTCGCCTGGCTCTGCTGCATCACGTTATGAAAGACTATCAGAGCCTACAAGGTGCCATTCAAGTTCAACAATGCTTGACTGCACAGCAGCAGCAGCAGCTGCTGCTGCTGCTGCTGCTGCTGCCTGCTGCTGCGCAGCGCCTTGCTGGGGCACCGTCCTTCACGTGCGTCGTCATCACATGCACTCACCAGCTGTTTGGACGGCAACTTCTCACGATGGTGATGTTGCTGGTCAAGCAGGCATGCCTGTGAGCATGCTGCGTGTTTGGCACCAGTGGCACTTTGAATGCCAGGGCTTACCTTGCTGGTGCCTACATTGGCACTTTGAATGCCAGGGCTTACATTGCAAGTGCCTGCATACTCCTTCTACTGTCATGACAATACAGCAGTAAGTGATGTCAACGCGTGCTGTGCTGCTGTCAATTGGTCTTCATATGCCTCTGATGTTCCACTGAAGAAGCCCCGGGAGACATGCTGCAGTTCTACACGTCCTCTCGTCTGTCATGATCACGAGCATGATTGCAGGCGACAACGCAGGATGCCCAGTTTGGCGGTGGCGCTTGGCAGCAACGGCATGGGTGGCGGAGGTAGCGGTGCAGCATCCCGGCAGCAATCCAATAGCGGGGCAGAATCCGTGCTCGGTTTACTGGCTCCCCATTAATTTTTGCTGCAGAGTATTACGCTGACCAGGTTCATGCTACTATAACACTTTGTACACCTCCCCGCACTCGGCATGCAGGCAGGAGCACCAAGAGGCTGGCAAGCCCCCCAGGGCTTTCATTTGACTGGGCAAATGAGGTGTACTACACACGAGACGACACACGGGACCCAGCCGGGCGTCCGAGGCCGCTGTCCAGCCATACCACGGCGCAGCTGAAGGTGGGCTACCCCTGTTTTTATCATTGAGAAGAGCTAATTGGTCCTTCTCACACTATAGCCTGCTTGTCAGTCCTTCTCTAGAGCATTAGCAACTGATCTACTGCGTTCACCGCTGCTGAAGCTTTGCTGAAAAACCTCCACAGATGAGGCATTTGCTTGTTCAGCCCGACCTTCCACAGCAGCGATCTTGCAAACCTCTCTTTGTGGTGGCTTCAATTATGCATCTACTTGCCTGATTGACATCTTGAACCACTTCTGCCAGCAGCTGTGGCACTCACTGCCGGCCATGGCTGCAGCTGTTGAGCATCAACATGCATTTATGATTGGAGGATGGCAGCAATCAACGTCACTGCAATGACAACCACTGGTTGTCATCCGACCTGTGGGTTGCGCTGGTCAGCCATCAGGCAGGTTAAAGCGGTGATGCTGGTCATCCTGACGTGACCAGACTGCTACACATATGTCATTAGAGTGTGTGTGCAACAAACCCCAGCAGGTCATGCCTTGAATACCGAAGAGCATGTCGTTACCGAGCCTGCCGTATGAGTTTCCACTTGTTGCCAGAGCTCTGGCTCAACTGGCTTTCGCTGCATCTAGTGTTATGAGTTTGATGAGTGCGATCACAGCAGCCATACTCACACCTCCCTTGCATGCTGGTTGGTGGTTCCACCGCGCTTTGCAGGTCTTGTGCAAGGCACTCGGGCTTCATGTCAGCAGCAGCTTACAAAAACAGGATTATCTGAGGATCCTCAGGGAGGCCTCTCAGGCACATGACCGGATTGGCGAGCTCTTCCAGCCGTTGCCACAACAGGCTGGACCTGCTGAGGCACAGATGTCTACGTGACGTACTGGTGCATGCAATCGCGCCTTGGCAACACAACAAATTGAATGTGATGGTGTGATGCCCGGCACTTTGACCCCCGGATGAGGCTGCCTCGCTGCCACTCGTGCTGCCGCTGCTGGTGCTCATGACATCCGTTCTGTACTTGCTGTAAAGTGTTCGTTTGGGTGCACTCAGTGTACTCTGCCAGTATTGTCGATGCAAGACATGATTGCCAATCAATGACACCAATATGACACACGCAGTCCATGAAGTGCAGATCACATCACACAGTGTCGGTCATTACTGCCAGTTGCCGTTGCACCCTGGCCACGAAACCGGCTGTACGAGGAAGGGTACACTGCTCCAACCAAGCCATCAGCCGCTGCTGCTGAATTTCAGGCACTGCTTGCGCATTACAGCAGCCATTACGTCTGAATGTCAATGCTGCATAGGCAGCCCTCAGGTCACTGAAAACATAATGTCTGCCCCCCAGTAGTGCTTTGGCAGCAGCATTGGCTGTCTTACAATGGCTGTCGTGGATGGCAGCGATGCTGTTGCCAGCAGCAGCCGCTGTCATCGCTGGCTTGCTGGCTCTGAGTCTCCTAAGTGCTGTTAGAAATGCAGAGGGGTCACAGAGCAGGGGGATGGTGTTGCTTCTGTCCTCTGCTGATGTCTTGAACCCAATTGTCATCTGAGGTTGCTCCTGGCAATAGATGATAAACTGTTTGGTGCCAAGCACTTCACTCAGGCTTCTGCCGAACATGAAGGTCAGAGCACACAGCTGCTCAAATGGCCTGGGCCTGGAATACATGATGATAGCCAACATAGTTGTCGTGTGATCGTCGCTGGGTACAGTGCCAGATGTCAGTGCACGTTCACATGCCGATGCAGCTGCTGCTGCCTTAACTGCGCAAGGCTGTACTGTAGGTGGTGGCTGCTGTACACAGCTTTTACAAGTAGCACATTCGGCAGCTATGAGCATTGGAAGACTCTGTAGCAACAGTCGTCTGGACCCGGATGCATGGCTACACACCGTGGTTGCTGTGTGACTTTCACATTCCTGGGGTTCAACACGAATGCCAGTGGCAGCTGCATACGTCAGATATAGGGGCAGAGGTGCTCTCAGCAGAGAGGGAGAAGGCCTGCGCTTGCTGCTGACGATGTTGAACATGTTATGAATCAAAGGCATTCAATATTTTTACTGCCCAGGTGGTGGCCGTCACTGTGGTGCCAATGCCGCACCAGATCAAGTGCCAGTGTCACACTGTCTGGTACACCCGGCCGTCACCTCTGTGCCATGGCAGTTGGTGCTTTCGCAACTGCAACGTGGCACTAATGCCACCACAGGTGTACACTCAGTGGGTGCATTGTGTCGCTTTGCCCTTAGGTACCACATGCACTGCCTGCTGATGGTGACCATGGTACGTATGGACTTGTATTTATAAAGGCCCAAGGGAGGCCGGGTTGCCTATGCTACTGGTTTACCACTGCGATCATGTATGCTCAGTGGTGGCTTATCATCCACTGGGTACATTGTGCATTGTCTGCAAATTGCTGGTTGCTGCCATGAGGTGAGTGCTGCATTCCTGCTCCATTGTCACTTGATCTAGTGAGTGGCAGAGAAGCCACTGGTGATATAAACTCCGGGGTGTCCCACATGCACTGAGGCCTCCACGGTTCTTATGTTGTTCGCTTTTGTTTTGGGGCCCCAACATGTGAGGCAAAAACTCCCCAAAAGTGCCAGTTTTGCCACGCAAAAAATGGCTTTCAGGAGAGAAAATAAATGTGTGCCACTTCTCTTTCTCTCTCGGCGAGTTACGCGAAGTTGAAGTTCGCCGGGTGAAGTTCACCTGGATCTTGAAGTTACGTCTTGAAAGTTTTCGGTGAAAAAAAGCGGTGAGCGCTAGCGCTGCTATGACTGAACGCCCGGCTCCTCATCAGCCTACTAAAAGTCCGCACACCACCCGAGTGTTTGAGTTACTGGCGGCCACTCATCTGCTGCCGAAGGAGGGCTGGGGTCTCTCGCGAGAGCTGGCTGCCGCTGCCGTTCCTTTTGTGAGCGCGAGAGTGGAAGCGACGGCGCACATCCCGCCAGCAATGGTGACACACATTTTAAGCGGCGCCACCAAGCGGCCTTTGAGCGTGGAGTTGGAAGGCGATTTCACCACGTATCCTCCGCTGCCCCTGCCTGAGACGCTCATCCGACTGAAGCTCGTTAGCTTCAGGGGGACGCTGGTGTCGGTGCCGTCCAGCTTGCGATGCCTTCATCTCAGCATGTCGGTCGATGACGGAGAACAGATCGTCGAAGGCGAAGTTCAAGCCTTCCTGGGGCACGCAGCGGCTCTCATCAGCGGTGCGCAGCAGCTGCAAGAGCTATGTCTGTGCGGCCCCGCGTCGGACCAGGATCTCAAGGCAAGGCTCTCTCTCAGCACTGCCGTGCGCACTAGAGCTCGACTCTTGGGACATGGACTCGTGGGAGCCACTGCAGCTGCTGCTGTCGCCGGAGGTAGCGACGCTCAGGTTGATTGACTGTGCCTTCAATTTCGAGACTTCGGTAGAGGGCACCACGATGTCCCCCCTGCCTGAGCAGCTGATGACTATCGAGTTAGCAGATTGTTTCGCGCACAAGCAGTTGAGCTTCGATAGGCTGCCGTCGACACTGCGTTGTCTTTCGGTCATGTCTTCAGGCATAGACGCCGTATTCACACAGGGGCTGCCTCCAGGCCTCGTGGCGTTTGGGCTGGGAAGTCTAGAATCCCCCTTTGACATACCCGCCCAGATGCTGCCAGAGAATCTCAAGGAGCTCATGATTGGAGGATTGTGTGAGCCATTGGAATCTCTGTTGCCACGCTTGCGCGTGCTGAGGTTGGCCGGCTATTAACACCAGTTGCCACCGTTGCCGGACACCTTGGAGATTCTAGAACTGCACGGTTGCAGCGAAGTCGTGCATTTGCCAGATCAGTTGCACTAACTGTCGCTGTCATGGCACGGCGGCGCCGCGCCTCAGCTGCCCGCCGTCTGGCCGCCATCCCTGGAGCACCTGACGTACTGGGCAGAGCGGACCGTCGCCGCGCAACTTGTTGCACCTACAATTGACACTTTGCCCTCAACACTCCGTAGCTTGTGGATCAACGGCTGTCAAATTGCTCACTGGCCGCACCACCAACTGCGCGAACTGTGTGTGGGCGAGCGGTTCACCCAGCCCATGCACCGCGTGCGCGCGCTGTGGATCTCACTGAACTGCTTCAGCCAGTCGCTGCCCGGCAGCGAATGGCGTGAGCGACTGGTTTGATCTCCGCGGCTCGACCGTGTGCCCCCACACACGAGACACCAATGCACAACTTCATTTCCCCACTTCAATTTGAATCTTTCGAGTGCCCTTGTTGGGACTGTTGCGATTGCGCCGTTCGATTGTGTCCATGGTCAGGTGTGCTTGTGGCCGTTGTGGCGTGCTGGTCTGTGCAACTCAGACTCCTCAAGTGACCGGTACTGATATGTACCCACGTCTTTTGAAGTAATTGACGGTTGAGCGTGTTTGACAGTTGGCCGACCTGCATAGTTGTGGCATGCAAGCATGGCCGATCACAAAAGTGGGCTGGGGGCTGGCCGCATATGCCACAACACAGGGTTTATTGTGAGGTGCTTGCACCAGCACTGACCCATGTCAGACACAGAAGAGGCAAAGACACTCCACAACAGCACTCAAGCAAGCTTGTGTGTGTGTCATAGACTGTCGAGAGCAGACGTCAACACACCAACAGAAAATGTTGAGACTGCCAACCAGCCGACAGTGTAGAGACGTACAGGTTAACTTAGGTGACACACGCCAGTGGCCACCGTGTGAAAGTCACCCGCCCATAGGTTAAAGCTGAGCCCGAAAACAGAGGATTAACTACGACATCACAGTGACTACGTGCAATAATAGCACGGTAAAATGTCCGATTTGCGCAGTAGCATACGTGCCAATTGGCACTGTCTCTCATAATGAAACGAACTTTCACCCATTCGCGTGGGTGGTTGCGACACCTGTTGTACAGATTTTGTTGAAAATAGCAGAGTCGACCGCCTTCTCCTCCCCCCCCCCCCCCCCCGGTCCCCGCCACATCCGTGTGTCATCACACGCAAACAGTGCCCCATGTGGAGAGCTACCGATAGAGCTGCTCAGAGACCGTATGCGCGCCAGTACTATGCCTTTTACTGCGTAGTGCACCGCTCGCCCGGCACAGCTTCTCGCGCGCGGACTTCGGGCTCCACGAAGAGCTGAAAGCGGCAGCAAATGCAAGGCCCATACCAGTGCCACACAGTCACCGTGTTGGTTGGAGTAGCCCCTTAAGTTAAGGTACGACGACCCCAAGGCTACCCCCCCGTCAGACTGACTGCAAATGGGTGTTGAAAGATGTTGGACGACGGTGCATGCCGTATTTGACTCAGTGCTGCCTCTCGTCAAACATGAGACAAAGCTGCCTCACCCTTGGATTAGCTGCCGCGGCAATGGCATATCCACGCGCCGGCTGCATGCAGGTTAAATCTAACGGTAGGCGAGCATACTAGCAACAAAGGACTAAACATGTTGCACAAATGTGGTGTGCAACACGCAAACGTTGAATATTACACAGACGACTGCTTGATTGACGGCATCAAGGTGGTGAAACAGTGACATGGTGTACAAGAGGTATATTTTAACACCGTTTTTCTGAATGGAACATGCGCTGCTGTGGCAGTGCGAATGTTGTGCAGGCCAAACTTTGCTGACAGAGAGTACAGTACTCTAATGCGCCGCACGGTGCCAAGGAGCAACCAGCACGCCAGCACCACGCTGCAGGTCCCACCTGTGACAAGGGTTTCCCCTGTAGCATTTGCCGCTTTACAGAGCATCGTTGTCAGTTGAAAGGGAGCAAACCACTGCCGCGCCTCAGGCTGCGGCAGCAGATTCTGATCTTGCCAAGAGCAGTGCAGACGATACACCACCCGCCTCCTTCGTGGTACAGTCACTGTGGCGGGATGCAATAGCGTTGTAACCTGATCAGCTGCAGCCGGTCGTTGATAACGCGCCACCTCTGTAGCCTCCAATGCGAGTCACACGTACAGCACTGCAAGGCCCCGCGGCACTTGCAACGCCACCACACCACACACATCGACAGCAGTATAGCAACCAATCAAACCAGGCCTGAAAACCACAAAAAGCGAAGGGGGGTAGACTACGCCTCCCCCCCTACTTGGACAGCTCCTGCGCAGTGGGTACGTCCGTGTACCCCTCCGCGCCTGGGCTGTACCACAGCGGCAGTGGCAGCATGTCGCTGAGCGCGATGCCGTCGCGGAAGCGCTCGACCAGGTCGGGGTTGTTGAGGAAGGGGCGGCCGAAGGAGACCGCGTCCGCATGGCCCGCGGCAATGGCGGCCTCCGCCGTCTGTGGCGTGCAGCAGCAGTTTTTACAAGCGCAAGTTGAGGTTTGAGCGTAGAATTATGCGACACTGAAATTGTAACATGTGTAAGTTGAGGTTTGAGCATGGAATTAACGCGCAACTCAGATCTATCGTAATCTAGACACCAAGGAGACCGCGTCCGCGTGGCCCGCGGCGATGGCGGCCTCCGCCGTCTGCGGCGCGCGGCAGTTGCAACAAGTGCGAGTTGAGTTTTGATGTGCAAGTTGAGGTGGGGCAATGACGTTTTTAAAAAGTCTATTATACGAGGGCCGCAATCTGCCACGCACAGCGGCAGTTGCGGCGTGTGCAAGTTGAGGTTTGATGATGGAATTCGCGCACCTCAAATCTGATAAATAGATCGGAGATTGCCGTCTGCAGCGCGCGGCAGTTGCAACATGTGAACGAACCGAGGTTTGAGCGCAGAATCACGCGCCGCCCAGCTTATATCGTACTCTGTATACCATTAGCTCTACGATCTTTTGATTTGTTTTCATTAGCATACTTGTGCGTACACATATGCATGAGCTCGCCTCCTGCGTATATGCTACAGCTGCAGTTGACCTCTGGCACGGCGGGCCAGTCGGTGTACAGGTCGCCTCTTGACAAAAAAAGAAAAATCAACATCAAAGTGTTACTATTCATGCATCAAAGTATTACTATTCATGCAAAAAAAAACATCATTTGCTTCAGTATTTTGAATTGTACATACAAGTCAACTCCATCAAAGTCTACATGTACTGGTACATGTACTGGTACACATACTGTGCACACAAATATACAAACACATGCCTTCGCCCTCACCTCCTGCGTGTAGCCGCAGTTGGCCATAATGGGCCCGTCGTACTCATATCGTTCTCTAGATACCATTACCATACTTTTCTGCGCTAATATGTATATGCATTTACACACGCCCTCACCTCCTGCGTGTAGCCGCAATTCGCCATAATCGGCGCATCGTACTTATATTGTACTCTCGATCGAATACAGGTCTGTTTTTTTTCATTATCTACCAACTTTAAAATTATTCATCACTTCATCAAAGTTACTCACATGCAAGTCACGTTCCGTGAAATGCAAATGTTTCACTATGCTTCGAGGTCCTATTGTGCATACATGCATGCACATGCCCTCACCTCCTGCGTGTAGCCACAATTCGCCATGATGGGTCCGTCATACACGGCGCGTGCCTCCGACAGCATGAACGGCCGGCCCTTCTCGTGGAAACCAAACGCCAGGCCGTCCATGAGGTGCAGCCAGCCGAGCTTGTACTCATTGATGCGCGAGATGTAGTAGACGAATTCGTCGGCGTTGTCCGCGCCGCCCATGGAGTTGTACACGCCGTTGGGCGACAGGCGGATGCCGACGCGGTTTGCAGGGTACACCTGCGGTACAGGGGCAGTACACCAGGTCCCGCCTCGGTGAACTGGAGTACTTGGGCCCTCATTGCGGACAAGTTAGTTAAGCCGGTTGTGTATTGATAAGTATAAGGGTTGTGGCAAAAGTAAGGGTTGCAGACGCCGCTAGGCGGATGCCGACGCGGTTCGCCGGGTACACCTGCGGTACAGGGGGAGTGCACCAGTTCACGCATCGGTGAACTGGAGTTTTGGAAGTTGTAGACGCCGTTGGGCGACAGGCGGATGCCGACGCCGTTCGCAGGGTACACCTGCGGTACAGATAGAGTACACGGCAGGGCATGTGTGGACACGGGGCTGGTTGTAGTAAAGCGCGCAGCAAACAGTCACAATGCACTTGCCCTCTCCATATCACCCACTGACTGCATGTCTCAACACACTGATCCACACATAGCACGGCTGTGTGTCAAGCGGTTGCCCACGCCGTTCACCGGGTACACCTGCGGTACACAGAGAGTACACCAGTTCACGCCTCTGTGAACTGGAGTTGTGGGGCCCTCGTTGCGGACAGTCAGCTGAGCTGCCGCGCTGCGGCAGCGCTTTTTGTTTGGCAGCGCGTGCTTTGTTTATACCTACAAGCGTCAGTGGCGTTTTCCGCGCAGCCCTTTGGTGGCGGACGCCGGTGACACCCAGGCTTATTGCGACTGATCTGCTGGCGTTGCCTGCAGTTCCACGTACGCAGCGGCTCATGTGCTGCGACTTAGCAAGCGAAGGGGCTGCAGATCTCATGAAGGCACATGGGGATAATGGGTACTATTTGACTTACAGCGTTGGTCCACGCTTCAGCGTTGGTCCACGCTTTGAGAAAATTTCATGTAGGCCCTGGTGTGATTGCTGCGCTTGAGGTAAGCAGCAGAATCTCATGTAAATTGTACTTCTTTTGGTCAATTGCTTCAGCATCGTGTAATTTTGCTTTGCACAAGACATGGCATTGTGTAGTAGGCGTTATGTTGATCACCTGGGTGTTGTGATCTTCGTCGCGCCCCAAGCAACAGCTACAAGAGAAAAACAACCACCATATGCCCACAATTTGTCCTGCGAAGTAACACAACCTGCACACAATACCACGCATGATGGCGCACCCCATTGACGTGTGACTGGGTGAATAGTAGGAAAACAGAACTTTTCGCGCCGAAGCTGCTTCAAGCAGCATATGAGTAGTGCACTCATACCTACTCGTGCACCCCAGTACTTGAAGTAAAAGGTTGAAGTTTGCTTACTGGTGCGCCCCACTAACCTTTGTGACGGCTTCAATGACCTCGCCAATCAGGCGGAAGCGGTTCTCCTTAGAGCCGCCGTACGCGTCGGTGCGCTGGTTGGCAGCGCTCTGCAGGAACCTGTGGGGGGGGCACATGAATGTGAATTTCATTCATGCATGAGAATTCATGCACAATCGTGAACGAATACCCTCAAAGAGTAATGCTGTTGTGCGGCGCTTGTTGGCAGCGCTCTGCAGGAACCTGTGGGGCGCGCACGAATGTGAATTTCAAGCGTGAGCTTTTGTGCACCGTCGGTGAACGAATCTCATGCGTGAGAATTCATGCACAATTGTGAACGAACACACGCAAAGAGCACGCTCTAGAGTACGGCGCTGAGGCTTTAGAGGAAGTCGCAACCTGCGTTCTGAGCTGGCGCGGCGGCGGCCTGAGCGATTAGTAAAACAGAACTTTACTTCGAAGTATGAAAGAAGATACCTACTGTACCTAATTTCGGACCTGAACACAAGGCAGCGCGCTCGGACTCACTTACCGAGCAGGTAGCCGTTGGCGCCGTGGATCTCGACAACATTGAACCCCGCGTCCTTGGCGCGCGCGGCGGCGGCCTCAGCTATACATTGTACATACCTACTGTACCTCATTTCGGACAAAAACACAAGGGCAGCGCTCATACGCAGTAGCACTCACTCATCGAGCAGGTAGCCGTTGGCGCCGTGGATCTCGACGAAATCGAACCCGGCCTCCTTGGCGCGCGCAGCCGCAGCTGCAAAGTCCGACGCGACTCTAGGGAGTTCACTTGTCTCCAGCGCGCGGGGGACCTCGCTGGGCGCCTTGCTGCCGTCGGCAATGTGCATGTCGCCCTGTATCGCGATGGCGCTGGGGGCCACAGGCAGCGCCTTGTCGGCGCGGAAGCTGGAGTGGCTGGCGCGGCCTGCAGTTCAAGTTGAAGTACGGGAAAAGATGTCACCGAACACGTTGAGACCTTTCCATACTGAACACCCATGCCCTCGAACGCTACAAAGCTCGCACACAGAAGGCTTTTGACCTGTGGATATGATGGCACTGTTTGACTCATGGCCAATGACTGCAACAGCGGCGACCACGGTTAGTGGTGGAAGGCACTTGCGGTTAACCATCCTTCGTCACCTAGAGCTCTACAATCTTTTGATTCGGTTCCATGTCAAGTTTGTGAGGATGGGCATTGGAGCCAGCAGCGCACGTTTCAGAGTGCACACGCAGTGATGGTGGCGCTTGCTCTGACTGGTACGCTTCGGCTTGTATCGCGATAGCGCTCAGCGCCACGGGCAGCGACGCGTCGGCGCAGACGCTGGAGTGGCTGGCGCGGCCTGCAGTTCAAGTTGAATTTTGAGAAGGGAGAGTGTGACGTTGTGAGGGTGTGCACTGGAGCCGGCGCGTCCTTCAGAGTGCACATGGAGTGATGGCGGTGGCGGTCGCTCTGACTTTTGCAGCAGTGATGGTATGACGCCATCCTATGAGATGCCGGCCTGGAAATCGAGCGCAAAGTTGTGTGCGCGGAGTTCTTAGAAAAGCCGGCCGGGGCCCGACGGCTGCGCAGCCTGCAGTTGAACTTGAAGTTTGTGAAGAGGTTCAAACATTGGGAGGGTTGAAGGAATCGATGTGGGCCGGGGGGGGGGGGGGGGGGGTGCTCTAACTCAGCAACATGAAGGCCAGTATAACCCCTCCGCCCGCGCGGAAAGCAGGCGCATCCTGCAGCTGAAGTTGAGGTTGTTCGCGCGCGGAATGGCGCGCGTGAGCGTCGGCGGCGGCGCAGCGAAGCCGTGCGCTGCGCGCCGTCTTATGGACCCGCGCGTCGAGCGTGGCAGCCCAGCATTGCACGTTACAGTACCGCTGCTGCAGCACAAACGTCGCTTCCGGTCTCGCAACGATGTCCACAGTTTCGCCCGCAGCTGGACCGAGAGCTGGGCGCGACTTGCAGTGGGAGGGCCCACAATGCGTATCGCTTGTACCCGCTTCAGCAGGGAGCTGATCCTGTCCCAAACTCTAAGCTGTTCTCCGCAACGCTCATCATGACCATCATGTTGGAGCACATGGCTAATTGCCGTCTGCACGCTTGACGGTCACGGCAGTTACACTTGCCGGTAAAACAGACCACAATACGATCACTTCCAGCAGCACACGACTGGCGTCAGTCTTCTGCTGCGTTGGTCAACCTTGATGTCTACCTCTGCCGGTGTGGAGCAACATGTCAGTGAGCAGCAGCTCTCGACGTTGCATCACGTAACACTGCGCGGGGTCTCAGTCACGAGCTTGCACGGAAGCAGCGGCAATGCCGTCATTGACGCCACAGTTTTCCGCGCATGCTCACCTCGAGCCGTGGTCTGGCCGTTCGTTCGGATAGCTCTGAGTATTAGGCACGAGGGTGAGCGTGAAGGGAAATTTTCTTTTTCAGCCGAAGGGCTTCGGCCTGCTGATCAGGCTATTGCCCGTTCTCGTCAACAGACATGTACTACCTCTGGCGTCGTCGTGACTGAACTTAAGTGCCTCATCACGACACAAGTATGAGTACAAAAATCTGAGTGACCTCAAATTGGGTCATTTTTTGTGTGGCGCCGCTTGCAAATGTGCCACAGCTGTGCGTTGATATGATAAGCCCCCCCTTGGCCATGTAGGATTTGGCGTCGTTCAATTTCAAGGAAAAATTAGGGTCGGCATTTGTTAAACCTCAAGGAAGCACTATCATGGCATCGCTCGCCCATGTGCCACAGCTGGGCGCTGATGAGGCCCCCCCTGGAATCAGGGCCTTAATGCACTCATTTATTACAACTCGAAGTTACATAAACTTCAAGCGCGGCATCGCTCACCCACGTGCCACAGCTGCGCATTGATGAGCACCCCCTCGCCCTCCCCCTTCTGCGTGGCCAGTAAGTGTTTTTTCCGACTTCAAGGTACACTTAGGCGCGGCATCGCTCGCTTACCCATGTGCCAGAGCTGCACGCTGATGAGGCCTCCCTTGGCGTGCACCGCGTCCACCACCTTCTTCCACCCCTCCACCTGACGAGGGCAGAAATGGCAGAAATATATACGTATGCGTCTGAGATATCTGAGTAAATGTCAACTACCTTCAATAGATCTGAAGTTCGACTATGAGTCATGACGGACCAGAAAATTCACATCCTGACCACTTTCGCAGGGCGGAGTGCGGAATTGCTCAGACATCAGTCTACAGGACTTGCAACACAGCATCCTTGCAGATTGGGAGGCCGCTGTAAAGAAGCTCAAAGCTTATTAGCTGCTGTGAGCGCACGCTCCCTGTGTATCAAGGCCTCGTCCGCGGCTTTGCAAGTACACTTCACACCTCTCCCTCTGCTCGTGTATGCGCTGTCGGCACGCAGTAGCTAATTCACCTTTTGGATGTGTGCAACTGCAAGTGCAAGAGTGACGCGCCAATCCCGCGCTGAACGCAACCCCTTGTCTGCAGCCCCTCAAGTACACCTCAAACTTCTGCTCTACCTTAATTGCGCTGCTATAGCGCGACGCACTGCCAACGCAAGCATCAAGCCAAGCTGCTACCCTCAAGCACTCACATGCAGCTCCGCCGAAAAAAAACTTCAAAACCCAACCTTCACTCTTCACCTTCACAAATTCAAGAGTGACGCACCTGCTCCTGGTTCTCCAGGCCTGCCCACCGCGCCTTCAACTTCACTGTGCAAGCTCAAGAGTGACGCACCTGCTCCTGGTTTTCCAGGCCCGCGGACCCCACCCAGCCGTGCCTTCAAATTTTAATTGTTAAGACATGTGCAAGTTCAAGAGCGACGTACCTGCTCCTGGGTCTCCAGGCCCGCGGACGCCACCCAGCCGTGCGCCTCCTGCGAGAACGACGCGCCCTCGGTGATGATGAGCCCCGCACTCGCGCGCGCCGCGTAGTAGGCGACGTTGAGCTCGTTGGGCACGCGCGTGGGGCCGCTGCGGCCGCGCGTCATGGGCGCCATCACCACCCTGCACGTTTCAGCACGGTAGTATGTATGTGTCATGCAAGTGCACAAGCGCATACTTCAAGGAAGTTGGTATATCTTCTGAGTATACAGACTAATACATGTGAGGTATTTCAGCGTGTGATGTATACTGATGTAACCTAAATGCTCGTGCCATCACCACCCTGCATGTGCCATGCGTTATTGGGCACCATGTACGCGGCGTAGGCGAGTGTATACACATTAATGTATGTTCACTGCGAGTGTACGAAGTGGAGTACATGTATGTGCATATGTGGGGCCGCTGCGGCCGCGCGTCATGGGCGCCATCGCCACCCTGCATGTGCCAAGCATTGTTGATCATAGTACGTGAGCATGTGAGTATGTCGCACGTAGGCATCTGATGCGTACATAGGCAAGGCAAGGGCGCAGCACGTGAAGCATATACTTTGACGTACGTGTGTATGTATGGTGGGGGCCGCTGCGGCCGCGCCATCACGACGCTGCATGAGTCGTACAACACGGGCATGCGTGTACTGCACGGATAGGCACGCATGTATGCCATAAAAACGCACACCTTGCATAGGCAAGGCATGCGTTTACTGCACACATTAAAATGTGCATGTGTGCGCGCGCACGGGGCTGTTGCAGCTGCATAACCTCACCCTGCGTACTATGTGTTGTTGAAAACGGGCATGTGTGTCTGTGTCTGTGTCAGCGTATTGTGCATACTTTTTTTTTTATTCTCGCTCAGGGCGCGCAGAAAAGCCCAGATGAATGGTACCTAAGCTTGCTGTACGGAATCTACATGTTGTGTGACAGTCTGAAAGTGTCTCAATGACGACCACTCAAACGCCGCCGCCGCAGAATGGCATCTCGAGATCCCCCCCTATGTACATCCTCGTCCATGTGCCCCCCCCCCCTGGATTCTGCCATGTGTGTCATGATACGGCCAGAGTCCGCCATGTGGAGCGCTGCCGACAGTGCAGAGCGCAAGCGCGCCACGGCGGTGCCCTTAAGGGTTTCAGGGCGCGCTCCTCCGGGCACTGATATCCTGCCGTATTGTGCATACATACTTCTTCATAGGTGGAATACATGAAGTATATTTTTAACTACATGCGTAGAAGTATACGGGCCGCTGCAGTGTGGGAATAGGCATGTATGTCAGGTTCATGTACATAAGCCATCATAGCACCGCTGCCCATGCGTTTCTTGGCATGCACTCGCAGTAACGCGGCTCCAACCGCTGCGCGCTGCCTGAACAAATACCCAAAGATCCAGCCAGCCCTTTGTGTAAAAAGCATGTCTGTGAGGCGTGCTTGTGTGCATATAAGCGCAGACTTGACCAAAAGAAAAAAAGCGCAACCACATGCGCAGCAGCACGCCGCCTCAACTCAACTCTCCTCATCAAGGATCCAGATTCAATTCAATCAGATGCAATGCAATGCAATGGAGACATGCTCTTGTGCCGCACCGTTGAGTAACAGAAAAGCAAGCACAAAACGAGCAGCAGTACCTCTGCACGAGTCATGCACTGAAGGCATCGCCAGCTAACCTGTTCTTGAGCGTGAGGCCCGAGGGATGCTCAAAGGGGCTGAGAAGCTTGCTCGTCGTCATGTTCGCTGCGCCGCTGAACCTTGCCGCCGATACTACTGCGCTCCTCCAAACTGCTGCCGTGCAAGATAACGATGCTGACTGACGCAACGCCGCAAGCATCAAGTTTTCTGCTCTCAGCGCCCGACAAGATCAAGATCGGCCACATTTCGGGGCGATTCTGATTGGCCAGACGGTGGCGAGACTTCACCTGTCACCTTGACCCTTGAAGTTTCAAGAAATGGTGAGGAGCGTCACCACTGAAGTTGACCTAGTTGACCACTCTTGCACGCTTAAGTATCGGCAACCACGGATGCCTTCTGTACAGAGCACAACTTAATTGTGTACACTCAATTTGCCGCGCAGAAGGTGCTGCAGCATGCAAAACGGCAATGCACATTCCATCAAGCACGCAAGCGTAGCAGGACATTGCACAGCAGACGGGAGCACAAACACACCTTGTCCTCCAGCCAGAAAATAAAACCTACTACCAATTTCTATTGTGTCTGCGAGTACGCAGATGCCAATTACTGTACACTAAATGGCCAGGTCATCATACAACTCCAGTGGGACCTGGCTCTCGCCGAGCATCCCGCCGCCTCCGCCCTCTACGCCCCCGCCGCCGCCCGCTACGGCGGCGGCGGCAGCCTCGCGCGCCCCCGCCACCACCTCGCCCACCCACCTATCCGCGCCTGCAAGCCACGCCTCCGCTTTATTGAGCACCGCCGTGGCCATAACGCCGCCGCTGCCGCCGCCGCTGCCGCTGCGCTGCAGAAAGCTCCCACGGCGCGCCGCCGGTGACTCTACCGCCGCCGCTGCTTGCGGTGGCTGATCACCCGACTGCGCAGCGGCAGCGGCGGCGGCGGCGGCAGCAGCGGCGGCGGCGGCAGCAGCGGCGGCGGCGGGGGCGGCGGCGCTGCTGCGCGGCGAGCGCGGCGGCACCGCGCTGCTGCCGCGCCGCGGCGACCTCCAGCCGCCGCCGACGCTGCCGCTGCGGCTGCTGGCGGCAATGTCCGCGGAGTGCGCACGTGGCGACGCTGCGCCGGCGCCGCCGCCGCCGCCGGCGTCACTGTGGCTGCTGCGATTGCGCGCGCGCGTGCGCACGGACGCGGCGTACGGCTTGTGGTGCGCGGCGGCAGCGGCGGCGGCGGCGGCGTGGTGGTGGTTGCCGTGCCGCGGCGGGGGGCGCATGGAGGGGGAGCCGTCGGGGCCGGGCGGCGCCGCCGCCTGCGAGCGCATGGCGGCTTGAAGTTTGGCGCGTATCTGCGCCGCCGCCGCCGTGTGCCCTGCGGGAGGGGGTGGCAGCGGGCGGCGGCGGCGCGAGCGCTGCTGAGCATGCGCAGCCGTTGCCAACTTCAGTCTTGATTCTGAGAGACTGTAACGCAGCCGCTGGCTGGTATGGCGACCCGCGGCTGCGCCCGTGTGCATACGCGGCAGCAGCACGTCGACTGCGACCACAGCAGTATGAAAATCGATGCCATACTTTCAACCGCAAGCACTGCAGACTCTGAGGGTGAACATACGCAAACAGTACACTTGCGAGCAAAGCCAGAGTCAACCTCAAATCACATTTGCCACACTACGCCCGTTCCCAGCGCTCACCTTGCCGCTCCGCGCGCTGCAGCGCCGCCCTGTACGCCCCCACCCCCGCGGCCGCCACCCCCTGCAGGTGCTCCCCATGCCCCCCCCCCTCGCGACCCGTCTCCCCGGGGTCTGGACTCCGCGGCCGGCTCCCGCCGCCCCCCCCGCGTCCTCCCCCCGCCACCGCTTAAACAGCGCGGGATTGTGGTTTATGATTATCGGCTCCATGTCGACAGCGGCCGGCGCCGCGCCGGCGGCGGCGGCAGCGGCGGCGGCTTGGGAGCGCCACGCCGCCAGCCGCAGCGGCAGCGCGTCGAAGCCGCCCTCGAGGACCGTCACGCGCGGGAAGCCCGCGCGCTGCAGCAGCTGCGCGAGCGCCGCCGCAGCCGCGTAGTGGCCGTCCCTGCTGCGTAGACAAGGGCGGAGCGGGAGCGTCACCACACGTTTGAGTCGGTGGGCCGCACAGTATACTTCAACGTCAAGCATGGTGTCTTCCGCACTGAGGACACTGCATGGTTGTCCTGAGTTTCGCCGCACTGCTTTCGCTGCTGAGGAGCGTGGATTTTGTCGCTCGCGCGCGCGCGGCGGCATATGGCACCAGACACTGCGCCTCAGCAAGCCTCTCTTGAGGCCCCCGCGATTCTGATTTGGCTATCAGAAAGCGCTCAAAGCGACAATCAACAAGGGCATGCATATATATACCTTTAGTGAGGCCCCGGCGATTCTGGTCAGAGCGCGAGAATTAACAAGGATATACATGCAGACCTTTCTTGAGGCCCCGGCGATTCTGGTCAGGACGTGAGGATTAACAAACATATACATGCCTTCCTGGTGATTATGGTTTGACTATGAGGAAGCGCACGAAGTGACAAGCAACAAGGATATACATACTTCGAAGTACATACCTTTCTTGAGGCCCCGGCGATTCTGGTTCGACTATGGGAAAGCGCCATACGCAACAATTAACAGGGACATGCATAGTCTACATACCTGTCTCTTGTTTACAAACATTATCAAGGACATACATGCATACCTCCTTGAGGCCCCGGCGATTCTGGCTCGACTGCGGGCTATGCATACCTTGCTGGCGATCCTGGCTTCGACTATGAAAAAGCGCCGTAAGCGACGACACACATATACACACATACCTTTCTTGCAACCCCGACGATTCTGGTTTGACAATGAGAAAACGCCCTAAGCGACCATAGTAAGCATACACCTACAAACCTTTCTTGAGGCCCCGGCGATTCTGGTTCGTCATAGTCGCCGTCCTCGCCGTCGCCCTCACCCAGCAGCAGGCGCCGCCACAGCTGCCGCCGCGCGGGGCGCGGTGCCCGCGGGCTAGAGTCCACGAGGCACACGCGCGAACCGCGGTGCGCGTCGAATGTCTGAATGGCAAGGGGGGGGGGGGGTACGTATGAGGACAGGGTACCATGCGGCAGGTACATTGCAGCTGCCGCGCCGACCGCGATGCCGACTCGCGCTGCTCGGCACTTGCACTTGCTCGCGCCCCATCCGGCTCTGGCTTCAATGGTGTCATGGCGTCTGTTCAGGAGCCCCGCGCGCGCCGCTCAAAGCCCTCGCCTGCAGCCACGCGCTCGCGAGCTCAGGCACCTCGGGCGAAAAGGCGGGGCATGTATGAGGACAGGGCAGAGAGGTGCAGCTCGATGGCGCCCGTGGGTGCGTGTTTTGGGTCCGCGAGGCACATGCGCAACCGGCGCGGCGCGCGTCAAATCTTCGCTGTAGGCACGCGCGGAAGAGGGGGGGGTACCACGTATAAGGACAAAGCGCCTGCCGCGACTCGCCTGCAGCCACGCGCTCGCCAGCTCGGGCACCCTCAGCGACGCGGGATCCACGGGGACCGCCTTCGGCAGCACCCCCGCGCCGCTGCGCTGCGCCTCCCCCTCCGGCCGCAGGTCTACCACCACCAGCGCCCCCCCGCCCCCCCCCTCCCCCACCTCCAAGAAGCAGCGTCCCCCTGAAAGCCCCCCTGCTTCCCCCCCGCCGTCCCCCCCCTCGCGCGCCCCCAGCGCGCGCAGCAACTCGTCCGGAGACATGCACGCGCAGTCTACTGCTTCGCACAGCAGCGCGCCGCCGCCGCCGCCCGCCGCCGCTGCCGCCGTGAACGCAAAAGACCCTGCGCCGCTGCCGCCGCCGCCGCCGCCAGTGCCGCCGCTGCCGCCGCCGCTGCCGCTGAAGGCGGCGCCGGCGGCGGCGCCACGCGGGGAGCCGGAGGGGGAGGCGGCGTGGGGGGCCTCGCGCACGCACTCGCGCAGCGCGTGGAGGAACGCGCGCGGCAGCGAGGCGCGTAACCGCTGAGCTGACGCCAGCAGGGTCTCCGCGTCGGCGAGCGTCGTGACGGCCACCGCCTGGGGGGAGGGGGTGACGGCGGCGGCGACGTTACGGCAGGCGATGGTCGTGACAACAGGGATGCATTTTGAAGCTGGATTTTTTGTTGTGTTACCGCAGTCTCGGCACGTAGCCCTGGATGCAGCACACTGGCGGAATGTGCCGACCCATCCTGCACAGGTGGCATGATTCCATCGCACCGCCGCGCCAGAATTTCCAACTGTCAAACGCAGAACATGGCTATTAGCGCTCTCTTGCCGGAATCGCCTCGGGCATATGGTGGACGGTGCATTCATGGCACCGTCACGCCAAAACGTTGAACCGTAAAAGACACAACATGGTTATTAGCGCTCACTTGCCTGTATCGCCTTGGGCATCTGGTGGACCGTGCATAAATAACACCAACTGCCAAACACAGAACACCGCTATGAGCGCTCTCTTGCCGGTATCGCCTCGGGCATCTGGTGGACCGTACATTAATAACACCGACTGTCAAACACAGAACACCGCTAGTAGCGTTATCTTGTCTGTATCGCCTCCGGCATCTGGTGGATCGTGCATTAATAACACCAACTGTCCAATACAGAACACAATGTAATTAGCATCCTCTTGCCTGTATCGCCTCAGGCATTGGTGGACCAACTGCCGAACACACAATATGACTATGAGCACCCCCTTGCCTGTATTGTCTCCGGCATTGGTGGACCAACTGTCGAACACACAACATGGTTATTAGCACCCTCTTGCCCGTATCGCTTTAAGCATCTGGTGCACCAACTGTCAAACCCACAACATGGTAATTAGCGCCCTCTCGCCTGTACCGCCTCGGGCATCTGGTGGCATGCATGCATGCATCCACCACACTGCCACGCCAGAATGTTTAACTGTAGAACGCACAATATGGCTATTAGCGCTCTCTTGTCTGCATCACCTCCAGCATCTGGTGACATGCATGTATGCATCCACTACACCGCCACGCCAGAACGTCCAACTGTAAGCACACGTCCAACTGTAGAACGCACAACATGGTTATCAGCGCTCTCTTGCCTGCATCGCCTCAGGCATCTGGTGGACCGAGCATTCAAGACACCAACTGTCGATTACAGGACATGATTATTAGCGCTCTCTGGCCCGTGTCGCCTCGGGCATCTGAGGGACCGTGCGTTCATAACACCAACTGTCGAATACAGAACACGGTTAGCACCCTGTTGCCTGCAACGCCTCGGGGCATCTGGTGGCATGCATGCATGCGTCCACCACACCGCCACGCCAAAACGTCCGACTGTAAATCACACGTCCAATTCTAGAACACACAACATGGTTAATAGCACTCTCTTGCCTGAATCGCCTCGGGCATCTGGTGGACCGAATGTCGAACATACAACGTGGCTGTTAGCGTTCTCTTGCCTGTTTCGCCTCAGGCATCTGGTGTGCCGTGCATTCATCGCACCGCCACGCCAGAATGTCCAACTGTCAGACAGCGGCGACCACGGATATTGGTGGAAAGCACTGGCGGCTAACCACACTTTGTCACCCAGAGCTCTACGATCTTTTGCATCGTTTCCATGGTTGTCAGCGCTCTCTTGCCTGTATCGCCTCTGGCATCTGGTGGACGCGGTCCACTCCCATGAGCTGTGCACGCGCGTGCAGCAGCAGCGCGGCGAGCAGGCACGACACGAACGCGGGGTCGCCCAATGCCAGGAGACAGTCCCACACCCTGGGGGGCAGGGGAGGCGAGTGGCAGCACGGCTCAGTCCGGCCATGACACAACCTGACACACTAATACACACTATGCTTCAAATTATCTGTACCGTGAACTTGGTACTTGTGTACATTTAATGCCCGCAGGCACGACACAGACGCGGGGTCGCCCAGCGCCAGGAGGCAGTCCCACGCCCTGCATCAGAGAGAGCAGCACAGCTCAGATCGGCAGCTTCGCCATTGCACACTTTGAGTTCTGGGATGATGCACACACGCGACTTGAAACGCAGCAGCAGCAGCAGCAGCAGCAGCGAGCGTTGCTGACCGAGGAGGCGCCCCTAACCCTAACCCTAACCCTAACCCTATCCCTTAATTCTAACCCTAAGCACGGTGCCAACACCGGGCGTAGGCGTGGCCGCCCCACTTTGTGCCAGTGCTACCAGACCCCAGCCCAGTGCCACTTCCACAGGATGTGGCCATGCGCGCCGCACCGACTCGTGCCGCCGAACACGACACGCGCACTCGGTCCGCGCATCGAGAGACTGTGCGCGCGTGCGCAGGCATGTACTGCTACTTGAACTGCGTGAGCGCGCCTTCCGCGCACGTGCCTTCTGGCGTGCAAGGACGCCCTACAATCTGTACTGCCGATGCTCCTAGACACGTGTGAAAACGAAGCAACAGATCGTAGAGCTCTAGTTGACAAGGGATGCTGAGCCGCAAGTGCCTTCCACCACCAATGTACAAAGTGGCAGGTATGTGCACACGTGGCGCGCACCCTAACCCTAACCCTAACCCTAACCCTAACCCTAACCTAACCCTAACCCTAACCCTACACGTGGCGCGCACGTGCGCACGTCGCTCTCAGCGGCGATGCAGGCGTCCCCTTCCATGCACCGCTGAGCGCAGCGCACGCGAGCACGCGAAGCTATCCGGGCACCAAAGTGCTCGTGCTATGACGCATATATGTAGTGCGCACGCGGGCGCGCGCCGCCAGTTGCGCTGCTGTGCGAGAGGGCTGCAGCGGCTGTCAGGAGGCGCGAGGCGACAGCCCATGGGCATCCGACATGCGGAACTCTGCCCATATGTAATAATAGAAGTATGTATATATTATATATAATGAAGTGATGCGGATCTGGGCGTCACGTCCCTCGTGACAGGCCAGCTTCAGAGAGTGTCGCGCGCGCGTCGGATGCCAATGTGTGTATGTGTGTATGTGGGGGGGGGGGGGGCACACTGGTAGACCGGGCGACGTGAAGGCAGGGTGGGGGGGAGGAGGGGGGATCACATCTGTTCACCAGGCGGCAATGAGGGGTTGACGGCACCTAGTGACCAGCGGCAACTCTGGGTTCCTGCTTCCAAAAGCGCCATGAGCCATGATAGTGCGTGCAGCGCATGAATGGGCTCAGCCTTCGAAGCGCGCGAGGGCCGTAGCCACATGGTCACTCGCAGCGGGCCAAGTTTGAAAGCGTTGCGCGCGCACCGAACATTGTGGGTGGGGGGGGGGGGGGCTGGGGGGATTACGCCTACTCATCTGGCATCAAGGGCAGGGCGGGGGGGTCACACATGTCCAACAGGCGAAAAGGGGTAGTAACTGCACCTGTTGACCAGCGGCAGCTCGAGGTTCCTGCTGAAGAGCGTGAGGAGCCACGGCGCGGCGTACAGCGCCGGCGGCATGTCGCACGCGTCGAGGCGCAGCGCGAGCGCGGGGTCGGCGTGCAGCAGCAGCACGCGGAACAGGCGGAACGCGCGCTGCAGCGCCACCAGCTCGCCGTCCTCGTCGCAGTACCAGCGCGCCGCTGTCGACAGAGAGTAGGCAGTGAAAGCATCGATAGGTTGTGACATAAGGGTGAGCTTGGGGAGGGAGTAACAGCAAATGCGTCGTATGCGTACACAAGGCGGAACGCACGCTGCAGCGCCACGAGCTCGCCGTCCGCGTCGCAGTACCAGCGCGCCGCTGTCAGCAGAGAGTAGGCAGTGAAAGCATCAATAGGTTTTGAAATAAGGGTGAGCTTGGGGAGGGGGTAACAGCAAATGCGTTGTATGCGTACACAAGGCGGAACGCGCGCTGCAGCGCCACCAGCTCGCCGTCTTCGTCGCAGTACCAGCGCGCCGCTGCATTTGAAGTTTGGGTGAGAAGGCAGCACAGACCGTTGATAGAAGATTGAATGAGGGTGAGCTTAGAGGGTAGGGGGGAGTAATAGCAAATGTGTTGTATGCGTACACGAGGCGGAACGCGCGCTGCAGTGCTACGAGCTCGCCGCCGTCGTCGCGGTACCAGCGCGCTGCTGCGGCGCAAGAGTGTGTGGGCAGGCTGATGATATCATTCATAAGATATTGAAAATTGTGGGTGAGCTTGGAGGGAGGGGGGGTATGATGTTACATGCGAGCTATGTACACGAGGCGGAGCAAGCGCTGCAGCGCCGCCGGAGTACTGGCGCGCCGCAGTCATGTGCCGTCGACTGAGCGAGCAAGTGGAGCCACCACAGAGACGAACGGTGAGCACGAGAGACTCAGACAGGACTCCGAGGCGCTGCGAGCAGCAGCCGGGTCTTCCGCGCAGCGTCGCGCCGCAAAATCATCCTGTTGCAGGCTAAACACAACGCTAGCGCAGCCTTGCCACTTCGTCACTCCCTAAGTGTCTTCACAAGTGCCTCAAATACGAGCCCAAGAGGCGCCGCAGGCCTTGCGCACAGCGCCACAGCCAAGCCAACACGACGTTTGCGGCTTAGTTTTGCAACACCAGCTCCGCCTTTCACGTCGTCCCTCACTAAATGTTTCCACGAGGGACTCAAACTTCAGTCCGAGCGGCGCAGCGGGCAGCGGCGGGTCGCGCAGCGCCGCAGCCACACAAAACACGGCGTTTGAAGCTCAGATACGCAACACCAGCTCAGCCTATCTGCATCGTTAGCCTATCAGCATCATCAAACACCAGATGTTTCAACAAGGGACTCAAACATGAGGCCGAGAGGCGCAGCAGGCAGCGGGCGGGTCTTCCGCTCAGCGCCATCGCAAAATCACTACCATGTTCGAGGCTCAGAGACGCAACACCAGCTCCGCCTTTCCACTTGATCACTCACAAAATGTCTCCACGAGCGACTCAAACATGAGCCCAAGAGGGATGGCGGGCGGGACTTACTTGCAGCGCCGGCGCCAAGCCAACATGTTCAATGGTAAGAGACGCAACATCAGCTCAGCCTACATACCCATCAATATCGTCACTCACCGAATGTTTCCACGAGGGACTCGAACATCAGTCCAAGGGGCGCAGCGGGCAGCGGCGGGTCGCGCAGCGCAACCAGCGGCGCGAGCAGCTCGTTGAGCCCCTGCTTGTAGCCGGCGCCGCGCCGCACGCAGTAGTTCTGCAGCACCTGCGCGCGTGGTACAGTACGCGGGGGGCGACGGGCGGGGCAGGTAAGTAGGGTATAGAGGGGTATGTATGGTGCTCGAGGGGGGTTCGCCGGGGGAGCGCTTGTGCGGCCAAGCGGAGCACTGCAATAAAACTTCAGGAGTACAACATCGAAGATGTTCCAATAAGCCGCGGGTGTGAGACAGCAGGACTACAGTGATTGGACGCGGCCCCGCAGCTCGGGTTTCTGAGCGCTGCTGCCAAGTGCAGCGCTGCTCAGGCGCTGCCTGCGCCGACAGTCGCGCAGCGCGGCGCTCGCGCCTTCGCCCGCGGCGGCGCGCGTGCTGCGCCCGCTCCAATTTCCACGTAAACCGCGCATGTCACACGACACACATGCGAAGCGCGGTGCGGCGCTGAGATCTGAGAGCAGCAGGGTTCACGCTGACCACGCATTATAGTACTGCAGTCCGCCCGCGTGTAGCGAACACGTTGGCGAGAATCCACCAATGCTCCAAAAACCTAAGCAACACAAACCTTCTTGAGGACAACTACATGTTTCAGATATATATTATCAAAAAAAGCGTACCCGGACGTCGGGCATGCAACGCCGTCCAGCGCCTGAACCCCCAGCACCCTGGCCCGATGCCTCTTGCGCTTTAAATGCGCCGTACGGCTGACGTACGCCATTGAGGCTTCACTATCAGGGGCTCCAGACCCGGATGTGCGCTCTCGCATGCTACATGCGCGCACTGAAGCTGTCAGCGCGCTGACGCGTTGCTCAGAGTGCCGCCCCTGGCCCCTCCCCCCCCCCCCTGCCACTTTCGCACCTGCCGCGTTCGTTTCAATTGCGTGCGATGCACCGTGTTGCCAGCTGCTACGCAGCAGAGCAGCAGCGCTCAGTCTTGGACGCCTGGTGACCTCGGACACCAGGTCCTGCACCTCCTGCCATTCTCGCACCTGCTGCGTTCGTATTGGGTGCGCGCGCGATGGACCTCGCTGCGAGCTGTCACTCAGAGCAGCAGCGCTCAGTCTCGGAGGCCTGCTCACCTCGGACACCAGGTCCTGCACCTCCTGCGTCTTGAACGCGGGGTACGTCTGACGCGTGCGCCGCAGGTCCGCCGCCAGCACGCGCTGGTCCTCCTTCTGCAGGAACTCGCTCAGCCCCTCTGCAGGCGCAAGGCACAGGTGTGGGGCGCCGCAGTGTGATGCGCTGGGCTGCGGTGATATTTGACGTTGAGCAACCAGATGTTGGCAAACACTTGGCGGAACTTGAAGTTGTGCGCCAGCACGCGCTGGTCCTCCTTCTGCAGGAACTCGTTCAGCCCCTCTGCGGGGCACATTGTAGCAGCGTGGGCTGCCAAGAGAATTGGATGTGGGACCTCAGCCGTGTTGGGCAGTGGATTCTGACAGTGAGTGGTCTTACGCACCTGATGTTTGCAAACTTTGGCTAAACTTCAAGTTGTGCAGACGATTAAAAAAGGATAAGTGGCCACGCCAATGAATGCTGAGCTCTTGATGATATGATGCGCAAACCTATTACTACAGTTCACACTTGACAACTGCCTTTGAGCCTGCAACAAGGAAGCGGCCAAACCTTGCAGAAGCAATAGAAAACACACTTGCTCACCCGCATGGTCCCTGGAGGACACATTCCCCGACCTTTGATGATGGTCATACTGAGCCGCCAGCTCCGACACCCTCGAGCCTAGTAGAATGAGACACCACATGTCTGCACGCCTGGCTGTCGTCAGCTCGCTGCTGACTCCATCGGGACAGGGCGAAATCAGGTAGGCTCTGACCAGGTTGATGTCGTCTCTTGACGGTACCGGCCGGTCCAGCGCCTCCAGCACAGCCTGCTCCGATAACGGTTCTCGGCTGTTGAAAGCCATGACCGATTCAAGCTAGGTCCTGCCAGCTGGTTGATTGCGATCAACTAACTTGCAGCTGGCACTTTGGGAGTCAAACAGCAACAACGATGAAGCCAAGCTGTGACGCTGCTGCAGCCTGGTGCAGTGTTGCGCTGAACAGGCAGGCACCAGTGGCATCAGAACCTGACGTTGGGCCGCTGCAGGCCACAGGCACACAACCTGTTCTCGCCAGCGCGGATGACCCCACTCTTTCAGGTGCGGCTTGAAGTTTGGGCACAGGAAAGTTTTGGCGGCAGTTGAAGTTTGTCCTCTAGTTGTGTTCGCACTGTTCACAATGTTACTTTTTGTTCACCCCAGCGCCATTGCATGTCGAAAGTAGCACAGCATTGCGCCAAGTCTCCAGAGGTGCGTGGATCTGTATCTGTGCATTCTGCGCTCTTGAAGTTTCTTGAAATGTGTGTGTACTTTTTATTAATTCTCGCTCAGGGCGCGAAAAAGCCCAGATGATTGGCATCTAGCTGTAAGGAATCTACATGTCGTATGACAGTCTGAAAGTGTCGCAACGACAACCACTCAAACGCCGCCGCCGCCAAATGGCATCTCGGGGTCCTCCCCTACGTCCTCCTCCATGTGCCCCCCCCCCTGGATTCTGCCATGTGTGTCATGACACGGCCAGAGTACGCCATGTGGAGCGCTGCCGACAGTGCCGAGCGTAAGCGCGCCAGTGTGTGTACTTTTTATTAATTCTCGCTCAGGGCGCGAAAAAGCCCGGATGATGGTCTAACTTGATGCTGCTGTACGGAATCTGCATGTCGTGTGACTTCTGAAATTGTCTCAACGACAACCACTCAAACGCCGCCGCCGCCAAATGGCATCTCGGGATCCTCCTGTGTGTGTACTTTTTATTAATTCTCGCTCAGGGCGCGAAAAAGCCCAGATGATTGGCATCTAGCCGTAAGGAATCTACATGTTGTATGACAGTCTGAAAGTGTCGCAACGACAACCACTCAATCGCCGCCGCCGCCAAATCGCATCTCGGGGTCCTTTTTATTTATTCTCGCTCAGGGCTCGAAAAAGCCCAGATGAATGGCGTCTAACTGTACGGAATCTACATGTCGTATGACAGTCTGAAAGTGTCGTAACGACAACCACTCAAACGCCGCCGCCGCCAAATGGCATCTCGGGATCCTTCCCTACGTCCTCCTCCATATGCCCCCCCCCCCTGTGTGTACTACGTGTTCGTGCATTACCGGATATATCACCAAAGTGCCGGCTTTGTCGTTCTTCACGCACTTGTTTGTTGCTGCCATGCCTACTAGCACACTCAGAGGACGCATCTGTCGCGTCTTCAAGCTGACACTCAATGCTTTTACCTGTGCGGTGTACACCAGGAAGCAAACACAAGGGAACAGCCTTGCTGTGCGTCTAGGCTACAGTACCAAGACTGCCTGCTGTCGAAGAGTGAAGTTCAGTGGTGCTCAGTGATTTCACACACCTGGCGGTGAGTGAATGAGCTAATCGATGCAGCTCACAGCTTCTGCTGCAGAGCAAAGCAATGGTGATGTCATCTATGGCATGTTGCAGTGCCATGGACATGGGGGCAGGTTTCCTTGTGTCATGTATGAGGTCCTCGGGTGGGGGGGGCTCGCAGGGGGCTCATCATGACCACATAAAATCCATACATTTGATGAGGAAGAGGTATCATCTCTTGGCCGAACCCCTGGACGGCAACTTGAAATCGGTCATAAGCGTGACCCCCGATACAAAATTGTCTATATGCAGTACACACCGCCACCTCAGCTACCTGCCCTAGCAGCGGAGCAGCTGCACCTGGCAGGCGCAGCAGCAGAGCAGCAGGCACAACTGCCTACGAGCCTCACACCTGCAGCACAGCCGCAGCGGCAGCAACATGCGTACGACAGCGCTGGCGGTAGCTGCTCTGACCCTGGGTGCCGTGGAAGGCTTCGCAGGCATGCACATGGCGGCGAAGCGGGGAAGCAAGGGCACTAAGGGCGCAGCAAGCGCCCCGCGAGGGTTCGGCGCAGCCTCCACCGGCAGCAGCAAGGCTGAATCTGCACCGGGAGGGCCCGGCAGCTTGAGCCAATCTACTACAGCCGCCGCTGCCACAGCGAGCTCACAGCAGCAGCGGCGGTCGCCCCAGACAGCGGCATCGAATGCACAGGAGACAGAGATGAGGATCAGGGCGGCATTAGCAGAGCTGTCCAAGACCGATCCGCAGCTGCACAGGGCTGTGCAGCTCACCCAGGCGTTGAATCAGTGGGAGGCCCGCACCCGAGGGCTCAGCATTCTGCAGCAGGCGGCCCTCGATGTGCGGGATGTGAACCTGATCAAGGACATGAAGGAGGAGCTGAATGAACTGTTGAGGGCGGGCATCAGCGAGCTGAGCATCGCGGCTGCTTTCCAGCAGGCGACCTGGGACGCGGTCGCGAGTACGAGGGCGGACGGGCACAGGTGCGCCTGCTGCTCCCACTTAATGCGTGATACTGTCTGTGACCGGTCGAGCGTTGTAGAAGTCAACAAACATGCTATCAATCTAGACTTTGGTGTTGACGACTTGGAGCCTGTTGAAGCTCGTTGTGCTCAGAGCGCAAAATAGCGAGCGCGTGGCAAGGTAACCAGTGGTGTAATCAATGAACCTGTCTTGGAGTGGCGTATCCGGTCCACCGCGCTTCACAGCATAGACACGCTGAGACTCTGAGAACTGCAGCAACATACGCAGCGTTGCCAGAGGCAGACATCGAGCTTGAAATCGATTGCAATGTCAAAACCATAAGCTGGATTCTTTTTTGATGCCCAAGGAAAAGATGGAACAACAAAAAACTTCGTTAATAACTCGTCTCAAGCATGACACCCCTTTTCCCCTAGCTGGCACAAGCTGTGGCCTGCTGATTATGTTTTGTGTCCCATGAGTTGAGCTGAACCCGGTTTCAGACCAGTCTACCACGCGGTCGTTTGCGTGCTCAGTGCCAGTGGTCGCTGCAGCGTTTGCCAGACCTTGGCCGCGTGCAAGACCCCGAAAACGGGATGCGTGGATGGGTCCAACGACCGCGTGTGCCTTACACACAAAGCATGACACAAGCATTAATGCTCATTGCCCCAGGTCACACCTGGTACATGCATGCAGCGCGTCGGGCTCACGGCCTGAATCGGGAGCGCCCAGAAGCAGACTGAGTACATACTTCATACTGTCTTGAGATTGGCAGGTGCACCAGGAGTTCGTTGCGAGACATACCGAACGCACATGGTTGTGCAGAGCGCTTGACCTGCTGTAGCATACAAATGATATGTGATGATTGGCACTGGCCCTACTTGTGGTCAACTCCTACCCTGAGATAGGGTTGCGTGAAGATTCAATTCACTTCGCTGACGTCGCAGCGCTCTTGAACTGGTCAGTGATCGCGATCGCTGTGGTTTCACAATGCAATCGCAGCATCGCCTCCTCTGGCCGCCAGTCGCAGGAATTGGATGGTCACACTCTGCACATGACAATCACTTGCAGTGGCGAGGTATTTGTTCTCCAGTGAACTCATATGACCACGAGCAGGTCACCCGGGACACTCCTTCGCTTCAACAGAACACTGCTAAAGCGTGAACTCAGAAGCATACTGCAGTCGCCTGAGCTGTGCGTTGTTGACTCTGCTGTGTGCGGCAGGCGTGCGGAGGAGCAGCTGCCGGCATCGGCGGTGAGCATCATGGCACGCATCAGCGACGCCATTGTGGGAGGGCGCCCCGCGGAAGACCTCAAGGTACTGTTGACCTTGAAGTTTACACACGATGAACCTTCCCTTGCAGAGACCGGGAGGTTAACGCGCCCTAGGATCACACACGCACAGTCAACTTGTTCGAGCGGGTGCCTTGAGCGCACCATAGTGTCACGGTAGCCGGCGACGCATCTTGGCATGTGTCACTGTCACGAGGCCCGCTGTCGCACAAACTTCAACTTCGAAGTGGTGGTACCTCCCGCTTCATGCAGTACCAGTAAGTAGTTGGTGCCCAGGGAAGTCGAAGCCAACAGTGTCAGCTCTGCGCTTCAGCGACCCATCCCCTGCGCACGCGCCCTCATGCTGCACGCTCGCGCGCCTCAGCACGCGTACGCTCAGCACCGCACGCCCCGCCCCTCCGCTCTCACACCACTTGCTCAGCACCACTCGTCCCCTTCCTTTCACGCGCATGCGCCGCCGCCGCCGCCAACTCATTGGACCCCCCCCCCCCCCCCCCCCCCCCCCTGCGATGCACGCGTGCGCTCGCCATCGCCAGGTGCTCGACATCGGCACGGGCACGGGCGTGCTGATCCGCTTTGCGCGCAAGGCCGGCGTGCGCGAGGCCAACGTCGTCGGCCTCGACCTCAGCGCCGCGATGCTCGCGGAGGCGCGCGCCACATACCCGCGCGCCGCCTTCCTGCGCGCCAACTTTATGACGTGGGACGGCGCGCTGCCGCCGCCGCCAGCGGAAGCTGCTGCCGCCGTAACAACTTCAACATTGAAGTTTGACCCCGCTTCAGGAACGGCGGCCGCGGGCGCGTCGCCGCTGGCGGACGCTGCGGCACCAACTTCAACATTGAAGTGTGACCACACTTCAACATTGAAGTTCGACACGGTGTGCTTCAACGCGGTGCTGCACCACCTGCCGGACGCGCGCGCGGCGCTCGCGCGCGCGGCGGCGCTGCTGCGCGCCGGCGGGCGCGTCGTCATCAGCCACCCGAAGGGCGGCGGCAGCGTCGCCAAGCAGCACCGGCACAACACGCTGCTCGTGCCGAGCCTCATGCCTACGGCGGCGGAGCTCGCGGCGATGGCGCCGGCACTGGGGCTGAAGTTTGTGCCGGAGGAGAGCGTCGACAGCGGCGACGTGTACATTGCGACGCTCGTGCAGGCGCAGGCGTGAGCGCTCTCGCGCGTCGTGTTTTTACATTGCGACGCGCGTGCGGGCGCAGGCGTGAGCGCTCTCGCGTTGCGTTTTCCGTACAGTTTTATCTCCTGGTTTACTCATAAATGTTTAATAGAGTCTTTAAAGGCTTGATGGACGCGCGCTGCTGCCTCGTGTGCTGCCAGTTGGTGTGCGCGCTTTAGGCTCGGCGTAGTGCAAGTTCGCTGTGCAGTCAGAGGGGCCGCACCGTGGGGCATTGCCCAGATGTGCACCTACGGAAATGACCACGGTCGGGCCATCATATATATATGAATACATGCAACTTTGTCAGATGCAAGAGCCTTTTCAAATACCTGTACTGCATGCTTGCTTTCATTGCTTGCGAGGAGCTGCCGCTACCAGAGCGCTCCATGTATGATTCCGTGTGCGCAGTGTCGTACAGGTACCAGGATGCATTGCATTGACAACTCCCAGGTGGCGCACAAACAGGTCCAGTCTCACAAGGTGTTGGCACTTGCTATTAGTGTAGACATGTCACAGCAGCTACAGGTGACCATCAATCACATGGCTCAATTTTGACAGTGGATGGATGTTGCTGTCAGTGTACAGACCACAAGCACACGAATTACACAAGTGTCTCCGCTGGTGTGCGGTGTGCTGACAACTGCGGTGTGTGCTCGCGAATGTGGATCATGACCTTTACAGGTGCACTTAGGTTTTGACAGATGCAAGAAAATCCAATTTGCCGCTGTGTGTCGGCAGCGTTCAAATCATCAGGTCAAAGACAAACACCCATCCTGTCATGGTGCAGCCATCAGGCGTTGATGTAGGCCACGTAGAGACAACAGGGCAGTGCTTTCGGCCTGTGTATGGCTAGCGGTGCTGCTCTCGCAGTGGAAATGCAAGATACATGGGATGGCATTGTGACAGGTGCTGAAATACAGTATTGCACAGATCACCCAAGGCTACTGCACGCAGCACAGCAAGGCTTCAGGCACAAGACGCAACACACACCCCGGTAAAAACGTGGTCACGATGTGTGTCTCCTGTATTACCAGCGGCAGCCAGCCAGCCTCCAAAAGTGCGTCTATGTGCTGTATGATCGGCGTTCGGGAAAGAGGTGCTCTGCAACTGCGCACATGTGTCCAAAATACGAGACAGCATACATCGCCCGGCGCAGGCGCACTAGCGCGGGGGTTATTGGGCGCACATTACCGCGTGCCACTGTGGAATTCTCGAAAGGAGCACGCCGCCGCGGATGTGCGTTGAGCATTGCGCATGCGACGGCTGCTCCCGTCTACTTCAAGTGTGAAGTGCAAGAGGCTCGCGTGTCAGCGCTCTACCGTGTGCTGCCGAGGGCCGTGCCATGTGGCTACTAGGGCCGTCCCTTGTTAAGTTGCCACACCCTGCGCGCAGGCGACAGCGACGTGCGTGGTGTGCATGAATTAGTGCACAGGAAGCAGGCGCTACCCTAACTTTGTGCTTAGTACACAAACCCTAGCCACATGCGGTGTAGCAATGACACGCCTCGTGAGACACGCCAGATTCGTTGCTCGCACAGGGGAGAAGCGAGACGACTGTCCCCCTCTCACGTCCGCATGCATGTGCGCATTCCTGACAGCGCATGGCGCTGCCATCGTGCCAGCGAGGGCCACCAAGCGACCATGCGGACACAAGTCACGAAGCAGGTGTTGCCACAGTACCATAAGTGATGTAGACAACATGGTGTGAACGCACGCCGTGAAGCTCTCTTCCCGGGCAAGACATC
This sequence comes from Tribonema minus, assembly GCA_017506865.1. Lineage (NCBI taxonomy): Eukaryota > Xanthophyceae > Tribonematales > Tribonemataceae > Tribonema > Tribonema minus. The sequence continues at coordinate 417,127 of JAFCMP010000555.1, forward strand.
CTTCATGCATGGTCTGCCTGACTCTGTGTGCACGCTTCAGACAGGTGCTTTCAAATGAACTTCAACTGTGGAGCGTCCACCACCAACGCTGCCACATACCGCACTGAGAGCGCGGTGGCGAGGGAGACCTACACGAAGACATCCGCATAGTATGAACTTCAACTGCGGAGCGTCCACTGCAGCCGCTGCCACGTACGTACCGCACGAAGACATCCGTCACGCATAGCACGAAACTTCAACTGCGGAGCGTCCACTGCAAACGCTGCCACGTACCGCACGGTGAGCGCTGTGGCGAGGGAGACCCACACGAGCGTCGGCGCGAGCAGGTAGAACGCCGTCCTGTCGGTCGCGAAGAATGACGCGAGGGTGGCGCAGAGCATGGCCCAGTAGGCACCCATTACGGCCACGCCGAGACCTAGTTGATGCCGCCCGAACCAGACCTGAGGGGGGGAGGGGGGGGGGTTCAGTTGTGAGTACTTTGTTGCTGTTGCCCAGACCCTGAGGGGGGGCAGTTGCAACTGTTGGCAGTGCGGTGTTGCTGCTGCGCGACAGATACCATGAATGCATTGCACAGAGAGCGCGTTTAGCATCCAGTAGGCGCCCACTACGGTCACGCCAAGCCCCAGTTGATGCCGCCCGAACCAGACCTGAGGGAGGGAGGGGGGGGGGAGGGGGGGGTCAGTTGTGAGTTTGCGGTACTTTGGTCCTGTTGCCCCGACCCTGAGGGGGGGCAGTTGCGACTGTTGGCAGTGCTGTGTTGCTGCTGCGCGACAGATACCATGAATGCATTGCACAGAGAGCGCGTTTAGCATCCAGTAGGCGCCCACTACGGTCACGCCAAGCCCCAGTTGATGCCGCCCGAACCAGACCTGAGGGAGGGAGGGGGGGGGGAGGGGGGGTCAGTTGTGAGTTTGCGGTACTTTGGTCCTGTTGCCCCGACCCTGAGGGGGGGCAGTTGCGACTGTTGGCAGTGCGGTGTTGCTGCTGAACGGCAGATGCCGTGATTGCGTTGCACAGAAAGTAATCGTCATCGTCCGGTATGCGCTGATCATGGCAATGCCGAGCCGCAGTTGATGCCGCCCGAACCAGACCTGAGGCGGAAGGGATGGGGGGAGGGGAATTGGGAGTGGGCAGTACTTTGTTGCTGTTACCCAGACCCTGGGGGGGGAGGGGGGGGGGGGGGGGGGGGGCAGTCGCGAATGTCGGCAGTACTGTGTTGCTGCAGCACGACGGATGCCGCGAATGCCTTGCACAGAGAGCACTTGTTGTCATCCAGTATGCGCCGTATCACGGCAGCGCTGGCTCAAGCCGCAGTTGACGCCGCTCGAACCACACAGCAGCCCAGGGCCCCATTGCATTGTCAAGCGCCGCCGCTGGTCAAGGGGGCTCAAATATGAGCAAGATGCCGAATGCTCTGAATGTGCCGTCATGGGCCTGCATACAAGCGGGACGCGCTTCCCACATACGAAGAAGCACTGTCAACGGGCCAGTTTGTGCAGCTGCAGCATTGACGCCGTGGAATCTACATGCACGAAGGTATTTGTGGCCAGTGTTGTACCCGTACTGCTGTGATTTCGTCGAGCCAGGCCTGACACTTTGTGCACGGCACCCGCTCGTTCAGTTAAAAATGAAGGATTGTTGTACCCGCACTGCCGCAGTGTCATCGCGACATATGCACATCGTTGCACGCGTCTGATTGTTCACTTCGAGTTGAAGTCCTACCTTGTTCCAGGTGTCCCCGATGGCCTTGTTCACAACAAACAGCGCCACCGGGGAGTCGAGCAGGCTGTTGCCGATTAGCTTTTTGCCGGGCGGCAGCTTGTCCCACAGGAGGCTGAGCGCGAACATCTGCGCAGGTCACGTGAATTGCAGTTGAGGTTTCCACTATTCAGGTGCTCGAGAGGTCGCGTGGGTTGTAGTTGAAGTTTCAAATCATTCGGCGTGCTTGGAGGGGGTGTTGAAAAGCAATAACTGTGATTGAAAGCTCAAGTGCCCCCATGGGGATGTCATGAGATGCAGTTGGAACTACTAAAAATATCCACGTCAGCATTACTTGAAGAGGGAGTCAATGGCACGTCATAGTTGAAGATCGTGACGGGTGCCAGATGCGCTGCGCACGTCAGCCGCGGCTGTATTTGAAACCTCACCCTCACCCTGACTGACTGTGACCTTTTATTCTCCTTCTTCTGCACTACAGCAAACCTCAACTTTGGGGGTGCAGACTTCACATTCCTCAGCAGTACAGTGTTTAGGGCCGCACTGAAACTAGCCATGCAGAGGAGTGCACGAAGCAGGCTGTGCCTCTCTCACACACAGACGAGCACGCAGCACATACACCCTCAAAACGAACCGAGCAGCAGGCGCCTTATCCGTGCCATTGCCATGTGGAACAGCACCCACGCCCAGGCCCATTTCAAAGCTAACATTGTTGAAGATCACGTGTCGGAGTGTCAGTCACAAGGTCAATTTAGCTGCGCTTGGCACGTGACACTTGGTTTGTTTCGCAGTGCACGCCTGCATGCACCGGAGTGGAGTGGTAGTTGTGGCATGAGTGAACTGCAGCCGCGCTGCACGATCAACCCTTACCTGACCCTAACCCTGATCACACCTCCGGCGCACCGGCAAGTTCAAGGAAGGGCTCAGCGCGCTCTCAGGTTCTGAAGCAGATGTCATGATTGTGCAGTGTATTCACGCTACGGGCTCGACCACGCCCTGCTACAAAGATGCACTTCCAAGCCTTTAAATGTTTGATGTTGTGCGCCTCAACTCTTGGCGGTCGGGCTCTTTTTAAGTACTACAGCTGTGCTGGCCCTCGCGGAGGAAAGGAGTGCTTTTTATTAATTTTCGCTCAGGGCGCGAAAAAGCCCAGATGAATGGCATCTAACTTGAAGCTTGCTGTACGGAATATACATGTCGTGTGACAGTCTTAAAGGAGTACTTCCGCTGTGCTGTCGAAGTCATGTTTTCGCGAATGATTTGCCTGGAGCCAAACTGATGATTGAAGTGACGCACCTGCATGGTCTTGAGTGGAATCCACGCCATGGGGAAGACACAGTCTCGAGCAGTGTCCATACACTGGGTAAGCAGCATGTAGCTACACGCCCATACTTCAAAGTACATGTTTCAACATGTGCATTTCGGTAGTCAATTTCATCATTGAAGTGACGCACCTTAATGGCCTCTAGCGGAATCCGCGCCATGGGGAAGACAAAGAGACCCGAGCGGCATTGATGACGGGATAGAGGCAGTTTGGCCACCTTTCTTTTCAGCTTCAACACTGAACTTCCGTGGCGTGCCTGCATCTTGAGCGATATCCACGCCACGGGGAAGACCAAGTCTTCAGCAGTGTTCATACAAGCCAACGGATAGGCGAAATGTGACTACATAATCACACATAATATTAGCAATATAGCCAGGAGCTAACTTCAACAACAACAACAAAGTGACGTACCTGCATGGTCTTGAGCGGAATCCACGCCATGGGGAAGACAAAGTCGGGCGGCGTCCAGCGCGGGATAGAGGCAGTTTGGCTACCAATCACCGCGATGCACCTTTCTTTCCAAGTTCAGCATTGAGTTCAGTGGCGCACCTGCATGGTCTTGAGCGGTATCCACGCCATGGGGAAGACAAAGTCGGGCGGCGTCCACCGCGGCTTGCGCAGCATGCGGTACCAGTTCTTCTGCAGCGGGTAGTCAACGCTCAGCGCCTGCACCTTCTCCCGGTAGCGCCCCGGCAGCACAGACAGGAAGCCGCTGCCGAACACTGCGGCGCGCGCGCAGCATAGCATACATGGAAAACGAATCAGAAAATCGTACCGCAGGCGCAGCACAGACAGAGCGCTTGCGGTGAGACACAAATGCAGAGATGGGAACGAGTCGCCAGGAGCGTCACACGGGCGCAAGCAAAACTTCAAGTTGCGCCTGCAGCTTCTCCCGGTAGCGCCCCCGGCTGAACGGACAGGAAGCCGCTGCCGAACACTGCAGCGCGCGCGCAGCATGACATACATGCCGCAGGTGCGGCAAGAGCAGAGCGGTTGCAATGAGGCTCGGATGCAGAAGGGGAACGAGTCGCCAGGAGCGTCATACGGGTGCAAGCAAGACTTCAAGTTGCGCCTGCACCTTCTCCCGGTAGCGCCCCGGCAGAACGGACAGGAAGCCGCTGCCGAACACTGCAGCGCGCGCGCAGCATGGCATACGTACCGCAGGTGCGATAAGGACAGAGGGCTTGCAGTGAGGCTTGAATGCAAACGGGGGTTCGTTTTGTCAGGGGTGTCACGGGCGCAAGCAAAGCTTCAAGTTAATGTGACGCATTTAACGTGACGCTGGCAGCGCCAGCACGGACAGGAAGCCGCTGCCGAATACTGCAGCGTGCGGGCAGCATAACATACATGAAAAGGAATCAAAAGATCGCAGAGCTCTAGGTGACAAGGTGTGGTGCGCCGTCAAATTGAATGCCTGCCACCATTAGCCGTGGTCGCCGCTGCTGCGGCAAGTTGGCCACGAGGCAAACAGCGCCACCATATCCACAGTAGTCAAAAGACTTCTGTGTGCAAGCAATTTAGCGTTCGATACATACCCCAGGTGCGGTATGGACAGAGCGCTTGCGGCGAGGCTTAGACGCAGACGGGGGAACATATTGCCAGGGGTGTCACAAGGAGCGCAAGCAAAGCTGCTAGGGGGTTCACGCTGTTGGCCAACGGCAGCAGGCATAGTGCCTGCTAACATAAATGGGAACGGTCTGAGCAGCGGTTGAGCTGTCCACCTTGACAGACTCAGACCCGACTCAAATTCCACAGTCTATGAGTAGTGAGTCGATGCCAAATACTGGCTGATTAGTCGCGCACGCCATCTATCTGCCTGCGCCTCGTATAACGAACACATCAGCACGGGACATGCCCGCAGGCGCAAAACAGAGCTATCACTCACGAGACTCGTTGATGTGCCACACAGACGCTTGTGGGCCTCGTGACTCGCTAGGGACTCACCCACTGCACCCCAGGCCATGAGTCCAAGTCCCGTGGCAAGCGCGTCAGCGCTCGCCGCGTCCATCTTGGGCGAAACCGCCGCCACGACGCGCGCCGAGGCAGCGCTCCACGCCCACACGAATGCCACGAGCAGCGACGCCTCCAGCGCCGTCTCGACGGTTGCCAGCACCGCTGGAAGGGAGGGACAGCACCAGATAAAAGCGTGAACATGACGTGGAAAAGTGCAGGGCGAGAGAGGCTCCGTGCGACGCGTTGTGTGCGCAGAGAGCCGCACCAGGCAAGCCTAGCCCCAATGCTACGCTAACCCTACCCCTGACTTGCAGCGCGCTGAGAGAGCCGGCGTCAGCCCCACACGAGCGCCGCTAGCAGCGGCGCCCCTATGTAGCGCCGTTACAACAGTTGCCAGCACCGCTGGAAGCGAGACAGGGGAAGTTGTCAACGCACCTTTGGAGGAAGTGGGGACGACAGAGGTTACGTGCAAAGCGTGTTGCATGCGCAGGCCTGACCATCTTAACTGTCGTTTTCTCAGAGTTGAAGTTGGGATGAAGATTTATTTAGAGTCAGTGTCAGATGGCGGGCTAGTAGCGACGCCTTCAGCGCCATTGCAACGGCGAATTACTCATGTCATGAATAAGTGTAACAGACAAGGGTGCAACACACAAACCCTAGCGGGCGTCCAAGCGCCCGTGCACCTACTAATGCCTTGACATACTATACATGTATACTTCGAAGTATACGTAAACATGTGCGTATACATACACGTACACAGCAAGTGCAACATATATACCTCGAAGTATATGTACACAATCACGTACACAAAAAGTCCAATAAATAGTACAACAGGGTCAAGCAACATAACACGCACGAGCGCGCGTCCGAACGCCCTTGCATATCAAACGTGTTAACATACTATTCATATATACTTCGAAGTGTACTACTTCAAGTACATGGTATGAAGTCCTTACATACATACATTTATACATAACCGTGCACAACAACTGTATCAGAACTAAGACAGCGTTGAGCAACACACACACCCGAGCGCGCGTCCGAGCGCGCGTCCGAGCACGCGTCCGAGCGCCCGTGCACATTCAAATTCGTTGGAGTGCGTACTGTATACATCTGTTCAAATATGCACCTATATACATACAGGTACACAAACAACAAATGTAACAGAAGTACGACAAGGGTCAGCAACATACACACCCGAGCGTGCGTCCGAACGCCCGTGCACACACAGATACTTCAAAGCACACTACATACTCTATATACACGTACTTCTACTTCAGAAGCATCCATATACGAACACGTGTGGCAGAACTGCGACAGGGTGAATTAACATGCACACCCGAGCGCGTGTGCGAATTCAAACTCTTCAGAATGCGCACTGGACACGCACAATTCACATTGTTCAAAAGTGCGTACTGTATACACCCATTGAAGTACGCATATACGTATATACACGTACACAACATGTGTATCAGAAGTACGGCAGCGCTAAGCAACATACGCACCCGAGCGCGCGTCCGAGCGCCCGTGCACCGCCACCCCCGACCCCGCACCGCCACGCGCGGCAGGCGGGCCCCTCCCGCCGCGCCCGCCGCCCGACAGCCGCGCCGCTGCCGCTGAGGCAGCGCTCAGCTCATCCGCATCAGTGCTCAGCGCAGCTGCTGCATCAGCGCTCGCCTCGTCTGCGTCCCCCTCCAGCTCCGCAGGGCGCGCGCCGACGCGCCGCTGCGGCGTGGAGACGTGCGCAGGGAGCGTCAGCGACAGCGCAGCGGCAGCGGCGAGATGCGTCAGCGGAGGTGGCATCGTGTGACGTGCGGAAGGCGTGAGCAGAAGGAGGCTGGCGCGCGGCGGCAGATCTGCGGCAGCGCTCGGCTCGTATGGGCCTTCAGCTTGGTTTGGGGGGGGGGGGGGGGGGGGGACCTCCCCCTGTACAGCCATAAAGAGAATCGCTCTCCGTGCCCAGTCTTCGCGCAGTAGATTTGCACAAATGTTAAACACCCTTGTGACTTGCCGTACATACGTATTTGTGGAAACAAGTGGGGGAAAAGTCACTGCACCTTGGGCACTTCAAGTACTTCAACTATCACAAGTGAAGTAATGAGCAATCTCGGCGTACGCCTCCTATTAGGATACAGCAGAAAATGTATGCGTGTGGGCTAGACTAGCGCCAAGTTGCCATCACCAGCCTTGCCAAGACAGACATCAACCTGTTCATGTCTTGGCAGGCTTGAGTGAGCTACATGCGCAACATCAGCTGATCGCTATGCTCAGCGTTTTTTAATGTGTATACTGCCGCACCATGGTAAAGTACCAGAGACAGCTTGAACGCGCTCAACAGTGTGAAATTCATGAAACCGCTCGAAAGTACAAACCCGGTGACCTTGGCCTGCATGAAAACTTTGAGATGGAGTCTGCGTGGAGCTGGGTGGCCCTAAGACGGGTCTGTCTGTGGGGGGAGAGTCTTGTAGCTTTGTTTGGTATCCCTGCTAGTATGTGGGGGACAGTCGCTTGCGGGTGCTTTGTTGGGGGTGATGTGGGGGGCGGGGTGTGGCGTGCAAGCTTTGCATGCTACATCCAAGAGTGAGAACAAGGCGACACACCTACAACATGGCATTTCCACAGCCACAAGTGGAATATAATAAAAGTACAAACCCGCATCACAATACTCGCCATATGGCACACCAAGTACAGGCCAAAGAGGGTTGAAGCGTTGCCGTTGGCAGCTCAGCAATACAAGATGAAATTCGGATTATTTGTCACATAGGTGATGATGCAGACAGACCAAAGCTTCGTGCTTTGTTCAAGACTTCCTTGCACTTCATGATACCATGCCCTTGATCATCAAGGTCAACACTCACGTTGTTGGAGAGCGCTTAATTTTGTTGTGAACAGGAAGTGATCTGCCAGAGTGCCCCCATGCCTATCAGTGCTGACACTCACCAGCAAGCACCTGCACAGGCTTAGCAAGTGCGACGTCGCCACCAATGGGCGCCGTCAGATACAGCGAGGTCTTCCCCCCCGCGCTTTCTTATGAAATAAAGTACTGACACTCACAAAATAAATTAGAGCTGACACTGACCAGCGAGCGCCGGCACAGGCTCAGCAAGTGCGACGCCGTCATCGTGGGCGCCGCCAGATACAGCGAGGTCTCCGCCGCGCGATTTTTTCATAATCGGAGTGTAATCTTGTGCTAATCTCAACATACATCAAGTAGTGCTAACATCCACCAGCGAGCGCCTGCACAGGCTCAGCAAGTGCGACGCCACCATCATGGGCGCCACCAGATATAGCGACGTCTCTGCTGCGCGCCTTTTCATAACATAAGTTAGTGCTGACCTCAAAATGAATTGGTGCCGACACTCACTTATGATAGGAGTATAAACTGGTGCTGACCTCAATATAAATTAAGGAGTGCTGACACTCACCAGCGAGCGCCGACACACAGTTAACAGGTGCGACGCCGCCATCATGGGCGCCGCCAGATACAGCGAGGTCTCCGCCGTGCGCACGAGCGACGCCAGGCACCGGCTGCGCTGCTCCAGGGACTGCGTCATCGCTCCAACATCCACCTGCCACCATGAGAAATAATTCCGGCACGATCAGCAAGTGCGCTGGACCAACACTGCCATCAGCCACTGAGCATGAGCATGTTATGCGGGTTCAAGTACGGCTGCGCTGCTCCAGCGACTGCGCCATCGCTCCAACATACACCCGCCACCGTGAAAAACAGTTTCGGCTCGGTCAGCGAAGCGCCGACACCGCCGTCGGCCTCTGAGCATGAGCATGTTGTGCGGGTTCGTGTACGGGTGCTGACCCTAAGATCCCATTGCATGCACCATTTGCGTGCAATAATCATGTGACAAACGCACAGGCAATATAGTAAAAAGGGTCTTACCCAGGCACCATCGTGGAGAAGCCACAGCAAAAATTTTGTATAAAACATTCGATTCCCCAGCACGCAGCGAACACATCCTGCACCGTCAATGGTGAGCCGTACTGCGCATTTCATCAGCAGCTTTCACTTCGACTCGGCCCTGATCAAGCGTTGTGCTATCGACCGTGTTGCTGTTACACTCGAAGCTGGCATCACCAAGAACCAACTGAATGGCAACCATAGGTGTATGGCAAGCCACACATAATTCTGGCAACAACGCATTGGGACTGGAATCGTATATCCATGGGAACTGGGCAGATCCAATCGGGTCTCAACCTGTTTATATCCTGAGGGCATGAAAGTTTATATCCTGAGGGCATGAAAGATATGTCTATGCAGATTAATTTCTATCAACGAGCACTCACGAGATAGCCCCCTTCGTCATGAACCCTGGACTGCCGCGAGATGAGAGGTGCCGCCCTTGCGCCATTGCTGCTGCTGTCTCCAGCTGCGCAACAACTGACCAGCACCAGCGGCAATACAGCCAAAGATCCTCTCAATGCGCGCATGTGTCGCCCCCAGCCTGACGCGGCTGCGGCACTGCTGCTGCGCTGTCCTCGGCGAGAAAGCCGCTGAGCGGGGGTTGAATCAAGCAGCTCTCTCTTGGTGGTGTGAGGCCTGGGTCGCTGTGGTTCTTCAACTCATGAAAGGGTTTTTGAACTTGACTGAAGATCGCTGGCTTGTTTGAAGACAAAAGCTTTTCCCACAAAGGAGGCACCAGGGTCTGCTTACAGAGGCCATGAAGCTCTGCCTTGCCTCCGTGTGCGCCCTGGCGCTCCTGGCCTGCCCAGGGACAGCCTTCACCGCCCTCCCGGCAGGATTTCCTGGCCTGGCCCGCCGCACCTGCGGGATCTCCTCATGCCGCATGACAGCGCCCAAGGAAGACAGTGGCCTGTCCTTGGAGCTCATCCAGATCCCCATGGATGGCACTAGCAGCCCTGCGGATTACAGGGCTTACGTGGAGGACGCATGCGCCAAGCGCAACAAGCGCATCATCCGCTGGTACATCGCCAAGGTTGAAGCCGGGACCGCTCACGCGGAGGTGGTGGTGGCGGACGCCTCTCCTGCCACCGCGTCCCCTCCGATCAGCAGTGAGGGCAGCACTGACAGCCAGGTGTCTAGCAGCGCCAGCGGCGGCAGCCAGCACTCTCGCAGGCGTGCTCTTCAACTGATGTCAGTTGCACCTTTGTTGATGCTTGGGGCAGCCAGCAATGACTTTGACCTCGACGACTACGGCTTCGGGGGCAAAGGATCCTGGTTTGACATTGGAGAGCTGGTGCGCGCGAAGGTCAAGGAGTCCAACGATGTCCTGATCGAGGGGAACCGCCGCCTCAACGAAGAGGTGAGGTGGATCTCCGAAGGTTGCAGTTGCTCGTTTTCGCGCAGTGGGCGAAGCTCTGCTTGTATCCTAGGGATGATTGTAATCACAGGATTTGATTGGCAAAGAGATGAAGCCTCATTTGGCCGACCTGGAGCTTGATAGCCACGATTTCTGAACGTGAGGCTGCGAATCAGGTTGCTTGGCCATCGCAGACCACCGCAGTTCAACCTGAGAGGCTACTCCATGATGCTCTTGCGAGCTCGCAGATACTACCTGCAGCCATGAACGTGCCGCCCAGATTTGCTCATGGCTGACAGAGGCATGAGCCGGCAAAGGCAGCTTTCAATACTTGTGGTTTTCCTTACGAAAGGTCCTGCGTGATAACAATCGCCTCGTAGCAAAATGCTGTGTGTTGTCGTGAGCTCTGAGATTTCCCACGCGTCCTGTAAATCAGGAGTGCATGCAGTGTCCCAAATCTCACATGAGCTACTTCCGTGCACAATGTTGCATGCAACGAACATCCCTTATGCGGCGATTGTTGCAGCAGACCCCTCCATCAGGGGTCACGCAATTCCAGGCGTTTGTGTTGCGTAGCTGGCGTTGCTGTGCGTGGTTACACACCGAATAAATTTTGCCCTGTAAAGCCACAGTCGTGCATTAACACTGGTCAATAGCAATGCTGCAGTCGACGACGGGGACATGTGACCACAGCATTGCAGCTGCGGCGCTCGCTCACACGCGTGTGTGAGGTCTACAAACCAAGATGCACACTTCTGAAAACAAGCATGCGCACTCTTTCCCATGAGTTTCTATGATTGAATGATGCTAACATGTCACGTGGGCGAGCATGCTTAACTTGAAAACCTAGTGCATCACGTGCACGTATAACTAGAGTTACATAACGAATCAAAAAACAACGCGTTGCTTCGTTAGGTATTTTGTTATTCGTTATACAACGAATAACTAACGACGCCTCTGAAGGCGATTCGTTGTTTTCGCATTTTTTAGAATGCCCCCCTGCCGCTCGTTGCCGAGCTTCTTACGCGGTGTAAACAGCGAAGACTGCACGCATGATGTTGCGCTGACGTGCCAGCAAGAGCAGCAGCAGCACATCTCCATCACCAAAACCCGGGTTTGTGTTTGCCAGCCTCGCCAAAAGCACGCACTGCAAGTAGCCGCACACGTCGGCACTCGCCGAGTGCTTGCTCCATGCTGGTTGGCAGCAACACACGCCCAAGCCTTCATGGCATTGATCTCCAGACTTCTGACCACCGGCTTTGTAGCCTTTGGTTTCAGCACACACACACAAATGAGAACTTCAACAGTTAGTAGAACCTCAAGTAGGGTTACCTCAATATGCACACTGGCTGTGAGACACGCCATGCTATGATTTTACAGGCTATATAACAGCTGAAGACAAAGATAAGGGCAGCCACAATACATGGAAGTCCGACAGAAAGAACTTGAAGGCGCTCTATCACCCTTGACCCATTTCTAGGGTGGCGGTAAGTGAAATTTGCTAGTGAAACCATCAGTATTTATCAATAACGATGAAATAACGAATATTTGTAAAATAACGAACAACTAACGAACAACTAACGAATGGTCCAGCAGGCATAACGAATAACTAACTATTGCAATAGTTGCGCAACTCTACGTATAACATAGCTTCTATAACCATCAATTGGCTTTCAGTAAGCACCTACACAACGGCGGCGACAGCTCTTTGTCAGGCCTTACTTGGCCTCTCTTACATGGTACAATAGAGCTCGGCGCCACTGGCTACCACGTCGCCTTGATACGCACACACATACACACGCACATCAATCCTGCACTCCCAGACGAAGCCCAGGCAATACTGTTATCATGCTGTATCCTCAACATGAATAGGAATTGGGTAACCATATGTTCTAAGAAGTGACTCTGCATGTGATTGGCCTACACCAGAAACAGACTGCAAACCTTTCACTTTGTTAAATCATTGTGCTTTTTGTGGGATTGTTGTTTGTAATGAACAAAGCATATACTTCGAAGTATATATATATATCGTAAGGACGAATACTTCTAACTCATCTAAGACTTCCAAATCGTATCGAACGGGATGGTCATCATAGATATGCGTTGCCCCCCCCCCCCCCACCCCGCCCCCCAGGCGCACTTCCTAGGACAGCGCCTGCAGGAGGAGGTCGAGCAGGACAAGAAAAACTTTTACACGCAGCTGCTCATGATGATCATCCTGTGGAACTTTCTCCCCGAGCTACTTTAATCACCTACATGGCGCAACTGGGAAGGGGGAGGAATGAGGGGGGGGGGGGGGCGAGTGGGCAACGCTCACCCCCCTCCCCCCAAACCCTCGCTGCGATAACCGCGCCCCCCTCCCGCACTGTCGTTCCCGCGGCAACCACCCACGTACCCGTGCCTCTTTCCACGAAAGGCACACAGCTGCCGCCGCCGTCATATGCGTATGACACACCGCCTACATACGCGCGTCCTGCCAGTTTCAATGGTTGTCAACTACCCCCCCCCCCCCCCCCCCCCCTTTCAACGGGGGGACGGGAGCTTGCCAGTCCACGGTCGGCAAACCCCCGGGGGGGCATTTTCTTTCTCTCTCCGTAAGTGTGTTTTCGAGAAGCGAGGGAGCGTCCGTCCATGACAGACACCGCGCACTTCAAAGGTGAAGTGTTTGCGCCGCGCCTGCGAGGGGTCCCACTTCTCACCCAGTTTCCGGTTTGGTCTTTCCGTCAGTAAATAGCCCAAAGCAGCGTTTTCGATCAAGTAAGTAGCACGTTGCGGCGACAACTCTCAGTCGGCCGGGGCGCAATGGCGGCAGCAGACGCGGGCACCCGTATTGAGCCCCCGCTGCCGTATACCCCCCCCCCCCCCCGTGTGTTGTGATACATGCCTGCCCCCGCCCCCAGGCGTACATCTGGAGCAGACGCGTGCGGGGGCAGGGGGAGCAGGACATATTCCCCCCGCGCGTACAGCCGCCCCCCATTGATGCAGAGTTTGCCTCCAAGTAAGCGCGCGTGTGTGCGGCGGCCGCCAAATGTGACACTGTTGTGAGTGCTCTGCGCCCAATGCATCGCATCCCATGCCTTTGCCTCTCTGTTCAACCGCCGCGTGCGGGCCCCCAGAAACCGTACATGACTGCTGGTGCTGCATTTGATGGTATGTAATGCGAGTTGCAGTGATAGCGGTTGTCGTGCGTCGTCGGCCGTCCATTTTGCGTCCACCTGATATTATGCCAGCTTTGCCCTGTGCGGGCGCATGTAGCCAATGCCATTGCAGGGGTGTCATAAATTGACCAGAGTCAGAAGTGTGATTGTGCTAATACAACTCTGTGGCGAGTGGTATATAGGTTGCATGTCAGGTTGCCGCAGCGTGCAGATGTTGTGGCTGCTGTAAGTGTGATGCCGCAGCAGCAGTGCGCTGTCAGATAGACCAGCATGCAGGCTGCGTCGCACTTCTGCTGCGCACAGTCAGCCCGCCCGGGCGGCAGCCGTTCCTGGTGTAGTCTGGTCGCCGGTCATGGACTCTGCACTTCTGACTCAATGCATGCAGTTGCTGGAAACATGTCTGGAAGCAATCGAGCATTGGTCCATGACCCGTGATGTGCCTACTGTACTGTAGTTCTCAGCCTCACACAGGGAAGATTTTGTGCCCTGTGCACCGTGATGCGTCTTTGATCCCGCTGTGGCCAAGAGTAACATGGGTGATAGCGCCGCAGGGTGGGTGGACAAGTGACTGTGCATGACGACGCCAAGATATGTCGCGGCAGCACTCAGCAGTGCTCAGCGACTGTGTCCGCCTCCTTTGCATGCAGTCGGTTCGCCTGCAATCAAAGATGTTTCTCACCACTGGCAGGTGAAGTTGACCGGCGCTACAGTAGCTCCACAGAGGGCCACTGAGAACTGAATACTCATCTGACTCTTCTTGATCAAATGGGCGTCCGGGCTGGGCGCTGCAGAACCGCGATTATCTTTTACTAGATGAATGAACCTCACGAAGCTTCCAATGTGCTGTACAAGAAGCTATAGCAACACTTCACAGTGAAACGCCATGTCAGCCCGCGAGTGAAGTGCAGCAGCAGCGTGATTCTTTGGACCATGAGGTGCCAGTATCCTGGGTCAGTCGTTATCGAAACCCTCTACACACGTCCAGTTTGATCAGTGCTCTGTACATCTCTCTATTAGGGTAAGTGTCACGCAATGTAGGGCTGGGCAGACCAACGCGGTCCGCGTGTTGTGGCAAAACCCCCAAGTTTTGCATGAAGGTGAGAGGTGCGGGTGCGCAGGCTTTGGGCTAACATCATTAGACGGCCGCTCCGCTGGAGTGTCCCCTTTCCATGACATGCACCACCACATGAATTCGTTCAGTTCATTCAATTCTTTCGATCCTTGTGGTTTCACGCCCTCTCCACGCGCCACAGCGATTGCAGCTGCTCAGCCACACTCTCTGGCGCGCATATCGCCGGTCACCTGCGCAATCGCGAGCGCCTTGCTTGACCGCCGCGATCGCGCATTGCTGAACCCCCTGCACATGCGCACCCCTTGTCGTCAGATCCCGCTGAACCCCCCCCCCCCCCCCCATTCGCTCCCCTCCCCCCCCCCCACTCCCCCCCAAATTCCCTTACGATCCGCGTCGCCGTGCACAGGGCGTACCAAATACCGGAGACCGTGTTCGTGCGGCAGACGGGCCGCAGCGCAGCGGCAGTGCGCGCAGCCGTTGAGGCCTCACAGGCGAAGTACTTCCCCTACTTTGAGCGCGGCGCAGGGGGGCCCGGCAGCTTGCCGACGGACCTGCGGAACCACACCTACTACTCATTCGCAACGGTGAGTCATGAGTCATGAGTCTCGAGGCCTCTCAGCAAGTACGTCCCCTACATTTTGACGCGGTGCGGGGGGGGGCCGGCAGCCTTCCTACAGCCCTGCGGAACCACACCTACTACTCGTTCACCTCGGTGAGTCATGAGTCATGAGTCTTCTGCCGTGGCGCCGTGCACTCGGTTGGGAGGCGTCGCAGGTGTCATGTGATTTGTCGTATTCTGCAACAGTGGGTCTGCGGCGGTTCTGCGCTGCTGCCGCTGGAGCACTTGCTTGTCGCTCTAAGTTGTGAGAGGCGAGAACCTAATCGTAGCTGCGCGTATCAGGCCTAGCGATCGCCCTGCTCTTAGCACCAATCGCAACTGCCGCACAGTCTGTTGGCAGCCCCCCGCAACCGCAGCCCGTACTCTCGTCGATTGCTACAAAGAGTCACGAGTCAAGAGTCATTCCGAGTTGCCGCACTGATGTGCTCAGCAGGCTGTCTGCGCGCCCTCAGGCCAGCAATCCTTGTGCTTCAACCGCAAGGCGCGGGGCCCCAGGTCTTCCCAAAACAATACTCACTCACGTGCTTCTCGCACGGTGAGTCAGCGCTTGTTCACTCATCTCATCCAAGCAGAGGCCGTTTGTGCAGCGGTTGCAAGTGGAGTGCGCCGTGCGCCACCGCTGCTGCGCCGCCAAGAGCGAGCCCTTGCTTATGAAACCGTGCAAGCACGGCTTGGCCGCAGCTACTCATGAGTCACCAAGTCCGGAGGCACCCATGTCCTGCTTCTGCTACAGCCATGCCCGTGACCATTAGGGGTAGGCACTCGAGGCCAAGTACCTAACCTCAACCCTAACCCTACTCCCGCCTTAAGTGTGGTCCGCTTTCGCACAACGGCGTTCCCGGCATCCTTCCGCACCCACATGTATGACTCACTTGCCATGGTGATTCAGATGCGTGAGTCATTGCGCTTCGCCCCTGCCCTGACCGCGTCGGACCTACCTCTGCTCTCCCCGCGTTGTATGTTTTCCTTTGTTGTCAGCCTCCTTGACATGAAAGCGTGCAAACCACACATCAACAAACACACGAGGACACACACTGACACCTGTCCACACTAACAAGCATTTGTTCACAAAGATGCTGTTTTTTTGCCATGAGCAGTATGCGCAGTGGCGCGTGTTCCTGGCAGACGTCAAGACGCCCAAGGCGGCCGCTGCGTACTTCGAAGCATATCAAATGATTATCAAAGTGTGAACTCAAACCAACACCTTTGCAACAAACAGATACTTGTGAAAAAATTGCTGTTGTTGCCCGTGTACAGTACGCGCAGTGGCGCGTGTTCCTCGCGGACATCAAGACGCCCAACGCGGCCGCCGCGGTCTTTCAAGCATACCAAAGAAGTATTAAATGTGAGCACAAACCAACACCTGTCCTTCTCACAATCATTCAAGACAATGCAATGCTGTTCTTTGCCACTTGCAGTACGCGCAGTGGCGCGTGTTCCTGGCGGACATCAAGACGCCCAAGGCAGCCGCCGCGTTCAGCGCAGCGGTTGGCGCGGAAGCGCTCAGCACCCTGTTCGCGGACGTGCCCTTGAAAAGGTGGGCCTAAATGTGCTGAAACCCAAACTTCAATACTTCGAAGTACTACTTGGGAGCATGTGGTATGTTGGACCAACTGCACTTCACAAGCGCGTGTATCGCCGCAAGACGATGGCCTCCAGATTAAACGCGACGGTTCCCATTGGAGGACAGGGCCCTGCCGCGTTCGGTTATCTGAGTGCCGTCGCCGGGTGATCATGTGCCAAGCGTGAGCATCTGAAGTGCACACTGCAGTGTGCCCGCGCTGCATGAGCTCTCTGTGACGCGTTTCGTCACTGCACACGGCGCGTCTGGCGTTGGTGTGGCCGCGGCCGCTGGCGGTCATAGGCTAGGGTTAGGGTTAGCTGCCGCATTGCTCGAATCAGCACAGCCGACAAAGCGCACAGCTGCTCACGTGCGTGCTTCCATGTTGCGCCCCGCTCCGCCAAGCTGGAGCAGCAGACTCACGCAACAGACGTTGCTGGCCGAGCTATGAGTAGATTCCAGGCAAGACGAGTATGCTCTCGCTTTGGGCCATGCTGCACCTGGCGGTACTTTGTGAAATATACGGTCCAACATACGTGTATGCAACTTTGAACAGTGTCGCCGCGGTCCACTTCTTGAAGGTCGGCGCAGGAAACAGCTGGTGCTGTCACATCCTAGGTTATAGGATGTGCGGACTTGTGCGCGTGTGTGTCGTGGCATATATTGCAGGGCACTTGGTGACCCTTTTCAGAGTACACGCTACACTCCTTACATCGAGTACATGTGATTCTCCCGCGCTGGCGGCGTAGGGCCGGCCTGGGTTTCGGAGGACATGCATACATACCCCGTCAAACTATGAAGGCCCCAACCTAGCCCGCGGCGGCTGTTGCTGCCCTCTTGCCGCAATGACGATCGACAGATACGCTGCGCGCACAGGCGGCCTGTGCGGCGCTGGCCACTTGCGTGCACGTTTATGTTTGCGCCCATCTTTTGTGACCTGACTCTGCACGGTTCTCGCTGCGCGTCTGCCGCGGCGCCACCGCCGCCCCCATATACGACGCGTGGAGAGGTGGCCAGGGCGAGGCGCTAGCGGGCGTGCGGCGCCTCCTCAACCACATGCATGCATACACATGTATACAAGTACCCATATATTGTGGTCTGACTCTGCATGGCTGTCGCTGTGCTTTTCTTGCTATTGCAATGCCGCCGCCAGATACGACGCGCGAAGCGACGGCCTGGGAAAGGCGCTCGCGGGCGTGCGGCGCCTCCTCGAGCGCAAATGTACATACTTAGCCATGCATTGGAAAGTTTCACAAATATTAGGTATGGTTTGAGGCCACGGACGGCCTGGGAGAGGCGCTAGCGGGCGGGCGGCACCTCCTCGCCTGCAAATGTAACACTCATCCATATACATTAGACAGATTCACAATGTAGAAGTATCAGATATGGTTTGAGGCCACAGATCTCACTCTGCACGGCTCTCGCTGCGCCGCCGACAGGTACGACGCGCGTAAAGACGGCCTGGGGGAGGCACTCGCCGGCGTGCGGCGCCTCCTGGACCGCTTCCAGTCCGCGGGCTACATTGTCGGCTACAAGCTGCAGACGGACTCCATCGACGCGGCGTCGTTCACGGACGGCGCGCCGTGCGCGTTCACGCTCGTGGTGGACCTGGAGGCGCCGCTGGCGGCCAAGATTCGCCTGGACTATGAGGGGTACAAGGTGGGGGGCTCATGTCAGTGTTGTTAGGGTTAGGGTCTGCTCCAGGGATTGCATTGGGTCTGCAGTCGGGGTTCAGAGTCAGCAACTTCTTTAGGGGTTTTAGTGTACGCTCGTGGTGGACCTGGAGGCGCCGCTGATAGCCAGGATCCGCCTGGGCTACGAGGGGTGCAAGGTGGGCGCTTGTGTAAGGCTCAGCCGGGCCCTCATGCGGGTGCCATCGCTGCGTACCTGCGCGCCTGCGGAGCGCTGGCGTGCCTCGCGGGCTAGCGTCGAGCTTCACCCATCGCTCTTGCGGCCCTCTCCAGCGCCCGAAGCGCGTCAAACGCTCTGCCGTCTTGCGTGATGGCACGTGACGGTCAGCCGCCAGCGACTCTCAGGTCGCTGCTTCTCACATGAACGCACATGTCACGCGGTGGCCCACCCGTCTCCGCTGAGCACTGCGCAGGCAATGCTGCCAGACCTCGTCGCGAACGCCGTCGCCGAGTAGGTACCTGCGCAACTGCGACGCCGTCGCGCGCTTCATGACTTAGTGCGCCCACCCACCGCGTGTCTTCAACCGCTTCTCGAGACGTCAAGCGCGCCAAAGACTCTCTCCTCGTGGTGCTGCAGCGTGACGCGAGGATCGGTTCGTCCGCATGCCATGGACTCTGCCTCAACCACATGGAACTGAATCAAAAGGTCCTAGAGCTCTAGGTGACAGAGTGTGGTTGGCCGCAAATGCCTTCCACCAACGAACAAACACAATCTTGCAACGATAGCACGTGCTGGCCATTCTGACCGCTGCCGCAGATGATGCTGCCGGACCTCGTCGCGGACGCCGTTGCCGAGTACCTGCGCGCGGCTGCGGCGGTGCGGCGCGCATCACGAGCTACTGCGCTCACCCACCGCGCGTTCAACCCTTTCTCAACATGTCAAGCGCGCCAAAAAATAACTTCGTTCGCATGCCATGGACCCTGCCTCGGGCACATTGAATCTCACAAGAATGTGCCCGTGCGCTGCTGCGCAGGCGATGCTGCCGGACCTCGTCGCGAACGCCGCCGCCGAGTACCTGCGCGGCTGCGGCGCCGTTGCACGCTTAATATGCTCCCCACCGCATGCTCAAACCTTTCCCCGCGTGCCGTGGGCTCTGCGTGGAACACATATAATTCTGAAAGAAAATATGCATGTGCTGGCCTTGCTGAGCTCTGCCGCAGGCGATGCTGCCGGACCTCGTCGCGAACGCCGTCGCCGAGTACCTGCGCGGCTGCGGCGCCGTCGCGCGCTTCACGAGCTACTACCTGGACGACGCGTACCGGCCGCGCGCCGAGGACTACCGCCCCGTGCAGACGCTCATCGAGTGGACGCTGGAGGAGCAGTAGCAGCGCTCAGCATCGTTGCCTGCGTGCGCGCTCGGGTGGTGTCGATGCAGCGCGCATCGCGGGTAGCACCTGCGCGACACTCAGTGTCCTGTCGATACAACGCATAGCGGTAGCACCTGTGCGACGCTAGTGTCGTAGGGATGCCGAGATGCGGTGTATCGACAGCGCTTGGACGAGCACACCTGGTGCAAGGATACGACCGGTGCTGGGAGACAAAAATGGGTGCAAAGTTGAAGTGGAGACGCACTGCATGCCGCCGTGCGCTGACGGTTGATGCACGTGCTGCTGCCGCAGCGCGCTGAGTCGCGCTGGGCGGCGTCATGAGATGACCGTGTCGGTTTACATGTTGAGCTTGAAGTAGGTGCCTCACATAGGTAGCCACAGAGCGTGTTCAGTTTGAAGTTCACTCTGCCGCCTGCCTGCAGGGCGCCTCTATACTCTAGCGCATGCTGTGCGAATTGGATCTTGAGCACTGCTGCAGCTTAGCACGTTGCACACACTCAAGGTTTAATACTTCGAAGTATCACCTCTGGCCAGCATGTCATACGCATGCATCCTACTAGACCCTCATGCAAGGGGTGCTTGCGGCGTAGAGCGGCCATGCAGGTGGCACTTGTACGCCACGAAGGCCATGATTTAGGCCGCTGAACACATTTACTTGCTGCTCCATGGAGTGCGCTACATCACACACAGGAAATTGATTGATTTAGGTTGATCCTGGGCTTGTTTTTTCTCCATTCTGTCACATCTGTTCTGTACGCAGTGCCGTCTCGTGTTGTGAAGACGCTTGAGTTTAGCATGCACCTATTGCAATAATGTCGCAATACACAAGTCTTGCACGTAGAATAATGCCAAGGTGATGCCACGTCTTGCCTGCACAGACTAGCTAGCAATGGTCTCTCAAGTATTGTCCCCCTGGGCCTCCGCTCTGTTTTCATGGCCCGCTCACTGGGGCAAGAAACAGAGGGGCTCATCCGCGCAGGAGATACATCAATGTTGCAATCATCCGTGACACACAGATGTGCCATGCACCGACATCGAAATACAAATGTGCCATGCATTGACTAGACTAGAAATAAAAAGGGAAAGCTTCGCTGCAATGCTTGTGGCATCCAGAAGGCCTTTTTATCGCCGTCAGGGCGAGCAGCTCAAGAGCGAGCACGCACGAGACGAGCAGTGCGAGCGCAGTAACGGGCGTGTTGGCGCTGTGTGTGAATGCCCGCGCCAGTGTTTTCTTCTGTGCGAAAAGTTTTGCGGTTAGAGCTGGTGTTTGTCCCAGCTGCTGGGAGATGTCACCCTCCCGCAGCAACTGCGAGACTTCACTGACTTTGAGCGATAGGCAACATCATGGTACGGCAAGGGTTCAACTGCTTGTCGTTTCTGCTGCTGCGCGCAGCCCTCGTGCAAGGCCATGGCTACATCGTGCAACCAGCAGCACGCAATCAGGTGGCATCGAAAGCACCAGGAGTAAATGGCTACATCGAGTATGCCTCGTGAGTACACTATGAGACACGGCGCCGGTTTTGACGGCGGCAGGTTTCGCTGGTCCTTGCAATGCACCAAACCGTTGCTGGCGCGTTCCAACGATCGCATGAAACAGCAAACAGCTCCATGCAGACCTGCAGCTAATCAAAGTTCTGGTTGAACGTCAACGGCTATGCGCTCGTTGTAATGGTGAACGCATCCTGCACTTCTGCCTCCATGATACTTGAAAAGTACAGTCTTGTCAAAACCTGTTATGCCTTCACAATACTGCGAGCACCATCATGAAATGTCGCGAGCAAGGGCAGATCTCCACATGGCAGGGCTCGCACATGACAGTGACTGGCATGCTTGCCAGCTGACTGCCTTTGCTGCTGCTCTTGCCTCACCGGCGGCACAAAAATCTGCCCAGAAAGCCCTACGGCTTGCGCCCGGCGCATGGGAGCCACCAGCTTTTGGTAATGGTATGTCGGTTCTCCTGCCTTGCTTCAGCGGCGGCAGCGCTGCGCAGAACGCCGAGAGGTCAATGAAAAGTGACGCCATGTAGAATATTATACCTTGACCGATGACAAGTGACGCTGGGCCATGACATATACCTTGACAAGTGATGCTACATAGGCCTATCATACTTTGCCCATCAGCTCATTGCCCGTGTCGGTATTGCGGAGTGCTGGATGACCAGTGCCGCCACGCTGCTCTACTCATCAGCTCATTCAATTAATTTGGCTGTATATGTTGCTTTCTTTTGCCCCCGCTGCGCCGGCGGCAGCTCCGCGTAGAACGCCCAGGGCTCAATGACAACTTATGCCAGGCTATTATACCTTTGCCATCAGCTCGTTGCTCGGATATCGATTTCTCTTGCCCCGCTGCACTGCCTCGACCATCAGCCTGTTAGTGAGCTCACTACGCGAATTGATTTCTCTTGCCCCCGCTGTGTCGCCGGCAGCTCCGCGCAGAACGCCCAGCAGCTCACCAACCTGTGGCGCGACGCCAAGAAGGGCTTTGCGCTCAAGGTGGACACCTCGCAGGCGGCCAAGCCGCTCGTCGAGATCAACAGTCCGTCCACGAGCAGGCACCTGGCGTGCGGCGATCCCAACCAGGCCAAGCCCGTGACGAGCAACATCTACACGCTCAGCAACGACCACTACAAGGTGAGACGGCGACGCTGTGGGGCTCAAAAATGTACCCGATGCAAAAATCACGAATGTTGTCTTTACTCTTGGCGTGGGAATGTGATGCATGTAGTGCGAGTTTCCCCCGGGGGCGCCGTGTAAGGCTATCTGGCGTATATGCGAAATGGACATGTGGTCTTGAGGAAATTCATGCGTTTCATGTGACTCTTGCAGATGCGATCTGTACTGCACAGCGTGCATTCCTTCCCAGCTGCGTTTGTGCACTCATGCAGTACCACTGCAGCTGCCCCCCCAACCGTATGCAGCCCCATGGGTGTGTTCAGATGACACCAGTTGGGCTACCCCAGTAAGTGCTTGGGCAGCACCTGCTGCGAGATGCCGCATGTCCTTACCGAGCCGCTGGAAATCAGCGCTCAACAAGTACATTTATGATGTGCACAGTCAAGGCCCGGGCCCACGTCACATTCAGAGCAGGCCTGCATCACATGTAGAGGCTGAGCACTGGGACAGGTGTGCTCGTATTAGTTAGGCATGCGCCTTCAGGTCGCGGTCGCTGACAGCACTCTGACGGCACTGAAGCGCTACCGCATCTGCCTGATTGCCGCGAGCCATGAGCCCACATCACTGCTGAAGCACTACTGCTCCTGCCTCATCGCCGCTAGCCATGAGCCCGCCGCTATCGCATGCAGCAGCGCTCCACAAACCATAGCCGCAAGTTGTCAGAGACTGACGAGCCCCACGAATTCCACGTGGCATCCCTGCAAGCTGTCAGCGTCCGATGTGACCGCGCACTCCGCATTAAATTCTGCAAGTTGTCAGGGACTACTTAGTGCGCCCTGTGAAGTCCACATTCAATCCCCCTGCCAACACGCAACAGTATTATGTACCGCACGCAGGTGCCGCAGAACTCCACGTTCACCACCAGCACGATCGACATCCAGATAACCATTGAGGTGCACCACGAGGGCCACTTTGAGTTCTTCCTGTGCGACGTGGGCGAGACGGGCACGGTGACGCAGGAGTGCTTTGACAAGAGGGCGCTCGTGCGCGCGGCGGACGGCTACGCGAGCCCGCCGTCGCCCGTCGACGCCGCGTACCCTGGCAGGTGCAGTACATGCATACCCTATGCTGTGCTTGCATTTTTACACTCGTGCTTCGAGGTATACCCCAAGGCAGGTATGCTACATGCCATATGTTGTACTTGTACCTTGAAGTATGGCATTCGCCGTCGCCCGTCGACGCCGCGTACCCCAGCAGGTGCAGTACATACATAGCCTATCCTTTGCTTGTATTCTTGTACTTATATACCCCGACGCAGGTATGCTACACCTGCCACGTGGTGAAAATGTAGGTTGAGTTATGGTATTCCGCCATCGCCCGTCGACGCTGCGTACCCCGGCAGGTGTGATGCATACCGTATGCTGTGCTTGTAGTAGTTTGCCTTGAACCCAAGGCAAATATGCTACACTACACTATAGTCAAGGCAGGTATGCTGCATACATGTGCTGTAGTTATTTCTTGCCTCAGAGTATTCCGCCGTCGCCCGTCGACGCCGCGTACCCCATAGCGCACGCCACATGCCATACTTTGTGTCTGCAATGCGTGCGTGCTGGCGTAGTACAGTGTTTGGTGCAGTACATTGGTGGCCATGTACACGCTGCGTTTCAATCTGTGCGTGGTCCTTACTCTCGGCAAACCGTCACTGTCACTCAGCAGCAGCAGGCAGCAGCGCTGAGTCACCCAGGCGTGCAGTTCGCCATCCACTTGCGCACAGCGTCCTGGAAATCGTCAGCACTGACACGTTAGTGCACATGGGCAGTTACTAGGCACTTGCATGTGCTGATCTGCCACACGCACTTGTACGCACTGGCGCAAGACCCGCAGCAGCTGCGTGCCACAATGCACTGAGCCACCCCCCCCCCCCTTCCCCCGTCCCCAGTAGCCAACTTGAAGTTCTCACTTAGCTCAACCCATGACTCCCCGAGCAGGGTTGACCCTACCACCACTACTACTGAACTATCCACTGGCACATTCTGCAAGCACCAAGCTGGCTACACACTCACACTGGGGCACAGGCTGCCTCTGATGCAGCGGTGACCTCAATGTGCCAGCGACACAGCGGTCACCTAGCCGATTTTTTGCACACCCCGTACCCCCCCCCCCCCCCCCCCCCCCCTCTACCCCCCCCATTCCCCCCCTGCAGGTACTACATTGGCGCCTTCTGCAGGGGCCAGATGGACAAGTACTCGTACACGGTGCGCTACAAGCTGCCGGCGCTGCAGTGCGCGCGCTGCGTCCTGCAGTGGCACTACATCACGGGCAACGCGTGCCTCGTGCCGGGCGCGCGCGCCTTCAATGCGGCGTGGCAGGGCTGCGCCCCCAACAAGCAGGCCTCGCGCTTCCCCAACCTCCCCGACTGCGGCGGGCAGCAGGTCACAGAGGAGTTCTGGTGAGCACAAACTCAAGTTCAACCCCTCGAATTTGGCCCCAAACCCTAACCCTGTACATCGCAAAATGGGGTTGGAGGGTCTCTTGAGACGACCTCCCCGACCTCTCGGGCTGCAGCGGGCAGCAGGTCACGGAGGAGTTCTGGTGAGCACCGCCCCTGAGTTCAACACGTAACACCGGCCCCAACTTGAAGCCCTAACGCTGTTACTCCTGGAGAGTCTCTTGGGACGCCTTTCCCCAACCTCCCGGACTGCGGCAGGCAGCAGGTCACGGAGGAGTTCTGGTGAGCCCCGACCACGCGCCTATTTGTTATTACTACTTCGAAGTAATTGCTTCATCTTACGTAGCCCCAAGTCCTCACCCCGAGTCTTAAAGGCGCAGACGCTGCCGCTGTTAAACAGTCGCTGACCCCTCCCACGTCTTGGACTGCGGCGGGCAGCGGGCCACAGAGGAGTTCTGGCAAGCGCCACTCTCTGAAGCAATGGGCTGATGCCGACGGCTTGACCGATCTCCGTTCTGAAGCGTAACCCGAGTTTGCCAGCGCTTTGTTCGCCCTAAACTCTGACCCTAACCACGCAGAGGTCGTCAGTGTCATAAAAATCTCTTATAATGACTTCCCCTACCTCCTGGAGTGCGGCGGGCAGCAGGTCACGGAGGAGCTCTGGTGAGCACTGACGTTGATTACGCCTGATCAACCTGACGTTGCCCTGGACCCTAATCCTGACTCCTATGTCTTTGTCTACACCTAGCCCTGGTTCCTCACCCTGAAGCACCCGGAAACCATCACTGCTATAAATGAAGTTTTTCTCGGGAACATGTTCCTGACCTTCCGAACGGCAAGGGACAGCAGGTTGCGGAGGGGTTCTGGCGAGCTCTACGCGTGAGCCGCGCCCTCGCATCATCAGTCAACTGCCGGCCGCTGTTGTGTCTGGGCACATTTACATCATCAATCTGCAGCGATGACACCGCCGCCTCGGCCCTTGGTGCCCCCTCCCCGACTGCTGGCAGCCGTTTTGTCTGACGTGTGGAGCGGCGCTGCCATGCACACATGTATTGCTTGACTCGTCGCTAATTGCCGCAGCAACGGCGACCACGGTCATTGGTGGAAGGCATGTGCGGCTAACCACACTCGTGGCCAGTTTGATGCAGCAGGGCAACCACGGTGATTGGTGGAAGGCACTGGCGGCTAACCACACCTTGTCACCTAGAGCTGTACGGTATTTTGAATCATTTTCATGCCTTGTTGCTGCGCGCTCTCCAGGAACTGGGCGGGACGTTGCTATCCTGAACGATGGCATGTGCGGCACGGCATAAAAGGCCTCAAACCTAACCCAAACCCTACTCAAGTACTGCTAGCAGGCTGGGTCTTAGTGGAAACATGTGTTTCATGCGTTTTGTTACAGCGAGGTATACTCTTGTGCGTACTTCAAATCTCATCAGAAGCAGACCGTAGCCTCATATAAGCGCGCGCTTGCGTGCTCCTCAGGAACTGCGCCGATGTCACCATCTCGAACAACGGCATGTGCGGCTACGGCGCTCGCGGCAACGGCACCTGCGCCACCAAGGGCCAGTGCTGCGACAAAAACGGCTACTGCAGGAAGTGCGCGCGCAGGGCGGCGGCGACGCTGCTGAGCGGCGAGCAGTCAGATTTTGAAGTTGAAATTGAACCTGAAGTTGAAGTTGAAGCTGAACAAGAGCAGGGTGCCGCGCAGTCCAATCTACGAGCCGTCGTGTAGTGGCATGTACATGACGGACGGTCCCGCGGGTTTTGCCCGGGAGCGCGGCTGACATACTTCAAGTAGTATTTCAACTTCAAATAGTAGAAGTGTCGCTCGTGCCGGCACTGCGCAGCACAGCGCGCATGCCGCCTTGGTACCAACGCCTCACATGGACACAAGCTTGTACATAGCGGCAATCTCAGCGTGACACAAGCAAGCCAGCAAAAAACTATGAAATATGGCGGCGAGGAGGTTCGCAGTAGCCCATGAGCACACCAAATTTGCGCGCGGTCATTGCTCGTGCGACAACGTCGAGCTACGGCTCGAATTGTTCGCAAAGAGGCAACGTGAACGTGAACATAGTTGAAAGTTGTGTGTGCGGGGGGGAAGGGGAGGGAATATTAATTGACAAAGTGTGCACGGCGTTCTCCACGACGGTCACACATGTCAGGAGCAGATTGCTGCGCATGCGGCGGCAGTAATGACTACTGCGCAACCAGCGCCCAGCCGTAATGGTTCAGGAAATTGCCATGCTGCTGTGTGTCGCTGTGACGTGTGCAGCGCGACTGTGCATGCAGGATTGAACTTGCGCACACCACATACTTCAATCAACAAGTGAATGCGAGCAAATGCATGATCCACCATTGCGCTCCAGCCATGGTGACTACAGTCTCCCTGCGACACGATGCGTGCATTTGCACAGCATGCCCCTGGCGCACCAAAAAAGACAGGCTGTCTGCTTCGTGCGGTAGGTATGCAGCTGAAAGCTAAATTGGCCTTTTCGAGAAGCTCAAATGTGTCGGCCCGCATATAACAAGCGCGAAGGCAGCGCTGCCTTCGGCTCAATGCCTTCAATCAACCATGCTGTGATTCCTGTGGATGCCATAGTTCTGCTTTGGTTGTGCAGTGCACGACTCTCAGCATATAGACAAGTCGCTACTAGCAGTACCCTGAGGGATGTTGACGTCTTGTGTCCGGGGGGGGCTATCCCGAAGGGGGGGCGGGGGGATGCGGGGTGCGCTTGAAGTTGCATGTGAGCCAATCTCCTGCGGGCCTTTCCATAAGTCCAGCGCGTGTGTCACGGTGTGCAATAATCAGACCGAAGAATGCGGACGATGTTGAGAAGAGCACAGACATTGTAATGCCAGACGGCAAAGCACAAATAAGGGGAAAAAGTGGTGGAAGCAGAAAGTACTTTTGTTACATGCGAGTGACAATACATTGAGCGTATGTGGCAAAAGCAGAATACACTTACTCCCCCCCCCCCCACATTGCAGGGTGCTCAGTAATGAGCGCTGTTGCCTCATTGGCAGCGCTCAGCAATGGAGTGCTGCGCTCCATCGCATTCAGCGTCCGCATCTAGCGCCCACCGCCATAGCGCAATACTCCAAACAAAAGTCTCTACAGGTAAGGACCAAACTCAAATGCCCAGATGCCACACTTTTACAACCAAGGCATATTTACATAGCACAAAACACGATGCTTGGCAAAGCGCCGCACACTCTGACACAACAATACTCACCCGCCACATAAGAGCATTGCCGTTTTCCTGTATCCTTCAACAGCTCCCGTGCCCCCCCCCCTCCGCGCACGCCCCCCGCCCCCGTGCGCCCTCCCTCGCCCCTCAAATATCACCTCGGGGTCCTCAGCGCATTTCTTTTGCACGGCCCTGAACACCAAGATGGTAGGACTGCACAACAGCAGCAGCAGCGGCACTCAACCAGGCGCTGCAGTCCTCAGCAGCAGTGCTCTGTGCAGCGGCAGCGGCGGCGGCGGCAGCAGCGGCGGCAGCGACGGCGGTGGCAGCGGCAATGCCATTGCTCTCATGCCCTCTTGGTGGCGGGCTTGTTTCCCCCTTGCCACAGGTACCACAGCATGGCCATCCAGGCGGCTTGTAGGGCGTTGCGCGCTGCCCACACGCCGGCGGAGGGGATGGCGCCCCCCGTCTGCGACGCCATGGGGGCCACTGCGGAGGGGGTGGGGGGGTGGGGCGGTGGGGGGGGATGGGGGGGGGGGGGGCTTCGCGCTCAGCAGCCTGCACAACTAGCTGTGCGTCTTGTATCCTAAAATTACACGTCTTGTATCAAAAACACTTGCCATGAGTACATGCGTGATGACCACGAGTACCAGTCATTTGCTGAGTTTGACCAGCCGAAATGTGATGAAACAGTCGGTCACATGTCCACCGTGCGTAACTTGCGTCGCTGACGGACGGCATGACGTCGCCCATCAATGGCGCCGTAGGCGGCTGTCAGAGGGGGGGGGGGGGGGGGGGGGGCACAGGTGGATGAGGCATCATATGTACAGCAGTACTTAGCGGCAGCGACAGCGAAAGCCTTCGGCGGCATGAGCTTTGACAAGTACGGACGCAATTTCCAACTTCAGCATGTTCAGATCGCCTCCTTGTTGCTGAATGCACACAGAGCATCGCACGATCCTCCACTGGTAGAGAATTGAGCGCGCATATGCACCTGAAACTGACCCTAGCCCTGACCGCAAGGGGGAGACCCTCAGCAGGGTCTGCGATGGCATCACCAGCTCTCACAAGTACGGACGCAATCTTCAACTTCAGCTCAGATCGCCTCCTTGTTGCTGATTGCGCACCACAGTGCCGCGCAATGCTCCGCCGAGGTGAGCGCGCGCGCTCACTGCTAGGGTTAGGATCAAGGCTAGGCAACCCTCGCAGGGTCTGCGACGGCGTCGAGCGCTGCAGACGTCGGACGCTTCGCAAGGCGCATCTGCCACTCACTGCTGCTGAGCTCTGCTGCTGCATAGCCCGCACGCCTCAGAGACTGGTGCTTTGAGGCACATGACAGCGCTCCACGCGATCAGGGTTAGGGTTAGTATTAGTTTTTGGGGAGTTAGAGTTAGGATAGGGTTAGGGTGCTTGGATAGATGCACATCGGCACCATTTTGGAGTGTACTTTGATAGCAGAGTCTGAGACAGTAGTCTGGAGGCTGCCACGCCCTCTCAGGGGGTTTTGCAGTTGCTCAGGAGCACATCGATGCGCACACATGCCAATGATTGCTTGAAGTGGTGCAATTGACACCCCTGTTGTCTTTTTCATAGTTCGTGTTCCGCAGCGCAACGTCAGCGTATGCTGAACACGCTCACTTCCTGGAGCCGCCTCCGGTCACATGCACCAACTTGTCCAACACAACAGCACACGCACCACCTTCAACTTCCAAAGGCGCAACGCTGCCCCCGGGCACGCCTCCGGAGTCTGCAGACTACAAAAAGGTCCGGAACCTGCATGGTACGCAAGGGGTCCTCACCATTGTACAGCTGCGCGTACACGTGCGTCTGAAGCGTGATGTTGATGAGCAGAAAAAGCAGGGTGAGGTTTGGGTTAAGGCTAGAGTTAGGGTTCCTCACCACCGTAGAGCTGCGCGTACACGTGCGCCTGAAGCGTGATGTTAACGAGCAGGATAAGCAGATTTAGGGGAAGGTTAGGGTGAGGGTTAGGGTTAGACGTAGGGCAAGGAGTCCTCACCATCGTAGAGCTGCGCGTAGACGTGTGCCTGAAGTGTGATGTTGATGAGCAGGAACAGTAGCCAGCCCGCCGCGGCGCGATAGTGCCTGGTGCACAGAAAAATCCCCCCCGCCAGCTCCATGACGCCCGAGACGTACACGAGGTGCATCTGGTTCCAGTAGAAGGGGGGGACCTGCGGGGGCGGTTACACGTCAGGCGTTTCACGTGCGTCAGTCACAAACGGGGGGGCTGTACCTGGTTACAGTAAAAGGGGGGGGGCCTGCGGGCGGCGAGGCGGTTTCGCGTGCGTCAGTTCCAAACAATTCCTGGAACTGGTACGCTGCTGTGGCACTATCTCTCCTCGAGGCACGGATGTTGCAATGTAGACTGAGCCAACTGCATGACTCCGCCAACGCCCAGTGTGTACTTCAAGCGGCAGCAGGTGCATGCTGCGACTGCAAAAACAGCAACGTGGCAGATCATGGGTGTCTGTGTAGATGCATGCTGCAGCGCCGCAGGGTCCTGTCTACTCGTTGGCACGTCACTGCAATTGCAGCTTGCCCCTCTTGCAGACTTCACTGACACTTCGGCGTCGCCCACTGCGTCAATATCAGCAGCACCGTGGCGTGATGCGCACTTCAACAGCAGAGTCTTCAACATAGCAGATGATCGATATCGACATGGGCATGAGATGAATGCGATCTCTGAGGAAGAGCCCATCGTTCTTGCTGGCACGCCAGCCAAAGGAGCATGCACAATCGCGCGCACATGCGTAATACACACAGGAACATACTTTTGGTGCCCCATGCTAGAACCACTCGTGCATCAACAATGACTTCACGAAGTACTGCAGGCTCATGAAGTACCCTTCATGAACTACGGATCATCTAAATAGATTGTGATACGTCAATGTGTACGTACTAAATGCGCAGCGGTGAGTCAAAAGCTTACTGTTGAACATCGTAGTAATATTCTGTGACGATGACATGTCATGAGGCACCTTGTAGTGATCGTTTCTTCATCATCCAGACTTATACTTTTTTACCTCCAGAGCGAGAATCAGTTGCGGTACGCACCAGGTTCGCCATGTCTTCCTTGTACGGCGAAACGAAGTGAAGGGAGCCGGCGACGAGGAACAGGAAGATGAAGAAGCCGCGGCACACGTGTTCAAACATGGCGGCCATGTTGACGCACTTCAAGTTGATGTGCGGCGCTGCAGCTCCGCGGCGATCTGCGTGGCGACACAGGGCACCAAGCATACATGCCACTTGTCAGGCCAGCAAGCACACAACACGAGGACCCGATGTCAGTACGAGTTGGTACTTATTTTCTGACTCGAACCATAATCGTAGGCCTAACATTGACCCTGACCTGACGCTAGGCCAACTGTTAAGCCAGTTTGCCGCAAGGGGGCAGCCGCAGGCTGACTTTCAACGCAACTTGTCAATGAGCTGAACCCTCGCCAAGACCCCAAACCTGTTCTTCAACACCGACCTAACCCTAACCCTGACCCTGTGCGCCGCAGGCTGAGCTTCGCTTCTCAGACGACCTGTCACTGTTCACGCCTCTTGGTGGCAATGGCCTGACGCAGTGACAAGTTTTCACTGTGCTGTGCGTCCAAGCGCTGTCGATGCATTTCGGTGGCTGGCGAAGCTCAGCTGCCGCAGCATGTGCATGTGCCATCTCGAAGGAAAATCATCATGCATGCCAGTGGCAACCGGCTAGTAGGCCGCTGCGGCTCTGCAACGATCCACGCGTGACAATAACGGACGCCAATCTGCAGCACATACTAAATTAGAGCATGTACTACGTAGTACACACATTATATCGCCATGTCACAGCCAGACTTGAATTGGGCAGTTGCTGCTAGTACATTTTGTACATCTTATGGTCTCGGTGAGTGCGAGCTGCAGAGTACCATGCGCCTTATCAATAAAACGGCATGTACATGGCGTACACACGACCGTTTGCTCCAGAATTATTCGCAAGGTGTACAGTACAGGCAAGCTAGATGAAGCTGCTGAAGTTGCCGCAAGTTGACCAGTTGGCCAGTTGGCCATCTTTGTGGGTCTCACAAATGCAAGTCCATTCACCTGCTAGTATTAGTAGTTGCATACACCATGTGTACACGACTTTGGCACAGTCATGTGCAATATATATGCAAGCTTGATTCTCGAGCATTATGGATGTGGTAGGGTACCACGTCTCATGGGTACTACGCAGCACAAAAAACCAAGGTTATTAAGCGTAAGTATGCGGCGTACAAGCATGCACGAGCTATGTATGCAGCACATTCCCACGTCAGAGCGTAACTTAGCTAAAGCTAAGTTCTGGAGCAAAATGTTACAGCTGGTCACATTTGAAAGATACTGAATGTTGACACTGCCTTACGGACGAGAGCCAGCACAGACAAAACAACCGGTGCATGGATGTGGGCCGCCTCCTGGATAATCTAGCACAGAGCTAAGCGTCGTAAGCACAATGTCATGGAGTCATGCCGAATGGCGCATGAAGCGAAGCTTACCTGAGAAGGACGTCGACAGCGGCTCACTCCAGTCACCAAGGCAACGATTTTACTTGTTGCTCGCTGCAGCAGCAAGGCTATTGAGGCTTGGTTGCTTTTGAGGGCTGAGCTGAGCTTCTGGGAACTTCCCCACCAAGTTGAAGTTCTCATTTTCTGTAGGTGCAGGGAAATTTCCAGGTGTCTCATAGGAAAAAAACTACGTGCCTTCGGATAACTCAAAACATGGTGCGCAAAGTCCAGAACAAAACTCCTGCAGGTGTAAAAAATCACTGCCAAGCTTACCGAGTATTTGCTACCAGTACCTGAAGAACTTGAACCTCAGTGCATCCACATGCAATGCAATTCGTATTTCTTACTCTATGTAGTTGGTTTCTCATGAAGGTACGAAAAAGCCCAGATGTGGATCTCAAGCTTGCTACATGCAAGAATTGATGTCCTTCAAGTAGCTTTATTATTTGATAACTTGAAACTTGAAGTATCCCATTGCAGTGCGTATAGACAGCATCGCATAATAAACCTGCACATCGCCCCCACAATGTCCTTGTCCATCTGTCTACCCTGTGTGGACTCCGCCATACATATGTGCATTACAACACGCAAAGAGGCCGTACTATTGATTATAGCACATTGTGGCACGAGTGCATATAATGAAAACGAATCAGAAGATTGTAGAGCTCCGAGTGACAAGGAGTGGTCGGCCATCAAAGTGCATTATTATAGTGAGTCAGTACCGGTGACCTGAATGACTGGTACCATACAGGAACCAGATTATCGCCGGTGCACTCAACCATTTGGCCAGCGCAGTGGTTACGACGGACGAGGTCCTCTAAGGTCTCCTCTTGGACTCCTTCGGAAGCTCAACCGTAACTGGCCTGACTGAGCGTAGTAGCGCTTGCCTTCAGCTAACTTCAAGCTTCAAGGTTTGAAGTTGCATGTGCGCTGCGAGCACTGAGCACTGAGCACACGCATGAAACGGGCATCAGAGGTGTACTTCTTGCATATATATTTTCTACGGTCTCCGCCACTCAAGCGCAAGCAAACCAAAGTACTGAGATGCACATGTTGCTTACTGGCTGCCTATAGTATACTGGCTGCCATAACAATTGATGAAGTTTCATCAATAAGCAAGCTTCAAGTTGTACTTTGCTGTCAGTGAAGATGCGAAAGGCGCAATGGCATGTCGCGGTTCTGTTGCTTAAGCAATTGCAGCGCTTGAAAGTGCAAGTGCGGATCCATGAGGATTAAAAGTGGATGCATCTGCATGTATTACAATCAATATAACATATTTTGACCGCATTGTCGTGCGGTGCGTGAGCGTGTATGGGAGGGGGGGGTCATAACACAATGGCAACGCAGTGCAGCGTCATTGACTATCTGTCTAACTTGAAGTATGCGCACAGCGGCACGGCAGCCTGAGAGTGCCTTGGCCTTGCCGATTCGCCGTCTTTTAACCCCATACATACCCTGCCTCACTGACAGGCTGTTGCACAGAGTCCCTGCAGTAATAGATCTTGCGTCAAGTGCATGTTTTTGTTTGTTGCTCTTCAGCATCTGCAGTGTGCCTGCAGTACACGCGGTATGTTGTGGACACACCACTGCCGCCTCTAAGAACACTGGGTCAGCTGAACCACTCAGGCGCGCCAAATCGCTCAAAGCACAGGCGTAGCAAATATTTTCTGAAGGATATAGCTCAACGACACACATAGTTGCTCAGCCTCAGAAGGCCCCATCCCTAAAGCAGGTCACTGAGGACAGGAGGCGACTCCACTCCGTTGCCGTGGTGAAGTTGAGGCTGAACTTCAACATTCGTCGTCATCGCATCGTCATCGGCGGCGGCGGCGGCATAGTGCAGCTGACGCGCGCACTTCTTGCAGTAGCCGTTGCTGTCGCAGCACTGGCCCTTGGTGGCGCAGGTGCCGTTGCCGCGAACGCCGTAGCCGCACATGCCGTTGTTCAGGATGGCGATGTCGGAGCAGTTCCTGCAGAGCGCGCAAGCGCGTGCTTATATGTTAGACAGTGATATGCTATGCTTTCTGATGAGATTTTGACTGCGGAATGCTATGCGAGCACTTTCTGACAAAATTCAGAGCACGCACAAGAGTATATGGTGACCAAATGGAGTAAACAATAGTTTACACTAAGACCTAACCGGCTAGTAGTACAGGGCTGCTTGACAGGGCGTGACTTGACAGGGCGTGATCATCATGCTTGACGCATAAGTCGTTGCTGCACGTGCAATGTGCAGCACTAGGCCATGACAAAGCACCACATTCTCGATGTGGCAGCAGACCAGGTGAGCTGACCATCAGTCACGTGGCCCTCGCTTCCCTTCTCAGTGGCCCTTGGCTAATTCCTGGTTTTTGGTTTCACAGTGTGCTAAGATTGGTTTCACAGTGTGCTAAGATTGCTGAAAACACTTCAAGTGTGACAAGGTTGCTGAAAGCACTCCAAGTGTGACACTTGCAGTTCAGGTCTTGTACGCTTACTCAACTGGTGCACACTGTGATAGTTGCCGCGCTCATCGGTATTCACATCGTATTCTGGCAAGCCCACCAAAGCTGTTTGCCGCGCGAGTGCCGCAGACCTCACACAGTGTGCTGAACAATCTCAAGCTGCACCGCAACCACCGACCAATCCTACGCCCCAATGTACCCACACGCACTTGTAGCTCAAGTTCTGTACGCCTATTCAACTGCTGGTACACACTGTGACAATCGCAGTGCTCATCAGCATCGACGTATATGCATGCGCATTGCGCTGAACCCACCATAAATCCTCACCGCGCGAGTGCTTGCCACACTCCTTATGCAGCAAGCTGAACAATCTCAAGCTGCACCGCGACCACCGAGCAATCCTACGCCCCAATTTAACCACAAGCACTTGTAGCTCAAGTCCTGTACGCCTATTCAACTGCTGGTACACACTGTGATAGTCGCAGTGCTCATCAGCATCGACGCATATGCATGCGCATTGCGTTGAACACACCATAAATCCTCACCGCGCGAGTGCTTGCCACACTCCTCATACAGCAAGCTGAACAATCTCAAGCTGCACCGCGACCACCGAGCAATCCTACGCCCCAATGTAACCACAAGCACTTGTAGCTCAAGCCTTATACTCCTATTCAACAGCTGGGACACACTGCACCAGTCGATGGTCTCATCAGCATCGACGCATATGCATGCGCATTGCGTTAAACACACCATAAATCCTCACCGCGCGAGTGCTTGCCACACTCCTCATACAGCAAGCTGAACAATCTCCAGCTGCACCGCGACCACCCCACAATCCTGCGCCCCAATGTAACCACAAGCACTTGTAGGTAGCTCAAGCCTTGTACTCCTATTCAACTGCTGGGACACACTGCACCAGTCGATGGTCTCATCAGCATCGACGCATATGCATGCGCATTGCGTTGAACACACCATAAATCCTCACTGCGCGAGTGCTTGCCACACTCCTCATACAGCAAGCTGAACAATCTCCAGCTGCACCGCGACCACCCCACAATCCTACGCCCCAATGTAACCACAAGCACTTGTAGCTCAAGCCTTGTACTCCTATTCAACTGCTGGGACACACTGCACCAGCTGATGGTCTCATGAGTATCACATGCGTGCGCACACGCATCCCGCAGAACCCACTCCTCGGGGCGACAGTCGCGGCGCTCATTGGTACAGGCATGTGCATACGCGTGCATACGCGTGCATATGCGTGCATACGCATTCCGCAGCACCCACCAGAACCCCCCGCTGCGCGAGTGCTCATTGCACTCCTCAACCAGTCATCATTCAGCGCACCGAATGCACCGCAACCGCCCAACAAACCTGCGCCGTAACGAAACCACACACACTTGTAGCTCAAGCCTCGTGGACCTACCTAACTGCTGGTACTCACTACGACATCCATGGCACTCATTAGTGATGCTTCTTGGAGTACTGTTTGGTATTCGTCTCGTCGAACCCACCAGAACTCCTCGCTGCGCGAGCGCTCGCCGCACTCCTCGTTCGTCGCGTAGCGGCTGCCCTGCTTGGGCGAGCACCCCTGCCACACCTTGTCGAACGCGCGGTAGCCCGGCACGAAGCACGAGTTGGCGGTGATGTAGTGCCACTGCAGCACGCAGTGCGCGCACTGCATCGCGGGCAGCTTGTAGCGCATCTTGTACGTGTACTCGGCCTGGCCCTTGCAGAAGGCGCCAATGTAGTACCTGGGAGGGGGGGGGGGGGGGGGGGAAGGGGGGAGGAGGGGGGCGGAGGGGGAGGGGAAGGGTTAGGTTTGACAACTCTTGACGCCCAATGTGATGATGCACAGTGGTGCCTTAAGTGGGGGGAGGAAGGCAAGGGTTGGGGTGTAATGAGTACGCATGGTCCTGACGACGTAGTGCTCGACTTCAGAGTTGGACCTTAGGGGGAAGGAAGGGGGGGAGGGTAAGGGCGAGGGGGTGAAGACAAGAATTAGGGTTACATGCTAGTAGACGCCGCACATGGGGCAGTTGAAGGCATGCCATAAACAGAAACAATATGCACGCCGACAAAGTAGCTACGGTGGGCCAGAGTTCGGCTGGTATTACGGTCAAATACACTTGTGGGTCTGACCGGCGCGCGCCTATGCCAAATGCGCCCCTATAGCGCCAGCACACGCTATGTGAGCACTGACTAAAAATGCTGCCGCGTGTCAACAAGGGAACCAGGCTCTGAGCAGCCGTCGTTGACGTGGTACGGTGGGGTGTGCCGTGAACCATGGTATACACTCTGACGCAGAAGCGGAAAGGATGCAACACGCGCGGTTGTGCAGCGCGCGAGCACAAGCATGCGTGATTTGAAAGTACTTCACAAGGTGGCGCTTAGGCTCAGGCTCTTCTGTAGCAGGCAGAAGTAGTGTTTTGTCCGGTACGGAGTCACTTGAAGTCCGCCCGCAGCTCTGAGACACAGCTCACTTTGAGCCGATGCGCTGTGAGAATATCACACTCATAAAAATCCGATTCTGCGGCGCTCGGGCGGGAGTAGGTACCACGCTGATGACATGCAAATCCTTGAG
This sequence comes from Tribonema minus, assembly GCA_017506865.1. Lineage (NCBI taxonomy): Eukaryota > Xanthophyceae > Tribonematales > Tribonemataceae > Tribonema > Tribonema minus. Next base: position 454,635 of record JAFCMP010000555.1, read on the forward strand.
TTCACAACTACGATGCCATGCGTATATGAGTACTGTGCGCCCAGGTGTTGTCGATACGACACACCTTGGTGCCTGTACGACACTGTGCGTCCAAGTGCTGTTGATACAACACACTTTGGTGCGCTGTAGTGTCGTACAGGAACCGAGATGCGCCGTACCGACAACACCTGGGCGCACAGTACCGCATGGTCGCGAGCGACTACCAGCGCTTGAACTCCACTTAGGCTCACCTGCCCGGGTACTGCTTGTCGACGAGGGAGTAGGGGTCGGAGTAGCCATCGTCCGCGCGCACGAGCGGCGTCTTTTCAAAGCACTCCTGCGTGACCGTGCCACTCGAGCCGACGTCGCACAGGAAGAACTCAAAGTGGCCCTCGTGGTGCGTCTTGAGGACCACCGTGATGTCCATAGTCTTGCCGGAGTAGGTCTTCTGCACCTGCGGTTCAGCGCAGATTTGGAGGATTTCATCGGCAGCTCGCACTTGTACTTCTGGCATTGACGCTGACCGCTTGCGCTGCAGTTGCGCTTGTTGCGCCTTGCTACATGCAGGTTTTCGATGCGGGCATGCACAACGTGCCCTGTTGATGTCGTCAAGTGTACTATAGCAGTGACAGAAGTAACGTTTACAAAGGGACTCATGCAAACTTGTGCAAGTGGCGTGCCGCCAAAGGAATACATTGCACATTAACAGTCTCAATACTCTTGGCAATACATCTTGTGTCAGCGTGTGATGAGCTGAGATGACCGCACAATGATGCTCAGCATGATGCTGAAGGAGAACCCCACCACAGTGTGTCACAACACAGAGCCTCAGCAAACGCTAGCCTCTACAGCGCTTCCAGTAGTACAACAGGTCGTGTCCATTACTGCAGTCATACCTGAAAAGACCAAAAGCATTTACATCGAAGTGCACTTTCACCCCATTTGTTGCTTGAGAACACCGAGGCCATGATAATGCATGTTGCTCAATTCGTACACAACATATGTGTGACCGCACTTCAGTCCTGCACGTACCTTGAAGTTGCTGTTGCTGAGACTGTACTGGTTGTTGTTGATGGACCTGATCTGGTTGGGGTCCCCGCACGCCAGATGCCGGCCAGTCGACGGAGATTTCACCTCCACCAGGGGCTTGGCGGCCTTGGTCGTGTCGATTTTCAAGGGGAAGAAGGTGTTCGTCAGGCGCCACTGGTCCATCAGGGGCTTGGCGTTCATGCCCGGTCTGCACACAGCGCCAAGACAGTGGGTAGGTATGTGAAGCGTCTGGGGCATCGGCATTACATGCCGTAAGTGCATATGAAAGAGTGTGCATGCATCACTGGCAGCGGATGCACGACATGGGGTGGCGTGTCGCCATGGCTGCTGGTCGCGCTGCTGCACTTCAAGTGCGAGTGTCTGACAAATCGCATGCACGAGGAATGGCCGGCACAAGTACACGAGCAACATATGTCATTTGAAGCTGATCGGCAATGCGCATTGAGACACTTTCAAGGGGTTCGCAAGACACATGCAGATGATGCTTGCAAGCTGGACATCCTCCATCTGAGCTTTCTTGCACCCTAAGCAAGAAGTAACAGAACGTGCACGAGCAAGTCAGCGGCAAGGGCGTTGAGTGCTGAGCACTGTGCTGCGCAGCTCCAGGCCACAGCAGTCAGGCAGAGGGGGGTGACGCGATCTTGAGCAGAGGCGTGCACAGGCGTGCGATGTAACTTCAAGCATCCTGATGCATGCTAGACTGACCAGATTTAGTGCTGAGAGTAAGTGCATCGACAAACAGAGAGCGCGCAAGCTATCCGCCAGTTGCACCTGCAAGAAGTGTCACACTAAGGTGAGCACTTCATCAAGCACTCCAGGAACTGATGCATGCACTGGCAGATTTTGGAGCACCTGAGCGGCCGACTTTTGGAGTGTGTAGGCAGGCAAGCCATATGGTGCCCTTTTTGCTACACTGTTTCCAGCAAGCCAGACAGAAATTTCCTGCCATCGAACATCGCTACTGTGTGAGTAGATCGCGTGACTGGCTTACACAGCGGTGGTAAGTATGGCCACCTGACCACGTCGAAAGCGCAGGAGCTGGTGCACTGCAACGCGCTGTAACAACAAACGCAGCGCATTTACGTTTTGAATGCTCCGTGCTCCGACTGTGGCAACGGAGTTCCAAGTGCTTTCGGTAGTTTCGCTGCATTATGGACGGTAACATTCGAGCTTTAATGAGGCGAAGGACTGCACAGCGAACGCAATTGCTGCAGTGTGCAGTTACTCACGCGTCCCAGTCGAGGCCGGCCGCGTAAGCCACCGCATTTCGAGACGCGGGCTCCGTCACAAAACCGTGGGCGTCGACCAGTGCCGGACCATTGCCTTGCAGCAGCAAGCACAAGAGCGCCAGCCCCAGACCAGGACTGCTCGTCCGGCTCATGGACGACACGAGCTGATTTTCTGGAGTAACACGATAGGCGCTCTGAGTGGCTTAAGTGCCGCGCGTGACCTCGCGTGATCTCGGGGAAGACTATGCGTATAGCGTGGAAAACAAGCCAGCCCCAAATCTTCTCGGCGTGACTCTCCCCTCCTTCAACACAAAGGGTCGTTTTCACCTAAAATCATGCTTTGTTTCACCAGAAGTCAATCACAGATCTGGCCAACGATATCAGTCGTCTCAGGGCCCCACCTATATATGAACATTCAGATAGACGACCCCAAGGCAAACAATCCTGCGCATCAGCGCCATAGGCTGTGCGCCGTTGCGCCGGGCGCGCCCAATGCAAAATCATTGCCAGCTGACCACCTATTATCGCCATGGCTGAGTCTTATACAAGTGGTAGGGTGTCATGACTGCAATCAAAAGCCCTTGCCTTGCCTTGTTCAAATGGGCGATATCAACTGATACTTCAAAATACTTTGAAGTGTTGTTTCACAGCATTGCTTCTTGGCCATGCCAAACACAGTTGCTTTTCACAAAGTTGTGCCTCGAGCCTGGTGATTTGTTGCCTTATACCTGCTGCGCAAACCACTGGTAAGGGACTTTGCAGGGCATACGTGAAGGAACTCTGTGCGGCAGCTAGTGCCGCCTCTCTGTCCAGTTCAGGTGGTTTCACGGCACCTACGTGCGGACTGAGTGCGTTTTCGAAAGCAAGAGGCGAGCGCAAAATGATTGCGGCCTCTGTGCGCTGAGCACTGTGTGCAGTCAGCGCTCAGTAATTCCCTCAAGGTATATATACTTGAAGTATCTCATGTTGTGTGTGCTCACTTCACACATGTCACGTCGTTTTGATATGCAACAACGCTGAGCACTGACATGTCTCTCACACATTTCGAAGACTACTCTGAACGCACTCTCAGTGCGCAGCAGCTTGTGATGTACAGCTTCAAGAATGCTGCGATTGTGCAGTGAACACGTACGCACACCACCAGCAAGCACATGCAAGAGACAAGACAATTGAAGTGGGCAATGCACGTGTTGAAGAAAGCATCGGCGGACAGAGATGACACATTTGAATGTTATTGTGGCATGGCAGGGAGCACCGGCGGATGCATCACTTTTGGACGGCGTATCAGAAGCGCCTCTCCGGGCAGGCATCTAGCAAATATTCCAGAAAACCCAGAAACATTCATCCTCGGCCTACTTCAGGTGTGGAAGGGGGGGGGCGCCCGTACAACGATAGTACAGGCGCAGTACAGCTGCGAATGCCACCGCGCAAAGCTCATTTTACCAGATGCTGCAGTCTTGATCAGTATGGGTGATGTTGCCCCCAAACATATCACGGGCAAGAATGGGCCCCTAGGTAGGTATGGAATGATGTCCGGAGAAACTCCAGGGGGGGGCAACTCAAGGGCGCTCGGTCGTCCACAGAGTACATGCGCGGCAAAGAGACGAACACAGCAGTGGACAGCGCAGAAAGCGGGTCAGTTGCGCGAACGGTTGTGGGTGAGTGGTGGGTGGTTGAGCGCTGATGATGAATGCCCTGAAGAAACACACGCGAATCGCACTGGAGTGTCCGCCCCGGCATGTTTTTTGCTTCGTTCTTCTTGTAGTGCACTGCAAGCCGTTTTGAAGCACAATCACCGACATGAACGTGGGTGCCATCGCCTCATCACCTTACATATTATGGCATATCTTGCATGATATGTAATGGTTGAGGTAAACAGGCTCAGTACATACATGCAGCGATGCGTAACAGTACAGCGTTATGAAAGCCTCACCTGCCCCCCAGTATGAAAGCCTCACCTGCCCCCCAGTGGGCAGAAGCAGTCCCCATAGCGCGGGGACTCGCCAGCGTGATGAAAGAGGGTAGACAACGCACCTGTGGACAGCAAGCAGGGCATGCTGAGGTGAGCGCACCTATAAAGCTAGGTGCTGCAAAGAGTTCTAGACATCAGCGAATAATTGCTGCTGGCCACAAGCAAAGTGCTGGAGCAAGCGGCAAGGTGCGGGCAATTTCCGCGCTAGAGTGCACCGGAGCAGTACACTCTGGCCAACGACCGTCACGCTTGAAGTTCCTCAGAGCAAACTTCAAGTCAAAACGGGAAAGAGCAAACCGTCAAACACGCTCTCACCTTCCCTCCTCCAGCACTGTTCGCAGCCTTGTCCATCGGGGTGACGCCTTCGACCTCACCCTCGCGCTCTTGTCACCCATCCCACACGGTCCATCTCAATACCAATGTCAAGTCGTCACCCAAATGATGTCAAGGATGCCCAGATCCACGCCGCCTTGCACCGCCTCGTTGATGCCGCGTCCAATCGGTGCACGACTAGCTGACACTGCGCCCAGCCTCATCGTGCACTGAAACAACGCTCGTTTTCTGGAACCAGAAGTGGGTCTGAGTGGCAACGACGACTCCAGGGAAGTGCAGAGCACGAAGTGCTGACATCCTAGCGGGTGAGCCTGTGGGGCAAAGGTTCCCGCCTTCCGGCAGTGCCGAAAGACTAGGCTATCCGAGAGGCCATCAAAGCAGGAGAGTGCCGGTGAGAACACGCTGATGCTCCGGTGTAGCTCTCTCAGCAATCCTTCCCTAGCCCACCAGTCGCTTTAGCCGCCAGTACGACCCTAGGAATCCCAATCGAAGCTTGTCACTTCCCTTGAGCCGTCGCCATCCCTTGAGTCGTCGCCATCCCCATCCCGCACTCGCTGCCCACACACGTCCCACTCACACGCTTCCACAAGCTTGCCTGTCCGACTCCACTCCGCCTTGCACCGCCTCGTTGATGCCGCGTCCAATCGGTGCACGACTAGCTCACACTACGCCCAGCCTCATCGTGCACCGAAACAACGCTCGTTGTCTGGAACCAGAAGTGGGTCTGAGTGGCAACGACGACTCCGGGGAAGTGCAGAGCACAAAGCTCTGACATCCTAGCGGGTGAGCCTGTGGGGCAAAGGTTCCCGCCTTCCGGCAGTGCCGAAAGACTAGGCTATCCGAGAGGCCATCAAAGCAGGAGAGTGCCGGTGAGAACACGCTAATGCTCCGGTGTAGCTCTCTCTACATTCCTTTCCTAGCCCACCAGTCGCTTTAGCCGCCAGTACGACCCTAGGAATCCCAATTGAAGCCTGTCACTTCTCTTGAGCCGTCGCCATCCCTTGAGCCGTCGCCATCCCCATCCCGCCCTCGCTGCCCACACACGTCCCACTCACACGCTTCTCAGGCTTGCCTGTCCGACTCCACTCCGTCTCTCACCGCCGCAGAGACCGCCAAACCAAGCAGTCCAGATCGGTCCGCTAGCCCTCCCACTCAGTCCACATCGGTCCCCTATGGCTGCCATTGCCAAGCTCTTGCCCATCGCAGCCCGCTCCTACAACTTGCAAATTACAAGACAACGACCTGACGTGACGTCCAACCACATTGTCTGGCCCACCATTGGTCCAGCGACGCTCACCGCCGCCTTTCCTCATCGACGGTCTTCCCAATCACCCCACGCCGCCGCACTGCACAGCCCTGATGTGCACAAGTGGTCTCAGCGTGAGAGCCTTCGAATTCACCAGCCGCCAAAAAGTAACTGAAACCGTAACTGTCAGATTGTAACTGTCACTTCCGACGAGAGACGACTCCACGCGCGCATGCATCAATACAGGAGCGCGCGCGGTAGGTAATCAGGGCAGGGCCATTGAGAACTGCGTCGGCTAGGTAGAGTGCAGCGGAACAGTCGCAAGGGCGCCATGAACGCTCATGCTGCAGCGGCGCCTCATGCTGACATCATCAGGCTGCGCCTGACCCCAATCCCTGGTGATGTTGAAGTTAGAAAACATCGCGCGCGGCCAAAGGCAGTCGTCGCCCACAACGCTCCACTTTTGGCTGCCGGAGCTGCACCGCCTATGGGGCTGGTGCTGACACCGCGCAACGGGCTCTGGACCCTGAACTTCGGAAGGTGAAATCTTGCGGCATAGAGCAGCCGCTGCAGCGAATTTGATCTCCTGTGGCAGATCATGGGCCTGAGCCCGAGCCAGGCACAGCTGAATACGCATCCACTCATGCTGAACTGCTGCGAGCGTCCGCAGAGATGTTCTGCAACATCCCGCTCTGCCTGCTCACGCCCACGGAGAGGCAGGTTGCTGCAAGGCTCGAGGAGAAGCACAGCTGGCCAAATGTTGAGCCGGCGGTGCTCATCAAGAACGCCAACGATGCCATTTTCAAGAAAGAAATAGCAGGGGTTGATGCTGCTGATGACCAGCTGTACAGTCTGGTCAGGCAGCAGGAACTTGGCCACTTTGTCAGCGACGCTGCCATTGAGCAAGCTGAGGAAGACAAGGTTGAGAGTGTGAAGGTGGCCTCGTGGAACATCTTCGTTGACACCAACTCGCGGCAACCCTCCTCCGGGCGCCTGTTCAGGTAGGCGACCACCAGCATGCAGCACCTGCACCCTGAGGACCGCATCCCGCACCTCGACCTCCACAACCAGCAGCCACAGATGGTCCAGGCAAGTGTATTGGTGACATTGATTCCTGACGGCAACGTACGGACTTTTTTGTCCATGCAGCCAGCCGTCACTCACTTGAGAGACATGCAGCATGCAAGAGTCGCTCCTAATGATTGTCATTTCAGCATGTCGCACACCTCTGATTACTACTCCTGCAGCAGTGCTCGCTGAGCACTGCTCAATTCTTGTACGGCACTAAACTGCCAAGCCTGCAGGCGTTTGTATCATGACGCCAAGCGCCTCATCGTCAGTCGAAGCGGTGCCAGCTGATTCAGCGCTGCTGTCACTGCGTGATTGTCAGCGGCGCTGTGCAACTGTTCTGTCGCCAACCACGCCTGTTTTTGCGTCCCTCCGCAGCACCTCTTCGCTGAGATCATCATGCCGCTGCACGTCAGCAGGGTCGGCTCTGCGCTCCTCATCACAGGGCACGGGCGGCACAGTCGTACGGGTAAAAGCGATTTGCGCAGGGAGGTGATGGCCAGGGCACGCGCGCTGGGCCTGATCGTCACCACGTACCGCGAGAACAAAGGCATCGTGGCCGTCGGCACCCGCGAGTTCATGCGCGCCGTCGACCGCGTGCAGGCCGCCAGGGAGCAGGAGGAGAGGGACAGGGCGGCAGCGGCGGCAGCGCCTCCACCTGGGCGCGGTGGCGGCAGCAAGAGGGGGCGCAGCAGCAGCGGCGGCGGCGGCGGCGGCGGCGGCGCCGAGCGCGTGCAGCGCGCTCGTGGAGCCGACTGCAGCGACCGCGAGCGCGCGCATTCGGACTCCAGGGACCGCGCGCGCTGCCGCGACGCAGCGCGCGGCGACCGCCTGCACGCCCGCACGCCCGAACGTCCCGGCGCGCGCGATGACCGCAGCTGCGACCCCGCACACGGGCGGCCCATGCACTCGTCTCACGATCGCCACGCGTGTGGCCTGCCTGACGAGCGCGCGACGACGGCGGCAGCGGTGGCGGCGGCAGTTGCGGCGGCAGCGGCGGCGCGCGCATGGCAGCGGGAGCCCAGTGCGCACGTCGAGCGCCGCCACAGCGACCCGTTCGCCGCGTACCCTGAGCGCGGCGACCGCGCAGGCCACGGGCGGTATGCGCAGCGCGCGCCGCAGGCGGAGGAGGCGCACGAGCGCGGCCGCAGCGCCGCAGCGTTCAGCGAGCGTGCGCCGTACGCAGAGCCCTGGGAGCAGGCGCGTCGTGCCGACCGCAGCCAGCGCGCACCGCACGTCACCGTCGGGGACAAGCAGCGCGCGCCGCTCTCGGAGACCCGGCACGACGATGGAGCGCCTCCCTTCAAGACCCGGTACAAGGTGCCCGAGGCGGCGGCGACAGAGGCCAAGCCGCACGCCCACTACGCGGACTTCAATGCACACTTCAAGCAGGACTTCAACAGGGACTTGAACACGGACTTCAATACTTACTTCAACACGGACTTGAAAACGGACTTCAACACGCGCGCGCCGTTTGCGCAGACCGGCGAGCACGCATTCCACCACAGCGCATCGCCGCCGCCCGCCGCGCAGCACGGGCGCGCGCACGGCCGGCTGGAGCACGCAGCGCGCGCAGAGGGGCGCTCGCATCGTGATGCGGCAGTGGACGCAGCAGACGACCCCTACAGCCCCGCAGCGGCGCTCAGCATCGGCTACGACTCGCACGCAGCCCGCTACGACGTGCCGAGCTCCAGTCGCCATGCAGCGCAGGCGGCGCAGGCGGCAGCGGCAGTGGCGGCGGCGGCGGCAGCGCGCCGCCTGCTGCTCCGTGACGGCGCCTCCCACACATACAGCAGCGATGACTACTTCTACGCCTCTCCACATCGTACAGGGTACACTGACCACCCCTGGAGCCCGCATGCTGCGGCAGCGCGCAGCTGGGGCAGCGCCTCGCACGGCGCAGGCGCCCGCCGCCGCTCGCCGAGCCCCGATCAGCCACGCAAGAGGAGTCGGCGCGAGTAGACCGCACCGCTCTCACGGCGCCAGGGCTCCTTACTATATGTGACGCTGCAACAGGGGGCTCATGAGCACAGTGTTGTAAGAGCGGTGATTGAGAAGCTGCGCGTCACGCCTGCGAGCATGCTGCAGGTCCTCCCCTGCCTCCCCCCTCGCCCTTCAACCCCCCTGTCCCCCTCCCTGCACGCGCAAGCAGATGTCGACACTCAGGCCTTTGATCCTCTGACCACAGCGCACAGCGCACTTCAGGTCCCCCCTGCCTCCCGTCTTGCCTACAACCCCCCAAGCGCCCTCCCTGCATGCGCAAGCAGACAATATTGACAATCAGGCCTTCGATCCTCTGGCCACAGCGCACAGAGGTCCCCCCTGCCCCCCCTCTTGCCTACGACCCCCCTACCCCCCTCCCTGCACGCGCATGCAGACGTTGACACTCAGGCCTTTGATCCTCTGGCCACAGCGCACAGCGCACTCCGCTGTCTTAAGAGGTTTATGCAGGCCACGTAATACCCATGTCCCCACAGCATGGCCTCCTCCGCCTGTTGCTCCTGCTGCCACAGACGCGCCAGGTAGCACTTGGCTGGCCTTGGTCTACTGACCATCTACAGGCCGCAAGTGAACGGTGATCCGATGGTGCGCATATACACCCCCCGCCCCCCCCCCCTCAGACACACACTCTTGCGCGCACACAGACCCCTTTCGCCGCCCGACCATCAATTACAACAAGGACCATGGCGTTACTTTGCAGCCACGAGCTCGCATGCACGCATGCCCCCCCCCCCTCCCCATTCTACCCAACCACACACAGGCGCGCACGACAACATGCTTCGGTGTACTCAATGTAGGAATGATGCTGCTTTAGCGCGGCAAAGGCATGACGAAGTGACTGCGTTGTGTTTTGCTGGTGTTGCTGCTGCTGCTTTATGCGCCTGCCTATTGAATCTTGCGCTTCGCGTCATCCGCCTGTGGTAGCGGCTACTTGCTGCCTGCTGATGCGCGTACGTACATGGCAATGTGACGCCATGTGCCCTCCTACAAGTACCATTACCGTCTGAGCCCCCATCTGTAGGTAGGTTTGTGAGTGTTGGTGTATGCTCGTGATGTGCCAGCGGGCACAAGCTTGATGTTAGCATACGTGTCGTACACCATGTGGTGCAGAATAGGGTCCCGCCCCTCACACGGAGGCAAATGAAGTACAACAATCTCTGTGATTGTTAGATGCCACAGTGTGTGCTGACGTTCGCAGTTCATTGTTTAGATCCAGTGTGCCAAGCCTTTGCAGAAATGCTTGGCACCAAACTTAAAGTGGCATACAAGGTGTTGTTTGCGTCAGCCGCAAGGGAGGCTAGTGGTTGGGTGCGCATGTGCAATCGCAAGTGTTTTCCCAGAGCTTTCTCCTTGACGAAGTTGAATGTTCAGTGACAACAGGCTTAGACAATGGACCAACTGGAGCCTCTGAGCCAGCATGTGGACCAAATCAGATTGCTCTCAAGCTCCTCCTCAAAACCACAGATACGGCACTCCCTGTGCGCAATGCTGCACTCATTGCAATGCGCAATCACTGTTGCACCAGCTACGGTGCACTCTACAGTTGTGCTGCAGTGCAGGATGCTGCTGCACGTGCGCGCGCGCGCACGCCTTCACGTCCACACCGCCCTTGTTACAGCGCTGCGTGATTAACTGCAGTCATGACTAGTCAGCTGAGATGCCATCAGTGGCAGTGCTGCATCTCTTTCACAGCGTAATTGCATGAGGATGGCAGTGCTCAGTAGCGCCACCGAACGGCAGCACGGCCGTCGGATGCCGTCGCCGCCAGCGCATGCATGTGGGTATTGAAGCGCACGCCAGCTGTAACAGTGGCGTCAGGTCTTGCTGAGGCGGCCTGTTCAGTGCAATACGCCTCCAACATCTACCTCCACTCCCTAAGCCCCAGCGCTCAACAGCACATGAAGCATTAAGCCTAACCCCAATCCTGCAACATGGTCAAGTACCGTGCGTGCGAATGCACCATTAGGTGACACGACATCAGTATTCTGGATATCGTCTCAGCTCCATCGTGCCCTGACCGAGAAACAGCAACAGATGGCACTGGAGCACCGCACACACGTGGAACCTTGCAGTATCCGTCAACAGCAGGTACATTGCACTGGTCGACGCAGCGAGTAGCACCCACTAGCGCACATGTGCTCATCATGCACAGAAGTGCAATGCAACAACTTGCAGTGATGTGCGTGCGAGACTCGGCAGTGACAGGAGCCCCGGGCCCAACGGACAACTGCTGAGCTAGCAGAACACACTGAGAACTCACATGAGAGTCTAGAGTCCAGCATTCTTGCAGAAACGCGTTCAAAATGACTGGCATGCAAGACATACGCACTCTTACAGTGTACTTCAATGAGGTCGCAGCCAGATTATGCTGCGGACATCACCGCGCAAGGGCAGCCTGAACGTGCAGCAGGTCCCTCCTGCACAGGTGGTGTGTCAAACGCACGAACTGCGCCCTCCCACTTGTGCTCAGTGCCGTTTTCTGAGTCTACATGTGCCGGGCTTCATGCACGAGTTGCATGTACGCACGTGCTCCGCTGAGCACCTGAGCACTGTAAGCATGACAGCGGCGTGTTTGACCTCCGCCATGTTGCAGCATGACAGCCACCTCCTGCAATTGCGCGCTGAGCCATGCGCGCGAGCCTCCCCTGGAGGCCCAGGGCCCCATACATCCGTCGATGGCATTGTGCACTGCATACCTCGAGCTCTCGAGCGCAGGCATCACTAACAGCCAGTGCTCCACGGCGCCGCAGAGGACACAGAGAGAGTGATGTTACAAAGAGAAATGATGATGTCCTGACGGCCGTTGCTCATGAGATGCGCAGCAATGCCGCCGCTGTACACACGGAAGATAGGCTGTGCGCCTTGCTGGCGCTCTGCACGCAGCAGCCGTAATCTTGTGGTGAGCACTGATGGGCGCAGTGACGCTACAGTGTGACCTCAACTCAACCGCTCACAGCTGCACCTGAACGTGTTCTGCATGCGCCACAGAGCGCAATCTAGATTGATTTTTCTGGGTGTGTGCACCAAGGGCACCATGCTGTTTTGAGCCTGTGTGACACGCTTCACCTTGACCCAGCGCTGCTGCTTCTGCTGTGATGCTGCGGATGAAGTTTTGACTGCGCCGCGCTTAAACCACTTGAACCGCCCCGAGCACTTGATGCTGCCTCCGCCGTCACCGCCGCCGCTGCCACTGGCAGAGTCACGCGGCGCACGCGCCTCAACTACCGCTGCGACCCTACGTGCCGCCGAGACTGCTGCGCTTGATGCCTGTGCGCGGCGCGCTGACCCACGCATTGCGCATGAATCCTCGTCGCCGCCGCCACCAGTGCTGAGCAACGCGCACACGCCTCCGTCCACGGCCCCGGGCCGCCGTAAGCAGGCGGCGCACGTCGGACGAAACCGCCACGATGCGCTCGGGCTGGCTCGCCGCTCTGTTGCCGGGGTCCTGTGACCGCGGGAGCGCGATGATGCATCGGCGTTTGGAACTGAGGATTGACAGCGTGGTGAGGGCACATCAGAGCTTGACGATGCGGCATGCATGTGTGGGTGGTGGTGTTGGTAGTTTGATGCATGCCTTCAAGTTGTTGGCGTGTATACAGTGGGTTTCGGTGCTTGCGCTGACTTGACAGCATGTACGCTGTACCTAGGTGTGGAGCGCGCACACCGCTCGCTGACGCACGGCAAGTTGAGTGATGACATCAGCCGCGTGCGCCTGAGGCAGCGGTGCCGCCGCCGCGGCGGGCCTCTGCACCATGGCAGAGGCACTTCAGAGCAACACTACACACTTTGTTCATGCGAAGTATCTCATGGTCCTTGTGAAATCGCCGGGAGAGAAGCGAGGCACTCCAAGCAACTGCAAGCAGTCGCGCATTCAGCCCCACCAAATCTTCAGCAGCCACACGGGCCGCATGCGCCTGCCGCAGCAGCGTGACCGCCGCCGCGCCCACCTCAGCTTGGGGCAGGCATAGATGACACTGCGACGGTGCGGCGGTACCCGCTGCTCCGTCACCATGACCGATGACTACTCGTAGCGGTCGCACGTCGCGCTCGTTGCACTCATCGTGTCGTTGGCGGTGGTGCACACCACGCGAGCCGAAAATGAGCACTCCTCGCGGTCACAAGCGGCACTCTCGTTCAGTAGTGCTCCAACCGGCCGCAGGCGGTCGCTCTTGTTGCGCTCATTGTGGCCGGCGGTGGCGCCCACTGTGGCGCTGTGTGCGACTGCCGCAACGGCGCGACCACAGCGTCGGTCTCGACGGTGCACTCCCGCGGCTCGCGCAGGCGCGCCGTGAGTGACCGTTTGCCTGCTCATGGGACATAAGAAATCATATCCAAGAGCTTGCGGTGGTGCAATGTTCAACGCACTGCCCAATTCTGTTGCTTGCATGGCTCAGCAAAAATTCCTTGTCTCAACACTCTGGTCTGGTTGTGAAGCCACAATGCACATGCTGAGCAGTACAAATGATAGCAGTCCCAGCACATGCGGCCATATCAACAGCCTTCAGCATGACATGGTAACTCACGGTGTCCGAGTCATGACATCAGGATGGTGCTTTGCACCGCATGGAATTGAGAGCAATGAGGATGCACTACACATGCATGTCCGCTTGCCAAGCTACATCCATCATCCCTGCGTTCCGCAAAACACAACCACGAGGGCACACACCATGCAGAAAGAGATATATTTGCCAAGTTCGACAGCACATGCAGCACAGAGGAGGCGACACAAGGCAGGGCGTAAGCAGGCGCGCCTGCGCACACTCCATACTTTGAAGTATGATTGGCAGCTGCAGCAAGTATTTCAGGAAATTCCGCCGCTCAGTGCACTCATGTGGCCGTCTCAAATGCGGGATTGTCCTGTACTCACGCTTCATGGTGCACACTCAGTCTGTCAACGGCTACAAATGCTGAGGCGCGTGAGCGGCACTTCCAGTGCTGCCAAGCCATTCTCCAAGTTTTCTGACTGCTGCACTGCCCCATGAAGTCTTGCTCAGCATGCAACGACCTCTGTGCGTGTGACATTGTCCCTGCATCGCGGCTGAAAGGCCGTTCAGGGACACTAGAACATGCAAATGCAACACAGGCGTCTCAGCTGTGCTCGCCTGTGATGGACGCGCTCCCCCCCCCCCCCCCCCCCCCCCAACACGCACGGTCCCTTGTGCCTCCCCCCCCCCGCCCTCTCCCTTGCACACACATGCTCCTCTGACTGTTCACGCTTGCCGCCACTGTCATCGCCCACCAGCACCATGTCATCCCAGTGGCCTTGGCTGCTGGCTTCACTTGCCTGCACCGCTGCCGCCGCTGGTCGTCAGCGTTTTGCATACCGCCTTGTGGCACTTCTTCCAGTGCTGTACCTGGCACTCCCGGCTGCAGTACCCCACCAGCCCGCACCCGCCGCATAGCAGCAGCGCCGCCGCCGCCGCCACCAGCGTGCCAGCGCTGGCAGCGTTCAACTTGCTGCTGCCACCGTGCACGGGTGCGGCAGCAGCGCTGCGCAGCGGCGGCAGGCCCAGTGCGGCAGCGGCAGCAGCGAGCAGCGCGCCGTCGCCCGCAGCTGCGCCGCCGCTGCCGCGCGCGCACGCGGCGCAGCGCAGCGGGCGCGCGTCAACGGCGGCGCGGCGCGGCGGCGGCGCGCCCAGCGCGGCGGCGGCGGCGAGCACCGTGTCGTCGTCCGCGCCCCTGTCGCACGCTGCAAGCGGCAAGTAACGCGCGAGCCGCCGCACGTCGTCAGCGCTCTGCTCCTGTATGAACGCCTTGGGGTCGCGCAGCTTGAGTATCATCTCGAGGGTGGCGTGTGCATTTCCCACATTGCCGGCGGCGATGGGGTGCTCGCACGCTGCGCCGGCGCTGCTGCCGCCGCCGCCGCAGCCGCCGTCGCCTGCGCCGCCGCCGTCGCCGCCGCCGCCGCCGCCGCCGCCGCCGCTGCCGCCGCTGCCGCCGCCGCCGTCACCGCCGCCGCCGCCACCCTCGCGCGCGCAGCCCGCCGCCGCGCACTCGATGAGGCGCACGCGCATGACGCCGTAGGCGGCGGCAACCCTGCCGTGCCTCTCAGCGGCGACGGTATCGCCGTCATTGCGCGCGAGCATGGCGAGGGCGCCCTGCAGCAGCTGCACCTCGCGCGCCACGGACAGGACAACGCTGTGCGTGCCGCAG
Source organism: Tribonema minus (assembly GCA_017506865.1). NCBI lineage: Eukaryota > Xanthophyceae > Tribonematales > Tribonemataceae > Tribonema > Tribonema minus. The sequence goes on from JAFCMP010000555.1 coordinate 469,666, forward strand.
AGCTCCCTGCGCGCGCTCCGCAGCAGCGTCTCCAGCGCCTTCAGCTCGCGCGCGCCGCCCTCGTGGAGCGACCTGCCGGAGCGCGCCTGCGCGGCGGTCTCGCGCATGCGCGCCTCCATGCGCTGCGCCTCCGCGAGCTGCACCGCGAGCTGCGCCGCCTCGGGCGCTCGCCCGCACGCGTCGCAGCGCCACGTCGCGGCCTCCATGCCCGGCACCTCGCGCGCGTCCGGCGGCGGCGGTGCGAACGTCGGCATGACAACGCCGTCGGCGCAGCGCGCGCACCTGACGCCGCACGTGGCGTCCGGGCCCGCGCACAGTGCGCACGCGCAGATGAAGTCCTTAGGCGCGCGCCATCTCTTCCCAGCGCTCCAGCGTCGGCTCGTCCGCGTTGCTGAAGTAGGAGATGGTGATGAGGTCGCCGGCGGCGATCGGCTGCGCGGCGAAGTAACTCGCGGCGCCGTAGGGGTTGCGCGTGGTCCAGAGGCAGTTCGGCACGCAGGAGTGCGCGGCCTTGGAGGCCAGCGCGAAGGCGGCCCACATTGACAGCTTGGGCGCGCCGGGCGGCAGCGCCCGCTGAATGTGCTCCAGCTGTGCTTCGTCCGCAGGGGCCAGGCTGGCGCCGTGGGCGTTGAACTTCATGATGCTCAGGAGGTGATAGAGAGGCAACCACGTGGACTCAGGGGCAGTGTGGGTTGGGTTATAGCCGGTGCGGGCATCCGTCACCCTGTGCATGCGTGACGCAGCCTCGTACTCCGCCATCTTGCGTTCGCAGCTGCGGAACCGCGGCCTCGCCATACTTGAGGTGGTGCATGTCAAAGAATTGCTCCCGCTTCTCCGGTGACAACTGTTCTGCCGCCTCAACTAGTTGGGTCGGCAGCCCATTGATGCATCGTAGCAGAGGTTCCTCCCTCAGCACTAAGTCACCGGGAGCGAAGTCTCTGGTGGCCTGCAGCACGCGCCCGATGCCTTCTCTTGTCGTGACAACGACGCCGTCGGTGAACTCCATGGATGCAGTGCCCGCTGCTTGCGTCCAATATTAATATCCTCTCTGAATTGCTGTTGCCGCTTTTGAGGATCCTGGCCCGAAGCTCACAGCTTCGATGCGCAGCAAGAACGAGTTGTAATCGTGCTCTTTGGTGGTCAGCTCAACGATGTACTGCGCCGGACTTGTGCTCAAACCAGCTACGAGGCTTGACTTCCACTTCGATTTTTTTTTTTCAGGTGAAGTTTAAGTTTGGGTCTCTTCTGCGAACGCAGACAGCGCGCTGAGCTCTTAGAGAGCTGATGGGCTAGATTGGTGCCATTGTCATTCGCTGTAGACTCGACGCCTGCTGGGGCATTGCGCTGTTCGCGCATGATCACCAAATCCTGAAAGGCCATCGGCATTCATGCGATGAAGTTGTCGTGCGGTCCATCTATCTGGCAGTACATGTACTGCAACCCTCACCGCCGCCATTGATCGCTGCCGTGCTCTTCGATGGCGGAGTGGAAACCAGCACGAGGCCCGAGATGGTCCGCGTACTGCAGGCCACCAAGGACTTCCCTGTAGGCGATCTGCCACTGCAAGAGGAGCCCCCTAGGTTTACTAATGATCTCCCTATGGGTCTTGTCCCCAGGTTCGTCGTCCTGCCGAATAAGAAGCAGCGCGAGAGTATGGGCACGAAATATCTCAAGCACGCTGCCCCACGGGTCAGGAGACTAAACAAAGCTGAGGTTTTACGCCTTGGGTGTTGAAGTGAGACTCTGAAGTTCACCTCTGGCATCGTGCCAGCCATTAGGCAGCTGGTCGGCACAGCTACATCAGCCGTTGAGTGCGCAGGCAGCATCTGCTGTCAGATTGGGGACGGCGGTTCAAAGTTGGAGACTGGCCATGAAGCTGCTCGCGTGTCGTGTGCTCCCGCGCCCTCCATGGGGCCATGTGCGGCAGGTCACCAGGACTGGTTTTCGGCAATCTGACAGGGCTGAGGAGTCGCGCGCCTTTTTGCTGGCTCATTTCTTGACCCAAGGGCTGTTGATATGCCGCGCAGCCAGCGCCAGCAGTGCTCAATTTCGCAGAGCGTGCATGCCTGTTGACACTGCCCACCTCGTCAGTAAGAGCTCGCGGCAAACAACCACTCCCGCGTGGCCGTAAATCGGCGCTGCTGGCCAGGTGCACAGGCGGAGCAAGCAGCGTGCAGTGCCAGCTCATCTACACTTCCGACAAGTGTGGAGAGGGGCACCCTGTGCAAGTGCTGGCATTCAAGGGCCAGCTTCTGCGCGGCCATGGGTCTGGTGGCAGCATATCTGGTGCTGCCTTTCAGTAGCAAAGTTTCAAGACGCTGCCGTCAGCTCTGTTGCCGCTAACGCTAACCACTTTTCCCTTGCCAATTTCAAGTGCTGCTCACTGACACGGAGTGAAGCGTTCATGTCCTGACGCCGAAAGGTGCCTGTGCGCATGCTGGTTGGCAAGTTGTCGCAACGCATCTCGGTACATGAACAAGCGTCACGTGTGGTCGAGACAACTCATCTCAGTGCCAGTACAGGTGTCGTACGAGTACCGATGTGAGTATCGCACAGGTACCGCGATGCATCACAGGTGCATGGACAACGCCTGTGCGCATAGTGTGCCACTCATGTATCCCCCACAAGCCCAGGTCTGAGCGCCAGGTGCTTTATAACTTACACGTGCTAGAACTGCCAGCGACGGGGTGTGTGAGGTGCAGGCGCGGCACATGGAGATGTGGCTAGAAGTTTTATGACGGAAGGGGGGGGGGGAGGGGTGTGTGTGATGCAAACAAAGGCATTTGCCAAATGTCAATCCTGGCAAATGCCAAATGTCAATCCTGACTGACTCGACGACTCAGAGTGTCACACCATGTGAGTGTGTCCAAGCCTACCAGGCGCACAAATTGGCAGGGCAGATGGAGATACGGGGTGGCAGACGCATGCTAGAATGGCCATGCATGCGTACAGGTTGCTCTGGTAGCTAGTTTGACATACAGTTAGGGCTTTTTTACACCCCAAGCAAGAATCAATTAAAACCTCTTAAAAGCCATTACAACTGGTGTTCAGCCCACTCAGCAGCGTGGTGCGTGCACATTTACAGCTCAGGCTAACATTTCAAAAACTGAGCTATTCTTCTTCAAATGCCTTCATGTTTACATAAGATTTGATGCATTGATCATCTTGATTGTAGGTAGCGAAGGGGCAGATAGGTACTGTAGCACATACAGCCAGACCTACAAATTTCACGGGTTGATGATGATGCCGCAAGGCATGCTGGCAAGCATCAGCCTAGCCTGGGTTGTTGGAGAAGTCGATGACTAGTAGCCCATGCGAATCACCTAGAACTAGTATGGGTTGATAATGATGAACGCAGGCAAGCATCAGCATGCTAGCCTGGATCACCAGCCCTTGTGCATCGACGCACTATCCCAAGTTCACCCTCAAAGACTGCAAGCACCGTTGCCACTGTGACACCACTCATTTGCCATGCACCAACACATGTGCGCAGACAATGTCCTAGACGCCGTCCATTGTCCTTTTTACAACTGCCTGCTGAAGGTGCAAAATGGCCTGTATTTATGATTTTTCGTCATTTAGATGCTTGCTACAAAATAAATCTGTTCTAGTATATCATGATGGTTTGCATATGTACTTATGTGAAGATTCTTGCCTAGAGCAAATATACTCAGATGATGAAAGTAAAGACTAGTGCCTACAAGGTAGACAACTGTCATATAACCCACAGCGATGCACATGAAACATCAACACATGCAACAAAAAAAGAGAAGACTTGAGAGGCAGCGAAACAGAAAGGAGCGGGTGTGATTGCGTGAGTGGGGATTGTACCACGCGGTTGCAGCGCGCAGCTGCATGAAATCGCAGGAGTTACCAGAACCCATCTGCATCTCTCATAGAGTTGAGCCCTTCATGCCTGGGTGATGTGCCTCTGAAGGAAGGACCATACCTTGACCCGACACAGTGGTGTACCCTCTGAAGGAATACCATACCTCGGATAGCGTACACCCCCAAACCGCCAAACCGCGTCGGACCAAAATGCCAAGGCATGTACGGAATCGAAGAGCACATGCTGTGACCTGAGCTCACTGCGCCCCTCTTGCCTGCTCTCTAATGACGATTCGGTTGTCAACAGGAACAAACCGCATCACGCGCTTCCCTGTGCTGCTAGACCTCTGCAGCTCACTTGTGCTCAAATCGGAAAAAAATACACCCAGCCTGTATGTACACGATCAACAGAGGGCCCATACCAGCGACCGGCTCCGCCGTTGCAAGGCAGATTCTGAGGCAGCAGTCACCACCTAGAGCTCTTGCTGCAGTGCGATTCCAAACGCTAAGGGATAGGAGTGGCAACCAGGGGGATTTGCCTACCTACGTTGAACCAGCTTCAAGAACTGCCTTATTCAGCAGCCTCTTCTTCCGTAACGGGCACCTCTGTGTATCCCTTGGCCCCCGGGCTGTACCACAGGCTCATTGGGAGGGACTCGTTGAGCTTTGTGCCGCTGCGGAAACGCTCCACCAGGTCGGGATTGTTGAGGAACGGGCGGCCGAAGGCGACCGCATCCGCATTGCCGGAGGCAATGGCAGCTTCCGCCGTCTGCAGCGCGCGGCGGTTACAACAACTGCAAGTTAAGGTTGCAGTTCTTGAGCATACGACTTCGGTGCAGGCGCAGTGTTACAAGTGCAAGTTGAGATTGCAGTGTCAAATTGCTGTAGTCGAGAGTTGACAATGGCCATGTAGTTGAGAGTTTCAAGGTTGCAGATGCCAGATCAACAGTGTGAGTGTTTCGTACATCTGGGTTGTTCAGCAGTAGCCGCCGCTGCAGTAGCTGACCCAGCCAGCACCCGCAACCGCAAACATGCCCAATGCTGACGTCATTGCTTCAGTTTGGGTGCTACGCAGATTCCTGATGCTTGAAGTACATTCATGAGGTGCAAACATCAAAATTTCATGTGCACTTGTAACTACTGTCAGTAGTGCAGCGGATGCGGCGGCATCTGCCCTAACCATTTGGCAACAGCCGTTGCCACTGAATTTTTGTACGTAACTCTGAAATCTGCATGCATTGAAGTTCATCCTCAAAATGCGCAAGAGCGGACTAGAACGCAACATGGAAATTCATGTGCATGCGCACGCTTTGAGATACGCTGCGCACACTTCACTACGCACTTCAATACCAGAGCAGGCGCATACGCACGCTTTGAGATACGCTGCGCACACTTCACTACGCACTTCAATACCAGGGCAGGCGCGTACACTTGAAAATCAGACTGTGACGACTTCAGAAACACGCATAACGCACATTGCCAGCATAAAAGAGCGCACTGGAAGCGTTCCAGGAATGCCATGCATACGTACAAACCATATCCACACCTCATCAAACCTAAATGCTTCGTCACACTATTATCATAATGCATACGTACATGCACATGCTATCCTCACCTCCTGCGTGTAGCCGCAGTTCGCCAGGATGGGGTGCTTGTACACGGCGCGCGCCTCCAACAGCATGAACGGCCGGCCCTTCTCGTGGAAGCCGAAGGCCAGGCCGTCCAGGATGTGCAGCCAGCCGAGGCCGTACTCGTTGAGCCGTGTGATGTAGTAGGTGAAGTCGTCGGCATTGTCCGCGCCGCCCATGGAGTTGAAGACGCCGTTGGGGGAGAGGCGGATGCCCACGCGGTTCGCAGGGTACACCTGCGGTACAGAGGGAGTGCACCAGTTTGCGCATCGGTGAACTGGAGTGTTTTGAATTTGTTTCTGAGCCTGCGCTGCGGACAATCAGCGAAGCCGCCACAGTGTTGATGTGGTTGTGTACATATACATGCAAGGATTCTGGTAAAAGGAAGGGTTGTAGATGCCGTTGGGCGACAGGCGGATGCCGACGCGGTTCGCCGGGTACACGTGCGGTACAGAGAGAGTACATAGTGGTACTTGAGTGAACACGGGGCTGGCTGTGTTGCAGCGCGCAGCGAACAGCCGCCATACACATGCATGACTGCTCGCCCTCTCCCAACACCCATCGAATGCGCGCCTCAATGCTTTGGTGCAGGGGGGGGGCACAGCAGTACATGTGTGAACGTTAGGCGGGCTGGATTGAAGACCGCAGTGGCGGAATGGACACAGTTACAGTTTTCGGCAAAAAGGGAGCGCACATGTTATCCTTCCTGGAGATGCGGTTGTCATGTGAAAAACAGAACTTCAAAATCCTGTCAGGTATGGTAATTTTTGAGCATTATTGCCTTGCATTGATGCAGATCCTTTACACGTAAATTGGGGTTTTCTCTTTATTCATGTGTAAGCAATGAATTATCACGAATGTCAACACAATTGCTAGTGGCGTTTGAAGACTAACCTGTGTTACCGCATCGAGGACTTCGCTGATGAGGGGAAGCGTTTCTCTTGAAGTAAGTAGTTTAAGTTCACTTACTGGTACGCCCCCACTAACCTGTGTTACGGCGTCAAGGACTTCACCGATGAGGCGGAAGCGGTTCTCCTTGGAGCCGCCGTACGAGTCGATGCGCTCGTTGGATACGCTCTGCAGGAACCTGCGTGGAGGAAGTGAGCATGATCATGAATTTCAATGGTTGATTATGGAACAAGAACCCCCACACAGAATTGGAGACGCTCTGCAGGAATCTGCAAGGGGGAGGGGGAAATGATCATGAATTCATGGTTGACCACAAAAAAAGCACCCTCGGAGAGCACACCAGTTGTCATGGTGCGCCACTCAGTGGCGCTGACCACACCATGGCAAGTGTTGGGGTGAGGATAGGCCACCAGAGGAAACGTTGCCAGCAAAAGTGTTGTAATTCTATGAGGTCACCGGCTTCCCCGACACGAGCCACGCCGCATGAAAAAATTATTATCATGATGGCCATGCATAACCATGCCTAAGCAATTCATCAATGCACAAATGCGCGAGGAGAACAGTCCCAGGGACCGAGCACACGCATGCATCGTGCGTCGGCGTGTCCGGCAGGTAGCCAAACCCTAACCCTAAGACGCTGTGTAGCTCAATGCAGTCGGAGCCTGCTGCTTGGCGCGCTCCGCAGCATTTCAGGTGAGCATCAATTCATTCAGTGTACATGAATACATACCTACTTCCGAAGTATATATGTTTTTTTTTTCAAGGCATGTGACATACAGAAGATAGAGCTCAAGCTCACGTATCAAGCAGATAGCCATTGGCGCTGTGGATCTTGATGACGTCAAAACCAGCCTCCTTGCTGCATTTCGAGTTGTACATATGTGCCTCATACATTGAAGCACGTATATTCACAGGAGACGGCACTCAGACTCACGTGTCAAGCAGGTAGCCATTGGCGCTGTGGATCTCAATGAAGTCGAAGCCGGCCTCCTTAGCGCGCTCCGCAGCGGCCTTGTAATCCGCCACAACTCTCGGGAGCTCGCTCGTCTCTAGTGGCCGCGGCACTTCGTAGGGCACCTTGCTGCCATCGGCAAGGTGCGCTTCGGCCTGTATCGCAATGGCGCTCGGCGCCACGGGCAGCGAGTTGTCGGCCTTGTAGGAGGAGTGGGCCGCGCGCCCTGCAGTTGAAGTTGGAGATGAGAACGCCAACATTGTGAGGGTCGAAGGAGTTGAAGCTGAGGGGGCTGCGCTAAGTCGGCAACATGAAAGCCAGTACAACCCCAACGCCTCGCGTGGAAACCAGGCGGATCAAGGCCACGGCAGCGCCCTCGACATGTGCTCTTCTCACCACTGCCAACACAAGAGCGCAAGCACTCACACCAATCTTGCGCTTGCTTATGGTGAGCAACGCCCAGGCCTCGTGAGTTCTCATTGCTTCGCGCCATAGGCACCGTTAAGCTTACTGCCGAGGCCAAGCAAAAGTGATGGTGATATGACGCCCCGTGCCCCTCTCTTGACGCCACCTTGAATGTTGACGAGACATAGAAATGCCTCGTCACCGGAAACATGCGCGAATGTTGCTGCGACGTGGAGATTTTTCCAACTTCAAGTTGCAGTTAGCATAGCGTCACTCACTTGTGTGCCGCAGCTGCATGCCAATAGGGCACGCCTTGGCGTGCTTAGGGCTAGGGCTTTGAAACTTTTGAGTTAAATTAGCATGGCACACTCACCTGTGTGCCACGACTGCATACTGACGTCGCGCCCCACGGCGCATGGTTGAGGACAGCTGACATGCATCATACTTCATGTTGCATAGCTCATCCATGTGCGACAGCTGCATGCTCATGAGGCACCGCTCAACGTACGGTTGAGGGTGAGGGCTGCTGACATTCGTTGTATGTCAAGCTCTCAGCATTCGTAGGGGCAGCGTTTCAAAACTTTCAGTTGATGTTAGCATGGCATTGCTCACCTGTGTGTCACAGCAGCATACTGACGATGCACTTATTGAAAGCTGACATGTACTACATATACTGCAAGTTACAGTTAGCGCAAAATCACTCACCTGTGTGCCACAGCTGTACACTGATGAGGCTCCCCTCGGCGTGCACGGCATCCACAATTCTCTTCCAGCCCTCCACCTGATGGAGGCAGAATGGTGGCAAGTACGTAATGAGTATGCGTCTGAGATGCCGGTGATTAGAATCAACAACTGTCACAAAATAAGAACTTCGACTGTCATTGACAATGGAAAACAGCACATCCTTACCCCTTGTGCACCTCCTGCACTGCCACCAATTCTACTTCAAGTGCTGGACAGGTTACTGCCACCAATTCTACTTCTGAGTGCTGGACAGTTTACCAGTAAAGAACAAGTCATACCTGAGCAGAACTGCTTATTACTTTGACTAAAAAACGCTTTGTAAAAAGTTGTGCAGTAGGCTGTTTTGATTTCTACATAAATGACCTGACCTGTCAGCAGCGCTATCTGGTAACCAGCATCAGGTGCTGTTGCGCTTACAGCCCAGCTGATGAAACTTCAACAACGCACAGCATTTGAACAAAACAAATTGGCACATCGCATTTCCACTGTTGCTGCTGATATTTATTCCAGTCTGCAGCACTCGCGCAAAGTACCTTGGAGAAGTGCCGTGCATATTTGCTGCAGCACGCATGCAAGTACTACTTCACTTTTTTTTTTGCCAGGGCGCAAGTGCAAGAGTGACGTTACCTGCTCCAGCGCATGCCCAGTGAAACCACCCACTCTGCTCTTACCCCAGTGCCTGCTTCAACTTGGACTGCTGCGTGCACCAAAGTGCTGAATAAACACGCAAAACTGCATTTGTGATGCATACCTTGCACACATACTGCACACTTCACTTTTACCATGTGTGCAACTGAAAGCGTGACGCACCTGCTCCTGCGTCTCTACGGCCAATCGCAGCCCGCGAGCTCTGCTGATACTCCAACGCCTGCTTCAATTTGGACTGCTGTGAACACCTGGGCACTGCCTGCGTGAACCGCCTTGCACATACTGCACACTTCACTCTTTCATGTGTGCAACTTCAAGAGTAACGCACCTGCTCCTGCGTCTCTATGGCCGCGGACCCCGCCCACCCGTGCGCCTCCTGCGAGAACGACGCGCCCTCGGTGATGAGCAGCCCCGCACTTGCGCGCGCCTTGTAGTAGGCGAGGTTCAGGTCGTTGGGCACGCGCGAGGCGCCGCTGCGGCCGCGCGTCAGAGGCGCCAGCACCACCCTGCACATGGCATGCGTTGTTGACCATGAGACGTAGTTGTGTGGCATGTGATGCGTAGGTAGGTGAGGCAAGTGCGCAAGTACTTCAAGTATGTGTTTCTGAAGCACTTGTGTATGTTTGGAGCCGCTGCGGCCGCGCGTCAGAGGCGCCAGCACCACCCTGCACGTCCCACAGAAGAGCGGACACGGCAGGTGAGGGCAAGTGCATGTGTGTAGTCTACAAGTAGACTTTTTGAGTATAAGCACTACTGTGCATGTACGTGAAAAACGGCATGCTGGTGTCTCCGTTCTTGTATAGTATTGTATAGTATACGCGCTGCTAAGCATGTACATGAAAAATTGGCATGCTGGTATCTTGTCTCCGTACTTTGTCCTTTCCTGTAGTGCCACCTCTGAAGGGTACTCGGCTGGGAATTTGAGCTGCTGGCTTGTCAAGTAACAACATTGGTCATGATGCAGCAGTATGAAAACTGCAACAATGCTAGCAGCACTTCTACAGCGAAATCCGACTTGGAAGCGTCATCGCACTAGCGCACTTCGTGGATCAACGCAAGCGCTGGAACGGCACTTGCAACCAGCACACAAGACACAGCAGCTCAGGAATCTCTCCCGCCGGCAGCAGAGTGAGCAGCATCAAGACATGGCAATGCAGTCAAGCGGTCGCTTACCTGTTCTTGAGGGTCAGGCCCGAGGGATGCTCCAGGGCGCTCAGGAGCTTGCTGCTGGTTGGTGGTGACATGTTTCTGGTTGTTGAACACTTGTTGCGATAGCTAGTGGATTCTCTGCTTCCGTAGTAGATAAGTTGCGCGCGCCCTTGCTTGCTTCGGTAGCGAGTGACGTAGTTTGACGGTGCTGTGCAGGAGTCCACAAAGCTTGGCGCTAGATCACGTTCTGTCGGCCTTACCAGAAATTACACCCTCATCGTCCAGTCAGATTCCAACCGGTGGCCGAGGGTGCATTTTTGTTCTTGGCTTCAAGCTGTTGCATGTAATACTTTCCTACACAATCCAACCCCCAAAGTATGACTTGATCAAGTGTCACGCCAATGCCGTCTCGGTCCATCTCTGCTGCTTTGTTGGCAGCTTTTGCTGTGCAAGCTAGGTACGCTTGCGCTTCGACACTCCTGGTGCCCTTACTGAGCAGAAGCAGTATTTTTCGGTTCGGACGGCAACTTATACACTCACTCACTCTCTAATGATTGGTTATTCTCACTGCATACAATGAGTTCGTAGTGTAGCATTTGCCGTCCCCATGGCCACCTGAAGCACCACGAAAGCCGATTTCTCAATGCCATCCCGCATGCGCACGGAGGCACCGGTGTCGTGAGACTTGCCAGTGTGTGATACAAGTTCAGGCTGGCCTCTGCATCTATTTCTTTATTCATTAATGATTGTAAACAGTATCTGTTAAAATAAGAACTGATAGTGCCTAGGCGAAGTCAAGGCTCTTTCACACCCTCTGATAGCATCAGTTTCTTCTTGGATCTCTGCAGGGACCTGGCTTGCGAGATCAAGCCGTGGCAGGGCCTCAAGGACGCGGCCAAGCCGATCCGGATGCACCGTGGGGGTCATTGCCTACGGAGGACCATGCCCACCATAACGCGTACACCTGCTGTCTCAAATACGTTAGGAGTGGTATCACTAACATGCTCATAGGGCACTTCAAAGACATTGGAGGGAGCACCTCCAGGGGCTCTGCCGAGACGGCCATAATGATTCTGCTGGGTCGCACGACACCCGCGCTCCATCGAGGACCCCGACGAGGCTGCTGAGGCAAACAGGTAGACTAGACCAATGCCGCGGAGCTGCCACACTTCGTCATACTCATGCATGTGAACAGCAATGCATGTAGTGCACTTGCATTCACGGGCGGAGCCTGAGGGGGAGAGGGGGGAGGGACCGGCAGGGCTCAATCTTGTAGGTGACACCGCACACACTATATATATACTCCGATGATGTGCAAAGATGTCGTGTATCCAGATTCGATTTATGTGCATACTGCAGAAGGAGGTGGCAAAGACTTGACGAGTGCGACAACTTGAAGGTCCTTTGTACATGTTTCGCACGGCAGTACAGACGGTCAACGCAAGATGCTGTTTAAACAATTGGCAAAGGCATCGCACCATTTTCAGTGCTCGTTGAGGTGACAAAGCCTTTACATCTGCAACAAGGTCCTGTGTAAATCAGTGCAGACGATCAACAAGCCGGCATGGCGACAGACTCTGAGCACCGTGACGCACACAGAGCACGCAGTTCACACAGCATCGCGTACATTGAGCACATAATGCGTGCAGGCACTCAAAGCAGGCGCATGCAGACTTGCAGATATGGCTCACGATTAGTGCCATGAATTTGTGCATACAATGTGCGTGCATTGATACAATGCTGTGAATCGGATATTTCAGCACTGAGCTGCCTTCCTTGCGTGCTTGATGTACAACTTTGAGTGCTTCTGCAGTATGCACATGAATCTGGATACATGACGTCTATGCACACCATTGGAGTAGTGTGTGCGGCGTCACCTACGAGATTGAGCTTCCCTGCCAGTCCCTCCCCCGTCTTACCCTCAGGGCCTCAGCCCCCCCCCCCCCCCCCCCCCCCCGTGAATGCATGTGCACTGCATGGATGGCTGTCAACGTGCATCAGTCTGACCATGTGTGGCAGCGCTGCGGCATCGATCTACCTGTTTGCCTCAGCAGCCTCGTTGGGGTCCTCAATGGGCTGCTCCTGCTCCTGCACGGGTGTTGCGCGGCACCTAGCAGAATGGCCCTCTCGGCACAGAGCCCCTGGAGGTGCCCCTTCGATGGCTTTGAAGTGCTCGATTAGCATGTTGATGATACCCCTCTTGACAAATTCGGGGAGTGATTAGGTGCAGGCGCTACGCGTGATGGTGGGCAACTCCTCGTAGGTGACCCACGGTGCAGTCTCGATCCGATCGGCCTGGCAGCATTCCTCAGGCCTTGCCACACGGGGTGAGGGCTTGATTCTCGTTGGCGAGCTCCCTGAAAAGATGCCGATGCCATCAGAAAGCGCAACAGCAAAAGATGCTTTGCTGACACCAACGCTCTTGGTAATGCTGGCTTGGACAGCGCCACATTTACAGGAATGAATGTGTGTGTGTGTCGACTGCACGCACTCCTTGATGCTGAGCACTGCATTGGTAGTGAGGCCCGGTGTGTCACCTCAGTTTCGTTCAGACAGGCCAATCCTCGGCAACACGGTCACATTTTGTTGCGTGCATCAGGCCTGGAACGTCGTTTGTGCACTGAATGATGTACCTCGACGAATGCATCATACATCAACGCACGTGATTACGGCCAGGAGTCATTCCCCAGTACTTGACTACATCTGTAGACTTATGCCAGTTCAGTACGTCCACACACCACAAGGGTGTGCAAGAAGGCGCAGCAAGCACAGAAGCAGATGGCACGTGAGGTGTCTCGCAGACAGCAGCCGCTACAGAAGCTGTCGCTACATAATGCCAATGTCATGCTGGCTCGTGCATTGTCACGTTTGCGGCAAAGGATGGGCACGCGCCGACGGACGCACTGTCATCGCTGCCATGCTGAGCACTGCTTGTTGTGCCAGGTGGTCAACAGTTTTTTTTTTTTTCGTCATTTGTGCACGCACAGCATCATGTGCCAGACATGCATGCTGTAGTGTGATTGCCCAATAACATGCAGCCTTGCTTAACACACTGAGACTCAACACGACGCACGTGCGTCAAACCTGGACTTTGAATTGTGTATTGACGGTGGCACGGCAAATGCAGCGCCATGTTGCAGGAGCAACGAGCTTTAATCGGACGACAAGATGACAACGGCACAAACCAGCTTCCCCCCGCAAATGGACGACTGGCAGCAGCCCCCCTCCCCCCCCTTTTAGCCCCCCTCAGGGCCCCCCTTAATTCCCTGATGTCGCGAGTAAAAAAGATTGGGGATTTGCTGTGTATTGGGTGTATGCTTCAAACACTGCAGACTAGAGTTGCGAGTCTCCATCTGATCACCATCTTCAGCAGACCGACGGCGCGTACGCGCCTCTGTCGGTGCACCCCCCCCCCCGGTGCCGCAGCAGCACCTGGCTACCAGGGGCTAACTAGGGCTAGGGCTAGTTCAGGCCATCTGGACCTCTGCCGGTTCCTCCTCTACCTCCTTCTCCTTCCACCGCCCGTTGTCCTTGATGAGCTGGATGAGCGCGTCGCACGCCTGCTCGTTGGGGATGGCGCGCTTCACCATCTCCTTGCCCACGTAGAGGTCCACCTATGAAGCGGCGTCATGAGGCGAGTGGTGAGCGTATGCGCGCGCGGTTTGAGTGCGTGCATGCAATGTACTTTTGATTGATTGAAGCTTGCTTAGGGCACGAAAAAGCCCATTTGTACTTCAAGTGAAGTACTTCAAGTGCGCTGAGACAGGGACGCATGAGACACAGCGGCACCAACTCCTTGCCCACGTAGAGGTCCACCTGTCGGCGAGCGCACGAGTCATTGAGTCACTGAGTGAGTGAGCTGTTCTAGGAAACCATGGAAAGCTGGTACAGATTGTCAGCGACACCGCGATGACCGCGCGCCCGCCCTCTGAGAGCACCGCAGCCAACCTACAAAGCGGCGTCATGAGGCGAGTGGTGAGCGCATGCGAGCGGTTCGCGTGCATGCACGCGTCGTGCTTCAAGTGAAGTAGTTCAAGATCGCTTCATTGCCCACGCAGGCACCTCTACGTAGAGAGGGCATGGGCAGAGCAGGCAAGAGAGCTGTCTTAGACTGGAACCCAGCGACAAGCGCAGACGCTTTCCATTGCCAGCCACTGGGCTTTCATTCGTGAATGTGAGCGGTCACGACCCTTGCGTGGACAGGCGCGTGCAGCACCGCTCAATCGTTCAATCAACATGAGTGCTGCCGAGCAATCGCTGCAGCCTTGCCAGTGCGCTTTTGCCTAACCAGGCACATGGCAGTCAAGAAGCTTGGCCGAGACATCATGCGCAGGCAATACGGGCCCCCCTGGAAACAGATCAATGGGTTTTGATGCAACAAGAGCAGCACGCCTGCACCATCCTTGGGAAAACCTCTCAAAGGACATAATGCAGTATTGATTGTGCTCGCCCTGTCTGAGCGCCGCGACACAGTTGAGTCTGCACCTGCCATCTGAAAACGTTCAGAAAGCAGCTAGACAACACACGTAATATTGCATGATTCTGTTCTACATTGCCCGGTGCGCTGCCGATGCAACCAAAGTCTGCATCTACCAGCTCAGGCTTCAGTGCAGCTTTAAAGAACGCAATGTTGCAGTGCTCACCTTGCCCGGCGGGCCGCCAACGCAGCTGAAGTCAGCGTCCGCCATCCAAGCAGGCAAGCAGCCAAATAACACATCAATATTGCAGTGCTCACCTTGCCCGGTGCGCCGCCCACATAGCCAAAGTCGGCGTCCGCCATCTCCCCCACGCCGTTGACAATGCACCCCATGATGGCAATCGACACACCCGGAAGGTGGCCGGTCTTTTCCTGGATCTGCTGCGTGACCTGTGGGTACATGGTACATACGGTATGTGAGAGGTGGGGTCTCAATGCTCTTTCACAACCACAGTTGAAGGTGGGCGGAGGGCTTAGAACAAAAGCGGAGGGGGGGGTTAAGAGGAGGCAAGTGCAGCTCACTTCGCTGCAGACTGCAAGTTTGTACTGAAGCAGCCTCCAGCTGCTGTTTAATCTGCAATGCGCAGGAGGGGGGGGGGGGGGGGAAGGGGTCAACGCAGCTCGTAATATCAGCCGATGCGAGGGGGGGGCGGGGTCAACACAGCTCGTAATATCAGCCGATGCGACCGTTCGGTTCCCGCACTGCTTCGCCCGACGGCAACAGCGGCAGTTGCCGTCCTGGCCTCACTGTTCAGGGCTTCAGTCGTGTGAGAAATGCGCATGCTGCGGAGCTGCTCACACGCAGAGGCAGGAGTATTACGAAAACAACACTGCAGTAGAATTTCGGACATTGACGCAGCGGGCAGCAGCGCTCCACACTGCGCGCAGCTCTCGGCTATCACGTCCGGCAAGTCGAACAGCATGCGCCGGCAGTTGGGCGAAGTGATGCGCTCTGTCTGGGGTTGCTACCATGCACAAGCCGAACGCCACAACGCTCAGCCCGCAAGCAACGGCATTTACTTCAAGTAAGTCTTGATAATCTCCAAGATGAGCAAGCAGTAGCCTTGCTGAAGGAGGAATGGAAGCAGTCAGAAAGCGGCGGGCGGCAGCGCTCGGCTCTCACCTCCTGCAGGTCAAACAGCGTGCGCCCGCAGCTGGGGCAGCTGACGTACTCCGTCTTGGTGTTGCGCATGCGGCTGCCCTGCAGCAGGCCAAAGCTCGTGGTGCGCACGGCATCCAGGTCGAGCCCCGGCGCCTCGATCATGACGCCGTCACCCAGGCCGTCCACGAGCGCGGCGCCCGCCTGGTATGCATACGCCAGCCAGGCCAGAGAACAGATACAGTGAGCATACTTGAAGTACATTGCTTTAAAAATACGGTACTGTGACAATAATCAGTCATGTTGAAGCTCGTGGTGCGCACGGCACCCAGGTCGAGCCCCGGCGCCTCGATCATGATGCCGTCACCCAGGCCATCCACAATTGCGGCGCCTGCCTGGTATGTATGTATGCCAGGCCAGAGAGCAACACGGTCAACGTGAACCTAAAAAAAGAAGGCGGTGATCGCAGGTAAGCTACTTTTAGGCCACTTTGGGAGGCATGCAGCATGGTATAGTTGCCAGCCAGGCCAGAGAACAGATACGGTGAGTGTCCTACGAAGTACCTCAATACACTTTGTTCTGAAAGGTAATAGTCAACACAACAGGGTTGGGGTTTGCACGGCGTTTGGGTCAGCAACGGCGCCTCAATCATACCGCCGTCACCTGGGCCTGGATTCGTGCGTGAGTATGCCGGACAGAGCAATCCGGTGAGTTCAGTACTGCAAAAACATTTCAAAAATGGGCATGCCATTCCTGTAGATCGACTTAGATTGAGAAATCATAGCCTTCATACGCATCAACTGAAGTGCCTATTTCACACAGGGAGTACCCTGAAGCACGTACAGAAACGCGGACTCCGACTCTCACCTCGCTGCCGACCGTGAGTATAAACTGGTCGTTGTTGAGGTCAGCGGCTTGCGGCATGTTCATGTGGTGGATCACGGAGAGCGTGCTTGAAGTGTCGGACAGCGCCTGGAACACGCGCCGCGCGGCGTGTATGCGCGAAACCCCCGCGGGGGTCTCCAGCAACGCAAAGACGGCGGGGCAGCCCGTGCCGAGCATCGCCAGCGCGTCGTCGCTCTCCGTGCCCTGCAGTTACAAACAGTCACATACCCGTCAGTTGAAGTTACAGCTACCAGCAGGCAAGGACGCCGGGGCAGCCCGCGCCGAGCATGCCAGCGGTCGTCGCTCTCCGTACCCTGCAGTTACAAACAGTTACATCCGGAAGTTGCAGCTGTAGCGCCCTGCAGTTACAGACAGCTATTTCAGTTATAGTCTCCAGCTGTGTCAAAACAGAGGGGGGCAACCCGCGCATCGCCAGCGCGCCCTCGTTTTCCGTGCCCCCCTGCACTAACAAGCAATTACACCCGTCAGTTGCAGTTATAGTCGCCAGCGCAAGAGGCGGGGCAGCATTGCCTGCATGTACCTGACTTTGATCGAGAGCGCCAGCCGCAAAACGCTTTCTAATACTGTACAGCATCTACACAAAATGACAGGAGGTACTGTATGTATCTGACCTTGTTTGTGAGCACCACCCGCAATACCCCCTCCGACAGCTCCACATTGGCTCAACGTAACACTGTCTGTCATGTGTGCAAGGTACTTCTACCTGAGTTTGATTGAGACCACCAGCCGCGATACCCCCTTGTCCGATATCCTGTCCGAAGGACATGACATGAGGTACGTATCTGACCTTGGTAGCAAGCACCACCCGCAGTCCCCTTCGGCAGCGCCACATGTGCTTCACAACATCACGACTCCGATACTCCTTTGAAACAAAACAACTGGAGGTACGAACATTCAAGAATGTATCTGACTTTGACCGTGAGCACCACCCGCAGTACCCCCTCCTGCAGCTCCACCTCGGCTACACCTAGCCATGACATGGATGCATATACTTCCATCTAGCTGTAATTGAGAGCAATACTCCCTCGTCCGACACGCCATCCCAACGAAATGACATGAGGTGTGTATGTATCTGACCTTCACTGTGAGCACCGCCCGCAGTACCCCCTCAGGCAGCTCCACCTTGCCCCCCGCAGCTGCCCAGTCCTCCAGCGACACCACCGCCAGCGAGTTGGGCAGCGGCGAAGCCTTGAGCGCCTCAATTGGTGCCAGGACTCCCACGCCGACCTGTGAAAAGATATATTGGCAATTTACTTTGTTGATTAGTGGACTTGTGGCTGTGAAAAAGCATATCTAGGTGAAAGTTGAAGTAACGACAGAATAAAAGTGATGCATGCATGCATGCTGCTGTGTTTCAGCCATGTTGAACGAATGCTGTGTTTCTGCCAGGCCTTCGCAGTGAAGGAACGCTGGGTTTGAGCAGTGCTGCGAGGTTTGGCAACAGCGAGAGGTGGGCAGCGGCGCGGCCTTGAGCGTCTCTATGGGCGCCAGGACCCCCACACCGACCTGCGTAGAGGTGCGATAGTGGGTTTATCATCAGCGGGCTTTCGGCCGTGAGGACAACAAATTTACTCTGATGTTGACTTAGTGACAACACAAAAGTGATGGTGTGTTGCCGTCAGATCTTTGCGGTGAAGGAAAGGAGCGCTGCTGCAAGGTTTGGTAGCGCTTGCTCGCATTCGTGAGTGGAGGGATCGGCTTCACAGGAAAAAGGACGGCAATTAGTGGACTTCTGGCGGCGACGGCGCAAGACACGCCAGTGCGGTCATCGGCTTCACAAAATGGCAGTACTTCATGCATGTCGGCGATGCCACGGGACAATGACCCAACAATCCGTCAAGAAGTGTAATTTGTACTTCCGTGATGATTGTCTGGCTGCCCCGCACCGCTTTCCAGGCACAATGGACACTGAGTCATTGTGTTAATCAGTGACTGTCCCTCCCTGTACCTCCGGCAGCGCCGTGCGCGCTTACCGCGTGTTAACTGACAATGCCGACATAGCCACTTCACATTATATTGTGTCCTGAACGACCACTATTCACCCGACACATCCACAATGCGTTGCTTTCAAGGCACAATGAGCGTAAATCAATGTGTAACCGCCAGTAACTGCCATCGTACATACCTCCTGCAGCCGCCGCAGCGCCGTGCGCGCCTGGCGGTCGTCAGCGGGCGGCACCTCGCGCAGGAAGATGGAGTCCACCGTGGCAATGTCCTGCGCGCGCGTGAGCAGTGGCAGCAGCAGCAGCGCTCAAACCGCAATCCATATTAATCACACAACAACGTCACTGTGGTGTGCATTGTGTGTGTTTGTTACGGCGTATCCATGGAGCCATGTCACCGTTGCAGTGCCCTCCGTGCGCACCCGACAGCAGCAGTTGCAGCAGCAGCGCTCAGATGGCAGTCCATCTCAAATCACACAAAACGGCGCATGCGGAGGGAGTTGCGCGTGCCCACAGCAAGCTTGCAGCCCAGGCGGTTTTACAGCAGGTCCGGCTGCGCGAGGTCCTTCAGCGCTGAGCGCTGCTACGCACCAACGACCGTCACTGCATACTCTGGAGCATCGCCTATCATCACCGTAAAGAAGTTCGAAGCTCCAGTGCACTCGCCTTGAAGGGCATGCCCACAGCGAGCTTGCGGCCGAGGCGGCGGTACAGCAGGTCCAGCTGCGCGAGGTCCTTCAGCGCTGAGCACTGCTACATATCACCGCTGCGTACCGAGCCTCGTCTATCATCACCAACACAGAAGTCAAAAGCGTCCGTTACACTCACCTTGAAGGGCATGCCCACAGCGAGCTTGCAGCCCAGGCGGCGGTACAGCAGGTCCGGCTGCGCGAGGTCCTTGAGCGTCACTGCGGAGAGCACGGAGCCATCGCGGTGCAGCACGCCCCTGATGTCCACGGGGTCCGCGGCCTGCGGACACAGGAAACGTGATGCGCCTTGTTAAGGGGTTGAAGACAGAACATGCTTATTAATGATGGAAACGCGTGTTGCAGCACGCCCCTGATGTCCACGGGATCGGCGGCCTGCACACACCGGAAAGAAAACGCGGTGCTGAGTTCCGAATATGCTCAAGAATGGTGCAAACACGTGCTTCTCAAGAATGGAACGGAGCCATCGCGGTGCAGCACGCCCCTGATGTCCACGGGGTCAGCAGCCTGCGCACGCAGGAAGTATAACACGCCTTATTAAGGTGTTGAATAAAGAACTTGCTTCTTCACTTGGGTGCAGCACGCCCCTGATGTCCTCGGGGTCAGCGGCCTGCAGACACAGGAAGCATGACACACCCTATTAAGGTGTCGAACACAGAACACGCTTTCTAACAATGGAGCCGTCCAAACCACGCCTTGTCACCTATCACCTGGGGCTCTACGATCTTTTGACTCGTTTCTGTAAGGTGCTGCAGACCTCAGAATGGATGGGCTTTGTCAAAGGCGCACAGAGGGGGGGGGGGCGAGAAGCCCGGCGCAGTGCAGCCAGAGCCCCAAGCCAGCTTAGCCAAGGACTGCTGTTGTTACCAGGAAACATCAGTATTGATTTCACTATCATCAATACTAGCAAGGGCACGCAGTCAGACCGGCTAACTGACGCCGTCAACAACCTTGCCGGACAAGGAAAACTTCAAGTACTTAAGTAAGCAGATGTGTTCATCACCTGCTGCGATGGCAGTTCCCCGCGGCGGCGCTCGAACGACTGGAAGTTGCGTGTCGTCTCCGTGAACTCGGGGACCGCAGTGTACGCAGCCACATCCTCGACCTGCGCACACCAGCGCAAAAATAATCAGGTGGTTTCACTTGCAGTAAAAATGGAGACGAATCAAAAGGTTGTAGAGCTCCAGGTGACAAGGGGTGGTGAGCTGCAAGTGCCTTCCACCAATAACCGTGGTCGCCACTGCTGCAGTCATTGGCCACGAGACAAGCAGTGCCATCATATCCCAGTAGTCAAAGACTTCTGTATTTAAGCTTGTCAGCGTTCGAGGCAGCATGGGTGTTCAGTATGGAAATGTCTCCATGATTGTTTCAAGAGGTGTGTTGAACTTGGGAACCGCCCTGTAAGCAGCCACATCCTCCACATGTGTGCACCAGTGTGTGTCCACCTCCGAGCACTCTCTGCTGGTTGGTTGCGCCTATAACCAGTGCCGCACAAAATCCTGGGCAGCATCCGCCTGAGGCGCTTCACAAGATGGGAGCCTGCTACATTCTGCCATGGATACAGGTGGATCAAACATCATGGTGCATGCACATGGTCCGTGACGCCGTATTGCTGCTGCATGGTAGGCGCAAGCACGTTAAGAGGCACCTTCTGCTTGCCAATGTCGGCGAGCGCCTGGCAAAACAGACATCATGGTGCGCGAACATGGTCAATGACACCGTTTCGCTGCCATGAAAAAATTGTGTTAATAGGCACCTTCTGCTTGCCAATGTTGGCAAGGATCTGGTAAAACAGGCATCGCGTTGCACACACAGGGTCGATGACACCGTTCTGCTGCGATTAGGGCAAGCATGTTAATAAGCACCTTCTGCTTGCCAATATTGGCGAGCGTCCGGCATGGCTCCAGCTCAAACTCGGGGTCCTCGGTCAGCGACACGCGGATCGTGTCGCCTAGGCCGTCCTGCAACACACACGCATAGCAACAGCACGCAGTGCTGAGTGGAGAGTCACGTTTTGAAGTAAGCAAAATCCAACTCAACTTCGGGGTCCTCCGTCAGCGACACGCGGATGGTGTCGCCCAGGCCGTCCTGCAGTGCACACAGAACAGCAGCAGCACGCAGTACTGAGCGAAGCGTCACATTTGCATGCAGTACTGAGTGGAAAGTCACAGTTGAAGTAACCAGAATCCAACTAAAACTCAGGGTCCTCTGTCAGCGACACGTGTAAATGGTGTCACCAAGGCCGTAATACGACCCGCCTGTGTAACCCACTGGGTTGATGCGAAAATCGGCGCCTGCCTGAATGCCAATACAAAGAGTACGTGCATACATGCCTACCTGCAGCAGCGTGCAAATGCCGATGGCGGACTTCATGCATATAAGTTGTGCATACAGACTAGTATGCTGTCCATACTACATACGTACTCATACACGTGCGCAGATACATGCGCACATACTTGCAGCAGCGCACCAATGCCGATGGCAGACTTCATACGTATATTCTATATTAGGCATATATACCAGTATGCTGTCCATATTACATACTTGCCTATACGCGTGCACAGATACATGCGCACATACACGCAGCAGCGCGCCATCGCCTACGGCGCACGTCATACGACCGGCTTGTGCAAGCCACTGGTTCGCTGCGAAAATTGGCGCCTGGTCAAATGAAACACAGGTACAAAGAGTACATGCATACATACATACCTGCAGCAGCGCGCCAATGCCAATGGCGGACTTCATGCGGCCGTCCTCCCCCTCGCCGGCCTCCGTGACCCCCAGGTGCAGGGGGTAGTCCCACCCACGCCGGTACTGCAAGACAGGAAGCATTGGGACGAGGGTGAATATCAGGGGGTAG
This sequence comes from Tribonema minus, assembly GCA_017506865.1. Taxonomy (NCBI): domain Eukaryota; class Xanthophyceae; order Tribonematales; family Tribonemataceae; genus Tribonema; species Tribonema minus. The sequence continues at coordinate 491,921 of JAFCMP010000555.1, forward strand.
ACCCACCTGCAACTGCAATGGTTGACCACAACAGAGGGAAAGTGCGAGTGTGTCACCAGGTGTGCGTCTCTCGGCACAGATCGCTCTCCAGCTCGGACATTGTCAAAGCGGCTGCCTCTACGTCCAAACAGGGCCAGCACGCAAGTCGAGATCAGATGACTGTTGGCAACTTGGACAAAACGTAGCGTTGGGGTGCGTGATTCCCAGCTGAAGGGAGGTAGTCCCACCCCTGGTGATACTGCAGTACACGCAGCATTGAAGGTCTAATTTGCTAGCAGGGCATCAATGGCTGAGATATACTTCTAGTAACTCGCAGGCACCACTGCAGACAGTAACTGTGAATCGCGGTGTGCACCTAACCCTATACCTACGCATAGCTGCGCATTCAACAGAAGAGATAGTCTCACCCGCACCATTACTGCGATGCACTCAGACGCAGCGACAATATGACCAAGGAATGTGTGACGCGAGGTGTGCGCGAGTCGGCACAGAGAGGCATTCATGACATGCGAGCGACCAGTGGGTTGACCAGGCGGAAGGCCTATACCGAAGGAGATGACATGGCCATCACTCCATTAACGTCATTGGCGTACGGCTCTGCCGCCAAACCCAAACACTTACCCTAATCCTAACACCAACCCTAATCCTAACCCTATGTTGTGAGTTGCCATCGCCCGCGCGAAGCGAGTGTTCATATCATGTTACCACCTGTTCAGTGCGAGTACTCTTGCGCAAGGTTCCTGGTGCGGAACATTCCTCGCCTGCTGTGCAGCCGCTGCACGTACACCGTCGCCAGTAGGTCTGAAGCCCACATCCGAACAGGAGCATGCTGTCGCCTTCCTCACCAAGAACTTTCCTCAGCATTTTCCTCACCTGTTCCGCGGCAAGCAGCCTGCACCATGACCCTAACCCTCACCCAAGCCGCCACACGCAAAGTGATTCATAGCAGATGTCTTTTATCAGATGTTTTTCAGGGAATTTAACGCCTGTTCGCCAGTAACTTGCTTCAGCATTTTCCTCACCTGTTCCGCGGCGAGGAGCCGGTACGCCTGCACCATGACGAGCGGGTTGGAGGCCTTCATGGAGAAGACAAAGTTGTGGTAGTTGAGCCCCCTGCAGATTTCCGCAAACTCCACCGCGCTCTCCACCATGCCGCGCGGCGTGTCGCCGTAGTAGCTCAGCACGCGCGCCGACAGCGACCCTGTGCAGCAATTACGAGGCAGTTACAAGTCAGTTACAAAAGTTTACTGTCAAACTAGGCATCTTTGCAAACTCCACGGCGCTCTCCACCATGCCGGGCGGCGTGTCGCCGCAGCAGCTCAGCACGCGCGCCGATAGCGACCCTGCAAGCGAGGCAGTTACATGGCAGTTGCAGATCAGTTCATGGCAATAACAGGTCAGTTACAAAGTTCTAGGCAGATCTCCGCAAACTCGACTGCGCTCTCCACCATGCCGCGCGGCGTGTCGCCGTAGTAGCTCAGTACGCGCGCCGACATCGAGCCTGCGAGCGAGGCAGTTACATGGCAGTTACAGGTCAGTTACGAAGTTTCAGGCAGATCTCCGCAAAATCCACCGCGATGTCCCTCATGCCGCGCGGCGTATTGCCGTAGTAGCTCAGCACGCGCGCCAACAGCGAGCCTGCGGGCGAGGCAGTTACATGGAAGTTACAAACCAGTTCATGGCAAGTCACCATGCCGCGCGGCGTGTCGCCGTAGTAGCTCAGCACGCGCGCCGACAGCGACCCTGCATTCGAGGCAGTTACATGGCAGTTGCAGAGCACTTCATGGCAGTTACAGGTGAGTTGAAGTTTTATGGCAGATCTCCGCAAACTCCACCGCGCTCTCCACCATGCCGCGCGCCGTGTCACCGTAGTAGCTGAGCACGCGCGCCAACAGCAAGCCTGCGCGGCAATACGTAGCAGTTACAATCACTTGCAGAAGAGATCACATTGCCAGCCATGCCCAGAGCCATGCACTTTGTAATCAGGGGGGGGGGCGCAGCACCTCCGCCACTGCCAGTTTACCAATCCACTTTGATAGCTTAGAAGTGCACTCACCGTGGTTGGTGCCAATGCGCATGGCTGTCCGCATATGTCTTGACTTACAGAGACGATCAACCCTCATCTTGATAATTCCGCGAAGTGCGTACATACAGTGATGACGTGATCAAGTACTTCAACTTGAAGTATGCTGCAAGCGCTCACCGTGGTGGTGCCAAAGCGCATGGCCCTCCCCAGGCCCCTATATAGAAGTGTCATAGTGATAATCATTGCATTGAAAGTACATACCTCAATGACGCAAAGAAGTATTTGAAGTAGTGCTTTCTTTCAAGCATTTGGCTTATTTGCAAGTTATTGTTGCTGACAAAAGCGCTCACCGTGGTTGGTGCCGATACGCATGGCCCTCCCCAGGTCCCTGCACTTCACTACCAGGGGCTCCAGCACCGCCGCAATCTCAGGAATCTCCGCGTCATACTCCTCCTTGCTCTCATATACGTACCTGCACACAAATGACACGAGGCGAAGCTGGGAGTGAGCGCACCGCGCTTTCATTGATTACCAATCAGTTGTCGTGCAAGAGGAGGTTCGTGGTTTGCTGAAGAAAGCTGTCCCTCGTTTGTGGCGTGGCGTGCCGCCTGTACATCGCTGCACTGCTGGTTACCGCACACACGCAATCACGGGCGCGTGGTGGTGGGCCCGTCCGCAAGGCCGCGAGTATAAGCAAAGGCGTGAGCGCACCGAGGTTCTGGTACGCGGGATGCGATGAGCGTCATCATACTGCGAGATGCGCGCGCGCGGAAAGCGCTGCTGCGGTGCAGCCGTGAGTCGCGTATTTGAGGCAGCCTGATGAGTCCGCCTGGCGCTGCCACATGCTATGAAAATGTGACCGCCGCGCCCACGTGCTGCGGTTGGGCCAGACTCACCCCGCAACGCGTGCACTTCAACTGCAACCTAGATGAAAGTTCAACTTCAACTGACAGTTTACAGGCCGCGCACGCGGCAACAGCATCACCATCGGCCATGCATCAATGCCGCTGAGCGCTGCCGCGACGGGCTCACAGAGGAGCGTCACTCACTCGCCAAACGGTCTTGCTCATGCGCTGTCATGTCGCAACAAGAGACTTGCAAAATGTCGCATCTTTGTTGCCAGTGTGCATAGACTCAGTTGAAGTTGGGGCCGTGTAGGAGCGTCACTCACTCGTCAAAGGTCTTGCGGCCGTCGGCAAAGTTGCCGGGGTTGATGCGGATCTTCTCGAATGCGTCCGCAACCAGCATGGCCACCTGCGCCAGCGCGAACGGGGGGAACAAGGGGGGGGGGGGGGGGGGGGGGGGGATGGGTCAGAGTACGGCAGCGATGCTCAGCGACATGCCAAGCTTGCCGAGCAGCAGACGGTGAGATCGTACAGGCCATGATACAGGCAGGTTGGTATACATACATGTACGCATAGGTACAGCATGGCCACCTGTGTCGCACGCGCCAGCGAGAACGGGGGGGGAACACGGCGGGGTCAGAGTACGGCAGCAATGCTCAGCGACATGCCGTTAACAGAGTGTGCGTCTGCCACCAGCATGGCCACCTGTGCCGCGCCAAATGAGAGTGGGCAGGCGGGGACAGCGAACGTTGAGGTCATACAGGCAGGCATGCGTGCATAGGTACAGTATACAGTATGCAACCTGCGCCAAGTCAGCGAGAATGGGGGGAGCAAGAGTGTGTTGGGAGGGGGGGTGCACAGCGGCTTCGGAACAAGACAGGTGTAAAAGTGGTGGTGCGTGCTGCTGTCCAGCTGTTGAGGAAAGGATGCAGCTCCTACAGTTCATGCGCAGCGGTACACACGCTGGGGTTGAAGTGGATGTCCGCCACGATGGGCATGTAGCTCTTCTTGAACAAGCAAGAGGATACGACTTCTTCAAGAGCAACGCACCCTGGGGTTGAAGTGGATGTCCGCCACAATGGGGATGTCGTAGTTCTTCTTGAATAGCTGGTCGCGCACTTCCGCCGCTGCTTCCGCCTCCTTGTTGCCCTGCAAATAAGGAACATCGATCATGCAGTCAGGCCCGTGAGACGCGTTGCTTCCGGGACAGAGCACACGGCTTAGGGTGAGGGTTGGGGTTAGGTCTTGAGTGCACCGCCGGATGCCAGACACACGCACTGAGCCCAAAGCGGCTCATGACGTCTTCGACTAGTAGTGTAGCGGCTACTTCGAAATGATTGCTGTATATGTCACAACAGTGTTGAGCGGTGCGGCATCTGAACCGTGATGCGTACAGGGTGTGCACATGCGTACATACCTCAACAGCGTCATCCACATCAGCAGTTTTCATCTAAAGTTGAGCGCTGACGCACCTGAACGGTGATGCGCACGAGATCCGCGCCGGCGTCCGCGCACCGCATGACCTGCAGCGGAGGTGGCAGCGGCAGCAGCAAACAGGGTCATCAGGCTTTTTTTGCGTCACACGCGGTAGGCGAGCGCGCGCAGCAACACCCTCCCCAGTGGCACTGAGGAGTTTCAGCTTGTGTACGCCAGTTGTAGAAAGTGGCGCATTTTGTACTGTGCTATCGTGGTGATGATTAGCAACAAGACTCTGATAGCTGCGGCGGAAGAGAGCAAAGCGGTAATGGACTGTAACTGACACAGCCCGACGCAGCAGAGCCAATTGCGGCCAAACAGCTGACTGCAGCCGACTTAAAAAACAATCGAAGAGTATGAGTTCTTGCAAGGGCCACAAGTTCAACATCAACTGGTGGGGTCTACAGCATGGACACACTGCCACCATCGCTTATAACAGGACCTTGAGTGCTGGTATCATACTAGGGATGACTAGCCAAGAAGCAAGGGCAGCATACAACGTGCAATGAGCTGCAAATGAGCGCCGTCGCTGCAGCCTTGCCAGCATGAATGGCGGGTCATCACTTATGGCGCTGCGCTACCGCAAGGCGCCAGCCCAGACACAATTTCAATGAGCGCCAATGGCAGCGTCTCTCAAGTAACCAGACCCTGACCCTATCCCTAACGGTATCCCCCTCCTAACCCTAAATAGAACAGCTACCAAGCGCTGGGCGCGCGGTCCTCAACGGTGCCGTGCGTGTAGCCATGAGAATTGTCGAGTCGGCCGTCGAGCGTTGTGCAAGCACACATGCGCCACCGACGCCCCGGGCACAGCTTGCAGCCTGACCATTGCGGCAGCATCATCAGAACACAACGGCCACGCTGCTGCTACATGCGAGGAGCGCATGTAGTCAGTATGTATGCGCGCTGTGGTCATTTCAGTCGCTGCGCGCTCGCGCCGTCAATCGTTGGAGTACCACAACATGCCGTGTGCGCAACGCGCCGCGGCGCGCTGCAACGAGCTGTACCCGCCCCTGCGCGACTGAAATGCCAATGATTTGTTGCCGCGATACGCAACGCAACCGCACAAAAACCTTGACACTTTTTGACACTGCTACAAAACAAAGCTGAAAAGCGCTCAAGGCCGACCAGCTGCACAGCAACGAGATGCGACTGACTACGTGCCTGCCCCATCACTGCCGCCGCATTGCAGGCGTCCACAGCGGCCATTGGCTACAGCGCTGCGACGTACCGCACCCGCCCCTGCGCGACTGAAATACCAATGATTTGTTGCCGCGATACGCGACGCAACCGCATATGCACATACATACGCTCACGCGCGTGCGTGGCCATCCGCGGCATACGACGCGGCGGGGCGGCGGTTCTGCGAAGCACGCAACGCGATGCTGTGCGCTCGGCGCCCGCCACCGCGTGTACACGACCATCGCGCTGCTGCTGCGCCGTGCGGCAACGCACCGCGCTCCTCGCGAGTGCACCTACGTATCATAGTCAGCGCCCGTACATAAACAGCTCGGGGACAATGTTAGCTATGGGTCAAGCTACCTAGGGTTAGGCTAGCTAACCCTAACCTACCTGGTCGACCGTCGCCGCGACGTTGCGCGTGTCGGTCGTAGTCATGGTCTGCAGCGCAATCCTGTGCTCCGAGCCGATGGGCACCTTCCCCGCCCACACCGTGCGCGTGGGCCGACGCCGCGTTGCCGTTACGCTCTCGCAGTACTTTGTCATCTGGTCCAGCGTGAGAATCGGGCTCTCTCCGTCCGCCTGCATGCCGAGCGAGCGCAGCAATTGTTGACTTCTGTTGAAGGCGGCAGGTGTTTGCGTCAACTCAAAGTGCAACATTACGCTCTCGGAGTACTTTGTCATGGGGTCCAGCCTGAGAATATAGCTGCTTCCGCCGGCGTGCGGCACGTGTGTGAGCGAGCGAGGGCAGCAATGATTGACTTATGTCATGTCTTTTCTTCTGGTTCTGTTGTTGCTCTACGCAGAAAGCGCGTTCACGCTCTCGCAGTGTGAGGATAGGGCCCTCCCCGCCCGCATGCGATCAAGGCGTGAGCAAAGACAGCAGGCAGTATGCTATAAATCCCGTTCTTCTCTGGTCATATTGTGAGGGACCAATTGAACAACGAGCCTGCGCCGCGTTGCCGCCCGCTTCGAACAGCACGCTGCCATCTGGTCCAGAGTGAGACTGCAGCTCTGTCCGTCGGCCTGCAGTACGTGGCCGCGGTGCGTGGGCTTCTACTTCAAATTCATTACTCAAAAAGCGAAAGCACAATTTATTTGGAACAGTAACCAAGTTAATATTGCGCGATGCCAGCGTTTGTGTTCATTCTGGAAGCGCTACAGCAGCCTGGTGCCTGAGACATCTGTTTTTTTTTTAACTGAGCTTGCGGCTTGAGTCACCAGCCCGCGGCACAGGCCGCATCACAAGTAGTGGATGAGACGATTGCATAAATGCCACGCAAATAAATTGTGCACACATAATACACTCCCTTGCGCGTGTGCATGCTCAACATAACTGAAACCAATCGACATGTACAGAGGTGATTCACTTCAACCGCCCCATCACACATTCTGTGTGTCGTTTTCAGCTCTCTCATCATCCAAACTCCAGGCAACATACATGAAGTTGTATGTTGCCGAGATGCTTCATGCGATTTTTTGTAATTGGCAATTGCAATGTGTCCGAACCCAGCAGCGGGGTTTTCGGCATTATAGCACTCGCATCTTGATCACTCAAGGCATGAAGCCTGGGACGCACGAACAGGCCCATAGTACAGGCACGGGCTACTGCAAGCTTGCGTCGCTGTGCAGGATCCACTTTGTATAACGGATTTTCGAAGATCGTGTCTTGCAGCACGAATTCAGCGCAGCATGCTGCTTTACATCGTAGCCACGCAAATGAACGACAACGTCCAATGGTGCCTGGATCTCTGCATCAGGTTGCCACATTGCTGCCGCTGCTGCGAACTGTTCGTCTGCACCGTGAACAGAGAGAGTCCATAGGTGCATGGAGCTGATTCGACAGCTGCTGGGACTTGCGCTCTGGCGCGTCATTACGGAAAGCATATGGTCGAAACAGGGCCACACTCGCAATTTTTGCGACTACAAATAATGCGTTCGCTTGTGCAACCGTGCAGTTTCGAGTGCAAAGTGCTTGCATGTGTGTGTTCGTGCATGTTGGGAACATCAACTGAATGTCTTCGGGCAACCTTGCCGCGAAGCATGCTGATGTAATGTCGCCATGTGCGCAGATGTCAAGTGGTACTGCCCAGTGAATCATAGGCATCAGTCATGCTGGAAGCTTAAGGCTCACCGCCATGTGCAGGACATGTTTGCTGCTGGATTGAAGTGCAGGAGGGAGGAGCTCGGGCTTGGGAAGGAAAGCCGTGGCGACAGCCAGCCCTCCAACCAGCAGCGTTGTCTGCAGCGGCGCCATCTTCGCACAGCTGCTGCTGCACTCGCCTGCTCCTGCTGCTCCTCTCGCTCTGGTGATCGTATGAGCAGGTCTACGCGCGTACGAACGTGGGGTATGTATGCTTATGTGAGCAGTCTTCGGGGGTCTTGGTGAATGAAAGCTCTTTTGGTTGTGTAGGTGATGCGCGTGACTCAAGTAGGTACACGCAGATTCCCACTCAAGGCTCATGCCGATAAAACAGTGCCCTCAAGAAAGACGTCTGGCTAAACTGTCGGCACGGACGAGAATGCTAACGTTATATGTCATCATAGATTCATAGATGAGGACGCACCATCTTGTGCAGGGATCATGCGGCTCAATTTACCTACATGCACATGTATGGAGCGGGCGCGAACAATTGGGCCTCGGGCCATGTATGATGCTGTGGCACATTGTCCATTGACAATCATGGTGTTTATGACATGATCAATGACGACTTTTTAGACAAATCCTGACTGACATCTGCACACATACCAAACTGACACCATGGTTCTTCCTGCTCTGGTGAGTTGCAAGGCATCCATATCATTGTTTCATTAGCAACTGTGATGCGAAACCGGACCATCAAGGCATCGCCGAGCGGTTCCTTGCCAGCCTGCGCGCCCTTGTGGGCAAGCAGACAAGAGCATACGAAATACGACGTTGTGACCAAGCCAGCAGCAATGTGCTCATGAAGACGGGGGCAGGATGCATCGCGCAAAGGCAATGGTGGCCAAGCGTCAGCCCAACTGACTTGAGCACGTCTCTAGCACAAGAGCTGGGGCAACACCTCATGGCGTATATGCAGGCAGCAAGTGAGCAGCAAATGCAGGACGATGTACATAGCAGGAACCAGCGTTTGAGCTGTTAGTGCTGCGCCGCTGCCGCCGGCTTTATCTGAACGCCGGGCTATGCAGTGGGCAACTTGAACGCGCATGCCAACTCGCAGGAGAGCCATTGGCAGCGGCGCGCGCAGCAGCCGCTGTGCAGACGCACGCACGACACCTCTAAGCACTCATGACACAAGTCTCATGTGTTTGTGTGCATTTACAAAGCCAGCGCCGCCCCCCCCCTCCCCCCCCGCCGCTGCTGCTGCGAGAGAAAGGCCTTCGACAGCGCGCCTCTAGACGGCGGTGCCGGGCCCGTCGGAGTCGGGGGTCCTCCCCCACCCGCCCCCCTTTTGGCCGCCGTACCGCTGGTCTTCGCCGCCGAACTCGCCGAACGTCGGGTCCTGGCTGCGCGTGAAGGCGTTATCCCCGAACTGCGGCGCGCGGGGCAGGGCAGGCGTGCGGAGGGTGTGTGGACGCTGTGGGATCTCAACTTCAATGACAACTTCAACATCAAGCTGGGGGCTCACGGTGCAACAAGTGGGAAATGAGCGTGTTGGCCAACATGTCTTCTGCTGCGAGCGGTGCAGTCTGCGTGGCTTTTTCGTATAGGGATAGGCGGCGTTGTGACGTCTGGCTGCGCAAAGCACGCACGCAGGCGACGAGCATGCTGGGTCGACAGCAAGCGACATTGTGTGAATGTACTGCATACATCCTGAAGCTTGATGTTTGGATGGTGTCAAGTCTGATGCATGCTAGGTCGACAGCAGCGGCGCTGTGTGGTGCAAAGCATAGTGTACATGTTGAATGCTGAGATTTGGACGGTGTCGAGTGCCATGCAGCCAACAATGCACAACAGCCATCACTGCGCTGCGCTTCACCTGTAAGTCCTTGGTTGACTCCATCTTGCGAGTCTTATCCCTCGGCATCAGCACCTGTATTGCGACAGGCGGCAGCGCAACGCAGCACAGCTCAGAGTCAGCAGCAGCAGCAGCAGCAGCAATGGCGGAAACACAGCAACACGCAGATCATTGCCTCAATCATCAGCTCAGATCATAGCTGTGATCCTAGTCTCAATGCATGCCTGACCTTGTCAATAATGCGATACTGCACAGCCTCTGCGGTGGACAGGTACAGTCCCGTACACAGTCGGCGTGGATCCAATCACGGGTATGCACCGTGATACTGACCAAAATCTGAACCCTCATACGAGCCCTTACCCTTATCTCAACGCCAACCCTGATCATTGACTGAACCCTAGCCTGACCTTGGTCAATGACGCCATACTGCACCGCCTCCGCTGGTGACAAATAGAAGTCACCCTGAAGTCGGCGCGGATCCTGTCGCGCGGCGTTGGCCCTGTGATGGCAGATTACCATTTGAACCGTAACCCTAAGCCGACCACTTGTGTCAACTTAAACACTGATCATTGTGCTGATTCCTACGGTAGTCTTGCCTTGTCAATGACGCCGTTCTGCACCGCCTCCGCGGCGGACAGGTAGAAGCCGCGCTGGAATTCAACACGGATCTTGTCGCGCGTGTGCCCCGTGATGGCCAACTATAATCTGAACCATAACCCTTAATCTACCCTCAACCTCATCTCAACCCTGACCCCTGGATCATTAACTTTAACCCCAGCCTGACGTTGTCATGGCACCGTACTGAACTGCCTCCGCGGCGGACAGGTAGAAGTCGCGCTGAAAGTCGGCGCGAATCTTGTCGCGCTGGTGACCCGTTATGGCTCACCAAAACCAAAACCCCCTAACCTTGACTCAATGTCATCGCTAAGTCTGATCATTGTATTAATTCCTGTTGTAGTGTTACCTTATCGATGACGCCATACTGAACTGCCTCCGCGGCAGACAGGTAGAAGTCGCGCTGAAAGTCGGCGCGAATCTTGTCGCGTGTGTGCCCTGTGATGGCCGTGAGGGCCTCCTCCATCCTGTTGTTCTTCTTCACCATCTGCCCCACCTGCAGGTTCAACATAGCACCAGTTGAAGTTGTGTCAGTACACCTTGTTTAGCGCGTTCAGGTACAGACTTCAAAGCAGTGTACTGGGCGCTGAAGCTGGCGGCAGCGGTGCGCACTTGATGGCAATCGACCCTAACCCTAACCCTAACCCTGATCTTGAGATGGAGGACTGGTACAGTAGCGTATGCAGACGTACACCTTCAAGTATGAACTTCAGGTGCTCTGTGGCTGTCATGGCCTCCATCCTGTTGTTCTTCTGCACCATCTGCCCCACTTGCAGTCAACAAAGCAGCAATTGAGCCGCACACCTTGTGAAGAACTTTCAGGTACACTCTTCGAAGATTTGTACTTACACGTGGTGACTGTGCTGCACATTGAGGTATATGGCAGTGACGGTCATGAGAGCCTGCTTCGTCCTGTTGTTCTTCTTGCCCATCTGCCGCACCTGATGATTCAAGGTGCACCGCCGGCCAACGGGTGACGATCGGCAGCGGTTGCGCACTGCTGCGTAAGTTAAATAGCGTAACTGATGTTAACTGTTAGTGTCAGTTAAAATACACAAGCAGCAGGCTTTGGACGTGCACACACAAGCCACCGCCAGAAAGCATGCCCTGAAGGTTTCATACTCCTGCCGACTTGAATGCAGTCGCACCTCAATGCCAGCATCACAAGCCTGCCCGCGGCATGCCTTTGTCCCCGTGCACTGCGCGAGGAAACGCGCGTTGTGCAGGTTGCGCTAACCCTGACCCTATCCCTAACCCTAGTTATCCTTAGACTGATGCATTTCATGCGAGGTACCTCCAGCCTGCCTCTGCGAGCACAGCAAGGAGCGCGGCGATGCACCAAAACTTCAACTTGAGTGCCGCCGCAGCTGGACGACAGTGTCGTGCGCGTTTTTGCACCGCTGTTCTGCTTGGACTCCACGAGTCAACTACTCAGACTCTGCAAGCCAATTACTCAGACTCTGTAAGCCAAGTCACTCAGACTCTGCGCGCGCCACTACGCCCTAACCCTAACCTGGCCCTAGCCCTAAACCTAGCCCTAATCCGAGGGGGAAGATGTGCGGACAGCAGCTGAGCTGTGTGGTGGCGCACCTCGATGCCGATGTCGGACGCCTGCCTGCGGTACGCGTCGCCCTAACCCTAAGCTGGCCGTAAGCTTAAATCTAACCCCAGGGGACGATACGTGCGAAACAGCAGCCGACCAGTTTAGCGGACCTCGATGCCCATGTCGGACGCCTGCCCGCGGTACGCGTCCTCCATGCTGGTGCGCTGCACGAGGAAATGCGCGTTAGGCAGCGCAAAGCGCCTCGCCCTAACCCTTACTGACCCTAACCCGACCCCCTCTAAACCTATCCCTAACCCCAACCCTAACCCTTACCCTAGCCCTGGCCCTAATACTGAGGAAAGACACGCGTGCGGACAGACGCTGAGCCGTGCAGCTTACCTCGATGCCGATGTCGGACGCCTGCCTGGAACGCGTCGCTCTAACCCTAACTAGCCGAAACCCTACACCCAAAGACACACGTGCAGCAGCTGAGCCGTGTGGCGCACCTCGATGCCGATGTCAGACGCCTGCCCGCGGTACGCGTCCTCCATGCCCGTGCGCTGCATCAAGAAGCGCGCGTTCGGCAGCGCAAAGCGCTTCCCCTTGTCCCCAGCGGCGCACAGGAACGACACCATGCCCGTGGCGAGCCCCAAGTTCAACGTTGAAGTTGGGAACGCCATCTGCTGCATCGTGTCGAAGACCGCCATCGCCGGCCGCAGGTTCGCGCCGGGGGAGTTGAAGTAGAGGGACACGGGCTTGTCGCGGCTCTCCTGTTGTTGAAGTGCGGCGCGGACGTGAGAGCGGCGGACTGAGCATCGCTGCAATCAGCTGGTCGCTGCATGTAATCACACATGGATGAGTGCAAGCATTGGCGTATGTATGTACATGAAATACCTTGAAGTACATGTACACGAGCATGCCCGCCTCGCAGCGATGATGCTGGCGGCGCTAGCCGTACATGGGCTAGTACGCGATTGTGAAGCGCTTGGGGGGTTAGTGCAAGGGTCATCAGCGAAGAGAATGCATGGGCATAGTAGTAGCCATACTGGAGCAGGTTGCAAGGTAATGAATACTTCTATTGCTTCAGCGGAGCGTCACAGTTAACGAGGTGCTCGCTGAGCTGGTCAGCGCACTCATTGGAGGTTGAACTTGCCCAAACTCGATGACCGGTCAGCGCACTCACTGCATCTTGAAGTTCACCACTGATGAGAATGCGCGGGCGCTGCAGCCGGTGGCAGGAATAAAATTGGGACTGAGGGTACGCGCAGGTACGTCAATAAATGCGTGCATACCCACCTTCTCGAGGTAGAGCATCATCGCTATAAGCTGGTTGGCGTACTCGTCGTCGATGAACTTGCCGACCATGAGGATGCGCGAGCGCTGCAGCCGCTGGTTCACGCCAACCCAGGTCGCCTGGTCCGAGCCCGGGGGCTTGTAGGGCACCTGAGCACACAGCGCGAGTGCAAGTTGAAGTTGAGTGCAGAGTCAAAGTTGAGATATGAGCTTAGTAGTTACAGCTGTTTGCATGCCGACCCAGGTCGCCTGGTCCGAGCCCGGCGGCTTGTAGGGCACCTGAGCACACAGCGCGATTGCAAGTCGAAGCTGAGTGCAAGTTGAAGTTGAGATTTAACTTTTAGTAGTTGAAGTTGGTTTTGAGGCGACCCAGGTCACCTGGTTCAAGCGCGAAGGCTTGTAGGGCACCTGAGGCACAGCGAGCGCAAGTTGAAGTTGAGAATGCATTCTTCGTAAGTGAAGGTGGCTTTGGTCCAAGCCGGGGGCTTGTAGGACACCTGAGCGCACGCGCGGGTGCAAATTGAAGTGAGAGTTGATCTAGTAGTTGAAGTTGAGGTTGCTGCACGTATAGTTGAAGTTTGGATATTGAGGGTTGCCGACCGCACAGCGTGGAGAGGCACTGAGCGCACGCACACGTCGTGCAACTCCGGACGCGTGCGATGGTGTATGTCATACAGCGCGGGGGTGGGAAGCAAGAGTTCATGACTGATGGCGTGTTGAGGTACAGTGATGGAAATAGGAAGCGGGACGGTGGAGGTGTCAAGGCAAGGTGTTGGCCTCGTCTGAAGCTGCACACGCTGGCTTCCGTACGCGGCGTACTCAGCAGTCGCAACATGGCTCCAAAGTGCAGTAGTCTGCTGCTGAGGATGTACTTAGCTGCTGCCAGCTGCTGGTGGCGCAGCCATGGGCAGTGGCATGCTGCACACAGCAAAGCAGATGCCGCCATCCGATACCTACCCTACCGCAGCATAGGCAACGTTGCACGGCCGAGCTGATCGATGCCAAGAATTCGGAGCCGCACGGGCTGTCGTGCACTTAGTGAAGTTGCATTGCGCGGTGCGCCATCGCTGACTGGACGTGGTGCGGCGGCCACGAGGGCAAAAGCGCATACAGCCAATGGACGGCGCTTCCAAGAAAGGCTTTTCAAGATTGGGGTTGAACTTGGGGTAGAGGTCGTGCACTACTGCAGCATGCTCCGCATGTGCCGCAGAACCGCAAACGAGACACCAGTACAGCTGGCCCTACCCATGTGTTGTGGCTTTCCGCACCCACAAGACTGTTCGCCTCTTGCGGACCCGCAAGCTGATTAGTGCTGGTGGCCAGCAATGAACAGCGTCTCCGCACGAGAGGGTGCTTGTGAGCCGTAATCTGCCCCGCACTTCAATACTGCCCAGTTGGGGCATGTGGGCGCACTTTGCAGTGGCATAGATCAATTAAAAGCCAGAATGTCAATGGGCCATCTGTACCCAAGGGTCAAAGTTCAGGCTAGAGTTAGGGTTAGGGGTAGGATAAGGGCTTGGCTCACAACCCTGGTGCAGCGCACAATTAAATGATGCGGTGACGTGCCGTAGAATGCACATGCCTGCGCCATCAGTGATTGATGCATCACAAGTGCCCCTGCAGCTGACTGGCACACACGTCAATCACCAGTGCTGACTCATCCCGTGGCATGCTGCTGTGCCATGACACGCATAAAGAAAGCTGCCAATATACCGGCGCTTAGCTGCATGTCTGTGCATGTACAACTGCTGCCCCAAAGCTACTTCAGAAGCATTTAGAGACATGTGTAATAAGAACTGGCTTGGGTGTGCTTTCAAGCGCCTGCTGTGGCAGAAGCGCCGTCAGTCAGCAAAGCACAGAGCTGTGCTGTCTTCTACTTGCTGAGCCATCGGTGATAATTCTTAATCACTCATGCAGCTTCTCAGCGGCAGCTTGTCTGTCGACTGTTGATCAGCGCCGATCAAGAAGGCTGCGAAATCCCCGTGGGTGACACAGTGCGACATGCGTAAGCGTCGCGTTCCAAAAAAACCTGGTGCCAAGAGAAGCAGCCAATGCACTGGCACTGTGCATTGCCGTGGTCGCCGGCTAAACGGCTCAAATGTACATGTAGCGTCCTGCGGCACTGCATGGAATAAACTTCAAGTTCTGCTCTTTATTTATGTCCCAAAAGTCAACTTCATGAATTTCGATTGCTTAGCTGCAGATCAGACGTGCGTTGGTCACGAGCACCGCAGATTCGCAGATACCGAGTTGGTACTTCATGTAAGCATTAGTTCGCTGACTGGCCGCAGCTGTGTCACCGGGATCAGCGCAGACCTGGGCTAGCTGCGGCCCCGGGAGGCTACCCACAAAGTTCCCTGCTGTATGCAGCAGTGATGATCGTTCAACAGCTTGTTTTGTTGCTCTTGAAGTTTTGCGTAAGTGAAACATGACAGCACTGAGGCACAGTAAGCGCACCCACTGCCGCGTTTTTCGACAATGCGCTGCCTTTTCCAATTAGTACACGTCCCAAGCAAGTTGAACTATCGATGATTTGGAGGCATCAATGGGTCCACATACCTGAGGCTCCGTGCTAGGCATCCGAATGTCCTGCCTGTAGGCCTCCACCTGCGTTCGTGCATGAGCCCATCCCGCTGCTGATGGCTGCTGCTGCGGCAGGACGGTGAACGCCGCCGTGCATTGCAACACAAGCGCCGCAGCTCCCAATGATTTCCGCACCATCGTGCTTCGCGGTAAGCTGCTCTCACTGTGACTTCAGATCATCAACTCCTTATTAGAGATCAACTCGAGAGTAGAAGCTGAAAGGACGTTATTTTTGCAGAGCGAAAAACTGAAAAAGGTAAAGTAGCCACGACGACGACTCTCTGCTGGCCAGGTAGCAAGCAACCTGTCCCTCTGCTGACTCGGATCTGGTGCTCTGGCTCAATCTGAGAGCAGGCGCACGTCAATTCCCGCCCGTCAGCGCCGTAGGGCATTAGTATCTGCAGGAGCAATAAACCAGCAAACCAGCAACATGGCTACCACATCCGCCTTCTCGGTGGGCGTCGTTGACGCCATGGAGGCTGAGAAGAAGGTCAGTACATGGAGCGCCGGACCACCGGCTTTCGCAGCTTGCCTTGGAGCCCCAGGCGTCGTTACCCCCCCTTGGATCATCTACCCGTCATGATGGACTTCCTTCTCGTTGGGAGAGTGATACTTAAGGCGTCCACTGTTGGCGGTGCTATACGTTGGCGTATGATCGACGAGACGTCTATCAGTCGCAGCCCGGCAGCTATACCAGCGCTGTTGTGGAGTATCCCTACTGAACATACCTTCTGTTGGAGCCGAAGGCGCGCACGGCAGCCGGCCCGAGGTCTTCCAGTCCGAAAGCGAGCACAGCGCAAGCAAGATCTTCAGCACCAGCGACACCTCGATGATAGCTTGCGATGCCTGCCCTGCAGCAGTATGCGGAGCGCCACTCTGCTTTATTGTGGCGGGTGGCCCATCTGGACCTCAACCTCCGAAGAAAGCGGATACAAGTGCCTGTACTGCCCTGCACATGGCCAACTTTGAGCTATTGCTGCTCTGCACTTGATGCTCCGAGAGCGCCAAAGCCTGCTTTGACATAATGGAGCACTCGGCGTGCGTCTGGGGGGCTCGCTAGCGGACGTGACCAAGCAAGCAATCCGGGGTCCTGTCTGTGCTACTTGCGGCGCAAGGCTCGCTACAATGAGCGGGCGTGGCACTGGGACAGGATTGCGCCACCTGGCGCCGACAGACCCCCTCCCCTCCTTCGGTGACGGTGCCCCAGGCTTGGCTTCAACGACGCCCCCTTGCACCCCCCCCCCCTTTGCCTTGCTGCACTGTTCGTACCCCCCCGCAACCCCCCCCCGCAGCTCAACATGTCGCTGGAAGACATCATCAAGGCGAGGCACGAGGCGGACAAGCAGGCGCGGGACCCGCAGGGTGGCGGTGGCGGCAGCGGCAGCAGCGGCGGCGGCGGCGGCGGCAGCAAGCCCACCGCCGCCGAGAGGGCCATCGGCCGCGCCGCCGCGCGCCGCGACGCGGCGCTCGCCTCCAAGCGCGGCCTCCCCGCGCCGATGGACGTCGACGCGGTCGCGCAGAAGCGCGTGCAGAAGCAGGTCGCGCGCCGCCTCGTGCACCAGCACCTCGCCTCCAAGGCCTCCTCAGCGCTCAGCGCCGGTGCCGCGCCCAAGACGAAGAGGGTTGGCGTGAAGCAGCAGCAGCGGGAGGGCGGCGGCGGCGGCGGCGGCAGCGTGAGCGCGGGCGGCGGCATGGTCGCCGACAGGGCCGTCGGCGCTGTCGTGAAGCAGCCCAAGAGCGTACGCGTGGCGGCGAAAGTGAAGGTGAGCGCTGCTGCTGCCGCCCGTCGAGAGCTGCTGCCTTGCCGCGGTGCGCGCCGCCGCGCCTGCGGGAGGTCTGCAGCGGCAGAGCGCCTGACGTGAGCGAAAAGAGCCACAGACGCATGCACGGGCGGTGATTGCAGCGTTCGCGCGCCATTGCTTCTTGGCGTGCTGATATCCGCAGCTGCGTGTGGCTCCATCGATCTCATGCGTACGACGTGGGCGCATCAGCATCAGCTTTCAATTGCTCGATAACGTCATAGAGCTGTAACACAGGCCCCAGCTGACGTGGAGTTGTAGATCTGACACCCGATGGCCCCTTCGCTGTGCACACGCCACTCCAGGCCGGGTCCGCCAACGCGGCACTCAGAGCGCGCGCCGCCGCTATCGCCGCCGCCGCCGCTGCCGCCGCCGCTGCGGACGTGCAGCAGCGGGCCCGCGCGCTGCGCCCGCAGCAGCTGCGCAAGAACGCTGCGCCGGTGCCGCCGCCGCAGCAGCAGCAGCGGGGCGCCGACGACTACTTCAACAACAACAACCTCAACAGCGACAACTTCAACGACGGGTCGCGCATGCGCGCCTCGACGGCGGCGGCGTTCCAGTTTGCGGCGCCTGCGCCCGCGGCAGCGCGGCAGCACGCCAAGCGCGTGGCGGCGATGGCGGCGGCGCTGGAGCAGCAGACGGCGGAGTGGCGGCAGCAGCGGCGCAACCGGCCGAAGTGCAGGGTGGAGCTGCAGGGCGGCGTGCGGTCCATGGCGGCGCCGAGCGCTGCTGACGCGGGCAGGTATGTATGTATGCCACGTGGCAATGACATGTTGATGTTGTCCGTCGATTGTCCATGCAGTGTCTCTTTGTAACAGTGCGTCGCACTCCATCTGACACGTTGTGTCCTTCATTCTACATGCATTGTGTCGTTTCGTGCCGAGGGCGTCTGACTCTATCTGTAGCAAGTGCCAGAGCAGGCTAGCGAGGTGCGTGGCGAGCACACCGTTTTGAAATGCGACAGTCGAGAAGTCCGCTGCGTGAGGTGCCACTTCGAACAGAATCTGGTTGTCACACCACCCTCCAAGAAGTCATGCGCGTCTTGCTGGCACCATACCGGCGCAACCCACTGGTGTCTTCGCCCAGCGCGTACCGCCATAGCTACTGCTGCCGCAGCGGCTGTGTTTCGCGCATTTATAGCACCAGCATGCATTTCGTTGCCTGTGTATTCACCCGCTGAGCATCACCACCACCCGCATCGCCTCCGCAGCAGCAGTGGCGACCGCGCCGTGCGCAAGCGCGTCGCCGCCGCCGCCGCCAGCGCGCGCGCGCATGCGCAGCAGCAGACCGCCGTGCAGCGCCGCGCCGCGCAGCTCGCCGAGCGCCGCGGCTTCGCGGCGAAGACGCTGTCGGCGTTGCTGCCGCCGCCGCCGCTGCCGCGCGCTTCACCCGCGGGGCGGAAGCAGGGGAAGCGGCGCGCGCTGACGGCCATGTCGCTGGCGCAGGCGGGCGCGCGGCGCGGCGGCAGCAGCGGCGGCGGCGGCGGCGCGGGAGGCGCGTCGCCGCAGCAGCAGAAGCAGCAGCAGCGCGCCAAGGGGAAGAAGAAGGGGGCGGCGCCGGCGGCGCGCCGCGGCTGAGACGGCGCGTCCGCGGCGCTGCGCTGCTGCAGCTGCGGCGGCGGCAGCGGCAGCGGCGGCGGCTGCGCAGCATAGCAGCGGCAGCGGCAGCGCTCACACGCACTGAACAGAGGAAGCAGACGGCGCTAAGCGCGCCCTAAGCATCCGCGACAACTGCGGCGACTTCATCGACGCTTTTGCAGCTAGGGGCGGGGGGGGGGGGGGGAGGGGCGGGGGGGGGCACAGCGGCGCTGAGCAATGTGCAGCGTCGTTCAGCAACATGCGCGGTCGGCGCAGCCTTAGCGGACCCCCCACGCGGCGTTTGTACACTAGAGAATTCAGTGCTGCGCCTCGCGCTGTACTGTTGCCGCGGTTTCTCACGACGCGGCAGCTATCGTCACTGGGTAACGACGGGCCATCATCGAGCACCTCCAAGCGCTAGCAGGCCACCGTGTTCGTCCCTTCGCTAATCAGGGGGGACAGAGGCACGATTGCAGCCAAGCGCCTCCGGGGAGAGAGCAGAGGGGGGCTTATTAGATGGGGTCCTGGCGCCAGAAGGATCTCGAACCGTAACGTGCGTTCTATGTTGGCACACTTTCTGGCAATGACCTTTTCTTCGGTCACCAAAAAAAGGTATGCGTTTGTTTTCAGTGCGTGTGTTAGGGGCAAGGACGGGGCGGGCAAGACGACAAATAAACTGGCATATTGAATGGCGGTGGGCTGTCACATGCCGCAGCGGGGCAGTCAACTGGCAGTCGTTGCGAGCTTGCACGCTGAACTGTAATCCTTCATGGACTGGCGTATCCACAGCATTGCCAGGAGGAGTGTATACACAACAACAAGTAATGCCAATGGTGGCGGGTGCAATACACGGACTGCATGAGTGAAACGCTGCGCCAATGTCAAATCGTGCCTCGTTGTCTGGCTGCCGGTTGCAATGGCACGACAGTGCTTGTTTAAAATCTGCAGTGCTGGGTCATGCATCCCTTGAACAGTGGCCACATTGCACACTTCACATCCTTCAAGTCCGACCGTTGCATGCTACACAACGTTACAGCAACTCTCGCATGACACCGTGTCTGTGGGCAAATGGTTGCATAGGATGCCGTTGAGGTTCTGCGCAGTCTGGTGTGTAGCTCCGCATTGTGCCGCTCATGGTCACTGCAGTCACCACTTGAGATGTATGCACATGCATATCTGCATTTCGCTTTCTCAACAATGTCTTGAATGCTCCAACTACAGAAGTTCCTGCAGTTTCATGTGACGTTGATGTCGAGTGTGCACTGCGTGCCACTAAGTTGAATACACAGGGACACTTTGTCCTCATAGTGTGGGTGTCCTCATAGTGTGGGCGCAAGAACTGTCGTTTCTGGATGGGGCAGCGCTCAACTATCCCTCAGCAGCAGCAACAGCTGATGCAGCGGGGAAGCAGATAGCCATTGGGCCACGTGCAGCAAGCAAGACAACAAGCAAGAGAGTAGAGGCAACACCGGCCAGCGCTGTTGTGATAATGATGCCATGCAGCAAGCAGGGGCCCTGTGTATTCACGCACCATGTACATGCAGCGGCACGCGCCGCGTGACGCAAGCTTTGCCCACACACATGCCACGAAGTGTCTTCACCCAAGCCGCCCGGCATATGCCAGCGAGTGACGGCCACCCTCTTGCTGGCTCCGTCCCATCGTTCATGAATTCAAGCTCAGCAATCCTGCATCGCGGGCGCCCTCTCGTTCAGCATTCAAGGTCACCGCTTGCCAGGAGAGCACTGCCGCCGCTGCTGCTGCCTTGCCACGCTTTCCCCAGCACGGGCGCTACCCGTGCGAAGCAGCGTGTAAACGCCAGCGGCAGTGGCGCCGACGCAAGTGCGCTCGGTGGCGGGTTCGAAGTGGCTCACCCCCCCCCCCCCCCCCCCCCCCCCGGGGCGGCAACGTGGGAGGGGAGACGGGGGGAGGAAGCGGGGGGCTGCTAGGCGGCGGTTGCCTTGACATGGGGGGGGGGGGAGCACAGAAGGAGGGGGCAGGCCAAGGGGGCGAGCAGCGTGCTACACGCCTGCTACCTCACAGCAAAAGGCGCTCGGGAAGGGGGGCAGCGCGCGCCTAAACAAGGGCCTCGAGGCTCACGCCCAGCAGCTGCGCGGCCTGCAGCTTGCTGAGCGCCGCTGCCTTCATCTGGCACAGCGTGCCGATCTCCTCGCGGTCGCGCGTGAGTCGCATCGCTCTGCAGCGGCGCGGGGCAGGGTAAGTGGCGGTCAGGGGCAGCACAAGTGGCGGTCAGGTCAATGCACGCGCGGAGTGACAGCGTCGTGTTGCGTGTTGGGGTGGTCAGTCGCGTGGTGTGCCTGAGAGCCCGCAAGAACACTCATGAGGCGGTTATATTAACACGAGCACTCTTTCTGGTTTCTACAAGTGGCGGTCAGGTCGATGCACGCGCAGTGTGACAGTGTCGTGCTGTGTGTTGGAGTGGTCAGTCGCCTGGTGTGCCAGGGAGCTCCCAGGAACACGGGTGTTCACACTCATGAGGCGATCCTGCTACAATGAGCACTTTTGGTGTTTTAGGAGTCGGGTTGCACTTTAAGTTGTGCGCTTGAGGTTGTACACTGTTGACGATTTGCGAATCCGAACGCTCTGCGGCGGCTATGCGGCACAGACAAGGGTCAAAACGATGCATGCGCATAGTGACAGTGTTGTGCTGCATAGGAGGTCAGTCGCCTGGTGTGCCTGAGAGCCCGCAGAAAACACTCTTGAGGCGATCCTATTAAGTTTAGAAGTACAAGTAACAAGCACTGTTTTCTTGAGCAAGCTGGGTTGCACTTTGAAGTTGTGCACTCGGAACGTCCTGCATTTTTTGTTCGAGATCAGTCCGGTACTTTTGTGTGCTCGACTCTGCGGTCCCAAGCTGGCATGCCCAGGCGTGCTGAGCGCTCGTGATGTCTAACCCTAACCCTAACCCTAACCCTAACCTAACCCTAACCCTCTTTCCCTATGCGCGCAAGCACGTGTGTGTCGAGTCGCTGTCATGGCGCAAGCTCAGGTTCCACTGCACCGGTGATCTGCAAAATGTCAATATCGCACGAATTCGCACAGGTGCGTGCACTCCATAAAGACGGCATAGGTAAATGTAATCAGGCTGCGCAACGAAGGCACAAACCAGGTCACTCTCACGATGGGGGCGTGGTCGGACAACAGCATAGGCACCAGAATGGCAGAGCTGATTGCACAGTCATTGCACGGTTGACCGCCAAGTTTGACGTACATCAAGATCGGTGGCATACGGGGTATGGAGCCAAGCAATACTTTTGGTGTGTTGAAGTGCAGCTCTGTACTGAACTATCTGGACAGAGTGCTGCGCAACATCAGTCATGGCGCCCAACTGGTGGCGCATTGAATCGCGAGTGAGTGCACTGTCCGTGCTTACAAACTTGCATGGAAGTACTTGACACGAGCGGGCAGAGATGCAAGCGCGCAGCGCGTCATCGATCAGGCAGTTCCGCGTGAACTTGCACACGCTATCATATCACCTAACACGTGAGACCTTTCCAACACTGAACACCCATGCCTCGAACGCTAAAAGCTTGCACACAGAAGTCTCTTTGACTGGTGGATACGGTGGTACTGTTTGACTCATGGCTAATTGCTGCAGCAGCGGCGACCACGGTTATTGGTGGAAGGCACTTGCGGCTGACCATCCCTTGTCACCTGGAGCTCTACGATCTTTTGATTCGTTTTCATCATATATATATCAAGGGCGGACCACGAATGCACTGTACGCGTTTACACGCTTGCATGCTTTAAACTACGCCATACAAGCGGGCAGAGATTGGACGCCCAGAGCCCGGGGGTGTCCTGAGGCGCAAATGGACCAGTTCTGTATTGCACCCATTGCGCACACTACATGACATCAGTAATCACGCTAGGCCGGAGCGCGGGTAACTACGTAGTCCACTGCAGATGTGACTGCGCACACGCTACACGAGATATTGCGCAAGGATGCGCAAGGATTCAGATCGTCCTTTGAGTAGGATTAGGGTTAGGAAAATTCCCTTCACAAAGGGAAAAACAGTTCCACATAATGTTATAGGAATCGATGGTGCTTGCAAGGTTTTTATTCATCCAGCAGGCCCTGTACGTACGGTCAGGGTTAGGGTTAGGGTTAGAGTTAGCCGCTGTGAGCGCACCTGTCGTACAAGGCGATGCCCTCCATGATCGCTTCTTCCGTGGTAGCCTTCCGCACCTTGGACTGCGCGCACAGAGGCGAGGTCACAGCGGGGGCAGCGCCAATTGCCACCACATTCTTAGTGGGATGCTATTCCAATATCGTAATACATGTACATAAACGCGGCAAATGCTTTGGTGCGGCTCACCGTAACCCTTGGGTTAGCGTTTGGGTTTGGGTTAGGGAGCGTCCTTTGGCGTGAAGACGCCGCGAGCCGCACGGCATAGGGGAGCAGCTGCGCTGTGTACTTGCTCCAGACACTCACAAAATGGGAGACGCATGAGCGAAGCAGGTGCGGTGCCAACCTGCAGTACCTAGTACACCGTATGGTACTTTGGAGTATGACAAACAGCAGTACAACCATTTGAGTGCGCACAAAGTGCACCAATAACAGTTCAGCAGCGCTCGCCCGTCCCTCAAAGCACGAGCCTCGCTGTCATGCAAGTGTACTGTACGTACCTCGGGATCGACGATTGAGGCAGTGCTTAACCTTACGGAGGAGCACCCCGCCTTGCGTGAGCAAGGTAGAGGATAGCGGCAATGAGATAGATCCCCCTCAATTCCGAAAGCGCATTCCATGAGCCGCTGAGCCTCCACCTCGTCTAGCCCTACTCATCTTATCTCAACCCTAAGGAGCGCCGTCGAGGAGCTTCTTAGGGTTAGGTCAGGGTTAGAATGAGGGTCACTAGCACTAGGTACCTGAGCAAGGTGGGTGACGCCGCAACAAGTTCCCCATCGATCACGAGAGCGCGTTTGGGCGCTCAGCCTCTGCTGCGTCTAGCCCTAGCTATCTTAGTTCAACCCCAAGGAGCGCCGTCAAGTTCAACCCCAAGGAGCGCCGTCAAGGGTCATCTTAGGGTTAGGGTTAGGGTTACTAGGTACCTGAACAAGGTGGGGGATGAGCGCAACGATTTCCCCATCAATCTCAAGGGCGCGCTCCATCCTTCGCCTCATCTAATCCTGCTAATCGCAACCCTAAAGAGCACCGTCGAGGAGCATCTTAGGGTGAGGCTTGGGGTTACTAGGTACCTGAGCAAGGTGGAAGATGATGTGACGATTTCCCCAACAATCTCGAGGGTGCGCTCCATGAGTCCGCCTCACCTAGCCCTACTCATCTCAACCCTAAGGGGCACCGTGGAGGAGCACCTCACCGTACATACCCGAGCAAGGTGGAGAATGGGCGCAACGGTTTCCCCGTCAATCTCAAGGGTGCGCTCCATGAGCCGCTCAGCCTCCGCCGCGTCTAGCCCTACTTAACTCAACCCTAAGCAGCCCCTGTCGAGCAGCATCGTACAGAACTCATACAACAAATGCACTCTCGCTTGAGGAGCGAAAAACCCTGCACCTGAGCAAGGTGGAGGATGGGCGTGACAATCTCCCCGTCAATCTCGAGGGTGCGCTCCATGAGCCGCTCGGCCTCCGCCTCGTAGTTGACGGCGTCGCGCATCTTGCCCACGCTCTGCGCAATGTCCACGCGCTGCAGCAGCCGCAGGGCCTTGGTGAGCGGGGGGTTGGCGCCCCTGGGGTCCGAATCTATCGCGCGGTCGTACCACCCAAAGGCCTCCTGCGGATGAGGGGGGGCAGGGGGGGGGGGGGGGGGCACTGCACTGTGGTATTGCTGTCATGCAGTTATGAAGGAACCATGAATGGGGGGTGTATATAGGCATGGACTTGGTGAGCGGCGGGTTGGCGCCCCTAGGGTCCACGTCAATTGCGCGGTCGTACCACCCAAAGGCCTCCTGCACATGGGGGGGGCATGGGGGGGGCGGCGTGGGGGGGGGGGGGGGGGGGGGGCACTGCACTTTGGCATATTTCTGAAGTAGCTGTCTTTCATTCATGAAGAGGCCATGGGTGGGGGTGTATATAGGCATGGACTTGGTGAGCAGGGCCCTTGGAGCGCCTGCGTGTACTTCGTGGTCGTACCACCCAAAGGAGTCCTGAAGATGAGAGCGGGGGATGGGGGGCGGGGCGGGGGCGGGGGGGGGGGGGGCACTGCACTTGGGTATAGCTATCATTCGTATACGAAAAATGCAAGGATGGGGGTGTATATATGCATAAACATGGTGAGCAGGGCGTGCGTCTATCGCGCAGTCAAATGCTGGAAGGCCTCGTGCTTGTTCGGAGGGGGGGGGGGGGGCGTTGTGGTCGTAAAAAAAACCAAATGGTCCATGGTCCCTGTGCCAGGGAAGAGTCGTGAGATGGCCAGACTTGAACGCCGCGAGATGCACAGGCTCCGAAGCTGAGTGCACTTCGTGCTCAGTTGTCAGCAGGCGCTTCAGCATCTTGTCTTGATCGGTCTCCATCGGGCCGCGCTGCAGCAGCAGATCCGCCTTGCACAGCAAGAGCTTGGCCTTGTCAGACTTGTGGTGAAGTTCGCAGCATGCTTCTAGAGGTACACCTAAAGAAGTACAGAGGCATGAGAGTTACAAGTATGTATGTATGTACGCTACCCTTCAGCCCACGCATACACACATACGCCGTACCTCAATCATATGTGGATCGGTCTCCATCAGGCCGCTCTGCAAACGCAGAACCTCCTTGCAGAGCATGAGCTCCGCCATGTCCGGTGTGTGAAATTCGTAGAGCGCACGGAAAGGAGTACAGAGACGAATGTAAGCGTAGGTTTGCATGTATACGCTCTTAGGGTTAGGGTTAGGGTTAGTGTGCGATTCCCCCGCCCACGCGCCATACCTTAATCTTACTCTGATCGGTCTCCATCAGACCGCGCTGGAACAGCAGATCCGATCCGCCTCGCTTATCATGAGCTTGGCCCTGTCAGACTTGTGGTGAAGTTCACAGCATGCTTCTAGAAGTATACAGAGAGAAGGACAGGGACACGAGCGTACACGTACGTATGTATATATGCTACCCTTCAGCCCACGCATACATACATACGCCGTACCTCAATCATATCTTCATCGCTCGCCATCAAACCGCGCTGGAACAGCAGGTCCGCCTTGCACAGCATGAGCTCTGCGGAGTCGGGCGACCGCACGATGGCGATGTCCGCCACCTGCCCCGCTTGGTCCAGCTGCCGACACACAGAACGCACGTCGCAATGCGGGCGCATAGGGGTGGAGATGGGGGGCGGGGGGGGGGGGGGGGGGGGGAGAGCAGAAAGCAAATGCGTACGTGTGTGGTCAGCGCCTTGACTGCTCGCCTTCTTGCTGTTAGCAGCGGGCTTTATGGCTATGGCAGCGACGTGCCCCCCTCGGTCTTACGGGTAGTAGGGTTAGGGTTAGGGTTAACCTGACCCTAAGTCAGCCGCCGGCGCGCATGCAAGCGACAGTGCGGAGGTGTCAGGGTTGAAGTCACGAAGAAGAAAAAATCTAATCTGAAATGCTCTGAAACAAGCAAATGCATGCGCGGCGACGTGAGCGGCTTGGCTTCCTGCGTACCTGCACGAGAAATAGGATGGGGACCGAGGAGCACCCGCAACACTTGGGCAGCGGTGTCGTCCGCTGCGTTCTTTGTCACGGTGAGCACATCATCATCTACTTCAAGTTCAAGTCACAAAGGCGGCGGCGTCCCCCACCGTCATGGCGTCGCCGGCCCGCCGCCTGCGGGAGTGCTGCAAACTTCAATCTCCACTCACATGGCAGCGTTTGTCACTGTTTGCAACTTCAAGCTCAACTCACAAAGGCGGCAGCGTCCTCCTCTGATGTGGCGTCGCCGGCCGCCGCCAGCGGGCACTCCTCTAAGAGCTGCAAAATCCGACTTCAACGTACATGGGCAGCGCACTTCACCACTAATAAACTTCAAGTTCAACCCACAAAGGCGGCGGCGTCCTCCGCCGTCGTGGCGTCGCCGGCCGCTGCCTGCAGGTACTCCTGCACGATCTGCGGCGCTGCAAACTTCAACCTCAGCCAGCAAACTTCACCACCACCATAAACTTCAAGTTCAGCCCACAAAGGCGGCGGCGTCCTCCGCCGTCGTGGCGTCGCCGGCCGCTGCCTGCAGGTACTCCTGCACGATCTGCGCCGCTGCAAACTTCAACCTCAACCAGCAAACTTCACCTCCACCATAAACTTCAAGTTCAGCCCACAAAGGCGGCGGCGTCCTCCGCCGACGTGGCGTCGCCGACCGCCGCCTGCAGGTAGCCGCGCCGCTTCCAACTTCAACCTCAACTCACAACGGCAGCGCGTACATTAACTTCAAGTTCAACTCACAAAGGCGGCGGCGTCCTCCGCCGACGCGTCGCTCATCGCCGCCTGCAGGTACTCCTGCACGAGCCGCACCGCCGCGGACGCGTGCCGCGGATTGAGCGCCAGGCACGTCTGGAGGTCGTTCCGCGCGCCCTCGGGGTCGCTCTGCAGCGACCGCACCTGCGACGTGCAGCAGCGGCGCTCAGATTAGCGGTGTGTGTTGAATCCGTTGCACTGGCCACCTCCTTTTTCAATTCTTAAAATGTGTTCATCTCCACCAAAACTTATTGTACAGATGCATTTTTTGTTAGGAAAAGCGTCAGCATGGCTCAGCATCGATGATAGGCAGGTCGCGCCGCGCGCCCTCGGGGTCGCTCTGCAGCGACCGCACCTGCAACGCGCAGCAGCAGCGCTCATATCAGTGGTGCGTCCCTCAACAGCAGATCTCATAATAGGCAGGTCGCGGGGTGAACTTGCAGCGACCGCACCTGCCACACACGGCAGCAGCGCTCAGCTTAGTGGTGCAGCACTGCTCAAAACGAAAAGAACAAAAAATAGGCAGGTTGGGCGGCGGGGCCCTTCAGTGTCGTCTTGCAGCGACTGGACTTACGACACGCGGCAGCAGCGCTCAGATTAGTGGCTTTATTCTAAAATTCGGTACAATAACCATATCATTGTCAAATCATCAGTATATTTTGTAAATGTGTTCAACTACACCAACACTTGAGCATTTTGTATTAGAAAAAGTGTCATCACCGCTCAGCATTGATGATGGGCAGGTCGCGCTGTGCGCCCTCAGCATCGCGCTGAAGCGACCACACCTGCGCTACAGCAGCAGCGCCCAAGTTGCCTACCTATAGCGGATGCGGCGATGAAGCATGCACACTCTGTAGCCATTCCACGATATACAGTACAGCTCAGCGGGTGGCAGTGCTCAGCCTCAATTACAGCCAGGTGGCGGCGACCTTCGGCGTTGCCTTGCAGCTACAGCACCTGCAAAGCAGCAGCAGCGCTCCGGTCGATGTGCCCGCCGCGGATGCGGTGATGAAGCTCGCACACTGCAGTCATTTCACGAAGACTACTTTCAGCATCGGTCGACAGGGGGGGAAGCGCTCAGCTTTGATGCTGCCCCTTGTGCCCGTACGCTCAGAAGCAGCGCTCCGTTGCGGCATTTGAGCGCATGCTCCACACGTTGTTGAGGTATACACTTCCATACGGGCGAGCGGCTTGCACTGTGCGCCGGCGCACGACACCTGCACCTGCACGTACGCCTGGTAATATGCATACCAGCCCCTCGCAGGCATGACTGCATGGGGGCAGCGGGCGCATGGTGCACGCTTCGTTGAAGTACGTGTACAGATTGTGCGTGACACTCTACACACACATTGAAGTACGCGCACACGCGCATACCTTTTCTTTTCAAGATTAAAACTAAAGTTACCTTTAAGTCTTTAGGAACATGTGCACTGACTTCGTGACTAAAGCCTAAACGCATGACAATTAAATCATTCTCAATTCTACCTTTATAACCTACGCCAACAAATTGAAAGTTTTCTACATATGGTAAAGATAGTCCAACGTACGTACCTGCGCCTGGAACATGTACGTTGTGGCGCACTTGACATTCAGGTCCATGGCCTTGCTGAAGATAACGTTGCCTCTGTCCATGTCGCCCTGGTCAATGGCCACGCCAGCGAGCTGCGCACACATTAACAATGCCAGCGCAGGGGGATTTGGAATGAAAGGGTGCTGCATTCAGTTTGTTTTGAATTTTTGGTGTTAATGAGCGGTGCAATTCAGCTTGATGTTTGACAGATTAAATAAGGATTACAGATTGTGTCGAAGTTTGATCAGTACCCCTGTCCATGTCGCCCGTGATCGACGGCCGCGCCCGCAAGCTGCGCATACCTGACCATGCGCATCGCAGCGGGATTGGTTCAGAATGATTGGTGTGTTGAACGTCATCTTGAAGTTTGAGGAGCGCCGCAATCTATCTTGACATTTGAGAATAAACAACATTGTGTCGAAGGTTGACATTCAACATTCCTGTCCGTGTGTCGCCCCGGTCAATGGCCACGCCCACAAGCTGCGCATACATTAACACACGCCATCGCATCAAGAACGATTGGTGTACTACTTGATATACGTTTCAAACAATAGTCACAATGTTTTTAGGCACAGTTATACAAGTACCACAAGTTATCTTGAACTTGAAAAATATGAATAGCCCATGTCGCCCTGGTCAATGACCACGCCCGCGAGCTGCGCATACATTAACACACGCCATCGCAGGGGGTTTTGGAATAATTGTGTGCTGCATTGTGTCCTGATGTTCAAGAAGAGTCACAACAGCCTTTAAAAAAATATAAAAAAATACTGT
Source organism: Tribonema minus (assembly GCA_017506865.1). Taxonomy (NCBI): domain Eukaryota; class Xanthophyceae; order Tribonematales; family Tribonemataceae; genus Tribonema; species Tribonema minus. The sequence goes on from JAFCMP010000555.1 coordinate 521,513, forward strand.
TGTAGTGTTACAATTTAGGTTGAAGCTGACACTATTCGTATCCCTGTCAGTGTCACCCCGGTCGATGGCGAGCTGGGCATACAAAAAAATATGGCATCGCAGGGGTTCAACGTTGAAGTGCCTCTCTGTACGCCAAATGCTAAAACGTTCCTAGCAGGTGCCCAATGCATTCAGTTGAGGGCAGACCCCGCGCGCTGAGCAAATATCGCAGGGGGATTGATGAATGCTTTCACGTGCAGTCGTGTACCCGCAAGCTGCGCGTGCAAAAGTAAGCGGCACCTCCAGAAGGCTCCGTGAATGCTCTCCAATGTTGCAAATTTTTTGACATTATTCTAATGGCGACAGGTTGCAGGTTGCACATTGAAGATGTCTGTGGGCTCGTTGCAATAAGGAGCTTTGGGTTGCAGAATTTCAGGCTTACATAACGTCTTTGAAGTACATAATGTTCCTGCAGGAGTTGCCTCCAGAATGTCCCCACACCACCTGGTACCATGGCAAAAAAATGCACTTCTTTCGGTCGCGGTTGTCGGCGATGGCGCTGCCTCTGAGCGCTGCTGCAAGTGCGCGCCTCGACGGAGAGCTATGCACGCGCCGCCTGAGACTTTTGCCGTGACCTGGTCGTTTGCGCAGTAGACCGTAGGGTTGCCCTGCATCCTAACCTTCTCGCTCTTCTCCACACACGCCCTGGTTTCTGTATGGCCTGACAGCTTCTTCTTGATATACATTTGAAGCTGAGACGCGGTAACATGTGTGCAGTTTTGGCCGTTCTAGAATCTGCAGATGTTCCTGCTGGTGCTGAGCGTTGCTGCAAGTGCGCACCTTGATGCGTATGCTGCTGCGAGTCGGCGCCTCTCAGTAAGTACACGTCATCCGCTGTACGCGCCGCGTCACACTTCAAATGCAGCGTGACTGCAAGAGCCCCAGCCCTGGCCTGAACAATCCTCCATTCAACGACTGGCTCTCCACGAGTGTGAAATTGTCGGCTGTTTGGGTTTTGCAGAGTTCTAGTCCTGGCATTCAACAATTGGCTCCGCACGAATGTGCAGTCGTCGGGTATTTGGGTTTCAAAGAGTCCTAGCCCTGCTGGTGCTAAGACACATCTTTGCATAGGTCGCTGAAGCTAGTTGTTTGTACTGTTCACATTGTGCTCCCCATAGGAATTGAACTCGTGTTCAAGGCTTGATCAGCCCCGCACGCGATCAGCTTCAACCGCTAAGCTGGAGCGTTGCTGCTAGTGCGCACCTTGATGAGGATGTCGATGTCACCTCCAGCTTCTACCGCAACATGATGGCAAGAGCCCTCAGGGACTGCCGAGTCGACGACCGACTCTTTACAATGTGCAGTTTTCGACCGTCCTAGATTCTGCAGAGGCCTGCTGCTGCTGAGCGTTGCTGCAGCTGCGCACCTTGATAAGGATGTCGATGTTGGTGGGGTCGAGCTCGGATGCCAGCGTGTAGACCTGCAGGGCCCCCTCCAGGTCTTGGCTGTGAGCGCAAGCGCAGCAGCAACAAGGCACAAAAATCAGAGCTGCTTTGAGGAACCACAAAGCCTACCAAAGCAGTCAATGCTGCTTAGTACTCTGATTGCAGACTCTGATTTAGACGGTTCAGAACATCATAGTGCCTGCAGGGCCCCCTCCAGGTCTTGGCTGCACAGAACAGCAAACACCAGGGGCAACAGTGATGATTTGCTGTTGAAGTTGCTGAGTTGAAGTTGTACTGGCATGTACCTCGAAGTTGTGGCTGCGGGCAGGAGTACAGCGAGTGACAAGAAACGCCAAAATCGACAACGGTTAGTGGTGGAAGGCACTTGCGGCTAATCACTCCTTGTCACCTAGAGCTCTAGGATCTCTTGATTCGTTTCCATGAGAGTTGCGTGTAGACCTGCAGGGCCCCCTCCAGGTCTTGGCTGCGGGCGCGAGCGCAGCAGCAACAACAAGACACTAAAATCAGAGCCACTGTGTAGGACCACGAACCCTATGAAAGTGATGTTCTGAACCATCTGCAATCAGAGTACTGAGCAGCATTTACCATTTTCATAGCAGCATATACTAGAGTGCCTGCAGGGCCCCCTCCAGATCTTGGCTGCACCGGAGAGTCAACATCAGAGCCATAGATGTTGGTGTGCTCTTGGAGTCACCGAGCCGACGCACGAGCGATAAGAGGTTGTACTGGCATCTACCTCAAATTGGGGCTGCGCGCGCCAGTGCGGCCAGTGACGAGAAAAAGCAAGTCAGAGCTGCAGCAACCTTTGATTTGGTGCTTGTGAGCGCTAGGCCTGCGGACAGGCAGTTTTTTTGTTGCAGAGGAAAACGAACATCAGAGCAACTGGCGATGACTGAAGTCTGCCAACAAGTTGAAGTGATTGACGGGACGCATCAGAAACGTGAGGTGGAGTGGTGTACATCTTCCGGCAGCGCTGCCTCCAGGTGCTGGCTGCGGGCAACAATACCATGAAATTTGAAGCAAGCTGCCACAACATAGAGACCCGGAGCTACCACAAACATTGATTGGTACTTTCAAGCGCTACGGCTGCGGGCGCAAGCACAGCAAGCAACAATACAATGAAGTTCAAAGCGAGCTGCCACGACTTACAGACTAGAGCACCAAAAACTTTGATTGGTACTCGTAAGCGCTACGGCTGCGGACGCTAACCCTAACCCTAGACGCGGACGCAAGCACGGCTGCGAGCGGATAACGATCCTCGGAGCAACTGATGGTGGTTTGCTCGTGAATTCGTCGACTTGAACAAGTATATAGAAGTGAAGTGTGACTGCGGGCGTAAGCGCAGCCACCACTGGAAAAGCAACACACAAAAGCGCTGCAGCAGGCACTGTGGACAGCGCCCGTTGCCGCAGACATTGCGTAAAGTAATGAGTCATGACTGCTGGCCCCGTGTTTGGGGCACTTTGCAAGAAGTACACAAAACACAGTGCATAGCCCTCCAAGTCCCATTCTACATCAGACAGAGTCTGTGAAGATCACAGCAATCTTCGAATCACCAGGATGCTAAGTACTACTATCGCGTTCACAGTAATTTGAAGCAGATTGGTCAGCAGGTTCGCGCATTATGCGCGTTTGAAAAGTACAGTCGGGAACTGTGAACCACATTAGTAGTGCCACAGCCGAACTGCCGTGCGCTCAGTGCTCAGCAACGCACAACTGCTCGACAAGCATGTCTATCGCAGCAGCAGGTGTGCATTCCTTTGTAGGACGTACCCGAGGTGCAAGAACGTTCCGTGCCACGACAGCACCTCCGCTCGCGTCTTGGCCTCCACATTGAGCGCGACAGACTCATCTTGAAGGATCTGGGGGGGGGGGGGGGGGGGGGGGGGGGGTCGAGATAGCAACGACTTGTTAGTGCCAGTACATAAGACCCAATTTTAACCGAGCAAACAATCGAGCGCTCCCGGGCTGAGTCACCCCCACATGCTGGCTAAGAGGTGCACTTTTGCGCTCAAATTGGTCCCCCCTGCGAAGCCTGGGGTCTACATTGAGGGCGACTGACTCATCTTGAAGGATCTGACGGGGGGAAGGGGGGGGGGGTCAAATAGTAGTGGCTGATCAGCACCCGCATCAATAAAATTGACTGCTGAGCCAGTGGATGTGGAGCTCCTGAGTGCGTGCGAGTGCCATGCACCAGCTACGTAAGACGGAGAATTGCATTCCTTCGAATCTGAGGGGGGGGGGGGGGTGGAGGGGGGGTTGAGATGGCAATGGCTTGTCACTAGGATAAGAAGCGGTCCATGCCTGCATGTGCCCATGGTGTTGCTGCCCACCCCTGCACATGTCATGTCGATCACTGGCTCGCCTCGAGCATTGAGCGCTGACGTTTTCTTTCGCTGAGCAGTGCCACGACAACTGCGCATGTGCCTTCAGCGGACATCTCACGCAGAGCGCGCGTGACGTACTTGCAAGCGGCACGCGTGCCTTGGTGAGCGCTGTCGCGTTCGCGCTTTTGCTGAGCGGTGCCGCAACTACCACACATGTGTAAAGGCAGCGCTCACCTCAAAAGCGCCTGCAAAAGTCCTCCAAGGCGGCCGTGTACCTGCCGTCGGCAAGTGCCGCGACGCGACGCGAGCGCCGCCGCCGACTTCGATACTTGTGCACGCGGTTGAAAAGCACTGCCGACCACGTAACTTCAGAGGCAAGCCCACCTCAAACAAGCGCGGGAAGTCCTCTGCGGCGCGCGCGCCTTGTTGAGCGCTTTCGCTGAGCATTGCCACAACAGCTGCGCGCGTCTGCAGCAAAAAAAATCTCACCTCGAACGCGCGCGCAAAGCCCTCCGCGGCAGCGCGTACTTACTTGCGGCCGGCGACGCGCGACATGCCCCTCTCGCGCAGCGCCGCAGCGCGCGCCTCCTTGAGCGCTGCCATCTATGTACTTCTATACACTGCTGCTGAGCACTGCCACAACAGCTGCGTGCACGGCTTCAGAGGCGAGCTTACCTCAAATGCGCGCACAAAGTCCTCCGCGGCGGTGCCGTACTTTCGGGCGGTGACACGCGCCATGCCGCTGTCACGCAGCGCCGCGACGTGCGCCTCCTCGTTATGAAAACCGACGACAGTATTACATTGCTGAGCGTTGCCGAAACTACAACATGCGCTCAAAGGCAGCGCTCACCTCGAACGCGCGCTTGAAGTCCTCCGCCGCGGCGGCGTACTTGCGGTTGGCTACATGCGCCATGCCCCTGTCGTGCAGCGCCGCGACGCGCGCCTCCTCGAGCGCCGCCGTCTGTATGACCTCGCCGAGCGCTGCCACATCCGCGGCGCCGAAGCGCTCCACGATGCCGTCGTGGCTCTCAAACGTGCGCAGCGTCTGCGCGGGGGTTCGGTTTAGGGGGGTGAGGGGGGTGAGGGGCGTGTGTTGCCTCGTGTTCGAGGGGGTGCGGTGAGGGATAAGGTGAGTGCTACCAGAGTTAGGGCTCGGGATGGGCGCCACGCGGCGCGCACGTGCAGGCGCTTGCGGCGTGGCTTTCGAACGTGCGCAGCGTCTGCACGGCGGTCTGACAGTGGGGGGGGGGTGGGTGGGGGGTGGGGGGGGGGTAGGAGTGCGCGTGCCGCTTTTCAGGGGGTTTGCTTAGGGTTGGGGGGCACCAAGGTCAGGGCTGGGGTGAGGTGCACTGCCTGTGCGTCGCGGCGTGCGCGCAGCGTCTGCGGGGGAAGGGGTGTGGGGGGGGGGGGGGGGGGGGGGGGGGGCGCGGTGATGAGCTTGAGGGGCACTCATGAGGGATGTCCTGCATGCTGTGCGTGGATTGAAAGCCAACGTCGCCAACTACGTGGGCCATGTGAGTCAGTTCACGAGTCATGAGTCAGTCCACGAGTCAGGCCAGGATGGCCGCTCCACGAGCGCATCGTGGCTCTCGAACGTGCGCAGCGTCTGCGCGGGGTGCGGTTTTGCAGTTTGGAGGCCGCGCGGTCAGAGCTAGGATTAGGATTAGTCCGTGTGCACCAGAGGGGTTTTGTTTTTGCCGCGGACTGGACTAGAAACTCTCAGTCGGTAGTTCAGCGACAGTCGCTGATGGCAGCAAATAGACGACCGCACACTGCCTTGTTTCAGGCGTCCTATGATGGGAGTTGAACTGTGTGCGCCACTTCAAGTAGAAGTACTGCTTCAGAACAGTCCATCTCATTCGAGATCGCATCCGCCGCACCGTGCGAGCACATCAACTTCAATATCCATACCCCGACACTGTTCACTACACCACGGACGCGTGTACTTCGAAAGAATGAACTTCAAGTGGAGACGCACCTCATAGATGGCCGAAGCGGGGGGCAGCGGCTTGGCAGCGTAGCTGTCCTCAATCTCATTGAAGATCTCCTCCGCTGTTAGTTGCACTTGAACTGCAACACCCAGTGCTGCAACCGTGTACCCACCTAGTACTGTAACATTTTCAAACTTCAATGACGATCCTCCGCCGCGAAGCCCACGTGCGCTTTTGTGCCTCAAAAGCGCCACTGCTCCACAACACAACTCACCTCGTAAATGGCAGATGCGGGCGGCAGCGGCTTGGCGGCGCCGCTTTCCTCAATTTTGTTGAAGATCTCCTTCGCCGCAAGCAAACAAACTTCAAGTCCCATACCTCAACACTGCATACTACGGGGCGCGCCCGCCGCGGCACTCGACACATGTCCTTTACAAGGATGAACTTCAAGTGGACACACACCTCGTAAATGGCAGATGCGGGCGGCAGCGGCTTGGCGGCGCCGCTTTCCTCAATCTCGTTGAAGACCTCCTCAGCAGCGGCATCTGCCACCTTCTTCACAATCTCATCTAGCCGCTGCGGCGGCTCCGGCGGCACCTCCTGCAACGGGCGCGGCGTGGTCAAGTTGCAGCTTAATTTAAGTTCAAAAGATGTCGGCGCCTTCAAGTGTATACACGGTTTTCAAGTTTGTACTTCGGAGTACAATGATTTGCAGTTTCTCAGGCCGCTCCTCTTCGAAAGAGAGAATTCATGTAGTTCTTCGAAGTAGTTTGGTGATAAGTACACGTCCGCACAGTCAAGTAGTCTAAACAGTGGTTTGGAATTTCAAAATCAGCTCAGCTCAAGCTCGACAGAAGTAAATGCGGTGGCGCCGGCGGCGGCTGCTGCGGCGGGCGCGCGCGGCGCGGCGTAGTGAGGTTACAGCTCCCTTCAAGTTCAACAGTTGGCCGGCACCATCAAGCCTATACGCCTTCTTCAAATTATTACCGTGATTTGCAGGTTCTCTGGCAGCTCTTTCTTGAAACGGAGAATTCCGATGTGCTTGTTTGAAGTAGTTTGATGAGCAGCTCAGCTGCGGGTCGGCTGCAAGTTGAAGTTGAAGCACGCGCGTACTTGCCTACCCTGCCGTAGCGCATCCTCGTACGCCTGCTTGCGCCCTATCATGTGCGCGCGCAGCTCCTGCTCGTATAAGGCTGAGAGTTGAAGTTTCATAGCACCGCACCATACCTACCTACCCTGCTGTAGCGCGTCTGCATGTACGCCCGCTCACGTCCTATCGCGTGCGTGCACAGCTTTACAAGCTGCAAGATCACGAGCTCCAAAACTGAGGTTTAAGAACGGCGCATCAAACCTGCCTACCTGCTCTACTGTGCCAACGATTCAAGTTGAAGTTGAAGAGCAGCGCATCATACCTGCCTACCCTGCCGTAGCGCGTCTTCGTACACTATCTTGCGCCCTATCATGTGCGCGCACAGCTCCACGAGCGCCTCGCTGTCGCGCCCCCACCCCTCCAGCACGCGCGCCTTGCGCACGCGCGCCAGCGGGTGGAACTTCTCCAGCTCCAAACACCTAGGGTTAGAGTTGAAGTTGATGCATCAGATTCAGTGCCTGGAAACACTTGCGATTTATAGACAAATTTTGAGAATAATGGATTGGCGCCCCCAGCCCTCCAGCACGCGCGCCTTGCGCACGCGCGCCAGCGGGTGGAACTTCGCCAGCTCCAGACACCTGTGGATTGCGGTTGAAGTTGATGCATCACATTTAGTGCCTGGAAACACTTGCGATTTATAAGCAAATTTCGACGATATGAATTGGCGCCCTCGCCCCTCCAGGACGCGCGCCTTGCGCACGCGCTCCAGCTCCAAACACCTAGGGTTAGAGTTGAGATGCATCAGATTTAGTGCCTGGACAGCTGGTGATCTTTCACAAACATATCTAAACTGTTTGTATACCTACTTAAAGATGTGTGATGTGATCATGGATAGGCGCATCATGACAGCATTGCAACTGCAACTTGCGCCCGCATGCCAGCCGGTGGAACTTCTCCAGCTCCAGACACCTGTGAATTGCGTTGAAGTTGACACATCAGATTTAGTGCTTGCAGCAGCTAGCAACTTGAATTGAATGTTTAGGCCAAGGTGATAAGTAGTTGCATGATGGTCAGCATTGCAATTGGGATTGGTGCACACGCGCCAGCGGGTGGAACTTCTTCAGCTCCAGACACCTGTGATAGTTGATGCATCAGATTTAGTGCTCGCAAAAACTGGTGATTTTTTCCAATCATATTTTAGAACTTTCTGTATACCTACTCATGATTTTGTGATGTAATGATAAATAGGCGCAGCATGACCAGCATTGCAAGCAACCGCGCCTTGCGCACGCGCGCCGATGGGCGGAACTTCTCCAGCTCCACACACCTGTGCATGCGGTTGAAGTTGATGCATCAGATTTAGTGCCCCTGGAAAGCTGGTAATATTTGTTTGGGTTGGATGTTTTTTACATAGAAGTACTTGTGAAGGATAAAATTTAATTTAGTGTCTGGAACTGCTGGCGATAATTCAGAGTCATATCATTGAGTTGAATTTTTGGTGTACTTGTGTGAAGAATCTACTGTAAGAAAAAAAAGGCGCATGATGGCAATTGCGACTTGCGCACGCTCGCCAACGGGTGACGATTCTCCAGGTCCAGACACCAGTCGATTGCGGTTGAAGTGGATGCATGAAATTTTTTCCAATGCTTGAGAACGCGGGGCGCTAATCCTCAACCTAACTCTAACCGACTCATGCACTGCTCAGCCAATGTACACACATTGGAAGCCGCAAGCGCTCAACGATCACAGTCGTTGAGGCTCTGCTGCGAACGGCCTGGCTTCCCGTACACGGCCAGCGCGGACAGTCAGCGGCGTGACGCACATACCTAACCCTAACTTACCCTAACCCTACTTCTTAGTACACACCTAACCCTAACCTAACCCTTACCCTGACCCTGGCTCCTCTTCCACACAGACAGTGTTGTGCATACCTTCCAGTGCCAGCGTATGTCGTCCTCCCCAGTGTGCACAAGGACAAGACGAGCTCGGAATCACAGAGAGTCCAGAAGCTGCTTTGCGCTCTGCGGGACGGCTTTTCTCATGGTGACAATTATCATAGTGAAGTAAAAGCAACTACTCGCATCAAAATCTGCAGCGACCGCATCGTGCTCATGGTACGCGTTGGGCTGCGCCTACCACGTGACACCCACACGCGCCGTCTGCCACGAGGCGCCGCCGCAGCCCGACTACACCACTCGCGCCACTTTGGTGATCAACCTCAACTCGCCTGAGGGCAACAGCATCCACGACGTGAGGACGGTCATCGAGAGGGTGGAGAGGGCGGAGTACGCTCGATGGCGTGCTGCTAATCCTAACCCTAACCCTAACCCTAAGCGTGCTCCACCATGACCCCGACCCTAACCCGAACTGATGACATGCTCCTAACCCTAACCCTAACCCTAAGCAGGCTCCACCCTCTTCACCCGCTCGACCCCTGAGCTTGCTCCACCCTCTCCACCCTCTCGACGACTTTCTGGACGTCCTCGATGCTCTTGCCCTCTGGCAAAGTCAGGTTGAATTACCTGTGTGGCGCCGGTAGTGCCGTCGGGCTGCGGCAGCACCTTCTTGTGGTCGGCGCATGTGGGTGTCACCTAACCATATCTCTACTTGATGCTCTGAGGTACAGTACTTCGAATAGTCACCCCTCCTCACAATGTACCTCTCCGGCTCGCCCGCCGTATCATCAGAGACGCCCCGTTAACTGGTAGCACCGGTAGCACCGGTACCCGTACCAGTTTTTGTACCAGTTTTAGCCGGTAACTGGTTGCCGCTCGCTAACCGGTACGGGTAACTGGCCGCGTGAGGCAACCCGTAAACACGTACCGATGCCGTAGCTGATGACCGGCGCCACCAGTTAAAATGCAAGTAGAGGTTCAGGGTTCGGGTTCGGGTTATTCAGCGAGTTTATTCTTCTCGTGCCTTGAAGTTAGTTCAGCGCACGACAGGTGTAATGGACGGTATACTGGCAGATATGGTCGTGAGTCGACTAACTGATGCTGCTGTTGACATATGGGTTCGGCTAGTGATGGCATGCAAGCGGCCCATGTGGCGCAAAAATCGAACACAGGTCTCCGATTGATGGATGCCGACTGTTTGATGTCACTGAATGCACAAGCAGCTTCTGCAGGCTGAGATAGCAGGTTGGATGTAACGCATAAGCATCCATCAACCGACGTGGGACGCCATGCATTCATTATGAGGAAAGCAACTCCGATCGGATTGTTTCCGCTTCTGATGCGCTGTCGCAGCCAACGAAAGGCTCAAGCTTCAGCTGCGTGATCTGAAAACCTGGATTAGACATGTGACAGAGGTTGTTTGCTGATCCACAAGTGCAAGGGTGCCAATTGCAGAGTGAGAGTCAAAACAGGTGGCAGCAGGCAGAATGATATATGAGCATGCTGCCCATCCTTTTGCTGGCTGCATGCTGCACACATGTTGCTGACAGCCTTTGCATCGTGACGGGTGCACTTTGAGTGTCACTTACAGGAGCAAATACTGCGCTAGTATGCTGTGGGTAAGGCTTTGAGCTGTGCGCACTATGCACTTGGGTCCATTCGGCTGCATAACCTAGAATCATCGCGCTCCTAACAAGCATTATTCCTGAAGCCTTTGTAGTTGTATGTACTGACCGCACGGTATACTACGTATGCTATGCATATGAGAAAAGCCCTGGCATCACTAGTAAAAAGCTGGTACCACAGGTGAAAACCGGTCAGACCAGTTTTGACCGGTTCCACCAGTATACTGGTACCGGTTGTCACAGCACACCAGTTAAACTGGTACGGGTAGCAGAGTGCGCTTGCAGATGCCGTCGCTACCGAGCTTGCAGATAAGGTGGAGGCGGACCTGCAACAGCTGCCGCAGGGCACGCAACGCACGCAAGCACTTGCTCGATTCCGGTCGCAGCGCCACATGCACTCGATCGGCATGGCATTCCTCAACGAGCCCATGTACTCCACAACGGCTTCGTTCGATGGCCTATCCTGGCAGCTGGCCGTCAAACGCGCCATCGGAGTAGAGGAGCAGACGGCAGGCTGCAAGCTGTGCGGGAAGTCGCCGGACGGCACCCTGCATGCACGGCTGTGTCAAGCGCCACGCGTCAAGGCGCACGACACCATCGTCCACAATAACGTCAAGAGGGCCACGCAGCGCATCCTGCGGCAATACCTCAAAACGGGACTGGTGGACGAGGACTACACGCCGTTTCTGGGGTCCGCCGGGCCGCCGGGGAGTCGCAGGATGGACATCGTGCTGCCTGCCGACGCCTTCCCGGTGACCGGCTACGACGACCCGACACGCCACCTACCGCTCATGGTGGACGTTACCTGCTTCGAGGCACAGGTGGCGTCGCGGGCGGCGAAGACTGCAGCAGACCCCGAGCGATGCTGCCGCGACCAAGAGGCCGCCAAGACTACCCACTATTCTGGTCATTATGATCAGAATTGCTACAAACTTGCCACTTTGGCAATAGGGTCATTTGGCAGCATCGGGGAGCAGGGGCGGAAGCTGCTGGAGGCTGTGGCGACGGAGTATGCCAGCAGGATGTCAGTGCCCGGAGGAGCGCGCCCTAAAGCTCTCAAGGGCATCGCCCTGGCGCGCTTACGCTCGGCACTGTCGGCAGCGCTCCACATGGCGTACTCTGGCCGTGTCATGACACACATGGCAGAATCCAGGGGGGGGGGGCACATGGAGGAGGACGTAGGGGAGGACCCCGAGATGCCATTTGGCGGCGGCGGCGTTTGAGTGGTTGTCGTTGCGACACTTTCAGACTGTCATACGACATGCAGATTCCTTACAGCTAGATGCCAATCATCTGGGCTTTTTCGCGCCCTGAGCGAGAATTAATAAAAAGTACGGGTAGCTGCTGGTACCAGTTATTGAGTACTGGTACCGGTACCGATTAAAATTTTTCTCGCGCTACGCGCGACTGGTGCAATGATGGCAGTACGGGGCATCTCTGCGTATCATGAGAGCTGCGAAGCTGCTGAGGAATGCTACACTCATACCCTAGCCCTTACCCATACCCTAGCCCCAGCCAGCCCAACCCTACTCAATGGTCGCAGTCCTCGAGGCAGCGCTCTGGCTCGCCGGCCTTATCCTATATGGCGGCGGTTGCTGAGCAGCGCAACACCCTCATTCTAGCACCATCCCTAATTCTAGCCTTAATCCAAACCCTAACCCTGGCCCTAACCCTAATTTTAACCCTAATGCTAACCCTCGGCGGCAGGTGTGACTGTCACCTGACCGTACATTGCTGGTGTGATCTCACTGTATGTCTGAATCCCGGCTGCACTGGGTTAGGGTTAGGGTTAGGGTTACGGTAAGCTCACGAGCACACACATGCACCTCTCGCACCTCCCTGCGTGTAACGCCCACCAGGCACGACACCATAAACTGTCCGGAGTCCGGATGCTGGTTATGGCCCAGAACTCTGGCGTATCGGTCAAGGCTGAGCAAGAGCAGAGGACAGCTGTGATCGCCGACAAATAGTGTTCTTGCTTCTCTCTGCCTGTGCTGCTTCAATGCACCACTCCATTGAACAGTGGCGCTGATGCCGGTTTTTCTGTTCTGTGCATATCACTGCAATGCAGGTTATTTCCTGGTTGCCAGGTACTGCTTTCAGCTTCCGCTAGCCATTTTCATCACCGTCAGCTACAAGTGGAAGGCGAGTCTCAAGGATATTGGCCTAGGACTTCAAGTCATCATCTTCAACAAGAAGCATACAGGAGGCCAGTGAACTCCCGCCCCCAGAAGATGGTTGAAGATGATAAATTGAAGTCCTAGGTCAACATCCTTCAAGCCCGTCTTCCACTTGTAGACGGTGATGAAAATGGCTAGCAGAAGCTGAAAGCAGTGCCTGGCAACAAGGAAATCCACAACAGCATCTGCAATGCAGTGATATGCACAGAACAGAACGACGGGCATCAGCGCCACTGTTCAAAGGGGTGGTGCATTGAAGCAGCGCAGGGAGAGAGCAGCAAATACACTTTTGTCGGCAATCAAAGCTGTCCTCTGCACTTGCTCAGCCTTGATCAACACTGTCTTAGTTGCTGCGTAGTCAGACTTTGGCCAACCTCGACCCAAAGGCTTGCTTTGCCTTACTGCCTATCTTGCTCGAACGCTTTCACACAGAAGTCTTTTGACTACTGTGGACATGATGGCACTGTTTGACTCGTGGCCAATGACTGCAGCAGCGGCGATCACAGTTCTTGGTGGAAGGCGGCTAAGTTTTAGTTACACCATTCCTTGTCGCCTACAGCTCGACGATCTTTGGATTCGTTTCCATTCATACCACTGGTGCCATCCGCAGCGTAAGAGGGCACAGGCACCGGTGCCAGATGATGGTCTGCGCTACGTAACTGCTGAAAAGCACGCCTACTGCCACAATTTGTGAGGCAACTCATTACTGAACCTGCGACGCCGCGCGATGAGGACCAATGTGTGAGCCGGACACTCCGAAGCAGGAAGGCGCTGCCTTGTCGCCGCAGCTTGCTCTGCCACAACCCTATTCCTACCCTAGCCCTACTCTACTCGCAGTCCCTGAGGCAGCCCTCCAACTCACTTGTCTGCTTGCACATGGCGGCACGGGTGCTGAGCAGCGCCACACCCTGACAAGAGCCCTAACCCTACCCTAGTCCTAGCCCTACCCCCTAGCTGTGGCCCTAATCCTGGCCCTAGCCCTAGCCCTACTTACCGGTCGCAGTCCACGAGGCAGCGCTCCGGCTCGCCCGCCTTCTCGCACACGGACGCCGGTTGTTGAGCAGCGCCACGCCGTAACCTAGCCCTAACCCTAGCCCTAGCCCTACTTACCGGTCACAGTCCTTGAGGCAGCGCTCCGGCTCTCCCGCCTTCTCGTACATGACGGCGCGGTTGTTGAGCAGCGCCACGCAGCTAACCCGAATACTGACCCTAACCCTATCCTAACCCAAACCCTGCCCAAGCCCTAGCCCTACCCAACTCATAGTCGCGGTCCTCAAGGCTGCGCTCTGGCTCGCCCACCTTCTCGTACATGGCGGCGCGTTCGTTGAGTAGCGCTACTCGCAGATCCTAACCCTAGCCCTTCCCCTAATCCTGGCCCTGGTCCTAGCCTGGCACGACTCCTTGCTCACCGGCCGCAGTCGTCGAGGCAGCGCTGCACATCGCCCGCCCTCTTGCACACGGCTGCGCGTTCGTTGAGCAATGCCACACCCTCACCTGCTCCCTAACCCTAACCCTTGCCCTAGCCTGGCATGACCCCACACTCACCGGTCGCAGTCCTCGAGGCAGCGCTCCGACTCGCCCGCCTTCTCGTACATGGCGGCGCGGTTGTTGAGCAGCGCCACGCGGCGCGCCTCGTAGCCCGGCACGCGCGCGCACGCGTCCATCGCGTCCGTGTAGCGCTGCGCGGCCTCCGCGTAGCGCTTGCGCTTGAACAGGCGCGACGCCTCCTGCGTGAGCTCATGAAACCTCGCCTTGTGCTGCGCGATCTCGTCTGCGGGGGGGGGCAGGGGTAGGTATGGGGTAGGGCTTCGACATCAACCGTTGAATTGCAATGTGAAGTTCGCCTTGAGCTGCGCAATCTTGTCTGCGGCCGGGGATACGGGGGGGGGTAGGTTTAGGGGCGGGGGGGTCGCGCATCAGAGTATTAAAGTGTGCCATGTGAAGTTCGCCTTGAGCTGCGCGATCTCGTCTGCGGTCAGGGGGCAGGGGCAGGAATTGGGGTGGGGTGGGATCACGCATCAGAGTGTTGAAGTGCGCCATGTACTGAGCGCCGGCGTCTTTGACGCGGAGCGCATGTAGTTGCTTGAGAGGAAGTTTCTCTGAGGGGAGGAAGGGGGGCTTCTGCCGCTTACATGCCTGCCCAAGACTGACAGCGTCGTGAGGACAGTGCCCGCATTGCTTGTTGAAGTTGGTTGCTGGAGTGCAATATTGACCGACTGATTGATACCTTCTCTGCCGCCACGTGCACTCTGCTGCGACAAATGCGCGCATAGCGTGGTTGCCTGCGCCACTTCAACCTCTATACATCTCTCCACAACACCCGTAGAATTCGACTCCCTCTGTGCAGTACCTGAGCATTCCTGTTCTGCGGCAGCAGCGGCTGTTTTCTGTACAGCGGCAGTGGCAGTTTCGGCAGTTGTCGTCATCGCCCAACCAGCTGCGCCACCGCGCGCGCTGCGTCGCAATGGACCCCTCTTGCAACTACTGCGAGTTTTCCCAGTTCTCTCCGCGCACACTGCATGGCCCCATTTCGCAGCTCCAGCGGTACTTTCAGCTATTTCCTTCCCTCTCAATCGCCTGCCACGCCGCGCTGCAACGAATGCCCACATCGCGCAGTTGCCTGTGCAGGCCTCGCGCAGCGTACACTGCACACCTCCTCCAAGCAGCGCGTTTATTCTGACTCTCTCCGCGCGCGCACCTTCGCGCTCCCGCTCCGCGGCTTCCTCAGCGGTCTCGACAGTCTCCCCCGCGCCGCTGCCAGCGGTTTCGGCAGTTCCGCCGCCCCCCACCCCCTCCCCCTCTTCCTCCTCCTCATCGCTCGGCACGTCCTCTGCGACAACGCGCTCCGGCGCTGGCCTCCGTCGCGGAGGCGGCGAGCGCGCCTGCGGCCGCACAGGCGACGGCGGCGTCGCCTGGCGTGCAGAGTACAGAGAGGAGTAGGTGAATGGACACAGTACACTAGAGAACAGAGGTTGCGACACGGGTGCGGAGTATAGAGAGGAGCGCAGGTCGATGGACGTAGTACACAGAGTACAAAAGCAGAGTAACGCTGATGTACGGCCGCACGGGCGACGGCGGCGGCGTTGCCTAGCGCACAAGAGTACAAAGAGGAGTACAGGTTGATGTACGCAGTACGCAGAGTCAGGGCAGATGCAGGTTCATGTACGGTCGCACGGGCGACGGGGGCGGCGTCGCCTGTCGCGTATGGGGACGGAGTGCAGAGAGGAGTACGGATCGATGGACGCAGTGCACAGAGTACAGCGGACGGTACAAATTGTGACGCGGGTCTAGAGTACAGAGAGGAGTACAGGTCGGTGGACGCAGTAGGACAGAACACAGGGTAGAGTGCAGATTGACGTCAGGACGTACGGGAGACGGCAGCGACATTGCCTGAAGCGGCTGCAGGGTACAAGAGTACAATATGAGTACAATATCAGTACAGTATCAGCACAGTATCAAGTTTGGCGGTGTCGCCTGATGAAACCGCTGCGTCAGCTGGCGCGCTGCCGTTCCATGTGCGGACGCACTCGCATTGCCACGGCGCCCGCACATTGCGCAACCTCAGCTTCTCGCACCTCGCTTGGATGAGCGGTGCACTGTAAGTGCGCTGCATCATTCAGTACGGGGGCAGCTCTAACACACATGTGTGTTGGCAGCACGATCTCGCGCGTCGCACAAGCTGTACTTCAAGTCTTACTTCAAGTGCTGCTTCCTCTTGGCATGGAGCAGCCACGCTGCCCAGTGCAACCTCAATAAGTCAGGCTCAACGTAAGTGTGCGCCCAGCCAGGACGTGAGCAGACCCCCTGATGTCATGTATTTTCCTGAGACAACATAGTATGCTTAAAAAGCTTGCACAAATCAGTCTTCTGGCTCCTGTGGATATGGTGGCACTGTTTGACTCGTGGCCAATTGCCGCAGCAGCGGCGACCACGCTTATTGGTGGAAGGCTTTGACGGCTAGCCACACCGTGTCACCTAGAGCTCTATGAACGTTTGATTCGTTTCCATGCTGACTTATATTATTAAGCCGCCGGTGGGCGGTGCCCACGTCCCATGCGAGCAGACCCCCTGACTCCAACAGCTACCCAGCATAATAACTTCCGTGCGCTGCAAGCGCTGCAGTGGCGTTGCAGATCCGCAGCTGCTGCGGCACGCAAAAATGCGGTTGTGCTGTTGTCTATTCAGGAGGCCGTGCTGTGCGGGTTGAGTCAGTTGATAGCTGCAAAACTGTCATGACGAGTCAACAACGGTGTGACGTGCACGCCTGCCAACGCCCTTGACATGCTTTGTGTACATGCCTCTCGCAGCAGTTTGGACAAATTTCGCCACAACTCGTCTACTGGCATTAGTGGTGAATAAGACGGCATCTGCAGTACTTGACGCTTGCAGCAGCGCTGTGGTGACTGCAACGTCCTTCAAATACGACTGTCTAAAAAAACTCATGCACCATCGCAGTTTGTAACATTGACAGACACTGTGTGGTGAATGTGACAGACACTTTTTATTCGCAACACACACTGGTGCATCTGATCTCAGTCGGTCGCAGGTGCACGCGGAATCAGACCTTGTCGTACATTCAAAATATCGATGTAAACTGCAGCCCTGTGATTGTGATGTTTCAGCGGACACCAGTATTTCCGACTCCATGCACTGTTTCATGCACAACTCCGTGCAGGACTACATTATCGCGAAAGCGTGGGACTGTGAAAGCCAACAGAGAAAAAACAGGTGCTACCAGAAATAATGAGCCCTAACACTGTCATAGATCAGTTTTGTGATAATGGTGAATGGGTAAGATTGGTCAGCGTAACTCAAATCGATTCGTCTCTTTCACGCGGGGGAGAGTGAAGATACACCCACCCAATCTTGTCGATGCTCGACACAGCGCACACAACAAGCCGGCGGCCTTAGTATGATATATATTCGTTGAGTAAGAGGATTGGTCGTCGATGGCACACCTTGCCGCCTCCGGCCCCGGGCGGCGCTGAGGTCTTCGAAGCTGATCGCTTGTAGTACAGAAGCGACAGACCCACGAGCACCGACACCACCGCCACCGCCACCACGGTCTGCTCCTTGTTGGTGCGCATCGCGCCAGCTAGCTTCCAGTCCTCCCGCCACCCGTGCACTGGAACGACGCTGTCCACCTTCTTCTTCTGGAGGCACCCCACTTTCACGGGTCACATTCAAGAAAGTACTTATTAGTGGGTGCCGCGGCGCCGGCGGCAGCTCAAACAACCAGCAGCGTACGGCGGAGGTGAGCGTGACTGGTCCTGAGGAAGCAGCAGGCGGAGGGCAAACATGCAGCAGCGCCGTCGGGGAGACGACGTGGTGTCGCCAGAGGGTCCCCCTGCCGGCGATGCCGGAGGTGGAGCGCACAGCGGCAGCAGGCGCAGGAGCAGTGTACGGGCTGCTCCGCAGGCAGCATCATCGAGCAAAGTGAGTCATCCTGCTTCAGCTATGACAAATTCGGCAACGACAGTGGCTTGATCAAAAGCAGAGACCCCGCCAAATTCGGTCAAGAGGCTGGAGTGCTGCTGTAGTGTTGGCCGGCTGCGTATCAGCACGCCATTGATGCAGGAAGTATGCATCTTCAAACGAATACTTCATTGCGAAGGCTTGATGCCTAGGTCTGTGACATACGACCGGTGCAACCTGGTCAGCAGTTTTGCTGCACAGTTGCCCCAATGCTGTGCCCTGCTGCTGCTCACCACACTCAGGTATGACATTGTGCTCCTGCTGAAAGCGGACAACGACCTGCTGATCAGCGACATCGAATGCTGCAGGAGCCGCAATTTGGCCTGAGCCTTCAATCTCTGACCACTTGATGCCACCAACAGAGGAGCAGCATGGACGAGTGCATTTGGAGGCCTTGCGATCAACCGTGTCTTGCTGCAAATCTTTCATCATTGATTGGCTACACCGTATCTGATGATTTTGGGCTACGAGGATGTGGTCGGCACTGATGTACAGCATGTGCTGGGTCTCTGTACCGACTGCAACCGTTGCACAATGCTAGCCAACAATGCCATGGCTCGCGAGTAGGCGGTGGACGCACCTGCGCACTTCGTAGACAAAACGAGTTTTTATCGCACACGCTCACGCCCCGCCGCAAACCAAATGGAAACGCGCGCACGAGCACGTACGTCAGTGATGGCACGAGGGTTGGCACGCGGGACGTCGCCTGTTGCAGTTGAAGAGAGCAGAGCTTCAGCATCCCCTGTGGCTTGCACAGCTGCCTGCCATCCCTGCATCCTGGCTGCGCGCCTCTGTGCGGCGCTTGTGAGGCAGTTCGCGCTTTGCTTTACTGTGTTTACCCAGTGCACAGTCGGCGCGCACGACCAATCGCCGCTTGGTTGCCAGCTTACCTGTGCCGGTCCGCCTCGTTGTGGCGCCCGCTGCTGCAAGTAGGTAGGTTCGGCTGCGCACTCTGGTGGTCGTGTGGATGACCTGCCGTTGCTTCTCTACATGGGGTACGCTCGCTGCGCCGCTGCACCACTGCCTGGGACTCAGTTCATCGGTTCCTTGCTCCGCCATCAGCAGCACGATAGCTCTCATTCTGTCCGCCTCGACCTCATGCCTGTCACACCGCCATCCGCACGGTAGCTCTCATCCTGTCTGCCATGACCTCATGCTGCCATACCTGTTGCGTGCTGTGAAACAGCGCTGACCACCCCCTCCCCCCCCCCCCCCCGACCCCCCTGCCCCTTAATCATCATCTGCAAAATACCCTGCCCTCCCTTCAAGTTCAGCCGCACCACATTTGTCTCACACTGTCTGCGCGCCGTCGCTCGCCCCCGTGCACCGTTGCCGCGCACAGACGCGGCTGCGCAGCCTCGTGCTCGCGGCCCTCGGCTCCCTCGGCGTGGTCCTCTTCTTCGCCTTCCCGCCGCCGGCAGTTACAAAGGCGGCGGCAGTTACAGGCGCGACCGACTCAGCGCTCAGTGCCGCTGCTGCCGTGCAAGCCGCCGTGGATCCCCTCGACACGGCAGCAGTCGTGGGTGCGGACGCGCAGCCGCCGCCGCAGCGCTCGGTGAAGGGGGGGGCGGCAGGGGGCCCCTTGGTGGCGAAGGGGGGGGGAGCGCTGCCGCGTGCGCCGCGCAGCCCGCACGTGTACCTCACGTGGCCGTTCGCGGCGGACGACCTGACGGTGCAGGGGTACCGCGCGCTGGAGAGCGTGCTGCACGTGTACGCGGACGAGGAGGAGGAGGAGGGGGACGGGGACGGGGAGGGGGAGGGGGGGAAGGGGGGGGGTGGGGGGGGGGCGTCGGTGGTGTTTCTGGTGCCCGGGCCGCTGTACGCGCTGACGTACCGGTGGGCAAACGCGCTGTCGCAGACGCACTTCCAGAAGTACCGGAAGCGCGGCTACCAGATAGCGGTGAGACGCGGTTCACGCCGCAGGCGAATGTACCAAATTGAAGTTCCACACTGCATCAATCTTCACTTTCAACGTGGGCAGGGGCGTGTGCATGACGAAGTTGTTGTGAAGGCGCTGCAGCTGCACCTATGGTTTGAAAGTGCGTGAAGCGCGAACAACTCTCGAGGACGTTCTAGGCTTCAGGATGCACCGTTTCATGCCGCGTTTTGTCGGTATAACGTACCCTTAGTAGGTGTACCACAAAGTCAGGAGGTAGAAGCGAAAGCAAAGGAGATTGGTTCCAACGGACAACGTGGCAAGAACAGGGTGCAAGTTCCTGTTCCATGAGGTCCATTCCCTGAGACCTGATGCGCCGCTAGTGTCCAGTGCTACCCCGGCGAGTGCTGCCGCGGCGAGTGCATGGCCTCGTTGCCTTTGGAGTCAGTACCAGAGCGGTCAGCTGCAATGACAGCACTTCAAATCGGTACGTTAACAGAAGTATTTCGCATAGTCTGTGACCGACAGTGTATGTTGTTCCGGCCTTCGCTCCCTCTTTACATCATCTCCGACCATGGAAGTACCCGTGTTGCATCAGGACTCGCGTGCGGTCACGCTCGGACAGGCGACCTTTCAACTTCAACTTCAACCGGCATCCACCGCGCATGTGTCATTGTAAGTACCCCTCAACTTCAATTGGCTCTCTTCCTTCACGCGCACGCGCGCGCCGTGCCGCGTGGCGCACTCGCAGGTCAGACTGTCTGGGGCGGCGCCAAGCAAACGGTCAGGCTCAACACCCAAAAACTTCAAGTGTCCGTTAACTTCTTCAACTTGCTATCTTCCCTTACACGCACCCGCGCGCGCCACGCTGCGTGCGCACTCGCAGGTCAGACTTGTATGGGGCGGCGCCAAGAAGACGGTGAGGCTCAACGACTCGCCGTTTGGAGCGCTGCTGCCGGGGGGGCTGTGGTGGGAGCGTCACAAGAACGTGAAGTTCTACGCCAAGGGCCTGCCCATGCCGCAGTTTGACAAAGTGGTAGGTCGCCATCGCCGCACGGCAGCGTTGAATGGCAGCGCTCGGTGTTTGAACTTCTTGACTTGAAGAAGTCATTTGCGAGATGGTCTGCGTCCGTGCCTGCTTGATGGCTCGGACACCGCGCGAATCAATCTTTGAAGTCGAGTTTGTGTACTTGAAACGGGCGTTGCGTCAAGCACTTCGAAGCAGCATTGGAACGCAGCAGCTGCGCCGGTGCACAGAAGCAGAAGTGCAATGTCTTGTGCTATGATTTATTGAAGTTCTAAGCGGCAGCGGGCGGTTAGCGTCAGCGGCAATGGACACAGGCTGCAACTTGCCTGGTATTACAGCCTCAATCCACTGGCAAGCAGGCAGCTGACGCAGCAGATGCGCATGCAGCAGAGCACGCGGAGGGTGCTGAGCAATGCTGACACGGCCATTCAGCTCAGCCTGCTGCCAGGTTTGCTGCCTTGCTGGAGAAATCGCCAGCAGATTTTGCAAGTAACGCAGTGAGGCTCTGACCAGCATTGCGGCACCCGCCTCAGCCAGTGAAATGAGCGTCCAAGTGCCCCTGTCTCGCAGCTCTGCCATTGCGCTGTTGCACACCGCGCGCCGCTTGCTGCAATCAGCGCCCGCACGCGATCGCGCATGACAGCAGCCGAGCGCATGATCCCTCCGCATCCACACCACTCGTGTACCGCTGCGCCTTGGCACGCGACTTCGCTTGTGACGCCATTGTAACCCTAGCCCTAACCCTAAGTGGCAGTTATGTTGACCGGCTCACACTCTTGTACCCTCACTTGCGCCACCCGTTTCAACTGCCACGCCCCGTGCAGGACGCTGCCCCCCTTCAAATGCTCGTTCCTTTGCGCTGGTGGTGCCCACTGCGGCTGCAAAGTAGACGGTGCATCTGGACCAGCTCGGAACCCTCCAGACGCAGCATTCACTTCTTGATCGCCCAATCCTAACCCAATCCCTGACCTTTCAGACGCCTCGTTTGCTTCTCAATTGCCTAACTATACCTCTAATGCTAGCCCTTCAGACGCCTGATTTGCTTCTCAATCGCCCAAGCCTAACCCCAACCCTAACCCTAACCCTTCAGACGGCTCATTTGCTTCTCGACCGTGCAACTCCAACTCTAAATTTGACCTAACCCTTCAGACGCTTCATTTTCTTCTCGATCGCCTAACCCTCATCCTCTCCCTAACCCTAATTCGCTGCTGCGCAGGACGACGCCCTGCCCGACTACTCCACGGTTCTGTTTATGGCGTTTCTGGAAATTTACAAGACGGGCGGCATCTACGGCGACCTGACGCTGTTCCACGCAGCGCCGCTGCCAGAGGTGAGCACTGCTGTCATACTTCAAGTATATTAATACTGGTGGCAACCTATTTTAGTGGTAGTGCTATGTATGACCACTCACAGCGACAAAGACGGGTGGCATCTATGGCGACCTGACGCTGCTCCACGCGGCGCCGCTGCCGGAGGTGAGCATCACTGTGTTCAATCAGATGTCTTAAAGACTTACATTCTCTAAAACCACAACGCATGCAAAGACTACAATGTCAGCTGCAAACTTGAGCACTGGAATTGCTCGTGAACGCACACATTCGTGAGGAGCCGTACCTGCGCACCCCGAAGTCCAGATCGGTCATCATGATTGTCACAGCTTGTCAAACACAAAAAAATGGGACACTCGGCTTGTAAAGTATGCCCTTCATCGCAGTGTTCGCACGCACTGCCGCTGCCTGCGCCGCAGGGACTCGACGGCTTTGTGGTCGGCGGCATGGGCCCCGGCAGCGCCGGCGCAGACTACAACTGCAGCGGGCGCACGAGCCGCGGGCGCTACCACCTGCCGCTGCTCATGCAGTGGAGCGCGCCGCGCCACCCCGTCGCCGCGTGCATGCTCGCCGCGTACGACGACCCCGGCAGCAACCTCAACAGGCGAGTGTTAATGTTCAACTTGAAGTTGGTGTGTTTTGAAAAATGAAAACCACAAAAAATCTGGTGACAGCGCCGCGACACCCCGTCGCCGCGTGCGTGCTTGCGGCGTACGACGACTTTGGCAGCAACCTCAACAGGTACAGTTGAAGTTGAAAGTTGCTGCACATTTTGCAGATGGGAGAGTGCATGAGAGGCGCGAGCAAGCGTGCCGTGATAGCATGGTGCGTGCTTGTGCCGGATCACACGTGTAACGGAGCGTGCCGCGGACCGCATATGGCGTACGACGACCCCGGCAGCAACCTCAAGCAGGCAAGTGTTGAAGTTGAAGTTAGTTTATGTTATCCGACATCACGTGAGAGTGCCGGGGGACGCTGCTGCTACGTGCGTGCTCGCGGCGTACGAGGTCTCCGGCAGCAACCTTTACAGGCGAGTGGCCATGTTGAACTTGACGTGGGTTCTTTTAAGTGAATTGAAAGCGACAGCGCCACGGCACCCCGTCGCCGCGTGCGTGCTCGCCGCGTACGACAACCCCCGCAGCGACCTCAACAGGTGAGTCCCCGTGTTGAACTTGAAGGTGGTGTGTTACTAAAAAAATAATAATAAATGAAGTGACGCCGAGGAACGCTGTCGCTGCGCTCGTGCTCGCGGCGTACGACGACTCTGGCAGCAGTCTCGATGGGCGAGTGGCGCCACCCTGCAAGGGCGCGTCGAGTCGCAGCGCTCAGCAAACTTCATATTTGTCACAAAAGCAAAAGCAACATCAACATGGTGGCACTGTTTGACTCGTGGCCAATGACTGCAGCAGCGGCGACCACGGTCATTGGTGGAAGGCACTTGCGGCTAACCATCCTTTGTCACCTAGAGCTCTACGATCTTTTAATTCGTTTTCATCAACAAAGAAAAGAAAAGAATAAGGAAAGGAGGTCGGCAGGCAGAGTGGGAGATCACCATTCCGCTGCAGAAGCACGACCGCCAGCGAGCAACACGCAAAGCAGCTGTCACAAACCAAGAGGTGAGCAAGCAGCGGATGGGATATCATCAATGACATCCCGCTGCGGGAGCAGGGTTAGGGTTAGGATTAGGATTAGGGTTAGGTCTAACCCTAACCTAACCCTAACCCTAACCCAACGGCGCACAACGAGCAAAGCAGCTTTGTAGCCGTCTTGCAGCAGCGTCGGACGGAGAGATTGGAGAGGAGGTGAACCGGGGGCATGAGCAGGGCTCAGTGCCATTCGCGGCACATTGGAAGCTGTGCTGCAGCAGCTGTGGGCATGCAACACGGGCTCACTGAGCGCAGCGGTCGCGTAGGGGCCTCGGCGGCATGCGCAGGAGGCATTGGCGTTGGCACAAGTGACGAGCCTGGTGATGCCTCACGTTTCCTCATCCGGCACTGACAGGTTGTCACCTTCTATTAAAGCTGATGTAGCAGACAGTATGGGTGGTGTGGCCCACATCACTGTTGGTCGCGAGTACTAAGCGCGGTGGGGTGGCCTCATTATCTTCAGGCGCTCTTTCATCGCCGCAGAGGGCGGCTTTGCTGCAACGCGCTGGAGCACCCGGTGGGCATGCAACACGGGCTCACGCAGTGCAGCGGTCGTGTAGAGGCCTCGGCGGCATGCGCAGGAGGGATGTTTTAGGTGGCGCTGTCTGCGGGTGCTTCGTTTTCATAAATCTAAAGCTGTTTTTAAAGGTCCACACATTTTAGCACCATCGAAAGTGTATGGAACGAGAGAAATTCTTTTTCATTGATTGAGGGCTTTTTCAAATGAAAAAGCATTGGCGTCGGCGTAGCCAACCGCAGGGAGAACAGCGCCCTGTGCAGAGCGCCGCTGGACAGAAGCGGTGGTGGACGTCGATTCACAGTGCCGTAATGGGCCGCACCTCGGCCGTCAATGGATTCGGCGCGTGCGCTACGCGTGCGAGGTATTGTGGGGACGCCAGTCGGGCTGGTGGCGATGCAGACGTGCCGTAGGACCTCGCAGCAGGGGGGCTAAGAGGCTGCGTAGGTGGGCTGGAGGCGTGCTGCGGGACCTCTCGACGTCCCCTTTTGCCGCCGCCGCGGTGGCCGCAGACACGGGCCGACACGCTTCAGGTTAGGGTTAGGATGAGGATTAGGGTTGAAGATTAGGGCTAACCCTAACGCCAACCCTGAAACTAAGGTTCAGGCTGCCGAGGCCGCGGCGCTCCAGGGTCCAGGCTGCCGAGGTGAGGGTGTCGGTCAGGACACAGCATGTTCGCTGTAGCCTCTTGGCGCCCTCCTTGCTGCGAGGTCCCCCACAGCATGTCTGCAGCGCCGCCAGCCCGACCCCCCCCCCGCTATCTCGCAGACGCAGCGCGCGCGCGCGCTGAGTCCAGTGACGGTCGCGGTGAGGCTCGCGAAGGGGTGCGCGAATCATCGCCCGCCACCGCTTCCGTCCAGCGGGCTCTATAAGTGTGTTGTCGTCTCTGCGCGCGTCGTTGGGTACGCCGCCGCCAGTGCCCCCTACTGATGCCGCCTCCAAGGCCCCTACAACAGGTGAATGGACGCAGGCGGCGGCGGCGCCGATGCCAATGGCTACAGCGAAACCACCAATATCCCGCTCCAGAACCTCGATTGCCGCTAAATGCACGGCGCGCCACTGCACACCCGGGCCCATACTACCCTCCCCCCCCCCCCCCCCCCCCCCCCCCCCCCACACACTCTTTTTCTAGTAGCCCCCCCCCTGCACTCTCTCATCTAGTTCTAGTAGCCCCCCTCCATCCCTGGCAACAGATGCCTGGACGCCGACGGCGCCGACCCTGAAGGCTACAGCAGTGCGACCGACAGTACAAATCAGAACTGCGATTGCAGTTTGGTCTGAATGCATCGATTGCGCTTCACTGCACAACCGGGCCTGTATTACCCCCCCCCCCTCCAAACACACGCACTCTAACCCCCATCCCCTTCCCCCCCCCCCCCCCCCACGCCTCCCCCTCAAACAGATGTCTAGACGCTGACGGCGCAGACCCTGAAGGCTACAGCAGGGCCACCGACAGCGGTCTCGCGTGCGTGCTGCACACGGTGGACGCGTGCCTCGCGCAGAACGGCCTGACCAATCAGCTCGCGGCGGGGGCGGGCGCGGTGGACTGGCGCATGTGCGACGCCAGCGCGGACGACGACGTCAAGGGGGTGAGCGCTGTCACATTTGTGTGTTTGTGTCCCCAATGTGCTAGTGCTTCAGGGGCCGCAACTGTCGGTGCATCTGACCAATCAGCTCGCGGCGGGGGCGGGGCGGTGGACTGGCGCATGTGCGACGCGAGCGCGGACGACGATGTCAAGGGGGTGAGCACTGCCACACGCGTGTGTGTGTTGTGTCCCAGATGTGCTACTGTGGCAGTTTCTGAGGCAAGAACGGCCCGACCAATCAGCGTGCGACAGGGGCGGTGGCCTGATGCGAGCACTGATGCGGGGGCAGCATGAATCCATCCGAGGTTTGGGACTCTTTCAGAATGCCCAGAGCGGTGCGCAGAGAGTGACGTGCCCTCACTGGCACGACCCCACCAGAACAAGCACACACTTTGGAAGTCTGCCGTTTCTGGAAACATAGCGTCTCACCAAGTCAGTCGTCCCGCGTGCACGTGCAGACCGACGCGGAGGTGGCCGCCGCGAAGGCCGCGCTCGACGCCATGACACAACTTCACCATCCACTTCAACTGGGCGCGGCGGCGTCGGCGACGGACGGCGCTTCGGGGCACGCAGCGGCGGCGGCGGCGGCGGCACCGCTGGCGGCGCCGGTGGCGTTCTGGTTGGGGCGCGGGACGTATGATGGGCTGTGGCGCGAGCCCAAGCGGGGGTCGCTGGCGGCGGAGGCGTTCTCGCGGCTGCAGCTGACGCGGTGGGCGCCAGAGCAGGTGCGCACGCCGCATAGAAGAAGTTGTAAGTTGAAGTTTGATTTTAACAGGTAAGTCGAAGTTTAAAAGTCAATCGCGACCATGGGGCTCTGGGCATGATCTGCTGCGCACGGCAACAGAATATGGCGGAGGCGTTCTCACGGCTACAGCTGACGCGGTGGGCGCCCGAGCAGGTGCGCGCTCTACTCATGAGTCAAACTTCAAGTTGAAGCTTTAAGTTGAGGTTTGATGTCAGCAACTCAGAAGTTAAAAGGTGAACGCGGCGATGGGGCTCTGGGCACGCCCTGCTGCGCACAGCAAGATAACGGGCTCGCAAATCGTCCATTTGTCAATTGTGTGGCAGCGCTCATAGAAGGGGCGGCGCGCTCACCGATTATCCCGGATTGCCCTCAGCAACAGTTCGTCTGCAAGTCGTGATGGAAAAAACAGCTTTGTGACCTGCTGCATTGCTGGTGAACAGCGCCCGTACTATGATGTACTACGAGGTTCACCTTGTGGTTTACTTAATCGGGATCGAGTGAGCTCGCACGCACCACTCGCCAATTGGGGCCTCCTTCTGCAGTACATCAAGAGGTGACTTGCCTGTGGTGTACAGACGCCACGCTGTGACGCTGCTTCGTGGCGCCCCGGGTCTGTGACAGCCTGCACACGCTTTCCGTTTGCTGGTGCTGCTTGCGCACTGCCTCCGCTTGCAGATCGACCCGACGTGCCGCCTGTCCTGTCCGCGCTACCACGCCACCGCCAACGAGGTGAGGCCTGCACTTCAACTTGCAGTTGGGTGCACTTTGACTTGAAGCTGTCAGGCACACGCAGAGTTTGCGCGCTCGCCTGCTAGCATTTTGGTTGTCAAGGGCTGCAGCACGTGCTGTGGCGCGACGTCTATTTCAGCACTGTGGAGCACGTTTTGTTATCAGCGCCACAGCGAGGCCAGCCTCACTGCACACCAGCTTGAGGTTAGGCTTGGCGTGAGGTTTTGAAGTTTGTAGTGTGTGCCCATACCCAGCAACCGAGCCCGGCTTCTTTTTTCATTTACTTCAAACCACTTCGAAGTATGCATTGTCACGGGTCACGCAGTTGCAGACGTCATACCCGATCACTGCTCTGTTGGCAAGCTACCGCTCGCGCGCGCGCATCACATGTGCCCTCACCCTGTTGATTGGCAGAGCGTGGGCAGCCTGGCGCAGGCGCAGTCCGTGTGTGCGCCAACGGTGCTCGTCTACTTCAAAGCATTCATTTTCACAGGTCACGCAGTTGCAGACGTCATACCCCCTCACTGCTTTGGTGGTGAGACTCCGCTGCACACGCGTCACACGTGCTGTTGCCCTCTTTGTCCGCAGAGCGCGGGCAGCCTGGCCCAGGCGCAGTTCGTGTGTGCGCCGACAGTGTTCGTGCCCGGCGCGCAGAAGGGCGCGTCTACATTCCTCTTCCACGCCATCACGTGGCACCCGCAGGTGCATTTATGGCATACGTACACGAATTGTATGAGTGTCCTTCATTTTGTGGGTGAATAATCCAATGATATTTATGTACTGGAGGAGTGCAGTATATCATGTATGTTACTAGAGTTGCCGAAACCGTATATCGTAAATTTACGGTACGGAAATATACATCGTATGGTACGCCGTATGTTTGAATGGCATCGTATATTCCGTAATTTACGGTGGAATTATACGGTCGAACTTTTCGTACCCATTTTTTTCGGTACGATTTTATTACGGTGACGTGGATGATGCAAAGGAGCGTGATGGCGGGCAGTGGTGGTGATGGCGCTGGCGCCAAGACGCTTATATCACCTCAGCCTGGCACAGTCAGCAAGCCGCAAGTGACCCAACGCCAAAGTAGTGGACGAAGTTAAAGTTCCGAAGTTCAAGATCTTCTTGCGCCACCGCTGTGGTTCTGCGATAACACTATGGTAGCAACCCTGCGCGTACTAACACTGAGCACATCCACAGCAGGGAAGACAAGCTGCAGGGGCGCAGACGAGGCAGCAGCAACACAATCGCCACGTGACCTCGGCGCTTCCAAAAGCAAAGCCAGAAAAGCCTAAGCCGTACGCCCTGGCTAGTGTTACGTGGCTCTGCATCCAAGGGGGTCTAGACCCCCTTGCTGCACCTGATCGAAGACCCATACTTCAAGCGTTCATTTTTTTTTTAAGTGAAAACTTCAAGCGCTGTCCACAAGCATGGGGCCCCATATGGGGAAGGCATGACTTCATTGCAATGATGGCATCTTCACCATCGTACTTTCTACTTCTATAACGATATGGTCAGCTGTACCCATCCTCATTGCCGACATTGAATGCAGTGATCTTTGGTAAATGCTTGATGCTATGCTTGCTTGTCATTAATTCAATAAGTTGGCTCACCTGTGATGTGCAGCAAGTTGAAGTTTTCATACTAGCAGCACGCAGCATCTCGTGTAGTCATCTGTGCCTGTGTTACCATATGCGAGGCGGACCATGTGGCGCACAACACATCATAATAATCACATAATTACAATAATTGCGGCACATACGGTTTACGGTTGGGTGTACGGTTTTACGATTACGGTACTACGGTTGTACGATCACAGGTACGGCATACGTTTACGGTTACGGTACGGTACGTTTACGGCCTACGGAGTATATTTTCAAAAACCTACGGTTTTGGCAACCCTATATGTTACACATGCATGTATGATCCAGTATGCCGGGCGCGCAGAAGGGCGCGTCGACTTTCCTCTTCCACGCCATCACGTGGCTCCCTCAGGTGCGCTATAGACATACTTGAAGTGCCTGTATATACCTCATGAGTTTACTGTAGGTGTTTGGAATATATGCATGAATAGTATTTACTGCTACACTTTTTAGTGCACACCTGTGTGTGTACAAGTGTGCCGGGCGCGCAGAAGGGCGCATCAACTTTCCTCTTCCACGCCATCACGTGGCACCCGCAGGTGCGTGTGACATCACCTTTTACGAACTACTATCTCGACGTGTATACTTGGTCAGTGTACTTCAGGTGTAGTATATACATTATAGTACATAGCCAGGTATGCACAAGTGAAGTGTGCCGGGCGCGCAGAAGGGCGCGTCGACGTTCTTCTTCCACGCCATTACGTGGCACCCGCAGGTGCGTGGAATATCCGCATTGTATATACTCAATCAGTGTACTTCAAGTACACACTCTAAAGTACACGCATGTATGCACAAGTGTGCCTGGTGCGCAGAAGGGCGCGTCGACGTTTCTCTTCCGCGCCATCACGTGGCACCCGCAGGTGCGTGTGACATGAACATGTATCTCGAACTATATTCTTAGTTAGTGTACTTCAGGTGTTTGGAATGTATGCATGAGTAAAGTATAGAAGTATAATACTTTGTAGAGTAAAGTATAGAGTATACAACTTCATAGTACACACTCATGTAAACACCAGTGTGCCGGGCGTGCAGAAGGGCGCGTCGACTTTCCTCTTTCACGCCATCACGTGGCACCCGCAGGTGCGTGTGATAGGCATGTGTTCATATCTCGTGAGTGTTCTTCAGGTGTAAGAAGAATATACACAACATGTGCTGCAAAGTATACTCCTGGTGCACACGCATAAATGCACAAGTGTGGCGGGCGCGCAGGAGGGCGCGTGGACACTCCCCTTTCACTCCATTAGATAGCACCCGCAGGGTTGTGGAATATCATGTACTTGGTGAGTGTACTTGGTTTGAAGCAGTGCGTGGGCCAAGCTTTGAGGTGCTCATTGGCGGACGCGTGATCCTCAGTTGTGCGCTTGCTACCCCTAACCCTAGCTGCTGCGGCTGTCCGTGACGTCCTCTACGGCCGGCATGGCCGCGTCGATTGCCGAAAACCGCGTGCTGCATTGGCGCGCTCGTGGCAGTCGACAAAAGCGTGCAATGACTTCAGCGCTTCACCTTCCATGACATGGAAGGCTCTCTTGAAAGGCGTTCACTTGAAGTACAAACAGCGACGTCAAACTGCGCAGCACGACGAGCGGGTGCGCGCTGCAACCGCCACAGGCCCTGCTGAGCACTGCTGCATGTTGTGCCGCGCCAATTGAAGTAAAGACAGACGTTGAGTTGCGCATGCGAGCCGCTGGTGCGCGCTTAGTAACTGTCATGTAACTGTCATGAACGCTGCCGCATTATTTTTTGCTGCGCCCACAGGTGGTGCAGCCGCTGCGAGGGGCGCACGGTTTCAAGGAGACTGGCAGGTGACTCTCCTTGATCGTACTTGAAGTATAAGTTTTGCATCATTTGAAGTACAAGCCTATATACACCCTCAGGGTTGGGGTTAGGTTTAGCACGGCTTCAAAGGAGTTTGGCAGGTGACTCTTCTTGACGATACTTGAAGTAGAAGTCTACAACCACCTCTTGAAGTATAAGCTTATAACGACCTCAAAGGAGCAGTGCGGAAGTGCCGCTTGCAGGCATGACCCATCCGTTGGCGCCGATTGCATCCCCAACCAAGTTGTGAGATATCACTACTTCAACTCGTGATGACTCTCCTCGAAAGCAGCAAGCTCACCTCCTCGAGCACTGCAAGGGCGCTGCCTGCGACCCACGCATAGGTTGTGCAAGTGCAGTCGTTATACCGCCTCAAGCTGTCTGCACTTGCTGTGGCAAATGCACTGCACGCGGAGGCCGCAGATTTCAAGCTTGTTGTGGATGCATTGAGGGGCAAGGGGGGGGGGGGGGGCGGCTCCAGGGGAGGGCTTCAGGAAGGTTGGGCAGGTCAACGTGAGCGTGCGCTTGTGTGCTGACGTTTCAGAAGTGCGTCGTGTCTTGGCCAAAGCTTGTTGAGTTGTTCTGATGTGTTGAAACCATTTCGTTAGAGATGGCGCGTACGGCGACGGCTACGACATAAGAGCGCTCGATTCAAAGCAGTCAAAGTATAAGAGCGGTCTGCCAGCTGAACATGGATCTGGTCGATATAAGAGCGATTTGGAGCTGCTTGGGGCTGACTGCTCTTATATCGTGTCCACCAACCACTAGCCGCCTCAAGAACGATGCCTGAACAGCCGCTTTTGCGTGGTATTCAACAACGCTCAAGCGCGCATCGATCAGTCACAGCGTATAGCGCACGGTGCGGTTCCTTCCCGGCTTAATTCGTAGCCAACTTCAACTGTTGGTACGCTACCCCTACTTAAATACTTCAAACCCTAGGGCTAGGGCTAGATTTAGTCTAGGTTTAGCCTAACCCTAGTTAAGCCCAATCCCGATATAAGAGCGGTCACGGTATAAGAGCGGTGAAGTTGGCGGGACGGACCCGCCCTTATATCGTAGCCCTCGCTGTAGTGCCATCACTGAACAGGTCGCGCGTACTGTAGCGCGAAAAAAAAATTGACAAGTACGCGTACGAGTATTGAAATGCTTGTGAGAGCAGCTACAGGTACGAGTTTAATTTGTGCTCTGTGAAACGTGTACGCGTATACTTGTTGAACAGGTTATTGCTGATCGAACAGTTTTTTTGCCTGTTTCAACGTGTTTTTGAGCTGTTGTACAAGATTCCTTTCAGCATTGTCCTATGTCGTGTACCAGAATATTCATAAGATTGAATCCGCCCTGCGAACATCTTCTGTTGAGGCTCGTTAAGGCTCGAAAGCCGTGCGTGCTGTAAAAGGCACAAAATACAACAGGATGTACTGATTCAAATTTAGAAGCACTTGCTAGCTGGCATGCACAATGCACGTGCAGCTTCCTAGCATGCACATCTCTGTGACAGTAGCTCTGGGCAGCGCAGCGTGGCGTTGAACTTGGTGTCGATGCAAAGCGAATGCTCGCTATATATGCTCGCTGTAGAATTCAAACGCCATTACGTCCGAGTTGCTACGGTCTCAGCTCTTTGTAGCTGCTATATGACCTGTTTTATTGTTGGTGCTTGCGTGCAATCGCAGTGCCAACGCTCGCAGCTGCAGAAAAACTTCGGCCCAACCCAACTTCAAATGTTTATTCTCGCGGAGCTAGCGGAGCGAAAGAAAGCAGTAATATGAGAATAACTCGTACCGCGATTTAACAGCTGTGGACCAGTACAGTTTTCACTCAATACCTCGCACAACAGGTTACGCGTACAAGTTATTCCGCGGCCATAGATACGAGTTGAAACGCACGTCAAAACCTCGACTCATATGCGTGCCACGGGCGTACGCGCTATCTCTGCGTTTCATGCCCTACTGCTTCAGCTGTGTGGCACTGTGTACCTGCACTGGGGCATAGCGTCTTGCTGGGACGCACAGAGCAGGCAGCTGCGGCGGTCCCCGCAGATTTCACATCGACAGCGGTCTGCTGTACATTTCTCGAAACACCTGCAATTGAGTACCTGCTGTGGTATATCCACAGAATAGAAAATCTGATAGTGCAGGTATTATTGGCCAAGGGGTACACGCACTACATTCTGAAAACTCAGGGTAGCTGTGGATTGGTCATAACACGGTGACAGCACCAGCTGTTGTCCAATTGCTAAGCACCCTTGAGCGGAGCTAGTACTATGGTGGGGGACCACGTGGGAAGCCTCCGTGCTGTACTCTTTTTGTCTGTGCTGCTGCTCGTTTGAGAGAACAATTAGTACGCTAGAATCTTCAGGTCACTATTTTTGTCGGTAGCAGTAGACTCTCTGCAATCTTCAGGTTGCATGCCATACAACGCCCGGTACTGCCGCATAACGCTACATGGTACACTAAGAACGTTCTCTTCCTGCGCTTCGGAAGGAACTTGGCATCGCCTGGATGGTTACCGTCTTGAGGAGTTGGTACCTATGCACACTAGAGACGTGCATTGAAAGTGATGATTTCAGACTTATGAAAAACTCATGTTCAAAATATTTGCGCAGCGGCGCTCTTTGCCCCCGAGTGAGGGTTTTGGTCGCGCCTGCCAGTTTGCCATGGCTCAGCTCAAGTCCTCTGCTGAGCACTGCTCGCGGAATCCTTTTTTTGCATGCATACCCCACGCCTCAGATACCTACCCAATGTCGGCGGCGGCGAGGGCAAGATGGGCATCCGCATGGCTGCCTTCCCCTTCATCGAAGAGCGCGAGGTGCGTGCTGCGCTTGCGCATGGAGGCGGTGCGTCACCTTGTTGAATTTTCCTGTTGATGTTTTCCGCGTACGCCGCGGCGGCAGCGCACGCTCTCCCCTCACAAAATTCAACAACGCCAGCCTCGACATCAGTCAGCGAGTGACAAACGACACTGGCATATGGACGCCTAGCCGCCCGGCGAAAGCCCATTGGTCACAGCGTCGCCTGCGATGAAGGTGGTCACATGTACAGCTGCGTTAATGTCTACTTCATCAGATATTGGTACTGCCAGTCTTTTGGCTTCAATTTGGTGATGCGCGTGCGTGGCAGCACGCTTGCAGCGCGCGGCATGGCAAGAGCTGCGTCGTGTCAGAGCACCCTGAGGTCGCAAACGCTTCGACTTCCGAGCAATGCTGTGCACCCCCAGGGCTGCGCGCTCACAGACAGGTGTGTCGGCACAGCACAAAATACGTCACTCAGACAAGCCAGGGGCAGTAGTGCAGGCTTGGGGGGCTCTGTCGCACCCCGCCAAACATTTAGCACCGCGCTTTCAAGTTGCATTCTTCTTGTACCAGCCTTCAACTCGTGGGGCTCGGCGTACTGCACCTGCTAATTGCCGCATTCTCGCTTCCACACGGTCGTGACGGCCCCCGCACTCTCTAGCGCACTGCGCGAACATCGCCATGAAAGGGCTCACCGCGCGCGCTGCCTGCCGCGTTTGCCGCTCGCGCTGCCGTCGCCGCCGCAGAACTTCATCACGGGCGATGGCACGGTGACGTACATGCTCACCAACTTCTGGACGCCGCTCATGATAAAGGTGAGCCCCCCCCCCCCCCACCCCCCACCCCTTTCCCATTGCCGCTCCCTTTGCACTCATGAAGTTTTCAACGCTGAACCTTGTACAAGAAATGAATACTTCAGGTCAATGTGTGCATATACCTGGAAGCGTGCTGCGTTTGGCGCCGCTGCAAGCACATGCTTGAGCATGGACCTTACACCAGGCCCACTCATAACCCGCGCTGACGATATGCCTCGCTCAGGACGACAGCCTGAATGCGAAGATCGTCTTCGCACTGCACAAGCCCGTGGAGCGTGCGTGGTCGGAGTACCGCTGTGTATACGCCACCTTCAGATATTCCCATGTACGTATGCATGTGCTGCCTTTGCAGTTGTCGACCTCCATTCAAGCCCTGCAACAGCTCGTGCTGATGCTGTTTGGCCCTCTCAGGAGGACGGCCCGAACGCGAAGATCGTGTTTGCGCTGCGCAATCCCGTGGAGCACGCTTGGTCGGACCACCTCTTTGTGTACAATTGCATATGCATAGTACAGTATGTGTGCATGCTGCCCTGGCGCTCTACCAGCTCGAGCTGGTGGTATCTGTGCTCCTCAGGAGGACAGCCTGAACGCAAAGATTGTGTTTGCGCTGCTCAATTCCGTGGAGCATGCGTGGTCGAACTACTGCTTCATGTACAGCTGCATTTATGCATAAACATGTATGCATGCTGCTTCTGCAGTCGCTGACCTCCATTCAAGCCTTCTAACACTTCGTGCTGACACTCTTTGGCCTCCTCAGGAGGACAGCCCGAACGCGAAGATCGTGTTTGCGCTGCGCAACCCCGTGGAACGGGCCTGGTCGGACTACCGCTTCATGTTCAACATCTACCAGGCGCGCGACCAGCCGTTCTCCGACGTCATCGAGCGCACGCTGAACCCCATGAACAAGGTATGCAAGGACGTGGTACGGAAGGACGCGACGCGATGGCGCCTAGCTCCACTGGGTCATGTTGACACATCGGCGAACTCTTGTGCACTGTTGAAGTATCGTTCATACCTGTCTAGTAATTCGACTTCACAGACGTCGTCGAGCGCGCGCTGCTCCCCATGAACGAGGTAAGCGAGGACGCGACGCGATGGCGCTTGGCTCTACTGAGTTGTGTCAACATAGATCACATTGACGGACTCTGCAAGTGCTCAACACTTTGGTCAGTGCACTATTGAAGTATTACTCATAAATATCCGGTGATTTGACTTCACCGACGTCATCGAGCGCACGCTGCGCTGCATGACTGAGGTATGTCAGTACGCAGTGAAATGGCGCTTGGCTCCGTTGAGTCATGCGGACATCACTCACATTGGCGTACTCTCACTGCCGCGACACGTTAAATGGTCGGCCAGGCGCCTGCCGTTTCAGCAATGCTGCTACCCTGATATAATTGTCTGCGGCAATGGAGGTACGCTGCTTGCTGAATGATCTGGCTGAGGCCGTCTCTTGCGGGGACTGAGAGCGCAAAGCTCACCATCGTGCCAGGAATGGACAACCAAGGGACCCAAGCAGACACAAGACTCTCGGCTAGTGCATGTGTTGCTAGAAGTGATCATTGAGAACGCAGGAGGCAAACATGAACAGCCACGTCAGTGCTCAACATGACCCAACCTCAACATGAGCTGAGCTGTGCGCTGTCAGGGACCAAAGCCGCCTTTCAAAGGGGATCGGGCAGTGCCGCATTGAGCCTGCGCCAACCTTTTCGTCTTGAAGGGCCCCTGCCGCCAATTCATTGTCCAAATTGCGAGGCAGTATCTAAGTAGGTCGCTTTTGTTCGACACTGGCATGGAAAATGGGGGCGCTTGGCCCCTGAAGCTTCATGCCCGATTTGAATGCCATGAAAGACGGCCTGAGCAGCACGTTCGCAAGGACCGTCGACGCCGCGGGCCAAAAAGTGAAAGTTGCAGTTCACAGCGCGTCAACATTGAGGTTGCGCTTCTGCCTCGAGGTTCCGTCGCAATCCTGCAGGTGCGACAGGCAGGTTCTTTTCAGTATGACGGTGCTTTCCACGGCAGCCGGAGATGAGCAGAGGCCAGAGCTACATAATCAGATCTTCAGCATTACGGTGTTGCCGCGTGCTACTTCCGGAAGGCCCTTACGCGATTACTGCTAAATGTGATTTTTCCCTCAGCGGTCAGCGTCCTTTCTTGTTTCATGACTCAACGCCCCCCCCCCCCGCGCCAAATGCATCCGCGCAGTGCTTTGAGGGCGTTCCGGAGGGCGAGGAGGGCTATGCGGAGGGTATCAAGCGCTTCTACGACCCCAAGTGCACCATCGTCAAGTCCGCAGATCCGGGGTGGCTGGTAAGCTTGCACACGCCACTTGTGCAACTGGCCGTGAAAAAATTGAATTTACATTTTCGAAGCTGCAAGGGAAACGTACCGCAGGTGCATTGTGTGTTGGGTCTTGCTGTGTGATCGGCTGTGAACAACTTCCAAGTTGAATATTTCACAAAACCGCAATGGACAACTACCGCCGGTGCAGTGTTGGTTGGGTCTCGCTGTGTCATTGGCCCTGAGAAACTCCAAGTCGCACCTTCACGAATACCGCAATGGGCAACTACCGTAGGTGCACTTATTCATTGGGTCTCGCTTGGGTGCGCGCTGCGTGTACAAAGTGTGCTCAGGTGGTTTCCAGGAGCATGGGCGCCCCGATGTCGACCTGCACTCTCTGAGGTCTGTTGAAGTTGAAGTTGAAGTGCTGGAGGCGTTGCACGTCCATGTGTGCATGCTCTCGCCATCACCGGCAACAGCGCTCTGCTGAACATACATTCCACTTCACGCGCATGCCCGGCCCACTAGACTTGCAGGCGGAGGCTGTACTGCTATGCTACTGCAACTATTTGCTGCACCGGGCGCTGCAGCATCAAGGGCACCCCGCAGTTGCAGTATGCATGCCACGCTCTTTTGCATAGACTTCAGTTTCTAGACATGTTGAACAATCGCCCGCACCACTCACAGTTCTCAGCTGACCACACGCTCTTTGTTGCGCTTTCGGCACGCTTCCCCCCTGGCAGATACGCAAGGGCCTGTATTACTGGCAGGTGCTGCACTGGCTGCGCGTGTTCGGCCCCGAAAATGTCATGTTCGTGGACTCTGAGGACCTGCGACTCCACGCGCAGGCCACCGTCCAGGTATGTATGTATACGCTTTCATTTTAAAAATACTTGTGCCCTGTACTAGGCAATTTGACGTTGTGATTGTATTATTTCATTAGAACCAGGAATGTATATTAGTTTTTGCCTACTGTTGTACGTTATAGACGTTACCATGAATACCTATATGTATCTTCATAAAATTTCGTCATTCAGATCGCGGGTAATTTTTGTAGATGTTGCCCAGACTTCACACAGCCTATTAGCCGCAAAGTCATGCAATAAAGGCTGGTGCTGTAACTCATTTTCTTTGCCTTGAAGGTGGTATGCTCATGATCCTGTCCAGCAGTCCGTTCAGACGCTTTGAGCGCTGTCCAGAGCTGGACCGTTCATGTGCATGAAGCGCGCCTGCTGTCAGTGGCTGGCGTGCCGCGGTCATGCGCGCCATGTAGTGAGAATCACTCGCCAAGCGCGTTCATGTTCGCATGCTCCTGCCGTCCCAAACGCGGTCCCTGTGCTCTGCCTCCGCCGCTGCGCGCAAGCGCCCGGGCGGTTCGCAGGGCCTGCTGCGATGACGGTCATGCATAGTGTCAAAAAGCACTTCCCCCCCGAAGCATACCCTGTGTACAACCCCTGCACTGCGAGTAATACGCAACAGAATGCCAAAACCTCTCCCCCTCCTACCTATGCATGCATTTGGCTTGACATCTGAACACTATCCCGCTGCTCCCTCTCCGCTGTCTCCACCGCGCGCGCGCGCACGCCATGGCAGGCGGTCTACAAGTTCCTGGGGCTGTGCCCCACGGACACTTCGCGCCTCAAGCCCGAGAACGTTACGCCCACGGGGCGCGTTCCCGAGGCCATGCGCATCGACGCCGCCACGTACGCGCGCCTGCAGGCGTTCTACGCGCCGCACAACGCCAAGCTCTACGCGCTCATCGGCCGCGACCTCGGCTGGGAGAAGGCGCAGTTCCGCGAGTCTCTCGTCACTTAAAGTTGAAGTTGGAGGAGGAGGAGGAGGGTCGCAGCGCTGCGCGACCCATCAACCCCCCCCCCCCCCCGGCCAGGTGAAAGAAGCCTGCGCGATGCGGTCGCGTGCGTAAATCTTGTGCGCGACGGCGGCGACGACGCGTGGATGCGCGATGCGACCCCCCCCCCCTGAGCGTGACATTTGGTTTGGACTGCGCAAGCGCCGCGCAGCGTGTCGAGGCCTGCGACGCGCGAGCTGGCGCACGCCCCCTGCCAGGCAGCCGAAGCGCAGCGCATGTTCCACATGAAGTTGGGCGAGCCAAGAACACCAGGGCCGGCGGTGCCCGCTCGGTGCACTGATGTGTGGCGCCGCATTGTACAGCTTCTGTGCAACACCCCGGCTTTTGCGCCGTGGCGTCAGCGCTGCGCATGCGGCATCAGCACCGCCACCTTTGCGGCATGTCTCGACCGCTGCGGTGGCGCTGCTTGCCGCGCCCCCAGAAGGGGACGGAGGGGACGCCTTCCTCAGCTCCGACATCGTCCGGAGGCGAGATCACAGCAGCACCGCTGATGCTCAGAGTATCAGTGCCGCCAGCGTCTGGCGCGCGGATACCTCTAAAGTTTCCAGTTCACACTGGCGGTGCAGGGCGCTGTGCCCCAAACGCGTGTGGGCGCACCTGCCACCGTTGCTCTACGTTGTGTTGTGGTTATGCGCTTCGGGGGGGGGTGTAACCGCATAGGGAGGGCTCGTTAGAGCTCACCGCTCACATGGGGGCTCCTTCTTATTTGGCGATACACGGCGCGGTGAGGCATGGACAGCGTGCGTTGATGTGTTGTTTCCTACGGTTATAGAGGCGTG
The DNA here is from genome assembly GCA_017506865.1 of Tribonema minus. Lineage (NCBI taxonomy): Eukaryota > Xanthophyceae > Tribonematales > Tribonemataceae > Tribonema > Tribonema minus. The sequence goes on from JAFCMP010000555.1 coordinate 560,928, forward strand.
AGGCTTCTCTGGCGTCCAAGGCGGCTTGGGGTCCCATGCCAGTGGGTGTGGTTGCCACCGGCAGCCGGCAACACCGATGCTTTACACGCTGTGAAGGCACGCTGCACAGAGAGCGAGTGCAATAAACAAAACGTGGCGTACATGGCGTGGGTGTGGTCAATGCTGACGGCTTTTTGCATGCGCATTCAGACACCTTATTCTTGGTGACAATGCTCAAGCGTTCGCTTGCACTGCGCGCAATAATGAAATTGAAGCCCACCCCCTTGCTGCATTGCAATTACTAATAGTGCTGCTTATGTAATCTGACAGCGGTTGCGCCTTTCCGCCAGTGCAGCAGCACACTCTGAAAACACCATGCTACATACAGTGAGAGAGCATGCGATACATGCATCAACTCTGCTTTGATAATAGCCCTGCGGGCGGGGGGGGAGGAGTCTTTGAGGGACATGTACTGTTTATTAATTCAGTAATTCACGCTCAGGCGCGAAAAAGCCCATAGGAATGGCGTCTAAGCTTGCTGTTCGGAATCTACATGTCATGTGTCAGTTTGAAAGCTTCTCAAATGACAATTACTCAAACGCCGCCGCCAAATGTTCAAGTAGAGTTGTGATGCAGGCTCCAGACACGCTCAGCTTCATGGCCTTCACTGAGTCAGCAGTAGCATTGGGCTTGTTCTCACACACTGAGAGAATCTCTTTGTATTGTTGAAAGCTGGTTATGAATGGCAGGCAGGCATGCACGCTGCCAGTCGTCATTGATGCACGGCAGCAGAGGAAGGCGGCAAGTATGTGTGCACAGGAGAGCAGCAATTCATAGATGACCATGTACACACTTTTGAATGAACCTCATGGCAGTATCGGAAGATTATTATCACATCTTGCTGTACCAGCATGGTCTACGCCTTGGCTGCTGTACACCACATGCTGCTGTTGTTGTGAAGATGCATTTTTGTGGCACCTGCCGCCAGAAGCAGCTCGTCACAATGTCGGCGTTGGTGTGCAGGACAAGGATTTATGTGGCACCTGCCGCCAGAAGCAGCTGCGTCACGATTGTTGGCATCGATGTGCAAAACAAAACTTGGCACCCTTTGCGGCGCGTATCCTACATGTTGTTTTTTTGTTTGCTTCTCTCTTCTGTTTTTGTTTCTTCATGTTCAACATGAAGTTCAACATCCCATTGAAGTTAGCATGCCTGTTCGCCACTCGTCACCTACACGGGACCAACGACAGCTCGGCGCCATTACGTTGGCGACTTGCGCGTATTGTCTGCTCAAACAATTGCTGGGCGATGACACACGTTTCAATGTCACTCTTCGCTCTTCTCAACATTTGGGCATCATCCTTTCTGCGAGCCTGCTTTGTGAACAACCGACACCGCTGCATGCACCGCATGATTGCACGTGTACGTATGGACTTGTATTTATAAAGGCCCAAGGGAGGCCGGGTTGCCTATGCAATCGAAAAGCTTGCGTCAACGCAGCAGCCTAGTCTGCGCTGTGCCCTAGGAGTTTGGATACCGGCGCCGCAACACAGCCCAGCATTCGCGCTCCACGTGTGTATGCCATGACGCGCTCCGCCAACTCCCGCGCCAGCGATATGCTCAGCTCAATGTGGATCTGACGCTTAGCTAACCCGGCCTTGCGTAACACATCTGCCTTCCCCCCCCCTGAGCACAGTGCTGAGTGCATTGCCAACTCCTTAACAAAAAGGCTTGTCTGCTTGCCCAGCCGTCCGTACGACTCCTGCACGAATGGCACAAAAGCCCAAGATGACGTCAAGGTGCCGGTGTGGTGCTTGACCTTCGCGTCCTCCCCCACCCCAGCAGCATAGCCGTCCGTGTTCGAGGCATTTGTTTTGCCTGTCAGGTACGAGCTCGCTGTGGGTGCGCGCACACTTGTGTCTAGCACTATTCCCTTGTTACGGTATGCACTGCTAAAGTGCAGACACCCTGGGTCAATGACTGTGTCCGCCCGATACCCCGGTACCTTGAAGACGCTAGCGTCCTCATTGCGGACAATAGAGACATGGTGCTGTCTCAAGATGCGCTGTAGGCACCGCTTTTGGGCAGTGTGTGTCGCGTTGTGCCCCCGTATGTGCTGGCTGGGGCAGCTGATCGCATGCGTGGAGGTGGGGCTCACGTCACTGCACCGCCATGGGCACACCTCGCCCTGTATGCCCCACCCGTCTATAAAGATCGCAACCATAATCATCGTGGCTGCTGCCATACTGGACATGGGCGCCGCACCCGGGCGGTCATTGGCAGCGGGTGGCACGCTCATCCACGCCATTGCCCCGGACGCACGCTGGCTGCGCAGCTGCGCCAGGACCCGCGCGCTAGCCTGTTGGCGGCGGCGGCTGGTGTCACGCAAGTCACCAATAAGTGTAGCCTGCGTCGGCTTGCCCACGGCACCAGCCGAGGCAGCCTCTAGGTCCTCCACCAGGCAGTCCTCGTATTGACGTCGAAGAACATTTGAAAGGCCGGCTTGTAGTCCGTGCGTGAAGTGACCGCGCCGGCGGCGGGGCACTACCTTTCTGCAGATCTCGTCAGCATAGGCCTCCCAGTCGTCGTCGTCGTCCTCCTGCCCGCCGCTGCAGCTGCTTTCTTCCGCGCTAGTTTGTGTTTTAGCGGGCGTGGAAGAGGCAGCCGCGGCAGCGGCTTGAGGGCCAGGTACGGTCGCCGCCGCAGCGGCCGCCTCGGCGCCAGGCACAATGCCGTGGGTGTGTGGGGCTGGCTCAGTGGTCCCCGTCTCCGTGACGGCAGTTGCGGCGTAGATCGCTTGCACCGCAGTGGGGAGCGTCGACGCTGCGGCCGTTGTATCCGCTGCCCACCGTAGCAACGATGCTGGGAGCTGCTCGGCCACAGCTGTGCGTGATTTTTCGCCGCCATCAGCTGTCAGCGCTCGCGTAGAGCGTCGCACGGCCTCGATGATTGGCGGCAGTCCCTGGTCCTCGCGTATTGCGCATGAGTGCTGCGCGAACCAGGTGACTGCGCCGTGTTCGTCAGTGCCGAGCCTCAGGGCCCCTGCTGCCACAGTGGCATGAATTATTGCAGGCCGCAGTGTTGTGCATGCCTGGGCCGTGTATGCGGCTGGTGCCAGTAGCCCCAAAAGCGGCATGCCCAGACCGCCTCGTCGCTCCGGCAACCGTGACGCCCGCAGTGGCACTGCGATGTCCGTGAGTTCTGGCGGGCCCAAGCGCGGCAATACCAGCACGCTGCCACTGCTGGCTACCTCATTGTCACCAGCAGTGCAGGCGGCCAGCAGGTGTGACTTCATGACTGCCGCGGTAGCGCAGCCGTGCAGGTGCAGCATGCGTTCAAGCGTCCATGCACAGAACCCGTCAAATGCGTGCAGCCATGTCTCACTCAAAGCCGTGTCAACGACCCGAGCTAAGAAGCCCATGCGCTTTGTCAGTGACCTGCGCAGAATGAATTGTGCTGCCTGTAGGTGATGCCGCGCCATCCCAGCTAGCTGCCACGACAATCGCCATGTCCCTGCGTCAACAAGATGCTTGCTCATGGCAGCATGCACATAGGCTGGGTGCCCTACCGGTACCCCGACCGACGTAAAGCCCTGACTGGATTCTGGCATGGTGGCGTCCACAAACGGTATGTCAAGGGCGCGCAGGCGTGCTCTGGCCGCTTCATCAAACACTGTGCCGCGCATGGCAATGGCCAGCGACTTGTCTGGTCGAACGCGTAGGCCCCCTGCCGCAAGCCGACGGATCACCTCTGCCACCCCAGCGGCCGCTGCATCGTCGAAGTAGGCAGCTTGCAGCACGTTGAGGTCATCCAGGAAAGCGCAGTGCGGGGCTGGCGGTTCCGCTGTGCTGTGGCCGTAGGCCGGCATACTGCCGGGCGTCGCACTCACTCCATCAGGGTAGAAGAGTAGGAATGCCGCTGCCACTGCAAAGTACAGCGGCCCTAGAGGGTCCCCTTGCTGGCACCCTAGGTGGGAGCAGATAATGCGAGCTTCACCGTTCACCTCCACTCGCATCTCTGGGGCAGTGTCACCACAGTATACGGACTCAAAGTGCGGGAGCAGCTCCGGACAGAAGAGCATAAGTCCCCGCACAATGGCGGCGCGATCCACACTGTTAAATGCGTTCTCACAGTCCAGCTGGATTGTGGTGCCATACAGCTCGTGCCACACGCGCGCGCGCGCTGCCACATGCTCGACGCCAGACCGGTATCCTACGCCAAACTGCGACATGGAGGCCAGCAGCCCCGATATTTTGCCCTTGACACCCCGTGCCGCTGTGGACCCGAGGAGTCTGCGCCAGACACTGGAGCAGGCGATCGGACGCCGCTTCTGTCCTATGCCTGAGAGGGCCGCGGCGCGGAGAAGCCGTTGCGATTGCTCCGGCAGCAGTTCGGGCTCAACAAGCAGCGTCGTGAACACCTTGGCCAGGTGATGGGCGAATGCCGGTTCCATCACATCCGATTCTGAATCACCAGCTAGTCCTGGCGAGGCACTGCCCACGGGGCGGGTGGCTGCTTTCACTGGTGCACCAGGCCCAGCGGCCATCAAGAGGTGTTCATAGCGTAGGCCGTCCAGCCCTCCTGCCTTCCCCGCCCCTGCTGCGGACAAGGTCGACAGTATGTCTGTCGCCTCCACCTCGAGGCGCCGTCCGGCTGCGCTGGCAGCATCCTCAGGCCTATCGCTGCGATCATGCGCCTGACCCGATTCGAAGACGGGACTGCCGCTGCCAGCGGGCCCGGCGGTCGTTGCCACCCCTGCGCCGTGCAAGCAGTGCCGCCGGGCGTCGCGTACCAGGCCGCGCACTTGCTCCATTGGCGTATCGACTACCCCGGGCCGGGTGCCAGTTTCAGGGTGCTTTGCTGCCAGCACCTGTGCCGTGACCTCGTCTGCTGGGGCGCATGCTTCACGCGCCTCTAGTCGTGCGGCAGCCAGGCCTACCCCCCGTCGCTTGCCTGAGAGGGCAGCGCATGCTGTTTGCTGCCTGGAGTCAGCCTCCGTCCAGTCGGCATCGAAGTTCGTTTGTGCCGACGCCGTAGCTGCGTTGTTTGGTTTGGGGGCCCGCAGCGCCGCTGCTGCTGACAGCGTCTTTCTCAGTAGCTCCGCAAAGTCGCCAGACAGCAACGCTGCCAGCCGGGCCGCAGGCGGCATACCGGTTCCCTCCGGTTGCCTACCAAAGGCCATTGCTGCTAGCAGGTGCAGCAGCCTGTAGCCGCGCTGCACTAGAGTCTGAGAAACCTGATGAGCAAACGCCCCGGCACCATGGTGGAGGCGCACCCGTGCCGCCTCACGTGCACTGTCTGTGGCGTCCGCCAGTAGTCGTGTGGCGTGCTCCACTAGCCGTGCCCACTGGGTGCACTGCAGCTGAGTGCGGAAGGGGTTGGCAGTCGTGGTGAACCGTAGCAGCAGTAGATCCGCCTCATTGGTCTGGTCAAGTGCGTGGACGACCGAGGGCGTCGAGAGGTCCCAAGCCAGGGATGCTCGTGACTGGGGCTTTGAGGGCCTGCCACTGGTGGTGGTGGTCGGGGGGGGCGGTGACGCGGCATCGTCCGGCGGGTCCAAGTCCATGTCCGCCCATCCCACGGCCGTCCCGTGGGGGGGGCTGCTGTCCTGCAGCCTTAGGCTGTTAGACTGAGTGCGGCTGCCGGCGCTGCCAGGCGGTGCTGCAGCAGCTGCCGTTCGGCGCCGGCGTTGCGCGCCGGTTGCCGTGGCCGCCGGGCGTTTCTTGCTGGACTTTGAGTTGGCAGCGCCACTAGCCGGCACCGCCGGTGGCTTTGGAGGTGTCGCTGCGGCAGCCCCCGCCGCCGCGGCCGCGCCGTCGCTACCCGCACCCCCGCCCTCGGACTGGCCCGGGGGTACTGCCGGGCGTGCGCGCGTGGGGGCGCTTCCATTCCGTCGACACGTGTGGCATGGCGAGGTCAGCGCGCATTGCCTCTGCCCCGCGCTGGCTGACATATGGACCAGACCGCAGGCACCTGTGCATGCACTCAGCTTCCTTACCGCCCGTAGGAAGTCTTCTGCCGTGCAACCATACATGGTGCTCATCTCCTGCACACGCTTGGGGCATGGTGTGCCCCAGTGTTGCAGGTACTGCTGCCTGAAGGGGCACGGTCACCGGATGGGTCGTGATCAACCTGCTGCCGGATGCCCTTGGCGTATGCTGCCGCCAGATTTTGCTGACAGTGTGATGTGCTCGCCTCAGGGTTCAGCATCGACCTCGTGCAGCTACCACCGTTGAAGTGGGCCACTACCAGTGCCATGCGGCTCGCAGCTGACAGTTTGCCTCGCTGTTTGCTGTCCTCTTTCTGACCAAGCTGCCAAAATGCCAGTGTGCATAAAGGACACCTCAGTGGCTCAGGCTGCTGTGGCAACTGCAGCGCAGTACGGGGCTGTGTCCGACTCGGAGCCGTGATGTGGGTGCTGTTAGCTTGAGTGGTCGCCGACGCTGTCATAGTGGTTGGCAAGGGCGGAGCTGCCGCAGGGGCGACAAGCAGTTCAAAGTGTCCCACATTTGTATATAGCCCAGGCGGCGTCCACAGCACATCCAGATGGCAGTCAGGCTGAGCTGGAGTTGCCGGTGCGAATACCGCTGGCAGCCCCATCAGTTGTGCCAGCACCAGCCCTGTTGATTTTTGCGTGCTGCCAGTGGCCTGAGGCTCGGCCTGCCACACCGTCACCGAGACCGCGTAGACCGCTGCAACAATGGCCCACACAGACAAACCGAGGGGCCGTCCCCACACGCCCTCTTCCTGTAGGCGTTGCAGCAGGAGCGTGTGCCCGCTGTCCGCGCTGTCCGTTTCATTTGTGCCGTACTCGATTGCGAGGCAGCGAGCGCGTGTCCCGTACGTGTCGAATTGTTCACGTGTACACGCAGGTTGGGCTGCTGCATGCGCGGTCAGTTGACGCATCGATGACATGCTGGCCCCTTGTTTGCCCGCCCCCTGCGTGACGTATGCCACCATCCCGTCCAGCAGTGCCTCTCGCATGGCAATCACCAGTGCTGGGGCCGGCAGTCCGTGCTCAACTGCGACGCTGTCTATGCCGTGTAGAGCTGTATGAATCAGGCAGTTGCCGTTGCCCACGTTGCTCACGGGGCGAAGCTCCCCACCACGTGCTAGCGTCGCTGTGTTTTCCCCAAGCGCCTGTTTGTGGAGTGCCTGCAGGCCCGTGTGCCAAGTGGAAAAACCATAGTTGGTGGCTTTTGCCAGCGCGTCTTGCTGCTCCTCCACGGTGACTGTATGGCACACGGTTGAGGGTATCCGGGTCGCCACCGTCACGGTGGTGACCTTCGCCGGCCCGGATATTGGTGCTGAGGGGGCAGAGGCACCGCCCCTCGGCGGTGTGGTGGCTGGTGCCAGGGGTGCACGAGAATTGTCGCACTGGGCCTGTCGCTCCTGCGTCCGCCGTCTGTGTTTACCTCTGCGTCGACTGCGCTTTCCACTGGCAACCATAGCCGTGACAGGTGCTGTCTCGGTCATTGTTGCGTGGGTGCTGTTATCACCAGCCTGCGTTACGTCTGACTCACCACGTTTCCCGGCTGGCTGGCGAGGCGACCTGGCAACGACCGGTTCCCTAAGGGAGAGTTGGTCAAACACCGTTGCCAGGTCATTACCTTCTTCTCGGAGGGAGAGCAAGCTGAACGTGACCGTCAGGTCATGCATCTGACTCACCAGCGGTGCGCAGGAAGTCCGGCCCAGCAGGGTCTGTGTTGCTGGCGCGTCGCTGGGCGCCGGCCGCATATGCAGTCGGCGTGACGTGCGGCAGGGTCCAAGCTTGGTACCCGTCGGCCAAGCGCAAAGCACCGTGACGCGTGCCCGATTGGGGGCAAGGGCCAGTGCACGTACCCTGCGCGCGAGTGCGCCAGCCGCCCCCAGCAGGCCTTGCCAGTGTGATCCCGTCGGGTCCCTGGGGCATTCGCTAGACTGAGCGCCCGCTGCGACAGCAGCTGCGGCACTGCCAGGTGTGCTGGGCACACGATCGTTGCTTGACATCGTTGCGCCGCTATCGCTAGCACGACTTTCGCCAGGCAGCACACCCATTGTGCTGCTCCGGGTCAGTCTCGGCAGCGGCGCATCTGCCACACCGTCCAACGTAGATGCATGGGCTTGCCTGGGTCTACCCCCAGGTGCTCGCATCCGAGGAATTTGCGTATGGGACCACATTTGCTAGCGGCGGCGAGCAGCGCGGCTGTTGGCTTCAGGCTATTCCCCCCACCAACAGCTGCACCACCCGCTGCCGCCGCGCATGTCGTTGGTCGGGTGTGTATGTCAGCAATGTGATCATGGCCTGATGCACGGTCACAGCCTGACAGTGTGCATGCTGTCGCGGCGACCGGGCCTGCGAGGCAGTCGGCGCAGCGCCACACGTCGCACTGGTCCAGGGCCCCTAGATCACCAGATGGTGTCGTGGCGCTTGCTGCTGTGCGTCTGATGAAGAGGTTGCCGCACCCGTCGCAGACCTGCTCTAGGCCGCCGTATATTGGTCGGTGGTCTAGGAAAAGCTGAACATGCAGTTCTGCAAATTGCTTCCCTTTCCCTGTGTGGCGCGTGCGCTGGTGTGCACATGCGTGTGCCGCTGGGCAATTCTTTCCCGGGGCCCGAGGATTTGCTCGCACTATGAACTTGTCGCACATGCGGCAGTCCAGCCCCGGGATATTGACCTTCCGGTTGGCAGCGGGTGTCTTGGCGGGCGCCAAAACTGTCATAGCGGTGATGCCGGATATTGGGTGCCCGTTGCGACTGTTACCGTCAGAGGTGACGCTGCCGCCTGACAGAGAGGCGCCGCTGCCAGCTGGCTGCAAAGACCGGGACGTGATTCGTCTCTGGTGACCCGCCGGCCCAGGTTCGCCAACTTCCATCGGTACAGGCATGGTCACGGTGACCGGCTTTGCCAGCGCACCGCCAGACTGTGGCTCTGGACGGGTGACGCTGCCAGTGCTTTGGGCGCTGGCGCGGCGCCGACCCCGCCGGGGTGCAGCCGCCCCACGTTCGCCGCCCGGTGCAGCAGCCGCTGCGGCCGCTGGTGCTGTTGTCACCATGTCTGCAGTACATGGGGTTTCCGCTGCGGTGACCTCCATCGGCTGAGGACCGGGATGCCACTGGGAGAGGCGCCGCTGCTAGCTGGCTGCGAAGGCCGCGACGTGATCCGTCTCTGGTGACCCGCTGGCCCACTGGTAGGTTCGCCAACTTCCATCGGTACGGGCACGGTCGTGGTGACCGCCTTTGCCAGCGCACTCAGTTTGCCAGACGGCGACTCTGGGCGGTTGATGCTGCCAATGCTTCCGAGGCGTCCCAGGGGCGGCCCGGCGCTGGCGCCGCGACGCCGACCCCGCCGGGATGCAGCTGCCCCGCGTTGGCCATCTGATGCGGCAGCGCCTGCCGGCGGTTTTGGCACCATGTCTGCCGCACGTGGCGTTGCCGCCGCCGTTAAGTCGGAGGTAACCTTGCGACCGCATGCAGCGGCGGCTGTGACAGTCGTCCGTGGCTGTGCAACCACCGGGTTGGCCGGTGCGGGCCCCGCCGCTGGTGCGGCAGTGGCAGCCGTCACTAAAGGCGTTTTCCGCCGCGAACGTCGTTTTGGCATTGGCGTTGTCGCTACTGGTGAATCCGGCGGCAGTGTCGCCCGACGGCGTTTATTTGCCGCTGGTGGCGGTAGTACCACCAAGCTCAGTACAATCATCGCTGCTGGCGGCAGTGCCTCCCGTAAACTCGCCGCTTGAGACTCCGAGTCACTGGCAGGCTGATGCCGCGGGCGCTTCGTCTGTGAGCATCCCCTGTCACAGTGATTAGCGGCACCTGGGCTAGACAGATGGCGGCGGCGCTTCTTGACGTGCGCGTGGCTGCCACTGCCCTGAGGCTCGTCCGAGTCGGCTGACGACAAGTGTAGTCTGCGCATGCTTCTGCACAGCTCTGCAACCTGACTGCACACTGGCACCTCTGGCATCGGCCGCGGTCTAGAGCTCTGGGCCATCAGCTGAGGTGGTGGCGGGCCGGGTATCGGTGGCGGGTCCGGTATCGGCGGCGGGCCCGGTATCGGCGGTGGGCCCGGTATCGGCGGCGGGCCCGGTATCGGCGGGGGGCCCGGTATCGGCGGCGGGCCCGGGATCGGCGGCGGGCCCGGGATCGGCGGCGGGCCCGGGATTGGCGGCGGGCCCGGGATCGGTGGCGGCGGCGGTATCACTAGGCGTACCCAACGGCCAACACCATGGCGGCGTCTGCGGCGTGTGTCAGATTGGCGTGCAGCTTTGACCTGCCACCACCACAAGCCAGTATTCAGCCCGTGGTTGCGCTGTTCCCGTTTGCGTTTCAGAGGTGACCCCTCCCCACGTGAGGCAGGGCTGGTAAGCCAGTGGAGAGCCATAGCTTTGAAAGGCGACTTTGAGGCGCGAGAAAAAAAAAAAAAAAAAAAAAAAAAAAAAAAAAAGCCCAGGCTCGGTCTCGAATGCGCGGCTGCCAACCGCGAATACTCCCCTGCACAACTATACCACTTTTCAGTTCAAGATCCCGTCCTGCTCTCTGGTGTATCTGTTGAGGTGCTTCTCCCGCCGTCGTGAAACGAGCGGTGGTGGAACGAGTCGGTGTGCTCAGCTCTCTGCCTCTGACCAACACAAGGCAGCTGGGCTGAATGCAATGCTGTGCAATTCGTGTCCTTGCCGCTGCAGTGTCGTGGTCTGTCGTGTCTGTGCGTGTGCTGAATGCAGTCAGTCTCTGCCAGGCGAGGTCCCTTGTGCGGCTGCAAATCAGCTGGTCAGCAAGCGTTCAAACCTTAATCTGGTGAACTGCTATCTACTGCCCTGCGATCCAGTGTGCCCTAGGTTCCCCCTTCCCGATCCGTCGACGGCGATATCGTCTGATGTTTTTTTTTTTGTTTGTTTTTTTTTTAGTTTGCCCTTCTTGTGCTTCGGCCGATGTCGCTGTGTGCGTAGGTAGCTTTAGCAATATCAATGCGAGGCTTACTTGCTTACACCGGCGACCCACGCTGCGTGTCTGGCCTTGTTCGCCTCAGGCCCGCGGTGGAGCGAAAATCCGCTCTCTAGTCCTCGGCTGTAGCCAGGCCGACAGGTTGAGCGTGCGGTGCTGCTGTGCCCTCAGGTCCCCTGTGCATCCTCGCCTTCCGCGCCGCCGCTCCGCCAGCGGCTCCTCCTTCGCTGCCTCCTCCTGCCGCTCGCCCGAGCAGCAGGGCGCTAAGTGTACTCGCGGCGCCCATGTAGGCTCAGCACTCCTTCGTATGCGACGAAGCGGTAACCGCAGCCGGTGAACCTCCCCTTTGCCTGATCAACCCTAACCCACTTAACGAGCTAGGACCCCCCCTTCGCTTCCCCCCACTTCCCTCCCCCCCCCTTTTTATTTGGTTTCTTCATGTTCAACATGATGTTCAACATGATGTTGAAGTTGAAATGGTGTGCGCGATCAGCTGTGGATCATTTCGACACGCAAGTCCTATTAGTGCACAACCAAGTGTGTCTTCCAGATCAACAAGCATGCGCCTGTGGGCTGGCTGGCGGCTTAGCAGCAGCAGCAGCAGCAGCACAGCAGTAGTCAATGATGGGTCGCCTGATATCACTATGGGCCAGCAGCAGCAGCAGGAGCAGCAGGAGCAGCAGCAAGCAGCAGCCGCAGCCCGACCGCTGCGGCGAGGCAGGCAGCCCGATGTCGCTCAAGTGCTACAGAGCAGCTAGCTGCGCTGCCTCTCAGGCACTGGCGGATGCCCATGCTGCACTGGTGATGGAGCCACCGCAGACGGAGGATGGGGAGTACTGCGGCACCGGATACCTGCTGCAGCACGAGGCCCTCCTGCTGGTGTTGGTAAACGCACATGACGCCCAGGCAAGCTGTGCAGCATTGATTCACAAATCCCCTCCCTGAGGTGCCGCAACAAGTGTGTTGCACTCCGTGCTACATCACCTGCATGAATACCTGGTGTGGCAGCGGCGCCAAGCAACGGCAACAGACCCCCATCACCCAGCGCCAGCAGTTTCTTAGCACACACCTGCTGAATATGGGCTTGTTTGTGTCTCAAGTTCTATGATTTGTATCCGTCTGCAGTGACAGTCACAGCGGTTGCATAACAGCGCCAGTGCTTTGTTGCTTGTGAACTCACACTTTGTATGTGTAGTCGGGCAGCACGGACATCTTGGCTCCATGCTCCTATCGCTGTCATGGCATCTGGAGACAATGATCTCGTTTAGCAACTTCCTCTCGAGGAGACTCCTCGGATGTAACTTCTAAGGCTACCCCTGCGAACACGCACTCCTGCTATAGCATATATATGGCGGCGATCTGGAGTCCCACGAGACCAAAGAGTTGTCCTGGTTTTCGAGCGCTTTGAACTTTGTGCTGACAACACCTGGCGCAACAGCGGCGCCTGTGCAGCCCACTCAAACCCCTCGTTACTCCGCGCAGCAGCGGACCCAATTCATGCCTATGTAAACGCATTCCTGCCTGCGGCGCAGGCAGGCTGGGAACCGAACGAGACACAAGAGTTCCTGGTTTACGGGCTGGAGGCAGGTGCCTGCGCGCGGCAGCGTGGATCCGCAGCGCTTCACCATTGTCGCCGCATGCTCGGCGCGGAGCTGCTGCGATGAAGCTCGAGCGCGCGGCGGATCTGATGCGCGGCTGCGCGTGGAGCTTTGCGTTCACGCCCACGCAGGTGCAGGGCAGTGATGCCGCATGCGCATCGACTCATAATTCAGTTCCGTGTTTTCGAAAGCTGAAC